>CM019067.1:124664025-125864025 GCA_009667805.1 Leptobrachium leishanense | reverse complement strand
GCCCGATTAAATAACCTAAATATGTTTTCATTTCACTAAATTCCAAAGAAAGCCACCAAAATATTCAGCTCCAGGCCCATAGAGATCTTAATCCTGCCCTGATCATATAAGTAAAAGACTCTTTAACACTGGACTCTACATCTTCTCCACCCCTGCCCCCCCCCCTTTTCCACTGGATTTTTCAACCTGTTGTATGCAATTTGATCACTGCTATACATTTTACCTGCATAATTGCATGCGTCATTTTATATATGATTATTTATTTGTTGTTTATACCAGCTGTTACAGTTTTGCACACTGCACACCTGACTTTATACAATTGACATCAAATTGGCTTTTTAGCATATGTTTAATAGTTCTATGCGTTGTTTTGGATATTGTTCATAGAACTATTATATGAAGTTGTCTGTGTTTGTGTCGGCCCACCTGAAGGGCCAAATTACAATCTAGGTGCTAACGTTACGCTCACCTGCGTGCGCATTAACGTTTGCCGCGGTGTCTACCACATATTACAATCCAAACGCAAACTGGTTAAGTAACCCGTTTGCGTTTGATACCTAGCGTTTTTCAGCGCGAGGTTACTGTACTTTGCGCTCCCTATACTTAACATGGGGAGCGCAAAGTGTTAATTAGTATTAGGATTACAAAGTCCTAATACTGATTATCGTCCAGCTCTGGTTAGCGGAAAGTTAACCAAAGCCAGGACTTGGTGTTAACGGATTCCGCTTCTGCAGAATCCGTTAACACCAGCCTAAAAAAAAAAAAAGAATCAGATACTCGCCTCCTGTCCCACGGCGAGGACCGCGGCTCCAACCACCTCCTCCGTCCAGCGGGAGCAGGGAAAGACTGGGGGAAAAAGTCCCCCCAGTCTCTCCATGCGTATCACTACGCTGACCGGCGAGGCGAGATCCGGCTGGTCATGTGACAGCCGGTGTCTGGCTCAATGAAGACTCCATCGAGTGGATGCTCGTGTCTGCGCTCAACGCTGCCGTGAGCATCCCGGGGTGTAGTGCCCACTACCAATTCAGGCAGCAATATTTTGCACCTGCATTGTAATCCCCCGTTAAAACGGGGGCGGTAGGAGGAAAACTGCGGCCACAAATTTTTTTCTCCCTACCGCCCCCGTTTTAACGCAGGGATTGTAATTTAGCTGGAAATGTTTAACGGCTTTAGATTTCCATAACCCACTGGATAGGAGGATGGGTATTAGTGAGTCCATCGGAACCTTACAGTCACTTATAAAACCCCAATATCATTGGTCGTCTACGAACTCCGGCCTGGCCGGATGGGGCAGTCACATCCCTAAACAACCACCCCTTACTTAAATCGCGGCCACAAATCTTGTAAACAAATTCCTTCTGTTCAACGTGGGGAAATGTTTTTCAAGTTATTGCATGGAGCGTATGTGGCCCCTGCCAGACTGGCCCTTATTTCCCCAAATAGCTCTGGCCAGTGTTTAAATTGCTTACACATCCCATCAACACAGATCTTTCACTGCCTGTGGTCCTTTCCCTTTATTACTCTATTTTGGAATGTAGATTGGAGATTTGGTTCCCGCATTTTAAAATCCCCAGATTTGGCATTGTTTAATATTCTTACAGACCAAGAAGCTTGTCCCCTAACTGGGTCACAGAAAATCATTTTAGGTATTCTTTCAGCGACTGCAAAAAAAGCCATTTTGGGACAATGGATTTCTTCCCCCCCCCCCACATTTTCCGTGCTTTATTCTCGTTTCTATGCCATTTTCCAACATTATTGGGCAGAGACCGCTCTT
The DNA here is from genome assembly GCA_009667805.1 of Leptobrachium leishanense. Classification (NCBI taxonomy): domain Eukaryota; kingdom Metazoa; phylum Chordata; class Amphibia; order Anura; family Megophryidae; genus Leptobrachium; species Leptobrachium leishanense. Next base: position 125,862,251 of record CM019067.1, on the reverse strand, counting down.
AACAAGGAAGCAAATGTTCGGAAGTTTTATGATATTTGGGGGGTGTTTATGTTGCATTTACCAGAGACTGTACTTTCTAAACTTTGTATGGCATTTGGGTAACCTTGATGGTATATGAGACAATCCCTTTTGGGCTCTCCTTTATTGCCCTCCTAGTTATGCCTCTGCTCACACACACATAAAGTACTTTTTCTCACATTCAAAGCCCTCAACAATGCAAAACCTTGCTGCATGTCTTCCTTACTCCACAAGCACATCCCTTGTAGACCACTCTTACTCCACTCCTCCAACTGTCCGGATTCAACCTGCACTGCATCGCCTACTGTTGCTTCCTAGACGTCTCAAGGGCAACTCCGGTCCTGTAGAATGACCTACTTCACCCTATTTGACTCTTCTCTAATCTCCAGCCTTTCAAAAAAGCCCTAAAATGCATCTCTTCAGATTAGCATACTACATTACTGATGCCGACATCCCTCTCCTCGCCTGTCCCCACGACATGAGAGACCCCTTCCTTGTACCCACCATTTATGTAATACTAGTGCTAACGGTCCTACAGACCAATAAAACTCCTCTTGTCATCTTCCACCTCAGCTCCTCTAGACTGTAAGCTAGGGCTGGGCCTCTTGTTTCTGTTCCTACATTTGTCTTAATTTTGCTCATTCCCATTGGTAAAGCGCTGCGCAAACTGTTGGCACTATATAAATGCCTTTGATAATAATACATTTTTGCTACTATTAAAAGCATTGTATAGAAGAGTCGCCATACATAGTAGTAATGTTAGTAAAACAATTTCCTTATACTTCCAAAACACACATTTTTCATTTTGAGATGAATATACTAACGGGGTTATTCAAAGAAAGTCGATCTGGCCCCGAAATGTAACCGGACACTGAAATTCAGCGAACGGTGCCATTTCGGGGCCATTCGGCTATTCAGAGAGCAGGCAATTCGTCAAATGTTGGCGAATTGCCTGCACATACGGTGCCTGTTCGTTGCCTGTTCGAGGGCAGTGAAATCCCCATAGAGAAGCAATGCTTCCCCTATTCAGAGAACAAACCAGCAGTGAAAAGTTGCCGAAATGCCCTGCCATTTGGTGGTTTCATTCGACAGGTTTATTTAGGAGAATCCCATAGGCTTCAATGTTAAAAATATTCCCGTTTTAATCCAATATCTAATAAACCGTTTATTATAATATTCTGCAGTAAAAAGTCTCTTTTATTTATAGATTTTTTTTAGGATCTTTTAGGCATTTTTTGGGGATTGTTTTGCGAAAACATTTTTTCCGTTTGTCTTTTTCAATCATTTTTTTTTTCTGTAGCAGCCCTTTTTATTATCATTCATTGGATCTTATATGTAAATTCCAGACATTTTCGTTATGTAGTTTCTTTGCAAACAGCGTTTCCCTTTTCAAACATTCAACCGTACAGGTTTTTTTTTCACTCCATTCGTCTGCGGTGTCGACTTTTTCCAGCGGCTGCTCTACGCTGTGATCGGCGGCTGCTCGGGTTTCTCCGGCGTGTTCGGCGAGGTTAATCCAGACATTTTTTGCAGGTTTCGATGAGCCTTCGACGGGTTTTGCGGTGAGTGTTCGTCGGGTTTGCAGCGATTTTTCTGCACTACGATGGCCCTGTGGTGCTTGCTGAATACACCGCAGGGTCGCCGAAATGGGATTGCCATATTGCACCGAATTGAAGAGAACGAAAAGTCACCGAATGTGCAGGTGACTTTGATTCTCTTTGAATAACCCTGTATATTTGCATGTAACATAATCATATAAATATAGATCGGGGATGCGGCCAGGAAGGGTTAATAATCCCTAAGCTGCAGTTTCTGGGCCGAGAGTGCCCTTTTTAATATTATTCTGCTATTTCTAGGAAAATGAATACAATACAAATGCTGCACATTTAAAGATACATACTGTATTGTTAATAAATATTAGCAAACTACATAGGCCATTGTTTTTGGAAAAGAGGAGGGAGTTCTATGGAGGGAGACGGCGAATGCTTGAGACGGCGTAGAAGAATGCGTGTCTGACAGGAGAGAGGCATAGAGTGCCTTAGAAAGGAAGATGTAGGGAGGATGGCAATAGGCTAAGAGAAAGAGTACAAGAGCAAAACTTAAATTAAATTGTAAAAGACATAATAAAATGGAGTAATTGAATTAAAATTTGAAAAGAGAAGAGGTTAAAAGGACGGAAAAGGCAATACCAGCCCTTAAAGCTTAATGTATTATCTTGTAGTGTCACTCGCTTAAACTAAAATATACAATAAAATAGAAACAATTTTAGTGTAGCGCTCCCATACCACACAGATGGTTTTTGAACAGTTCTCGAATATCTCACATATATTCTTGATGGATTTTTTCTCTCCAAAAATCATCCGAATATCCTCTGCTTTTCAGGCGTCGGGTATCTTCACCATCCCGCCAAATGTTCAAATCGACTCCATACTTAAAAACATTACGAAAACAGGATGGTGCAGACTGTTTTGTAAAACTGTGATTAATCACATATACAGATTGCACTCACCCAGTTGGAGCCTTGGACCAGGCTCTAAGTATTCAGACTCTAAGGTTTTATCCGTCAGCCAAACCTTTTCAGAAAAGCTCACAGTGATTCCAATGAAGTAAAAATAAAATTTATTTTTGATAAAAAAATAATAAAACAATCGTCTAGACGCGTTTCGCCCTATGAGATAGTGGGCTTCATCAGTAGAGAATCTTTATTTGTAAAATATACAATAAACTTTTATCAATTCAACATAAAAAGACAGCCTTTATCCATGGGAATATATTCAAATTAAGTATATATATATATATATATATATATATATATATATATATATATTATAGCAAGCACTACTGTGGAGAATGGAGAGATTATAGTATTCATTTACATAATACACGCTGTTATAAACAAAGCAATGACTGTATTTATTTCATCTAAATCTCAATTGTCTCTACCATCTATATGTACTTTAAACCTTGCATACTTGAGTAGATAAAGAGCTGTAACTCTGATTGTTATCCTGACAAGAGAAATTGATTGCTTATTATTAATATCCTTGTGACATTGTACTTGAGTGTTTTTTATTTTTCATTTTATTCTTCTATCTTCATTCTGCTCTTTGAATGATATTAACAATGAATTTATTTATAGCCACATCAACAAGTGTCATTCATTTACCCAGTTACTAATTATAATGAATCCTGCTGAGGTGTTTTTACAAAATGTGTGTTAAGCCTGAAGTTCCTTTATGACTGTTTAAATCAACAGAAGACAATTGACAGACCTGCATATATTGAGGTTGTTAATGTTTCATATATTGAGTTAATTCATAACTTAAAAATAACTCACTGCCACTTAACGAAAGCACCAAATACATAGGAGTGACTTAAAATAGTCTAACCCTGCATTAATGTTTTTTGGGATGAGACCCAATTATAACTAATAGCAGGGATGGGTTGGGGATGAAAATTGGCCTGGGGGTGTGGCCAGTGATAGCAGGCAGAGAAGTCTGAATGTCATGCCACTATCATACAGAATGCATGTGGCCAGCCATGGGTGAGATTTGTGATAGCCATGGGTAGGGTTTTTGGGTATGCTTGCTGTCGCAGCCCACCAGCTCTGACGGATCCAGATAGAGGGCACAGGGGGCATTAACCGCGCTCCCCAGCTGAAAACCTAGTCTATGTGATACAGAGGATATTTGACCCTCTGTATCTCTGGTTCCATACACCCTACATGGTTAATTGAGGTGTCATTGGAAAGGCCAGAGTATGGCCTTTTCACTGATCCTAATCGTGACCATGTACAACAATAGACAGAAAAAATACATTTCAAGAGAACATTTTGCTTTTATGGACCTAAATGGCGCGATAGTTTGTAACGCCAACTAAGAAGTCTGGTTTCAGAGCCTGTCTCCAGTAACCTCTCTAAATGGTGTGTGTATGTATAAAGCCATATATGTGTTTGTATCACTGTCTGAATTATATGGCTATGTATGAGTATCAGTGGGTGCCTGGACCTGCAGTATGGTAATGCTGGTAGCACTTGATTCTCAATGACAGGCTGAACATGTGCCAGTTTGTAGACTGCAGAACATTGCTGTTCGTGATCTGCCAGGTGTCACATGAGCAGCAGAAGGACAGCAACATTCTGGAGAGAGTGAGTGTGGTGAGCACAGCCTGCAATCCGACACCCACTATGCCTGTCACTATGAATGGAACAGCAGCCCTTAGCTAAAATTAGTAGAGTGTTCCCCCTGAAACTTGTGTCTGAATCTGCCCCTGCGCACCAGACATTTGCCAATGCAACCGATGGCCATGATATGATGATACATGATATGTTTACAACTAAGAAGGTACAGCCCACAGGACTTGAGGTCACGCTGTGTTCTATGTAAGGCTGGTATCTTTAATAATTGCCGCATATTCAATAAGCATCAAAAGTGGTGAACGAGCTGCAAGTTCACGCAAGAATATCGCTCGAAAAACTGGAAAGTTAAAAAGATCTACCACAGTACAGTGCAGCTGCGATCTCTGAACCATTATGACCAAAATTTTATATGGATCAATATGGCCACGATACGTGAGGTGAACCAACAGGACTCACAAATAACATAAAACTGTCGGAAGAAACGTTGGCCCCAGACACCATGATAAATGTTATAGCCCACAAGAAGCTGCAAGAGTAGGGATGACTACATATGAGATTCTATGGGTGGGAAGCCTTGAAATTATATATCCTATGTTACCTTTTATTTTCAATTTAATTGTGTGCTTTTACCCACATTTTGTTTTGTGCTTTTGATGATTTGCATGTCAACAAGTGACATGCGTGGCAACTATAGCTTGGTCAGGATGCATATGTCAGTATTGACCTTATTCATTTTACTGCGAAGATTTGAGATACTGAGAGCTGCAAGAGATACAAGACAAGGCAGGTAACCCTAATGCTACACATTGATATCTTAATCCACTACCAAACCTAATAAAAGTATAGACAAAATTATTGCAATTAAGTAAATATTTTGGAAGCTTTACCTGGAAGAAGCAAGTTCAAATTAATGATTTACTCCCTAGATCATGCCCTGGTTACCTTCTTTAAATGTAACCTCTAACAGATCTCCGTACCCTAACCGGGTCACATCTATTAATTCCACTCCCTCCTGCACCCCCGTTCTCACACCAGAAGTCTTCCGTGCCTTCTTCAGCACCTAAGGACAGGTACACTGAAAGAACGATGATACCATTCCCCAGAAATGAGGCAGCACGCAGATCTTACGGTAGAAACGACAGACAGGCTTTAATGAAACATGAGCTAAATAAATACAGTGCAATGAGGGGCCTAGAGGCCAAAGGGAAAATGACACCCTGGCACTCCCCTCCTTCCCAAGTGAACCAGACATGTCCAGAAATAAAACAATAGAGTCCCATGTAATCACAGGACAAGGTCTTCACATTCCCATAGAATAGAAATATAGCCTGATACAATAGTCTGTCACAGATGATGTAAACATATTCTAAATAGGGGGAGTTTGAAAAGGCTACAGTGACCCACACAGTAATTATATTAGCCATAGTAATGGTTAAGCATAGACAACAACGATATTACAGTAACAATATCCACACATAACACAGACACACTCTGCCCTAATAGGCACAGGTTGACTTGGACATGAGAGAGGGCTGGGGAATAAAATGACGTGTCAGAACCCCAGAGTCCAGAGTCCCACATCACCCAACTGTAACTCCAATTCCAGGTACCCCCAGTCCAAAGTGACACTCGTCACCTAACCTCTCTAACATAAGATCACGGAAACAAATGTGATGTCCACTTTAAAGATTCTAATATTACCAAGATATTTGAAAATCAAAATTGGAAATGTTTTACTTTCCAGCTGCGAAGCTGATTGCAACAAAAATAAATATTTTTCCATGAATAGTTCAGTGATATAAAATCTTTGACAGAGAGGACAGAAACAAATTGAGCTTGAATCAATCATTGATGATCCCAACTGTCTGGATTAATGTGTTCCAAAGTGGAAAAAAAGTTAATATGTTCTGAATTTTTTCCCTCCTGTCAAATGTCTTGGTTTTGCAATACATGACTGCCTTGTATAACTGTGGAAAACATTTTTTAATTTTGTTTTAAAGAACCTTTTCGAGAATTACAGTTTTTCCTTTTTGTGTTACACCTTTCTCATTTGTTATTTCCTTTTTTCAATGAATTCCACAAGTCTGTAACTAAACAGAGTACACTATTCATGAAGAGGACAAAGGGTATTTTTACTAAAGTTCAGCATTCCCAACTTCTAACCACAGAGAACATCTTGCCACATTACTGGGACCTTTAATTTTGCAAATTTAAATGTTTTTGGGAGTCTTTTTAAAAGACAATCTGATGTTTCTTGCAACCCTTTGAAGTGTTGAAATCAATGGCTCTTTCTAATTGATTTAACCAAATCTTCTGTGTTTTACAGCTGCAGCTTCTGTAATTAAAGCTTTACATTGACATCCTAATTCATGGCACACAATCTGCATTCCTATTCATAGGATCCTTTAAAAACTACAGGGATTTATTCATGTAACCTGAAACGTTGGAGAACTGCAAAAATGAAGCCAAGTTAGCCACTGCGCAAAAAAAAAAGGATTTTCTATTTTTCTAGAGGAGTTAACAAATGTATCCATAATTTAATTATTAAATTCAAACTTCAATCAGAAATAAAAGTTTGAATAATTTAAACTATTCTACAATTATTATTTCTTTTTTTCCCACTGTTTTTGGTGTTTAATGGCTACATCTTCCTTTATCACTGTGTTATTGTTCAGCAGGAAATTGTCATTATTATAAATTCAAAACAAACAAAGAGCATTCAATCGTATTTACTTAAAACTCTGATTCCATTGTTAAATTAATAAAATAACCCACTGATCAAATTCAGAAAAAATGAAAACAAGCATTCTTTAAAAAGCTTTAGGCCCTGTTCACACTGTGCGATTTGAAAATCGTGCGACTTTCCGCGCGATTTTCATATTTGCGACATGGTGCGATAATGTCGCGCGACGTTGCGCGACATCACTGGTTTGTGCGATTTTTGCAAAGCACCACCAATACAAATCGCAAAATCGCAGATAGCAAATCACAAAAAAAGGGTCATGTACCTGCGACATGCTTCTGCGACGCATGACATGCGACGTCGCGCGACATCGCGCGGCAAGATGTGAACAGCTCCATTGAAATGCATTGGAGAAGCTACACAGTGCGACGTCACGTGGATTTTGCTGCGACGTCGCGGCAAAATCCGCGCGATAAATCGCACAGTGTGAACAGGGCCTTATGGAATAACAGTGAATATCCATTCATCCCTTCTAGCGGCCAAAAAAATAAAAAATTTTTTTTTCTAAAAGTATTTTCAAAGACAGACACCAAGAAAAAAAACACAAAAAAAATTTCTAGCCTCCAGGCCAGAGGAGGAAACCCAGTTACATTTAGGTTTGATATTTTCTTTTATTTTTTTAATCTCAGTTCACTCATATTTGTATTATTTTCTTTAACTCGACAGTCATGAGATATATTAATCTTAATGTCCACATATAAAAGAGGCATTATTAAAACAATTACACTAATGACAAAGCAGTCAACCAAACCTCCCATTTAATCTGCCTTTTCTTCTCACTAATACAAACTGAAAGGATTCATATACTTCAAAAGGTAAAAGGAGGAAACCAAACAACTCGAGTCTAGTCTGAAGAGAACTCTGTGCACAAAAGCTCAATAAGCAGGAAAGCCCAAACAAGAATGTTCTTCTACAATTACCTCTTGGAAGGCTCATGCCTTAGTAAAGCATCATAAAGATCATTTTCACTTGTGTTTACTAATTCACATTCATTTTTTATAATTTAGATAATCGTATACACATATTATTTATATCTTGGACAGATCATTGAAATAAAACCAAACCCATACCTCAGAAATGTCTGTGTTCTCTTTTGTGAGGTCTGGGGTATGTTCATGATTAGGCCTATTCGTAAAACTAAGAAACCCTTTACCCAAGTGCAGTACCAGTCCTATAGGTAACTGGGATTCGCAATGTTGAATCAGGGGTTGATCTAACATGCAAGGAGGAAAACAACTACAGGGAGAGGGATCACCAGTTCTTAAAGTGGCTGGTGAAGAAGATATGTATATATGAATCTATCAGAGTAATACAAAGATAGCGATAATAATCAAAACTAGAGTCAGTAATATAAACCGGTCCAATATGCGAGCTGGATCCAAGGGAAACAGAATTACACTAATCCAAAATACAAGCCGGGTCAAGGGGAGCCAGATAAACACTAATCCAAAATACAAGCCGGGTCAAACACACGAAAACCACAAAGGGCACCTGGAAAATAGAGTAGGTAGTTTAAATAGGGCGCTGGCCCGCCTCATTGGCTGGAGTCTGTGGGGTACATCTAAACATGTGTGCGCGCAATGGCACGTGCGCAGCGATCACTCACGCACAGGACCGCTGGCTGTGTATAAGGTGCAGACGGTCAACATTCCGAACAAACGGTGTGGCCTCGGAGTGCCGGATCGGCGAGCACTCCAGGAACCCGAGGAGAAAGAGGTCTGACATCTTTCTATTTATTACTATTCTACAAACAGGGGATAATTTAAAGACAGCCAAAAGCCATTGAAAAGATACCTTCAAATAAAAATGTATGGTAATTCTGGCCACCAATTTATAAGCATTATTTGCCAAAAATATTTCTTTGAATATGACAAAAAAAAAATAAAATGCCAGCAGTTGGATGACTTTGCACTCTTGATCTTGTAGATATTTTATAAATGGTTGGAAAGTTTAACTTTTTAACGAACTAGTGCTTTATCTTTAAAAATATTATAACAGTTATTTGAAACATGGAATGCATAATTAATATTAAAATACAGGGTAAAATGCAAATTTTGCATAGATATTGTTATTCCAAAATAATTACAATATATCAAAATAATGTAAATTTGCTTAGGTTTAATTTTCCATTTGTTGTTTTATACTTTAGAACCTTTTACCCCAGCAAAGGTCTTGCAGACTCTAGATGGTGTCACCGTGGATAATTATTATTATACAGGCAGAAACGGCCTTACAAATTCATTGAATTGATGCAGATAGCTACTATACGTTGTCAGATATCATACTTATTGATAGTGATTATAATGACATTATTAGCAAAAAATACCAACAGAATATAAAATATTATGGGCCATATTACATACTTCACGTTAACATTAGCTTTGGTGGCCCAGCTGTGTAAGCGTTAGCTTTGGTGGCCCTAGCGCAGGCCACCCATATTACATTTCGAACGCTAACGGGTTTTAAATGTTTTGTTTTTTTCATATTACGTAAAAAAACGGTTAAAGTGTTTTCTTAACCCCTTCACTTCCGAGTTTGAGATATCTCAGGCTTCAAAGTAATAAGAAGATTGAGATGTTATTCATCAGCTGGAAACGCTACAAAACGGGTGCATTTTCTTCAACTTGCTTAAGAGCTCTCGTAATCAGAAGAGCAATATTAACTGAAGGGAAGTCAAGGAAGCAAAGATTAAATAAGTGTAACTAAATGGCAAGGTAAATATACAATAGTTTAAGCATCCACTCCACCAGTGTGACTCCAATGGAACCATTAAAGATATCTAAGTCTAAGGGCATACAAAATGAGTGTGATGTAGCCAGGTTTTCTCTCCAGATGCATCACACACATAAAGCATTCACTTCTTAAAATATATTTGCCATATACAGTATAACATGGCACCCACAAAGTTTTCATCTAGTTTTAAAGTTTCTATTCAAGAAAGAGTTAATAGAGTAAAAGTTTATGGTTTAGGCTGGGAGTCAGACAAGCGTCTTTGAGAGCGTAAGGAACGTCCATGAGAGTGGACGTCCTTCCACTCTGACGCCCGTCTGGCCACCTCGCTGACGCAGTTAGTGCACTCAGCGGTGCAAGGCTCGATCCTCCTATGAAGGATCGCACTTTGCAGTCCCATCCAACACGCGTCTAGCGTTTTGACGGGAAGGCTTTCTGCACGGCCGCTTGTAGCATGGCCACTTGTAGGGTGCGCAATTTGTGTGCGCGCTACAGCGTGTGACTGGCCCCATCGATGTATCCCAATGCTGCGACGGACGCTGGGAGGCACGTCAGTACGGGCGCACCTAGTGCGCTTGTCTGATCCAATTCCCGGCCTTGCACTTTACACATCCATGAACAAACTTTATTTCTTTTACCAATACAATAAAGATTGATAGTGTGATCTTTTGCAGTAAGTATAGGAAATGGACACAGATATGTCTTGCCAACAAGCCATAGTTTTATAAATATGCTAAAGTGTAGTTCTATAATTTGTTTGCTTAAGTTGTTCAAGTTGGCTGTTTTTAATTAATAAACTTATGTTTTTATATATTTTTTTTAGTTGCAATGCCAGATGCCAACATTGGATCAATTATTCTCACAATGCTCCTTACACAAGAGATGTTTAGACTCTTCACTATCGAGAGATTTTCGAGAAAACCACTGTCAGAAACCAGTGTTTTTAATACAAAATCACTTTTAATTAATTATAAAGAAAGAAATAACTTTAGTTCTGACGGTATACTTTATGGATCCAGGCATCTCAAACTCTGACCACCCAGATGTGTCTGAACTCCAAATCCTTTGATTCTCTAGCCATCTATTCCTTTCAAAGATTTGTAGGAATCCTAGGCAAGCAACATCTGTGGGCTGGAGTTTGAGATCCCTGCTCTAACTACATTTGCGGCTAAAAAGCTGCTTTTGCAAAATAACCTTATCACTAACCTTCAAAAAGCAAAAAAAAATCCTTGCATTTTTCTCACAGGGCAGAGGGTGGCGCAATCCGCCACATCCACTAACCAGGGCCGGATTAATGTAGGGGGCGGAAGGAGCGGACGCTCCAGGTTCCTTCCATTAAATAGGCTCAAAGCAGCCCCAAGAGTAGATGAGCCGCAGGGTCCTGGCCCCGGGATCCCCCCCTCTGGGTCCTGGCATCGGGATCCCTGCCCTCCCCCCTGTGGTCCTGGCCCCGGTATACCACCTTACTCCCCTGGGGTCCTGGCCCCGGGATCCTTCCCCCCCCTGGGGTCCTGGCCTTGGGATCCTTCCCCTCCCTCCCTGGGGTCCTGGCCCGGGATCCTTCCCCTACCACCTGGGGTCCTGGCTTCAGGATCCCTACCCCCCAAGGTCCTGGCCACAGGATTCCTCCCCCCTGGGTCCTGGCCCTGGGATCCCTCCCCTACCCCCAGGATCCCTCCCCCCAGGGATCCCCACACCCCCTGTCTCGGGTCCAGGCCCCAGGATCCCTCCACTCTACCCCCTGGGGTCCACAGCTCCCCCCTGGGGTCCACAGTAATATCCCCCTATACCAGCAAGTCATAAGCATGCCGGAAGGAAAAACACGTAACCCACTACCCCATGCTGACACACACATTACTAGCACAGAGCCACTGTCTGACAGGACCGGAAGTGGTCTGTGATCTGCAACCGGAAGTGCACTATGTCACCAACAGCTATGGATGCATTACAAACTAATTTATTCTATAGGATATTTTGTCATTTTGAAATAAAGATATTATAACGCTACATTCACTGTTTAATATATGTCATAATAAAGACCACGGCCTTACTCCAATCAGATTGTCTCTCTGTTTAGTTATGATTCTGGAGTTTACTTTCCATAACAGTGTGTTTGCCCTGCAGCTCAGCTGGAGATATGGGGAAAAATACTTGGGTCTTTCAAAGTTGATATTAGAAGCATCCTTGCCCTCTGACCCTGCCAAGCCATCCTGGAATGAGCTATCAATCACATAACTCAGATGTTTCAACTCTCCGACAAAAGAGAAGAAGCCAAAAAAACTAGACCATTTTACAGAAATGTTAGGTGCCATATACCCAGGGCTTTTTTTTCTGACAGCACGCAGGGTATCACAAGAGTTCAGAAGCTCACGCTGTCTCTAGAATGCTTCCAAGCGCTCCCTGCTCTTTTACCATCTCCTGCGCTGCGCACTGTCGCTCCAGCAGTGCATCATAGCACAACAACGCTCTGACTCACAAAGTGGGCGCCAATGCCCAGCGCAGATTACGAGGTCTGAGCACCACTGACACAACCAGGGATCTCGCATGAGATGTGGAGCTGGGCTGAAAGAGCCCATTAACTATCTCACTACTGGACTGCTAGGTAAAGAGAGACATGGGCCTGCCACTGGATCACCATGAATCTACGGACTCACTAACCTGCAATAAAGGTAAGCAGAACAGGGAGCACCAAGTGTTTACAAATATCTTATTATAATATTTATATTATTTTTAAATATATTTATTGCATTGAAATTGTTTATTTAAAATAAAATTTATTTTAATAATTTTACTTCATTTTAATATTTTTTTATATCATTTCAATATTTAAATGTAATGGTCAGTTTTATTGCTGTGAAGCTCTGTTATTCGCTCATACACACCGCACATTACTGTGAGGTTTATTGCTGTGGAGGTCTGGGATACGTTCATACACCCTGCACATTACTGTGAGTTATATTGCTGTGGAGCTTGGTGATCCGCTCATACACACCGCACATTACTGTAAGGTTTATTGCTGTGGATTTCTGTGATACGATCATATACAGTCAGGACCAGAAATATTGGGACATCGACACAATTCTAAAATCTTTGGCTCTATACACCACCACAATGGAGTTGGAATGAAACAAACACAATGTGCTTTAACTGCAGACTGTCAGCTTTAATTTGAGGGTATGTACATCCAACTCAGGTGAACGGTGATGCTCTGCAAGGCCTCTACTGCAACGGTCTTCAGTTCCTGCTTGTTCTTGGGGCATTTTCCTTTCAGTTTTGTCTTCAGCAAGTGAAATGCATGCTCAATGGTATTCAGGTCAGGTGATTGACTTGGCCATTGCATAAAATTCCACTTCTGTCCCTTCAAAAACTCTTTGGTTGCTTTTGCAGTATGCTTTGAGTCATTGTCCATCTGCACTGTGAAGCGCCGTCCAATGAGTTCTGCAGCATTTGGCTGAATGTGAGCAGATAATATTGCCCGAAACACTTCAGAATTCATCCTGCTGCTTTTATCAGCAGTCACATCATCAATAAATACAAGAGAACCAGTTCCATTGGCAGCCATACATGCCCACGCCATGACACTACCACCACCATGCTTCACTGATGAGGTGGTATGCTTAGGATCATGAGCAGTTCCTTTCCTTCTCCTTACTCTTCTCTTCCCATCACTCTGGTACAAGTTGATCTTGGTCTCATCTGTCCATAGGATCTTGTTCCAGAACTGTGAAGGCTTTGTTAGGTGTTGTTTGGCAAACTCTAATCTGGCCTTCCTGTTTTTGAGGCTCACCAATGGTTTACATTTTGTGGTGAACCCTCTGTATTCACTCAGGTGAAGTCTTCTCTTGATTGTTGACTTTGACACACATACACCTACCTCCTGGAGAGTGTTCTTGATCTGGCCAACTGTTGTGAAGGGTGTTTTCTTCACTAGGGAAAGAATTCTTCAGTCATCCAGCACAGTTGTTTTCCGTGGTTTCCCAGGTCTTTTGGTGTTGCTGAGCTCACCGGTGTGTTCCTTCTTTTTGAGAATGTTCCAAACAGTTGTTTTGGCCACGCCTAATGTTCTTGCTATCTCTCTGATGGGTTTGTTTTGTTTCTTCAGTCTAATAATGGCTTGCTTCACTGATAGTGACAGCTCTTTGGATCTCATCTTGAGAGTTGACAGCTACAGATTCCAAATGCAAATAGCACACTTGAAATGAACTCTGGGCCTTTTATCTGCACATTGTAATTGGGGTAATGAGGGAATATCACACACCTGGCCATGGAACAGCTGAGAAGCCAATTGTCCCATTACCTTTAGTCCCTTAACAAGTGGGAGGCACATCTGTAAACTGCTGTAAGTCCTACACGTTCACCTGAGTTGGATGTACATACCCTCAAATTAAAGCTGACAGTCTGCAGTTAAAGCACATTGTGTTTGTTTCATTCCAACTCCATTGTGGTGGTGTATAGAGCCAAAGATGTTAGAATTGTGTCTATGTTCCAATAATTCTGGACCTCACTGTACACACCGCACATTGCTGTGAGTTTTATTGCTGTGGAGTTTTGTGATACATTCATACACAGCACACATTATTGTGAGTTTTAATGCTGTGGAGCTCTGTGATTCGCTCATACACACCACACATTACTGTGAGATTTATTGCAGTGGAGCTCTGATATACAGTCATGGCCGAAATTGTTGGCACCCCGGAAATTATTCCAGAAAATCAAGTATTTCTCACAGAAAAGTATTGCAGTAACAAATGTTTTGCTATACACGTTTATTCCCTTTGTGTGTATTGGAACAAAACAAAAAAAGGGAGGAAAAAAAGCAAATTGGACATAATGTCACACAAAACTCCAGAAATGGGCTGGACAAAATTCTTGGCACCCTTTCAAAATTGTGGATAAATAAGATTGTTTCAAGCATGTGATGCTCCTGTAAACTCACCTGGGGCAAGTAACAGGTGTGGGCAATATAAAAATCACACCTGAAAGTAGATTAAAAGGAGAGAAGTTCACTTAGTGTGGCACACACAGACACACAATGCAAAGACTAAGCATGGACAACAGAAAGAGGAGAAGAGAACTGTCTGAGGACTTGAGAACCAAAATTGTGGAAAAATATCAACAATCTCAAGGTTACAAATCCATCTCCAGAGATCTAGATTTGCCTTTGTCCACAGTGCGCATCATTATCAAGAAGATGGCACTGTAGCTAATCTCTCTGGGCGTGGACGGAAGAGAAAAATTGATGAAAGGTTGCAATGCAGGATAGCCTGGATGGTGGATAAGCAGCCCCAAACAAGTTCCAAAGAAATTCAAGCTGTCCTTCAGGCTCAGGGAGCATCAGTGTCAGCAAGAACTATCCGTCGACATTTAAATGAAATGAAACGCTATGGCAGGAGACCCAGGAGGACCCCACTGCTGACAGAGACATAAAAAAGCAAGACTACAGTTTGCCAAAATGTACTTGAGTAAGCCAAAATCCTTCTGGGAAAACGTCTTGTGCACAGATGAGACCAAGATAGAGCTTTTTGGTAAAGCACATCATTCTACTGTTTACCGAAAACAGAATGAGGCCTACAAAGAAAAGAACACAGTACTTACAGTGAAATATGGTGGAGGTTCAATGATGTTTTAGGGTTGTTTTGCTGCCTCTGGCACTGGGTGCCTTGAATGTGTGCAAGGCATCATGAAATCTGAGGATTACCAAAGGATTTTGGGTCGCACTGTAGAGCCCAGTGTCAGAAAGCTGTGTTTGCTCCCGAGATCTTGGGTCTTCCAGCAGGACAATGACCCCAAACATACGTCAAAAAGCACCCAGAAGTGGATGGCAACAAAGCGCTGAAGAGTTCTGAAGTGGCCAGCAATGAGTCCAGATCTAAATCCCATTGAACACCTGTGGAGAGATCTTAAAATTGCTGTTGGGAAAAGGCGCCCTTCCAATAAGAGAGACCTGGAGCAGTTTGCAAAGGAAGAGTGGTCCAAAATTCCGGGTGAGCGGACATTATGTCCAATTTGCTTTTTTTCCTCCCTTTTTTTGTTTTGTTCCAATACGCACAAAGGGAATAAACGTGTATAGCAAAACATGTGTTACTGCAATACTTTTCTGTGTGAAATACTTGATTCTCTGGAAAAACTGCCGGGGTGCCAACAATTTCGGCCATGACTGTAGGCATGGGTGTGTTTTGATGGGCATAGTTTGAGGGGGGTGGCAGCATTTCATCCTTGGACCCAAGCAACACAATGTCATGGCCCAGCACTAGCTCTATTCATTGATTGCATGCCTGTGTGCACCCTCTATTCATTGTGCAATGTATTAAGAATGGGTGAAGTCTTTTTTCCCCTATGTTGATTCTTTCTAAAACCATTTCAGAGAAGCATCAAGCACACAAATGAACACTTTTCACAACACAACATTTCTTGTTTTGCCCACATCTTGAGCTATGCCTAACAAAAAGATAAAATTCAAATGAAATGCAAGTATGCACCAGCAGCTCTGCTAATGCAATGCAGAAAAAATACACACATTAATTTGTACTGAAATTACAAATTAGAAAGTGATGCTAAACATTGATTCACAGAATGAAAAAGAGAATTGTAACCCGAGTATGAGTCAATGATTTCATTCATGTAATTTAACTATTTACAGTAACATTATACTATTCGGGGTTTTGAAGGTTTATTCAGTAACAACTGATACTCATCACACAGGCAGGAAAGTATACAAATATGCAATTCAGATGAAAAGAAAGAAAAATAATAATATTTTTTAAAGGGTTGTGTATTTTCACAGTCTAATTGTTCTGCATCCGATTTAGCAAACAAAGTATAATCTTACTATAAAGAGATAGAATTCAATGAAAGTCAATCATAAATCACACGTTTTAACACTGCATCTGCTACTCTTTACAGTACTAGCTGTGGGTTAATCGAAAAAACAACACAGACAATAGGCTCTATTGTAAAAGTCTATAATGAACACACATAAAATGATTATAAATTTATTCTTCGGAAGGTCAAATGAATAATTTGTTTCTTAATTTTGTTGCTACATTTCTTTTAGGACTTGTTTGAAAATGGGAGGTTTTAAACTTTGTAAAATGTATAAAACATTTTTTTTAGCATTTGCATTTTAATGCATTATTTATGGCCTCACTGTATAGATGCGATCAGTCTATTCACCTGCATCTTTTGGTCTCTGGGCATTAAGCATGGCCTTGCTAAAATAATGATTTAGTTTTCACTCATGTTTGACTTACTCATAAAAACTAACAGGTCTATTCACCTAATAAAGGTGAAACTCAGGAGAATGACTGGAGAAGTAAAAATTCTAGGTCAACCAAACCAGAAAATTCTCCCATTTATCTCACTTTCCAAATCGGCTTTTTGGTCTAGATTGTTCTCTTCTCCTGCCAATGCTCCAGATTTTCACCTTTCTTTGAATAGACCTGTAAGTGTAGCTATTTATGTTAGTAGGAGTGAGTATATTTGCATAGATGCATCAAGGGGAGAGCATGTATTAGACATGTGCACAGGCAACGATTTCAGTAATATTTTGGAATATTTGGAAATATCCTAATCAGACCAATCCGAAAATATTGACCAATGTGATATCAGATTGGTTTGGGAAATTCTGAAGTTTGTATATTTTTTCTCGCTATGCCCCTATCTATATGTCTCTATTAGGGATGAGCCGAACACCCCTAGTTCGGTTCGCATTCAAAGTCGAACTTTTCAGAAGTTCGATTCGAACTCGAACTCAATGCAAGTCAATGGGACTCAAAATTCGATTTTTATAGTGCCCTCCAAGAGGGCATATATGCTAGATATTTGCCATAAAAGGTGTATGGGGGTCTGGGTAGTGCCCTGGGGGACAGGAAACAAGGACAAAAAGTAAAAAAACAAACGTTTTTAAAGGGACAGTGAGTTTTCCATGAAATAAGGGTTAAAAATAAAAACGAAAAATTCCTTCAAATATCGTGCCTAGGAGGTCCCTACAACCTGCCCGTGAAGTGGCGGATTTCTAGGATGTATAGAAACATTTAAAAACAATGTCCGGGTCCGGGTATTGCCCTGGGGGACAGGAAACAAGGACAAAAAGTTAAAAAAAAAATACATTTTTAACCCCTTCACTGTTGACGACGTGTGGGCTCAGTTACTTCTGCCCGCTGTATGCATTGCTGAGGAGGACGTGTCCCACCCGTCATCAGTTTTGCGGGACCCCCGGCGGAGATACACACCTCTCTGTCCGGGGTCCCGCAGCGTTCTGACTTCAGCGTCCTAAAAATTCAATTTTTATTGCATTTTTTGTCATAATATACAGCCAGGACATGACGTATACATATAAAAATGATATATTAGGAATCTGCGGAGTCTGCCGGAAAGAACGATATCTAATATGACTGGGTTATTTAATAAAATGTGGCTTCAAATCGCATTTAAACATGATGAGCGAAAGCGGTAAAAATGAGCTGAGCACACAGCAGTGAAATGGAGCATATTAGAGGAAGATTTAGTAGAGAAATTAACACTTCTCAGAAGCAGACACCACACCCTCAGTATAGTCTACATACATACAATGTATCAAATTCATTAGACCAGACTAAAAACACCTGTTGTTTACCGTTTGAGAACACAGGTCATTTAGAGGTGAGAATCTTTGCACGTACACATTAGTTTTTAATTCAATATCTAATAAACCGTTGCTTATAATATTCTGCAGTAAAGAGTCTCTTTATTTCTAGATTTTTTAGTATTTTTTAAGCATTTTTTATACTTTTTTAAAAAAAAATCGAACCGAACAGCTCATCCCTAGTCTCTATACCCTTCCTCTTTGCTCCCTCTATACTACCCCTACAACCTCTTCTATAACCATATACCAGAAGATAGGATTAGGGGCAGGGTTAATTTAAGGTGTAAAGTTAATATCTCTGCTTGTTTTATGATTAGGGATAGGACTTTATTCCAGTTATCTGTAATGAATCCGAATTAAGCAGATTATATTCAAAATGTATTTGGATCGATTTGGTAAATTTATTTTGAATTGATTTTGTGCAACGGGTTGGCAATTCAGAACTCAGATGCTTCCGAATCATGGTAATAGTTGATATTTGGCTGAATTTGTATGTGAGTTAGATCCTTTTTTAGATCAAACTGTATATTATATATGAAAACGAGTTTAAAAATGTGATGAGGGATATACATATGTCAGAGCTTGACAAAGCCAGGAGCCTGGTAGCCACTGGCTCCTAGAATTTTACTCCTGGCTCCTAAATTTCCAGTTTACTTTACACCAATCTAAAAGCAGTCTTTGGCATCTAAAAACATCTAGTTGGCTTCAATGTTTTCTTCCTGTCGCCTACATTTAATGTAAATATATCCAGCCCTGGTGTATGTATTTATATATGAGGTCTGTTGTGTGTGTGTGTGTGTGTGTTTATGTGTGGGTCTGTGTCTACAGTGGGTAAATAGGGTGTCCAATGACAACAGAGCAAAGAAAATAAGTAAACAAATAAAGCAATATCACAACGTCACAATGTACAGATGTTAACAACACAAATAATAATATATATATATATATATTATCTCATCAGAGCGGCCAAACTGATATTAGAAGTAACGCTCTACACTTCTAGGCTCAAAAGACCACATGCACAAAAATACCTCAGAGCAAAAAGCACCAGGTAACAAAGTGATAAATAAATAGAAGCAGCTAAAATCATAATTTGGGTCAGTACAAACCAAGTCCCAGATGCAGAGGCAAGGTTCCCAACGTTTCGGCGAGGATTCGCCTTTATCAAGGTATACCTTGATAAAGGCGAATCCTCGCCGAAACGTTGGCTCCTAACTTTTGTAGCTGGCTCCTAGATTCAAAGAAAATTTGTCAGCCCTGCATATTTAAATATATTCATGCCTGATGTCCTGTAATAGGTCCCACAAGGACACTGATCCTGATTCTCACTGTTACAACGTATAATTTTCTGGTGACAGGTGTATTGGTCGCTTCAGACTGGGTTTTTTGCCTTCTTTTGGATCATCATGGATGTCAGTCACACCTCTAGGGTCTCTCTCCACCGCCCACTGACTTCATCATGCATGGGCACAATGATGACAGTTGGAATAATTAAACCGTAGCTGCCCTAGCTGCCTGTCTATGGTGGAGTTAGGGGGCCCCTGTATCTCGGGGTTGGTCACATCTAGAGTGTCATATTTGGTATCATTGGAAATGCCAGAGCATGGCCTTTCCAATGATACCAAATATGACCAGGTTAAACTTTTATTTTTGTTAATGCAGCACTACTGTTCACATTTTAATTATAATGTGAACAATGATGCTGCCCTAACTAAAAATGTCATGTTTCATTTTTAGCTATAATCGCGTATTTTCTCAAAAAAATACAGAGACAGTTCCCATATCTAATTTTTTAAACAATTTTACCCCATAGAATATATAACTATAAAGGCTTGAGTGAAAAAATAACTTTAAACGCTGTAGATGATTGAAATGTTAATGGTAATTCACATTTTATAAATTTTTTGTTATAGCATTCTGACAGGACATGACGTATACATATAATAATATATTCTGAATCTGCCGAGTCTGCTGTAAATAAGGATATTTAATTTGTCTGGGTCGTACAATAAAACATGACTTCAAATCGCGTTTAAACATGATGAGCACAAAATGGTAAAAATGAGCTCAGCACACAGAGGTGAAATGGCTCGGCAGAGAAGGGGTTAAATACAATCTTTAATGCTCAAGAAATAATAAAATATGTAAAATACACATGTATCCGGAAAGAGAAAACAGTGAGAGAAATAGATAATAGTTTCATATGATGGGTAGGGATGAGCTGTTCGGGTTCGGACGGTTCGGAGTTCGGCCCGAACTTTGGCAGTTCGAAAGTTCGTGAACTTCAAACTTTTTGGGTGTGTTCGGTTCGAGTTTGAAAAAAAAAAGAAATTTTGAAAAAAGTATAGAATATGCTTAAAAAAATACTAAAAAAATCTAGAAATAAAGAGACTCTTTACTGCAGAATATTATAAGCAACAGTTTATTAGATATTGAATTAAAAACTAATGTATACGTGGAAAGATTCTCAACTCTAAATGACCTCTGTTCACAAACGGGCATAACACCAGGTGTTTTTAGTCTCGTAATCAATTTGATACATTGCACACTATACTGAGGTACTGAGGGGGTGGGGTGGTGTCTGCTTTTGATTGAGATTTGAGAATTAATTTCCCTCCTAAAACTTCCTAATATGCTGCATTTAACTGGTGTTTGAAAAAAATTCAAAATAACATCTAAAGCAATGTTATTTTTCACCTCGGGATTAAACATTCACAGGGTTATTCAGAGAGTGGTGAAAAGCAGGAGAATAACTGGAGAAGTGAAAATTCTAGGTCAAAATAGCCAAACCAGAAAAATTCTCCCATTTAACTCACTTTCCAAATTGGCTGTTTGGTCTAGATTGTTCTCTTCTAATGCCAGTTCTCCTGGCTTTCACCTCTCTCTCTCAGGGTTGTTCAGAGAAAGGTGAAAACCAGGAGAATGGCAGGAAAAGAGAACAATCTGGACCAAATAGCCGATTTGGAAAGTGAGATAAGGCTATCAGACTAACGCATTTTTCGCAGCGACCGTCAAAAAGTGCGTCCGAACGCATTGCCGTATTTTTTCACGGAATGCGCGAAAACGGTCATACGATGTGCATTTTTGTGCGTGATTTTTTACGGATCCAAACCAGGAAACTTTGGGTGTCTGGATGTAATGTTGGCCGGACATGAGCAGGGTCTGACGTCTCCAAATCACGCACACACGCCGCTAGTGGGTGCAGCGCACTCTGTACGTCCATACTAGCGGTTCTGCGTTCTCGAAAAAATGCGTTCATTTTCCACTTGCGTTGCGCAGCCGGACTTTCGTGCGACCGTATTTCATATATTGGCCATCATTGCCCGTCATTTGCTGCTAGTGCAGCCGTGATTAAGTGCGCCTAAACGCACGTTAAAAATTCGCTAGTCTGACCCTAGCCTAAATGGGAGAATTTTTCTGGTTTGGCTATTTTGACCTCGAATTTTCCATTCTCCAATCATTCTCCTGCTCTTCACCGCTCTCTGAATAACCCTGACAGGGTTATTCAGAGAAAGGTGAAACTCAGGAGAATGACTGAAGAGAAAATTCTAGGTCAAAATAGCCAAACCAGAAAAATTCTCCCATTTATCTCACTTTCCAAATCGGCTATTTGGTCTAGAATTTTCTATTCTCCAGTCATTCTCCTGCTTTTCACCGCCAAAAAATCAGTAAACTTTTTCTGCGTGTCCGAAAATGTCTCCTCTTTTCATACAGACTGCCGCCCCAAGCAGTTGTTTATGGATAGATTAAAGGAAAAGCATTTACCGTCATTTGAAATGTCATTTTTTGGTTTTGACATATTTCTATACATCCTAGAAATCCGCCACTTCACGGGCAGGTTATGGGGACCTCCTAGGCACGATATTTGAAGGAATTTTTTGTTTTTATTTTTAACCCTTATTTCATGGAAAACTCACTGTCCCTTTAAAAATGTTTTTTTTTTACTTTTTGTCCTGGTTTCCTGTCCCCCAGGGCACTACCCGGACGACCCCCATACACCTTTTATGGCAAATATCTAGCATATATGCCCTCTTGGAGGGCACTCTAAAAACTGAATTTTCAGCCCCATTGACTTGTATTTCGAGTTCGGGTTCGGGTTCAGATACGAACATTTTGGAAGTTCGGGTTCGGCTCCGAACCGAACTCAGGGAGTGTTCGGCTCATCCCTAATGATGAAATTGAATAATTATTGAATTATTATTAAAAACGATGGAAAAATAATGGTACATAGCAATACTTCTGTAGCAACAAATACTGAGAAAATCTGGAATGTCTTAATTAGAACATGAAAGGGTTTAAGCAATGAAATAATATGATGAAAGAACTGAGATTAATAACTTTCTACTCTGACATATCACAGACCATAACGCCACCATTTATTTTACAGAACTAAAGCTTACTAAGGCATCTGCTAGTAACACTTGTGAGGTTGCATATGACAATACATATGGCTGTGCATATGCTGGAATAAAAATATTTGCTTTTTGATAATGAGCTCCTTTGCAGAATAAATACAGATAGAAAAAAAATCACGAAAACTGAGGAACATTGTGTGTGTGTGTGTGTATAATAATAGTTTTATTTTACTATTTCTAAGTTTTTTTGGTTTTTTTTTGAGAAAGTATTTTACCAGGAAGGATACATTGAGATTTCTCTTGTTTTCAAGTATGTCCTGGGTGGCGAGTATGTACCGTTGGGTGTCTTGCCCAAGGACACTTAGGCTAGGGTCAAACGAAAGTATTTTTACACGCGAACGTAAAAAAGTGCGTCTGAACGCATTGATGTATTTTTTCACGGAATATGCGAAAACGGTCATACGATGCGCATGTTCGTGCGCGATGTTTTACGAATCCAAACCAGGAAACTTTTTGCGTCTGGACGTTATGTTGGCCGGACACGAGCAGGGTCTGACTTCTCCAAATCACGCACACACACCGCTAGCGGGCGCAGCGCACTCTGTACGTCCGTACTAGGGGTTCTGCGTTCTCGAAAAAATGCGTTCATTTTCCACTTGCGTTGCGCGGCCGGACTTTCGTGCGACCATACTTCGTATATTGGCTGTCATTGCCAGTCATTTGCTGCTAGTGCGGCCGTGATTAAGTGCGCTAGAACGCACGTTAAAAATGCGCTGGTCTGACCCCAGCCTTACTGGAGAGGTGCTCCTGCTGGAATCGGACTCATGTCTCCACAGGCTCTTTCCACGCAGAGCATTGAGGTTACCTCTACTCCACCCAGCCGGTAAGTTAGCAGCAAACATGCTTCATTTTATGTCTAAATAAATCTGTAAATTAGCTACTTGGTTATTAATTCTGCCAAATGTACTAGAAAACAAAATCTTGACTCTCAACAAACTGAAAAAGAAAAACAGTAGTTTTTGCAGGGTTGTACATCCCGTTAATCGAGGTGGACTCTACCACAGTAGTGCACTGATTTACTTGCAGGTAACAGTGAATTACACACAAACACTCCATAACTGTAATCTTTTAGGCTAAGGTCAGACGAAAGCAGTTTTAACGTGCGTTTAACCGCACTAAATCACGGTCGTGCTAGCAGCAAATGACGTCCAATGCCGGGCTGCATATGAAGAACGGCCGCACAAAAGTGTGGCCGCGCAACGCAAGTGGCAAACGAATGCATTTTTTCGAGAACGTCAAACCGCTAGTACTGACGTACAGAGTGCGCTGCGTCCGCATAGCGGCCTGTTTGCGTGATTGGGAGACATCAGACGCTGCACACGTCCGGCCAACATAACGTCCAGATGCAAAAAGGGTTTTATTGATGATCCGTACAAAATCACGGACGAAAATGCGCATCGTATGACCGTATGACAAAATACGTCCATTCGTTCGAACGCACTTTTTCACGGACAACGCGAAAAATGCGTTAGTCTGACCTAGCCTTAGGCCGGGGTCAGACGAGCATTTTTAAGAATGGAAGGAATGTCCGTGAGAGTGTACGTTCCTTCCATTTGACGCCCGTCTGGCCACCTCGCTGAGGGCAGTTAGTGCACTCAGCGCCGCAAAGCGCGATCCTCCTATGGAGGATCGTGCTTTGCAGCTCCGTCAAACCCATGTCTAGCGTTTTGACGGGAAGGCCTGTGTACGGACACTTGTAGCGCGCAATTCGTGCGCGCGCTACAGCATGTGACCAGCTCCGTCGATGCATCACAACGCTGTGACGGACGGCAGGAGGCACGTCAATATGGGCGCACATAGTGCGCTCCTCTGACCCCGGCCTTAATTGTCAAATACTGTATATCCAAAATGGCAATGTTCATTTAATCAATGCATGAGATTGCACAACATGCTGAATGTTAACATATGGAAAAAGAATAAAAATCTCCTGTGAATGCACAGTTATTCTACAAATGCTCTGTACATAAGACTTTCCCTATCCTTACTGCACAGTTATGTTTTAAAAATCTCCTTCAAAGAATTGTTCATTCCGCTGCCAGTACATCATTTCTTCTCAATAAGCATTTCCAAATTAAGATGCAGGGTTTATATTTGATGAGGTAGTATACAAACCCCTAACTTTGCAATAGTTCTTCCAATACATCAGAAATTAGCATACAGTGCATCTCCACTGCATACAATTTAGCAGAGTTTACAACAATGGCAGATGTTAAATGTTTACAATAAGATGTCTTTGCAGAGAATATGGAAAGTGATGTAATATTCTCCGTATATAATTCATAAAACAAAAGAAATAGCTTCAGCTGGCATCTTGAAGTTTCCAAATTTTTGGTTTATCACTATAAGGGAAATATTATAAATGACCTTTTTCCCCCATTAATATCAATGTTTGGCCTTTTCCCCTGTAGTTATTCTTGTATTATTTACACTTTCTTGGGATTTTAGTAATTGATATCTATATTAAAATGACTGAGAATCTCTTTTGTATCTATACAAGCATGAAATGAGCTGTCCCCCAGTGCAAAGAGAAAGTTGAAAGTTGTGATGTATCACATTCCATTAGCAAATTATTACTAGCATAACTTCTAGGGAAAAAGCCAGATGTGGTGTGCTCTGTAAATTCTGTAGCCCGATGTAAGGTCTCCTATTGAAACCTTTCAAGACTATTTTGCCACAAGCTGCTGCTTTACGAAGTCACAGGATCGTAGTTCTCATTGAGTTGTCATTGCCTATCCATTGATAGGCATTCAGTGGGTGTTCCTCAGTGTTCATACAGTGGTAATCGGACTCGCAGTCCATGCTCTACACTTTGGAGTTGCCAATGAGGCCAATTTTTAAGGGCTTTGGTGTAATTTGTCCTATTACATGTCCTATTGTTTATTTATTTATGCAAATATTTCTTCTGGATTATAAAGGAAATATTTTGAATGAAATCTGCTGCATTTGAGACTACATCTAGGTGAAGTCAGAAAAAATGGCGTTGCGCCCAGGTTTTTGTTTGTTTCAATGGCCATTGCAACGTAAGCTCACTCGCCACTTCAAGGCACCTCTTTGTAGAGTGAGTACCTAACAAACAAATGTAACCAAAAGGCCGCTCTACTGAGCAGCTCCAAGCCCCTCCTGCTGCTTTTCAGCTAAGGAGAGGCAGAGATATGGTGGGTTTTATTTATACACGCACCAAACACTTCCCATTTGGGTTAAAAACAAAAACATGGAAAGAGGAACAGCTGCAAAACGACGGACTGGTGTTACAAGCATAATATACATAAATACAGAAAAAATGGCGTCGCGCCCATACTCACCGGAGCGGCAGCAACTGCCAGGAGTAACAGCCCAGTTAATGTATAAAACATAACAAGGAAAAAAAGTGTCATCTGCGCTCGTTTCTATGTATTCCATGTACAACAAAACACTATGAGGCTTTTGTTTGTTTCAATGGCCATTGCAACGTAAGCACACTCGCCACTTCAAGGCACCTCTTTAGAGTAAGTACCTAACAAATGTAACCAAAAGGCTGCTCTACTGCGCAGCTCCATGCCCCTCCTGCTGCTTTTCAGCTAAGGAGAGGCAGAGAGATGGTGGGTTTTATTTATACACGCACCAAACACTTCCCATTTGGGATTAAAAACAAAAACATGGAAAGAGGAACAGCTGCAAAACGACGGACTGGTGTTACAAGGTGAAGTCAATTATACATTTCAATACATCTCCAAAATGTCACTTTAAAGGTTTTTTTGTTTCTCTTTTAAAGAATTAACTTCATGGCAAGTCTACAATACAGATGCTGGTGTAATAGCAAAATAAGTGAGTCTTTATGTTAATCATCATTCCATATGCAATGGCCAACACTTCCAATGCATCATTAGGATATATGTGTGCGGCACTATCCCAAGGACTACCTAGGATGTATATTTAAGCATTTTAAAAGCGGATACTGGAAGACTGACCCTTAAATGCAACCCTGTCTACTCCGACAAATAATTTGAGAAAACCATTAGGAAGAAGCTACTACCTCCGGCTCTAACCAACTGCCAGTTATCTCCCAGAGTTTAGTGATGTGTATGCTTCATGTTACATTTCAGTTTCAGTAGCCATGTCAGTTTGTTCTGTGTACTAGCAAACAGTCTGAGGGGGCAGGAGGGTAGATGGAGCTAAGATGTTGCAAGATGAAGGTTGAGGGGTAAAGGTTGGATTCTTGTCCAAGCTCCTTGCTGCCTACATATACTTGAGTAAATTTCATTACACAGAGCACACCTAAGGAACTGTTGGAATATATTGCCCAGAGCTCCCCACAAACAGTTGACATTTCATGAAGTGAGGAGGAACGCTACTTTATTGTACAGAATATAACATTTGTACACAACCATATTTACAAATAGTGGGGTCAAACCAGCGCAATTTATATAGCTCTTTGACAGACCAAAGGGGAAGGGTGAACCTGGACAAAAGAAGGTTGAAACAAAAGCTATTCTATGTCCATACCAAAGTGGTCCATAGTCTTCTCGCTTAGGAGGCTAGTCTTCTTACTCGTCCTAGAAGCCAAATAATCTGAAGTGTTTAAGCACAGAAGTCTTTTTTTGGTAGTATGAAACTAGGGTGTCCAAGGCCAACCACTATAGGGAAGAGAGGTCCCATCAGGAAAAAAAATAGATATATCTATCTAAAGATGCATCATTTTACTTTTGCATCAATTTTGTTTTTCTTCAGTCTCTGTTAAACCCCCTTCAAATAATAGTACATATGAGATTTCCTCAAGTTATGTGGGTGAAGACATGTGCCTGAGAACTACTAGCAGTGCAATGTAGAGTATATAACATACCCACCCAGGAGGTCTGCATTATCACTCAGTAATGTTTATCAAGTTAAAAAATATGCACTGTGCGGTAACTTCTGTAAATACTTGATTCTACTTCGTTGGGAACATTCAGTGTTATCGCCCATGCATGTTTAATGAGTGTATCAATCACAAAGGAGTCATTAAGCTATTTAACTTCAACATTTAGGCAACCAGGAACCATTTAGTTTACAGTATTAACACTGAACATATGCCTTTGATTGGGTTAAAATACTCAGTACTCAGTCCCAGGCAGTAACTGCATTTATCTCATGAGATGGAATAACTATGTAAGCTAAGAGCACAAACACATATCATAACAGCTTACACACAACCTGAAAAACAGGTTTATCTTGCTTGGAATTCAAGCAGTATAATTAATTGGCACAAAAGTGCAGGTTTATTGGGATTGTCATTTTCGGCTCCAGTTTAAATGATCAGTAATTATTTCACCAGTGCAATCAAAAGTTATGGGCAGGCCTGGACTGGCCATCGAGCAATCCAGGCAAATGACCAGGGGTCCCGAAAGCCAACTGGAAAACCATATCTCCCAGCCGTCCCATATAGGCCATGGGTTAAGAAACCAGTAGAGAGATTGGAAGATTTCCTAAA
The DNA here is from genome assembly GCA_009667805.1 of Leptobrachium leishanense. Classification (NCBI taxonomy): domain Eukaryota; kingdom Metazoa; phylum Chordata; class Amphibia; order Anura; family Megophryidae; genus Leptobrachium; species Leptobrachium leishanense. The sequence continues at coordinate 125,834,138 of CM019067.1, read as the reverse complement.
CCGAAGATGCAGGGGCTAATAAATGTTGTAGCTGCATCAATGTGCCCAGATTCCTGGAATCCCTAAATCGCACCCTCTGCTACATGCATTGGGCCTGTCCTCTGTGTCCCTTCCACAGCCCCAACCATTTCCAGGTTTATATTCAACCCTAGACTATCCCTAGTTATGGCAGAAAAAAAATAGGAAATATCTTTACAGACACTCAAGTTATGAAGATCTGGGCAATGAATAAATGTATCATCAGAGCTCATGAAATCCTGCTGGGCACTCAGGATTAAAAAATACAACACTTTCGATGCAATATGTTGGAGAGCTATAACAAAAAGTTAGGGACCTGGAGATACAAATGTGAGAGGCTACGGATTTCGGGAAAAAAAAATTCCATAGACAAACCTGAAAAATTCCTAAAAAAATCTTAAAATTAAATAAATAAAGAGACTTTTTGCTGCAAATTAAAAGAATATACGATTGAATTAATATTTAATAAAGAATGGGAATTTATTTTACATTGAAACCTAAGGAATTCGCCTTTTTAAACCTGTCTAATGAAACCAAAGAACATAAGGGCATTTCACTGACAATTCGAGGCTGTTCAGTGTTCTCTGAGTAGATTAACCATTACTTCTCTGTGGGATGTTCACTGACACCGAAGATCACCATATTTCGCTGGCAATTCGCCTATATTTGGCGAACTGCCTGCTTTCTGAACAGTCGAATGGCCACAAAATTGCACCATACGAGGAAATTCCCTGTTCGGTGCAATTTCAGGGCCAATTCGACTGAATAACCCTGTGTGTATTGGATGATGATTGTGCATGATGGATTCACTTTTACACTGAACTTTAAGTTTTTTAAAAGACAATGCTAAACTGTTTTTTTAATTGAACTGGTCCTCGCGGTTTCTTCCATAATCGGTGGCATAGAACCTACATCAAAAACAAAAGTTATAAGGTGATGTGCTGCTTCCACTTAGTGGTGAAATTAAATAAAACTGCCTTATTATATATTAAAAAGCTACTCTACTACCCCCTCCCGTTTTAACCCCATGAATCCTTGAGCAAATACTGCTGCCAGGTGTGTAGGGCACAATGTGAATAACCGAGCACTGTTTATGTGGCATGTCATGCTTTTATGTCATAGCAAGTGCATACCCTGTATAGGGCTGTCACTACATGAGGCAATAGTGAGAACTGTACTGTAGTATTGTCACGATGGGGGTCAGGGACCTGACCTGACAGAGAGGGGTGTGAGCCTAATGAGCAGTGAAAATAGACCATGAGCCTGAACTAGAAAAATAAATATATATAATTTATTCTAGGAACCAAGAACTTAAATACAATAAACAGAGCCTTTAACCTCACGGCAAGAAATATAAAGAAAACCAGGTATAAACAAAATAGGCAACTAAACATGGGAGGCAGAATTAAACATGATACAAGAATGCAAGAAAAACAGTGCAAACCAGACATGAGCCTGTAAACAGAATGACCAGGAAAACAGGCTTAACAGGATAAATCTAGACCAGGGAAAGACCAGACATGAGCGAGCTGGAAGACAGACAGACTGAACAGGATAAAATTAGACCAAGGCAAACCAGACAGGAGCTTGAAGACAGACTGAACTGAATAGATGATTCAGGATGAATCTAGAGCAAGGCAAACCAGACATGAGCTGAATGACTGATCCAGGATGAATGAGACCGCACCCTACTAAGGGAGTGGTCTCCATTTATACAAAATGGTCCAGGGTGAACCAATGGAGTCCAGGTACTGATCAGGCTTGGACGTGAACCAAATGTCCAGAACTAAAAGCAATGTCCAGTATTGCCAGAGGGGGCGCCAGAGACCCAGAACGTCACATATCCCCCCCCTCCACGAGCAGACCCCGGATGCTCAAAAGAAGACAATAAAAATGAAAATAAAAAGTCAATGGGCCCTGTAGGCACGTAGAGCGCGCTCGTACACCTCTCGGTCCTCAAGGCATATTATAGCACCATTAGAAGCTCGGAAACATCCAGCAGGGACAGGACTCGACTCACGGGCTGGAGGACCTGAGGTATAGACCCCTTGGGAGCCAAAACTGGGTCCAGGTTTGAAGGCACTGGCACCAGTCCTTTTGTGTCTCCTCCCCCTGGTACGGGACGTGGAATGGACAGCAACAGTGTCCTCCCGGCTCTGCGGCAACAGGAACATGGCACCAGTGGCGATCCGGTTCTGTGGCAATGTGACTGGGACAGCAGCAGCACGGCTCCGTAGGTTGGTGACCTTGGCACGGCTCTGCAGCGACTGGACTGGAACCACTGGGCTCGAAGACACCGGGACAGCTGGGCTCGAAGACACCAGGACAGCTGGGCTCGGTGGGGCAGCGCCCTTGGTGTGGACCGGTTGGGTAGCACCCTTGGCAAGGACAGGAGGGGCAGCGCCTTTAGCACGACTCTGTGGTGACTTGGACACAGCAGCAACTGCACGGCTCTGCGGCGACTCGGACATGGCGGCAGCAGCACGGCTCTGTGGGTCAGTGACCTCATCTCGGCTCTGCGGCGACTCGGTCATGGTGGCGGCAGCACGGGTCTGTGGGTCAGCGACCTCGGCACGGCTCTGCGGCGACTCGGTCTTGGCGGCGGCAGCACGGGTCTGTGGGTCAGCGACCTCGGCACGGCTCTGCGGCGACTCGGTCATGGCGGCGGCAGCACGGGTCTGTGGGTCAGCGACCTCGGCACGGCTCTGTGGGTCAGCGACCTCGGCACTGAACTGCGGCGACTCGGTCCCAGCGGCGGCAGCACGGATCTGTGGGTCAGTGACCTCGGCACGGCTCTGCGGCGACTCGGTCATGGCGGCGGCAGCACGGGTCTGTGGGTCAGCGACCTCGGCACGGCTCTGCGGCGACTCGGTCATGGCGGCGGCAGCACGGGTCTGTGGGTCAGCGACCTCGGCACGGCTCTGTGGGTCAGCGACCTCGGCACGGCTCTGCGGCGACTCAGTCATGGCGGCGGCAGCATGGATCTGTGGGTCAGCGACCTCGGCACGGCTCTGCGGCGACTCGGTCATGGCGGCGGCAGCACGGGTCTGTGGGTCAGCGACCTCGGCACGGCTCTGTGGGTCAGCGACCTCGGCACGGCTCTGTGGGTCAGCGACCTCGGCACGGCTCTGCGGCGACTCGGTCCTAGCGGCGGCAGCACGGATCTGCGGCGACTCGGTCATTACCGGCTCGGGTGAGCGTGGCTTGGAAACTACCAGCTCGGGTGAGCGTGGCTTGGAAGCTACCAGCTCGGGTGAGCGTGGCTTGGAAGCTACCAGCTCGGGTGAGCGTGGCTTGGGAACCACCTTGGCTTGGCACTGTGGAGGGGTGACCCCGATTTGTTCGCACTGCAGGGCAGCACTCTTGACTGGAACTGCTGGCTTACACCTGGTCTCTCCCTGTTGGGCAGCGGACTCTGGAAATCCTGCGGGTTGCAGGGCAGCGGACTCTGGAAATCCTGCGGGTTGCAGGGCAGCGGACTCTGGAAATCCTGCGGGTTGCAGGGCAGCGGACTCTGGAAATCCTGCGGGTTGCAGGGCAGCGGACTCTGGAAATCCTGCGGGTTGCAGGGCAGCGGACTCTGGAAATCCTGCGGGTTGCAGGGCAGCGGACTCTGGAAATCCTGCGGGTTGCAGGGCAGCGGACTCTGGAAATCCTGCGGGTTGCAGGGCAGCGGACTCTGGAAATCCTGCGGGTTGCAGGGCAGCGGACTCTGGAAATCCTGCGGGTTGCAGGGCAGCGGACTCTGGAAATCCTGCGGGTTGCAGGGCAGCGGACTCTGGAAATCCTGCGGGTTGCAGGGCAGCGGACTCTGGAAATCCTGCGGGTTGCAGGGCAGCGGACTCTGGAAATCCTGCGGGTTGCAGGGCAGCGGACTCTGGAAATCCTGCGGGTTGCAGGGCAGCGGACTCTGGAAATCCTGCGGGTTGCAGGGCAGCGGACTCTGGAAATCCTGCGGGTTGCAGGGCAGCGGACTCTGGAAATCCTGCGGGTTGCAGGGCAGCGGACTCTGGAAATCCTGCGGGTTGCAGGGCAGCGGACTCTGGAAATCCTGCGGGTTGCAGGGCAGCGGACTCTGGAAATCCTGCGGGTTGCAGGGCAGCGGACTCTGGAAATCCTGCGGGTTGCAGGGCAGCGGACTCTGGAGATCCTGCGGGTTGCAGGGCAGCGGACATGGATACTGCGGCCTGGCATGGCTTGGTCAAGGAAGTTTGGCAAGGCTGGACCGTGAGGGCCTTCTGTGGGCGCACCTGGCAGGTTGCCACTCTGTGCAGGCAGGAACCACAGTAGAAACATAAGCCATGGGTTTTCCTCCATACCCTTTCCTCCAGGGTCAGGGGTCCTCTGGAATCTTTCACTGGAACAGGTTCCTTTGGGAAGGCGTCCCTAGGAGTTTTCCGCAGTATAGCACTCAGCCGCTCCAGGTGCTGTTCTGCAGCTTTATTAACCTTTTGCAGGTTCTCCAACAGACCAAGAATCACTGCTAGCTCACTTGTTACTGGCGGTCTCATTATGTCACGATGGGGGTCAGGGACCTGACCTGACAGAGAGGGGTGTGAGCCTAATGAGCAGTGAAAATAGACCATGAGCCTGAACTAGAAAAATAAATATATATAATTTATTGAACCAAGAACTTAAATACAATAAACAGAGCCTTTAACCTCACGGCAAGAAATATAAAGAAAACCAGGTATAAACAAAATAGGCAACTAAACATGGGAGGCAGAATTAAACATGATACAAGAAGGCAAGAAAAACAGTGCAAACCAGACATGAGCCTGTAAACAGAATGACCAGGAAAACAGGCTTAACAGGATAAATCTAGACCAGGGAAAGACCAGACATGAGCGAGCTGGAAGACAGACAGACTGAACAGGATAAAATTAGACCAAGGCAAACCAGACAGGAGCTTGAAGACAGACTGAACTGAATAGATGATTCAGGATGAATCTAGAGCAAGGCAAACCAGACATGAGCTGAATGACTGATCCAGGATGAATGAGACCGCACCCTACTAAGGGAGTGGTCTCCATTTATACAAAATGGTCCAGGGTGAACCAATGGAGTCCAGGTACTGATCAGGCTTGGACGTGAACCAAATGTCCAGAACTAAAAGCAATGTCCAGTATTGCCAGAGGGGGCGCCAGAGACCCAGAACGTCACAAGTATAGAAAAATTACTTGACCGAGTTGATGTACAACAATTTCAAAGATGGTGTCTGTGTTTCTGAACCTGGAAAATACTTTAAGGTATTTTGAGAAAGACATTCAGGATACAATTATTTTGATCTCACACAACTGCCAGGTGTCAGCCTCCCAATGATGAGGGGTAAAAAGAGAAAATGAAATATAATTTCCTGCCATTGATTGGCAACTTAAGTGGAAGAAACCTGGGAGGGGTTTGTGCTTCAAGTTTTAGAAAATAATATTTACCTTATTGGGAGAACTCCAGAAATAAAAGTAAATAGTCGATGAAGGTGTTTACAAATTCTTCAGGTAGAGTGCTTTCTATATTACCGCGTTAAAAATACAGACACACAGAATGTAAAGGGGCGGGAAGCATTTCCTTATCAGTTTCACAATAAATCGTGTTGATTGTACAATACCACATATCTATGAAGTAAAGGAAATAAAAGGCATGCGGCACCTGAAGCCACATTGCTCTGTGCACCTTAATAGCAGGCTGACCACAGTCAAACCCCACATCCAAAAATTCTCCTCTAAACTTTACTCCAAACTAGGTTCCCTGCACAGAAACAAATCCTCCCTGAGCCCCGTGGTAAGAAAGCAGATTGTACAACAAATGCTTCTGCCAGTCATTGAATACAGAGATATAGTGTATGTAGCTGCCCCGCAAACACACCTTCATAAACTTACTACATTGTATAACTCATTCTGTCGCTTTCTGCTACAATATAACTACATGACCCACCATTGTGACATGTTAAAAGAACTAAACTGGCCATCGCTGGAATCTAGACGCACCCTTCTCCATTCCAACCTGGGGTGTTTAAGAGGCTTTCTGGGAAGCTACCACCCTACCTGAATAGACTGCTTCCCCTAGCAGTTCCCTCATCCTATAACCTCCGATCCAGGACCAGTACCTTTCTTACAATACCACAATACAAAAAGAAAGTGGCTCGATCCTCATTTTCCTACAGAGCACCGCAATTATGGAATAACCTCCCAGACACCATCAAATCTTCCCCCTGTCTAAAGTCCATTAAGAGATCTCTATTAATATACCTCGATACAGAATGCACCTGTAAACATGTAACATAGTGAGTATATTTCCTACATATTTATTTTCTGTGTTAATCTGTATACTTTTTAATATATTGCATTTATTACTTTCTATTACTGTACCCAGTTGTAAAAAATTCAATGTACTTGAACCCAGGACATACTTGAAAACGAGAGAAATCTCAATGTATCCTTCTTGGTAAAATACTTTATAAATAAATAAATAGGATATTTATTTTACTTTACTTTACTTTTCCCATAATATACTGCCACCTGTACAACTTTGTGTTGAGGTCATATATTTTGAGTTCATATTCCCCTGACATTAGCCCACTAGTTGAGGTTGCATCTGGCACAATTAAACAATTCATCTCATTTCAGTCATTAATATTTTGGTGGACCCTCTCTGGAGTCTTTTTCAAGTCACCTCAGTGCACGGCCTAATGTTAGAAACAGGGCATGCCATATTTATACATACAGTATATTTGAATTGAAGGGTGGTTTCTTTGTCTACTCATTTGCAAAGAAAGGCAGTCAATCCGATCCTGGTAATAAATCCAAACAGTGCCTGTTTTCCATCTAATGACAATGTATTCAATGCACACATTTATACCATTTAATTTAACTCATGTACAATTAATTTCTAGTATGATTTGTTTTGTTTTATAATCAAGAAAAGCAAAATATTTAAAGCATTTAAAAATAAAAAGCAAACAAACATAAAAATTATCGGAACATGTATTAAGTAAGACGGAGAATGCTTATGCAGTGAAAGTGATCATTCGAAAAAACCTTCTCAACTTCAAAAAGCACATCTTCTTATCTGTAAAATAATCCTGTTCCTCAGTTTTGTGCAACTTACTTCCTGTATTTGTAGTTTCACAACAGGATATTTAAATGTCACCTTGAGTGAACATAGTAAAAAAAAAAAAAATCTAACTATAGAAATGAATTCCAATGCCTTTTATCATAATGTTTAAAGTACTTAATGTCATGAGAAATTATAAATTACATTTTTACCAATGTAGATACAGTTTGCAATATCTCAAAATAAATATTAGTGAGATGATCTTTAAGAATAAAAACAAATACTTTCCTTCATTACTTTTTTTAAATTTTAGGTGATATTGCAGAAGAACTCACTGAAAAAGAATCACTGGACATTACATTAGAAGCCAAAATAGATCAGCTGAAAAAAAATTCTCCAGTTCAGCTATTTTGGCAAACATTTATTATTTTGGCATCAATTCACAAAATACATCAACAGTTGTATGAAAAGACTTCACAAATACTTCCTTTCTTTTCCTCAACATGATAATATGTCAACAGGCAAAGATTAAAAAATGTTAAGCTTGGCTCATTTCAAATAGAATTAAACTAAAATAAATTCTAAAGGCCTTTTAAGGGCCTATTTAAAGCCTCTGGTCATTATGTAAACAGCATTATCAGTTTTGGTTTTAAATGTCTGGGACCCATAGCTGTTAGTCTAGTCTAGACACAATAGACCTTGTGTTACCTGCAAATCCATCCACTTCTAACAGTAATCACAACCCCTATCAGCCTGAATCTGTCCTTTGGAATGGGAATGGCACAGCCACAATAAAGATACTACTTCATTTTTTCTTTCTTTTATCCCTATATTTCTGTATGTTATCATTGCATTTTGTTACATTTCCTATATTTGCTTTTTTTTTTAGACATACAGGGTTATTCAAAGAGAGCCGAACTGGCCTCGGAATTGCGCCAGACAGTGAATTTCCCCGTACGGTGCAATTTCGTAGCCATACGGCCATTCAAAAGCTGGTAATTCGCCAAATATTGGAAAATTGCCAGCGAAATAGGGTGATCTTCGGCAGCAGTGAAATCCCCATAGAGAAGCATTGGTTAATCTATTCAGAGACACCGAACAGCAGAGAAATGTCAGTGAAATGCCCTGATGTTCTGTGGTTTCGATCGGCATGTTTAGTCAGATTAATCTCATTGTTTTAAATGGTAAACATATTCCCATTTTTATTGAATATTTATTTAACTGTTTATTCTTTTATGCAGAAAAATCTGTTTCGCGCCCATTCCCTATCAGGACGGCTGTATAGACCAGAAGTATCCAGCCTGCTTCATGTATAAAACATAACAAGAGAAAAAGGTTGTCTTTTGCGCTCACCACTGTAGCTCCATGCGAAACAAAACACAATCAGAGTTTATTCTTTTAATCTGCAGCAAAAAGTCTCTTTATTTTTTAGAATTCTTTTAGGCATCTTTCAGGATTTTTTTGGCACATTTTTTTATCTTTATTTTTTTTTAATAGCATTTTTTTCTGTAACAGACCTTTCTATTATTCATAGGACCTTATATTTAGTTTTCAGGCATGGTCGTGCAGTAGATTTTTTTCAAACAGCTTTCAAATGTTGCAGTGTTTTTTTTGTTTTACCCCGTTTGTCGGCTTGTCAGCTTTTTCCGGCAGCCTGTCAGCGCTCTTTTCTGCTCTGTTCGGCGGATTGTCTACTGTCTTTCAATTTGGCGGTTTTCGGAAGATTTTACCTGAACTTCGGTGACTCTGCGGTGAATGCTGCAGGGTTGGGGAATTTGATTTCCCGAAGTGTGGCGAACGAAAGTACACACTGAATAACCCCTTTAGTTTTTTTCTACCAAATGCTTCACTAAACTGTGTGGTTTTATTATCACTCCTTCTCTGTATCTCTTTTAATTCTATATTGTTAATTAGCTTCTCCTTTTATTCTGTTTCAGATGTGACCATCAACTACTCCACGTAATAGCTGCAACCCTCCCAGTCCCAGGTTTACTTCTATGCTATTAATCATAAGTTGTTTTTACGTCCGCACACTTTCCACTGGTACCAAACATGTCCATGTAGACTGTAAAACTAATAGATACGCGATAATAGATACCTGTAGATACTCGAGTATACCGCTAGATTTTGGTGACAAAAATGTACCTTAAAATTGGAGGGGTCGCGTTATATTCGAGACAGCTGCATCGCTTGTTAAAAAAATAACTTGTCTTGCTCTAGATGCCAAGTCTCGCTGAAGTGAATGCGGGTTTCCTGATGCTTGCAAACACTTCAGGAACTCCCGGATTTGGGAGAGGTGGGATCCATCACGGCCAGAGGGCACGCTCGGTTTAAGCCAATCATTAGCCTTCCTTGCCTCCGCCAGACATCTAATCGCTAGTAAAGAAGACGGGTGGCCGGTGGCTTCATACTTAGCAATAACTGCAATCATTCTAGAGCAGAGCACCCTGGCCTGAGGGGGAGCCTGACTGTGTTAAGAGAACCTGGAAGGATTTTAATTGTTTACCGGTACAGTAAAATTTTGTTCCTCACGTTATATTCGAGTCTTGAGTATTCTCTAATTTCCATAATAAATCTCTATCCATCGCGTTATATTCGGGTCGCTCTATACTTGAGTATCTATGGTAAATGAAAATAATGTTTTTTTTTTCCTAAGCAATGGCACTGTTTGCAAACAATGACGCTGCAATAACAAAGTAATTTCCTACTGCATTAGTGTGTATGAGATGCAGTCAAGTCCTGGGGAAAAAAGTGAGGGAACTCACCCCTGAATTCCACAACCCCTATCACCTGAAAAAAAATATATATATATATATCACGAGTATAGCAGTACATGCGGATACCATTTTTATTGGGTTAACATTACATTTAAAAGACAAGCTTTCAAGAGTATAGCCTCTGCTCTTCAGGTCTGGAAACTAGACCCACCAGAATTATATACACAGGCATTGGATCCCCAGAATAATATGCACAGCACTGAGCCCCTAGAACAATATGTATAGTACTGAGCCCCCAGAACAATATGCACAGCACTGAGCCCCAAGAATAATATGCACAGCACTGACCCCCAAGAATAATATGCACAGCACTGAGCCCCCAGAATAATATGCACAGCACTGAGCCCCAAGAATAATATGTACAGCACTGGACCCCCAGAATAATATGCACAGCACTCAACCCCCAGAATAATATGCACAGCACTGAGCCCCCAGAATAATATGCACAGCACTGAACCCCCAGAATAATATGCACAGCACTGACCCCCAAGAATAATATGCACAGCACTAAGCCCCAGAATAATATGCACTGCACTGAACCCCCAGAATAATATATACAGTACTGAGCCCCAAGAATAATATGCACAGCAATGGAGCCCCAGAATAATATACCGAGCACTGAGCCCCCAGAATAATATGCACAGCACTTGTTATATAGATATATTTGCCCACTGCTCACATGAATATATTTGCCCCAGCTCACATGGATATATTTGCCCCAGCTCACATGGATATATTTGCCCCAGCTCACATGGATATACTGCCCCCAGCTCATATGGATATACTGCCCCCAGCTCATATGGATATACTGCCCCCAAACACATGGATATATTGTCCCCAGCTCATATGGATATATTGCCCCCAGCTCATATGGATATATTGCCCCCAAACACATGGTTGGATATATTGCCCCAAACACATGGTTGGATATATTGCCCCAGCTCATATGGATATATTTGCCCCAGACCAGCTCATATGGATATGTTTGCCCTAGCTCATATGGATATGTTTGCCCCAGCTCATATGGATGTATTTGCCCCAGGCCAGCTCATATGGATATGTTTGCCCCAGCTCATATGGATACGTTTGCCCCTGCTCATATGGATGTATTTGCCCCAGCTCATATGGATCTATTTGCCCCCAGGTCCCAGCTCATATGGATGTATTTGCCCCCAGCTCATATGGATGAATTTGCCCCCAGCTCACCTCTCCTTCGCCGTTTCGCTGGCCGCACATGGCGGGCGGCCACGTGTTCTCCCTCCTATGATGAGCAGCAGCTGGTATGAAGTGCAGCCGCTTGCCTGGGATCCAACAGCCATCCACGATCTCGCGAGATCGCGGAGTCCACGTGACCTGCTGTTGGATCCCAGGCGAGCGGCCGCACTTCATACCAGCTGCCGCTCGTCGTAGGAGGGAGAACACTTGGCCGCCCGCCATGTGCGGCCAGCTGATTCAGGGCTCAGGCCACAGCGGGAACCTGCGTTCCCGCAGCATTCCCGCTGTGGGAAAAGTGTGGGAACGCCGTTCCCACGCGTTCCCGCTGGACTCGAGCCCTGGATGCAGTGTGTTATTATGCACTGTATCATCTAAATTGCAAGCCACTGCACCTCTGGGGGGAAGAGGCAGGATCTTTTGACACCTGCATCTCCATTCTATACAACCGACACAGTCAACTGAGGTGTGATTGGACAGGTAAGGGCCTAGCCTTTCCAATGATAGCAAACATAAGCACGTAATTTGTGAAAGTAAAACAAAATGGGAAATAAATTCTGCTATTGTTGTTCTAGAGCAGTGGCGTCGTATGCTTTTCACTTATAAAGCAAACAATGAAGTCTTTTATACATAGCCTGATTATTCGTGAAATGTAATGCGCCAAAATAAAAGAGAATTTTTTTTTCCTAAATGTTGCTTAAAATGCAATAACTGGTTCTCCATTTCTGATTCTGATTCTCAAAGCCTGGGCCCACTGTGGGGTAGCGATAATTGGGATGATTGCTGTTCTTGTGGGAAGAAACAACGCCCACTTATTTTATTACCTTTTGTGTCTCGCATGACATGTATAGCTGATATTTTGAGCATTTTTGCCCATCCGCAGACACTCTTGGTTATCTACAAATTGTCTGAGAGGACATTCTTCTAAGTTTTGACAAAGCAATTAAGATGTATCTTTACTATCACCTTCACTGTTACCCTTTCAGTTTTTTGTTGACCCCCCACTCCTTTTTTCTCCTCTCTTCTTTCTTCGATGACATTACAGACGTTCTACAGATCAATTTTGTACTGGAACTATATAGGGTTGATTTTGGTCATCTCCAGCAAGTTGGATTCTCTGGTGTGGAAGCTGGAGGGGCTTTTTGGAGAGGAAACGGGGGCATGAGCCTGTCTCGGGTGCACCATCTTGACAGGCACCATGGCTCTGCCAGCCTTGTTTGGCCCTGAGGAGACCCAGCCTTGTGTCCCCTCACACGGCCTTCTGCTCCTTAAAGGAACATAGGAGTGAGCCACGAATACTACATCAATTGAAAAAGTCACCCACCCCCTTCTTTTGCATAATTTTTTTTAAAACAATTTTCCCACCCCACTACTCCAGCACTCTATGCCTATATCTGGAGGCTGACCTCACAACGTTTGCATTCCCCACATCATATCTTCAATATTTGCATTTTAGTATTTTATTTGTGATTGCTAAAACTAACAGGGTTATTCAGAGAGAGGTGAAAACCAGGAAATGACTGGAGAAGAGAACATTCTAAGTCAAAATAGCCGAACCAGAAAAGTTCTCCCATTTATCTCACTTTCCAAATCGGCTATTTGGTCAAGATTGTTCTCTTCTCCTGCCAATTCTTCTGGTTCTCACCTCTCTCTGAATAGCCCTGTTAGTTTCAGTGTAGTTTCCTTAGACTTTCACTTTGTTTTGTTTAACATAGCTGTGATCTATTTTGTAGGAAGTACTGTGGCGAGAATTGTGAAAGGATAAATAACTGAATCCGGAGAAGAATGACTAAATTCTAAATGTCTAATTTAAATCAATAAGTAAAATGAAGCAGAATGTGGAAAGGGAAGCCTAAGAGGAAGGCAACCACTTAATTATAGAATAGTTCTGTAAGCAAAGATTGTGGGGGAAGAAAATGAATGAAGCAATGTTTGCTTAAACCTCTTTTGACAATGGTTATAAGATAATAGGTTACAGGAAGTAAACAGCTGGTTTAAATGCCAGCACCAGAGTTATTTTTTGAAGTATGGTGGTATATGGAAGAATTGCTATAGTTGCAATTATCTTATTGAACATGGAGGATTTAGTAAGCTAATGGTGACTGGCTGCAAAATTGATTCCCTGTAGACATGCAGTTAAAAGAAATATGTCCTGAGGGCGTATAGGTCTTGTATTAAGAAAGAAGAACATAGATTGGAATGCAGGGAGCGAAAGATAAGAGATGATGAGGAAGTTGGTTTGTGTGGGATGGGAACAAGCAGCTCTGAAACTGAAACGAGGACGTACAAGAACAAGTGCTAGAGTGCTCAAGGCTCCATTGACATTCCAGGCAGTCCTGAACAAGATACAGGATAAGAATGCAATACTTGACTTTATTAGGAGGGTTCGAGGGTTCTACGATGCTCAAAAGTGATTCGATTTATCTAGTTCTGTTTCTTGGTTCCGTTTCCTCATACTAAATCTGTACTGACCACATCTGTGAAATCCAACAGCAGTTACTTTCATCACCATCTGCTGCTGAAATTCTTTCAAACTAATTAAAACCAGCTCCGAAGAATTTCTACCTGCTGTGAAATTCACATGCATCTGATAACTGTACATTTGTTCTTTTGATGGAAAACTTATATGTATTCCTTTGAAATTGAAAGTGCATTTTTTTCATAAGGCTATGTCATCATTTTAATTCAATTTTGGTTATGTGAAAAAAAAAATTAAGCTATGGAAGTTCATTGTGACTTCTAAAAATTAAGTTGGTTAATTTCCTGCGTGACTTAACCAATCACTTTGAGGAACTAATGTAAATGCTGTTGTGCGTTCCTTCTTCTACAGTGTATGCCTGAATTTGTTGCCAAGCGTAAAACTGCACAATATTGACTTCATAACCAAGTGCTAACTTGGTGGTAAACCTTAAGCTTTTTATTATAGTATGTTTAACAGATCCTACTGTACATCAATAGCATGGTATGTGGAACAGCTGTGTTTCCAAACATTAAATTAAAAAATGTGTATAACATATTGAACACTGTAGTCCCAAAGAATGTGTTGAACGCCATATTGATTTCATGACTTTGCATTACAAATGTAAAAATGTTTCTATATAAAATCTCAAATATTGTGAACAAAATAAAAAACAAACATTGAACTGAAGGACTTCTACTACGGCCACCATTTGTTTTGTTCTTCAATTGTGCAGTCTTGTTGAAAAGGTGAATTAATCATAGTAAATAAATTCACATTAAATCGTTTTCAAATTTCACTTACAGTCATTTCAAGGTTTTTGTTTTTTTCTTTCAATCCAAAACATCGCTGGCGTTCCATAAGGATTTTTTTTTATGAGAGTTGTTGTCCAGCAATGTCTGTGTTGATGCATTTCAATATGTCTCTGTACGTTATTGGTGCCTTATTAGATCAGTAAAAGAAATGGGGGGGGGGGAACCACAGCGAATTAGTTTTTCAGTTGGTTGCTTTCATTAAGTGAAAAGGATATATCACCTTTTTTTTTTTAAAGTGAGAACAAATAAATTAAATGGGAAGAGCAAAGTTCACTAAAATCATTTTAATAAGGACAATGAATGGCAAGTAACATATGGGTCTATTTACAAATCACTGAAATTGCACGTAATTTTGGTGCTTTGTGTTTTCTGCCCATTTCAACCATTCTATTTTGCTGAAAATATGGTGAATATTTAGCGAATGGTCACCATATTTTCCTGAAATTGAGGTTGCCGAAGCCATTATCGGACGTCAGCGAAAACCACCAAAGTGCCAAATGGCGCCGAATTAGCATCCGCAAGAACTGCAAATTAAAACGGAAGACTCCTATTCTCCTAGTAGGAATATAAATCAATAAAATGTGTCCAAATAGCATTACAAAAGTCCTTTAAAAAAGAATAAAAGGTCTGTTTCAGAATAGAAAAGTAAAAATAAGAAACAAAAATGTCATCTACAAAAATACAAAAAAAGGTGTTCTATGAAATCAAAAATAAAAAGGGTTTTTGCTGAAAAAGAAACGACTAAACGGTCTTTAAAAAAATAGTAAAGATTACATTTTTACATTGAATCCTATGGGATTCACCTGTTCAATTGAAACACCGAAAATCAGGTAATTTCACGGGCATTTCGGTGCATGTCAGAGTTCTTTGAATGGAAGACATGATAGTCTTCTATGGGGCAATTTCGGTGCCGCCGAACGCCACCGAAGCATAGTTTGCTGTCATTTTGTCTGTATTTGGCGAATTGACAGCTTAGTGTATAAACGAATGGGCCCAAGAATTGCACAGAACAGTGACATTCACCATCCGGTGCAATTCAGAGGTTAGTGAATAACTTCTACAGGTTTGACAGAGACACTTTAATTATGAGCAAAACAAATATTCAAATTATTTTTTGTTCCTGCTGGACAGTGTTATATTATTTTGCTCTTGGGAACAATTTAATGGCGGTTTAATTCATTTGTGCTACTGCAATAAAGGTTGATGATTGTTTAAGAACATTTTCATTATAGTAGATCAGTGGTTCCCAACCCGGGTCCTCAAGTACCTTCTGACAGTCGTTACAGAAATACAATGTAATAAAATGCAAGATATTAAAAACAACACAAATATACAGATTAACAGAAAATAAATATGTAGGAAATATAGTCATTATGTTACATGTTTACAGGTGCATTCCTTATTGAGGTATGTTAATAGGGAGCTCTTCAGTGACTTAATACTGGGCGAAGATTTGATGGCGTCTGGGAGGTTATTCATAACTGCGGTTCTGTAGGAAAATGAGGATCGAGCCATTTTCTTGTTAATAATAATTAATAATATTTTCTTGTTAATAATATGTTTGGGGCGGTGACCACCACCGAGTCTAAAGGCATCCTAAAAAAATCGGTGTCTTTTTTAGACCTGCCTTACACCCCTCCCCAGAGACGGGGGAAACGATCGTCTGCCTCGATTTCACGGGGCAGGCAAACCCGAAGAAGGGGGGATCACAGGCTATAGTCGACCCCCTTCGTATTATTAATTTGACTAATATTGATTTGTCTCATGATCAGATTTCTCTTCTAATGAAGGGCTTGTCGTTTGTACCCACTCCTGGCTTTAATTCATTCAATTGGATTAAAGATATCCATTTGTTCATTAGGAAACTAGCCTTGCACAAATTTCATCGCATGCGGCTTGAGAGGTCTGCCTCGAAATATGACCTCACCATTAATGATCTACAATGTCTTTCTACTCTAATTTCATTGCTGGATGAGAGTGATTGCTCCAATGACAATGTTCCTTATACTGATCTTAAACCTAAAAGCAAATTTACTCCGCATTTCTCTGAATATTCCCACCTTGACAACTTCTGTAAGATCGTATGTAAAGAGATTGAGTCTCTTAAAATCAATGAGCTTCGGTCTGGCATTTGTGATAACTTGAGTTCTCAAGAGAGAACTGCTTTGGCCCAACTACAAAGTCTTGATCAAATTGTCATTAAGATGTCAGATAAGGGGGGGAATGTGGTTTTAATGGAAAATGAACAATATTGTCGTATGGTTTTGTCCTTATTGCATGATGATAAAACGTATAAGGTCTTGTTGAAGGACCCTACTGATGCTTACATGATCAATCTTATGAGCATTTTAAACGACGGTTTACTCGATGGGTCTATTACTCAACATGAATATGATTTCATTTGGCCACTTCGTCCTACAATAGCCACTTTTTACGCACTGCCAAAAATTCATAAAAATAATATTACACCACCTGGCAGACCCATAGTATCTGGCACCAACTCTCTGACGCATAATGCTAGTAAATACATCGATCGTATTCTTCAGAAGATTGTTTTCAACCTGCCTTCATACATTCGCGATTCTAAGCAGACTCTAAGGGAATTGGAAGATTCGTCTGTACCTTCTGACGCATTATTATGTAGTCTAGACGTGGAGTCCTTGTACAGCTCCATTCCGCATACATTAGGTCTTAAATGTGTTGAGACCTTTTTGAATCGTAGAGGCACCGCTCACTCCAAACACACTAAATTTCTCATTCGTTTGCTCCATTTTGTACTGCATCACAATTATTTCATGTTCAATGGTAAATTTTATCTACAATTGGTTGGAGCGGCCATGGGTTCTCCGTGTGCACCATCCTATGCGAATTTATTCCTCGGATATTGGGAGGAGACCATCATTAATGGCCCTGATTTGACAGTTTTTAAATCTCATGTCTTCAGTTGGCGTCGCTACATTGATGACATTATTGTCATCTGGACCTCCACCGCCTTGGAGTTTTCCAACTTCGTTGATACCCTGAACATCAATGAGTTTAATTTAAAGTTCACCTATGAGATACAAACTCATTCGCTGAATTTCCTTGATATTTCCATTCACAAGGATTCTGCGGGTCGACTTGATACCACCTTATTTCGCAAACCTTCTTCAGCCAACAACCTTTTAACTTGGACTAGTCACCACCCTTATTCCTCACGTAAGGGCATTCCTATTGGCCAATATCTTAGACTGCGTCGCACCTGCAGCACCATTACCGAATTTAAAATCAAAGCACATTCTCTTCGGTTGGCTTTTAGAGAGAAAGGTTATCCTCATCGTATTCTCAAAAGTGCTTACAAACGGGCACTACTCTCTGATCGACATGCTTTATTACTTGACACTTCTCCAACCACTGGGTCTGAACCCATAAGACTCATTGCTGATTTTGATTTGGGTTGGCAATCCGTCAAAGGGATTTGTGAGCGTTACTGGCCCCTTTTGACTAATGATGCACATTTGAAGGATGTCATTTCCAACCGTCCTGCTTTGACAGCTAGGAGGTGTCCTAATGTCAAAGATAAATTGGTACACAGCCATTTTCAACCTATTTGTCGTCCTGCTGATTCGTGGTTGACTAATAACTTGAAGGGAATGTATAAATGTGGCAGGTGTGTAGCCTGTCCTTATGTCTCCCGTACCCCGAAACAATTTCACAACTTTGACGATTCCATCTCATTTACGGTCCGCCAGTTTATTAATTGTAACTCCGCCGGCGTTATTTATTTGCTGTTGTGTCATTGTGGTAAAAAATATGTGGGCAAAACTATTCGCCCTCTTAAAGTCCGCATTTTGGAGCATATCCGGTCGATTAGACTGAAAAAGGACACTCCTGTCGCCAGACATTTTATGTCATGTACGTTGTGTTCACTCAGCAACTTTAGGTTTTTGGGTATTGAACACATCAAACTTGGCCCTCGTAAGGGCAATCTTGACAATAAGCTACTTAAACGTGAAGCCTTCTGGATATATCGCCTTCACACCAGATCACCGTCAGGTCTCAATGAAGGCTTCACGTTTGTTCCCTTTATTTGAATTTATTTGAATTTTCATTGTTATGTTCATAATTATCGTTTTCATATTACATTACTTTATTACTTTGCCTTTGTACTATTATTAATCCTCTATGTATTGGTTAGATATTTAGCAATTTCCTTGTTTTTTAGCCCTTCTCCCCCTACATATCCACAATATTCATCCATTCAATGTTGTTGGGCCCCCTTATACTTTGTCAGTTTTTCATAGGGTTGTACTTGTTTATTTTCTTATACATTTTAAGCGCAGTCCTTATTGGGACATTGTCCTCTATACAAGTATATACATATACAACCGTCTTTCTATTTTACACTGACCCCTTTTTTTGAAGTTAAGGAATTTTTCGCATCACGATTGTCAGGTGATAGGTTATTGATTAGCAATGTCTGTCTATTTTACAACCTGCTCATCTCTGCAATTATGTCGGCTGTATATTTAGATTCTGCGCTTAGGATTGTTTATCAATGACTCATCCTATGATTACTGGCATTTGGGTTACCCATACAATTTATTATTTTGGATGACCTTGCGGTTTATTATTTTTATTAGGGTCTGTAAGCTCTAGTATGCTTTTAGTTACCTTGGTATTGGTAAACAAGCTATCTGATTGGCTCTTTGGTCCCACATGTCCGTTTGGTTGAATTAGCTAAGTTGCTCTCTGCAACTAACTTGATTAACACATATGTGTTTGTTTTTTTGTTTTTTTTTCTTTTTTCTTCATAGCTATTGCTGTGGTGTCTGTTATGGTGGTGCTTTTAGCAGGCTCACCATTGGCTTATTGGTACCACATGACCAGTTGAGCCTTATACCATGCGATCTGATGTATACATTTTTTCAATTACCAATCAGTAGGGCATCCAGCTGACCGCACTTGAAATTACGATCTTGAAGGTATTTAGGGGGTGAGTTGGGGCGGGCATTATATCTCCAGACTAAGCCCTGCTTGGGCGAAACCGGTCGAGACATGCCTCTCTTTTGTTTTTAACAGTCTATTTGAATCTTTATTCGGTGGACTTTGATCCTTTATACATGGTTACTTATTGTGCCCTTGATGGTTTTTGGTGGGGCTCTTAGCACCACTGCTTATTATTGCCTTTGGGTGTTTCTCAAACACTAAGATAGTGTATTGTATTATTGGTTATGTAGGTGGCTTGAACCACCGAGGTATAGTGAGGTTACACCTATAATCCTACTAAGACTTCCAGCTTGTTGGGCTTTTTGGACTTCCACTCCACCAATTGGTACAGTTATAATAATTTCTCCATTTGGGTCATTTTCCACCTTCTTTTCCAATCTCTTTTTTATTTTGTGATATGCTTTATTACCATTAAAATTTATTGTACTACCACTCTTGTTGCACTTTGTGCAAATTGTCTTTTTCCTTGTAATTTTGGGTTATGCCCTGTTGAGTGGTTTTTTTGAGCCTTATCTCTTCTCTGTGTTGTTTCCAAATATACAGATTAACAGAAAATAAATATGTAGGAAATATAGTCATTATGTTACATGTTTACAGGTGCATTCCTTATTGAGGTATGTTAATAGGGAGCTCTTCAGTGACTTAATACTGGGCGAAGATTTGATGGCGTCTGGGAGGTTATTCATAACTGCGGTTCTGTAGGAAAATGAGGATCGAGCCATTTTATTTTTGTATTGTGGTATCGTAAGTAAGGTGCAGGTCCTGGATCGGAGGTTATGGGATGAGGGAACTGCTGCGGGGAAGCAGCATATTCAGGTAAGGTGGCAGCTTCCTAGAAAACCTCTTAAACACCAGGTTGGAAAGGTGAAGGGTGCGTTTAGACTCCAGCGATGGTCAGTTTAGCTCTTTTAACATGTCACAATGGTGGGTCATGTAGTTACATTGTAGCACAAAGCGGCAGAATGAGTTATACAATGTAGTAAGTTTCTGGAGGTGCGTTTAACCCAATTCACCCCGGTTCTCTCAATATGCATATTTGAAAACAATTACATTTTGAGACCAGTTTGAGATTCACTGACCTAAATATTGATTTCACTGACATTTATGATTTAAAGTAAAATATTTAGTTTTTTGCATGTGGAGGGAACTAAACAAGGCTCTTAATTCCCGGTGTGACAGATTGATTATCATATAATTGCTAATTGTACCAGCTGGGTGGAGTAGAGGTAACATCACTGCTCTGCATGGAGAGAGACTGTGGAGACTGTGGAGACAGGTTCGATCCCGGCAAGAGATTCTCTCCAGTAAGTGTCCTTGGGCAAGACACCTAACGGTACATACTCGCCACCCAGGACATACTTGAAAATGAGAGAAATCTCAATGTATCCTTCCTGGTAAAATACTTTCTAAAAAAAAAAAAATTAACTCATGGCCACAACAATCTAAAAACACCGACTGACCATAGATGCATGTTAACTGGTGTTACATTTCTGAAAATATTTCTTTTGTTTTCTTTATATTTTTTTGTTAGAGAATGTGCACCATTGTAAACCATCAACATACAACGATGTCTGCAGGAAGCAATATGATAGAATAAAACACATTATTAACCAGCATCCACATAAATACTCAGGTTATCATTCATTCTAACATGAGCACACAATAAAATACATTTTTTGGAATGAAATTGCCCATAAACCCTCTTATAATAACATTATAGAAATTGCCTATACCACATATGCAACCTTGTTTGATTGGCTCAACAGTTCTTTATTAAAATAAATAAACCAATAAAAGAAAAGCAAATATTTGGACGGGACACAGGCTGTCTTTGTGGAGTTGAAACAAAAACATTTCTTCTTTCTTGTGTAGTGCAAAATTTGGGACTTACACTACAAATCACAGAACTTCATTATGACGTGCTCTTTCATTTACTCCGAATGTTGAAAAACCAACAAGGGTAACTATTGCTAAAATTAGAACCGTTACTATCAGGGTAATTCAAAGCGATCCGAATTGCATGAGAAAGGTAACCGAACGCTGAAAATCAGCGTTCGGTTACCTTTCTTGGCCATTCGGCTATCCAGAGAGCAGGCAATTCGCCAAATCCTGGCGAATTGCCTGAACATACGGTGCCTGTTCGGTGCCTGTTCGAGGGCAGTGAAATCCCCATGAAAAGCACTGCTTCGGCTATTTAGAGAACACAAACCAGCAGTGAAAGGTTCCTGAAATGCCCTGCTGTTCAGTAGTTTCATGCGGCAGGTTTATTCAGGAGAATTCCATAGGCTTCAATGTTAAAAATATTCCCGTTTTAATTCAATATCTAAAACTGTTCATTATAAAATTTTGCAGTAAAGAGTCTCTTTATTTATCGATTTTTTTAGGATATTTTAAGCATTTTCCTGGATTTTTTTTTTTTATCTTTACTTATTTTTTCTGTAACAGCCCTTTTTATTATCATTCCCTGGACCTCATATGTAAATTTCAGACATTTTCGCTCAGTAGTTTCTTTGCAAACAGCGTTTCACTTTTTAAACATTTATGCAAACTGTTTTCCTAATTTATTCACTTTGCTTTGTCTGCGGTCTCGGTTTTTTCCGGTGGCTTCGCTGCGTGTGATCGGCTCCTGCTCGGGTTTTTATGTGGTTTTCGGCAGGTTAATCCAGATGTTTTTGCAGGTTTTCGGCGTGCATTCGCCAGGTTTTACGGTTAGTTTTCGTCACGTTCGCGGCAGCTTTTCCCTGCAATTCGGGGACCCTGTGGTGCTTGCTGAATACACCGCAGGGTCACCGAAATAGGATCGGCAAAAGGAACCGAATTGTAGAGAACGAAAAGTCACCGAACGTGCGGTGACTTTTCGAATCTCTTTGAATTACCCTGTATATGTTATTTATATAATAGCACATTGTACAGATTAATATATTTGTATTATTGATTTCAAAATTATGTGTACACAAATATGATAGTGGTATAATAATTTTATTCACATTTTATATTAATTTTTTTTTTTTACATCACTTTTGTATATCACTACAAAAATAAGCCCTACAGTTAACCCTTTTAATTGTGTGTGTTCAGACGTCCCTGCATACACATGTATCGCTGGTTTTAAATTCCCTGTCGTTGTAGTACTTGTTTTTGGCCACCGGAGGGAGACAAGCGCGATGTAAGACACTGAACATTGGGACTACATTTTCCACCATGCTTTGCGGGCGGGAACAGGAAGTGGGTGGGAGAGAGACACTGACATCCGCAGCCTCGTGGAAAGAGCTGGCAGAACGCGCAGAGGAGTGAGAGGAGCAAGACGCAGAAGAGCCGAGTGTGGTTATGACCAGGCCATAGCGCAGGTGCGGCCTAGCAGAGCTGGAGATCGGGTTTCCCTCATTATTAACCGAAGACCCAGTGATCCACCGCTAGTAATCTCACACTGATACCTAGTAAGCTGAAGGACCCCGAGTTAGGAGAACCGCAGACGATCTAACAGGGAGTGCAGGCGGTGAGCTGGACATCTTGTGGCCGATACAGAAAAGCAAGACAGCGGATCCGGTGACACAGAGAATCCCAGTCAAAATCGAGCGGAGAGACGTCCTGGGTCGAGCGGAGTGCAGAGTATCTGGCGGATGGGTGAGAGGCCTTCCAGGCCACTGTAAAACACTAAAGCACGCTGCAGTTTGTTTCAAAACCTACAGGGCCCCAACGTGACTAGTCAAAGATACCTCATAAATAATTCACTGGCCAGTTGAATATTGTACCCGGGTACCAATACACACATACACATACATTCCTTGGGACATAACCTGTACGGGACTCACACTCCAACCACTAAGGGGGGTTAAAAATACTTTTTCCCTTTTCCGCTGCGCGTTTCTCGCATTACGAAGTATTGTATTTCTTTTCCGCTGCGCGTTTCCCGCATTACGAAGTACTGTAAAGATATATACGTATACCGTGTTACTCATTATATGCCAGTTTATTCAGTAAACTATATAATTTATAAAATCCACGACGGTGCTGGAGTATATTTATTCCCTAGTGCGGGGAGACTGACCCGAGGTTCAAATTCAGCGGCTCCTCCGGGAGTGAGCGCTACACACACTTGGGTGACCTCTGTATTTAGGGAACAACCATAACCATATAAACCAACTCTTATATTTTCCTATATATTATATTTTATCTTCTACCTCTTTCACATGATGCCATATGATTGAATGTTTCTTCCGTGGATGATCTAAATAACAAAAATTTGCTACTTTGCCTATTTGAAAAATATAAAACTAAGGCACTTAACACACATCATTATTATGACTTGATATACAAAGTGTGATACAACATGTTGGGCACTATCACCTCGTTAACAATAGTGCTAGCGCTCACATGAGTGAGCGTTCGGTTAATTGAGGTGATAGCGATCGGGAGGTGATACAGTCGGAACTCTAACGGGTTAAAGAACCTGTCAGCTAATCGGTATTAGCCCTTTTTAGCGCCAGCTTACTGTACTTCGCGCTCCCTGTGCTTAAGCAATCGGTAATTAACATTAGGACAGAGATCCTAATTACTAACCGCTGTCGCTAACTGATAAAGTTAGCACCAGCTTAGAGCTGTAGCTAACTGATCCCGCTCCTGCAGAATCAGGTAGCTGCAGCCGTAAACAGCCCCAAAAAATCAAATACGCACCTCTCATTCTGTGGCGAAACGGCGGCTCGATCCACCTCTTCTGGCTGCCGGGAGCAGAGTGGAAAAAAGTCCCCAATCTATCTCCGCGATCACCCTGCCAACCTGCAGGATCTCACGAGAGGCGAGATCCTGATGGTCATGTGACACAGCAGCAGAGGCCTTCTTGGAGACCTATGGACTCCTTGGAGCAGATGCTTGGGACAGTGCTTTAGCGCTGCCCCGAGCATCCTGGAGCCTAGCAGCCTCTACGGGGCAGGCTGCTGGATTCAGCACCTGCCCCGTAATCTACAGGTAAAACGGGTTGCTAAAGTGAGATTAGGGATCGCAAATTTTCCCCTTAGTGTTTTAGCTGTAGGGATGTGATAGGGCCCGTTGTCTTTTATGTTGCTCCTCACCTGTCGAAATAAAGACATTCAAACCAAACAAAACATCTATTGAAAATATGAAATTGAAAGTTAATAGATTATTCCCTTCACCAACAGCTAGCATTACCCAACAGCACTAACATTGTTTATGCAGTGTTGAAAAGTGTTGCAGAAAGTAAATTGGAAATTTCATTGTAGCACATTTTATACTAGTACGTTTTACTACCAGAATCATACAAACAGAAAAACCCAAAAGCAATATGTTTATGCAAAAAACAGAGTTAGCTAAAGCAAAGAGTAAAATAAAGGAAAACAAATATTATTCTTATATAGCCATCAAGTAGATACAGTCAGTGGTATTAGCACCTCGATGATCAGTTAATAATATCTGGTAATTGGTAAAGTATAATGTATTCTTTCATTAGTGTTTTCTGCTATGCCATCCTCATGGAGAGTGAAGCAGCCCCCCTTCTGTGACGTCTTCGGCCCCAGCGGCGCTTCCTGGGGGGTCAGGGTGGCCGGTGGCATCGCTGGCTGGCCGGTTGCCAGTACTGAGAGCTGGCAGAACGGCATCTGAGGGGGCGATGCTTGGCATAATTACAAGGAGCTACCAGCCTTTAAAGCAGTTTGAGAGGGTCTGCTCCTTGTCCTGACGTGGAGTATAGTTCCTGCATCTTATAAACTCATGTTTGATTATTCTGTTTCTGACCTGATTCTATTCGAGGACCCTGTATATGTTATGATTTGGCTATTTCCTATTGATGACTCTCTTGCTAATCCCATGTGTGCTTTTGCCTGAGAGGTTTGGTTTTCATGTTTATGTCTTGCTGCATGTTTTCTGTTTGCTACTATCTGGTTTGAGCCCTAATCTCAAGGCACCCAGTTGTATGTGTTTTTTCCCTGCTGGTTGCAGCTTAAACCACAGGTTTCAAGATTTGAGTCCTGTCCTGCTTGTTGCTGAATATATTGTCAAGTATCTTGTCAACTATCTGTGTATTCCTAGTCGCTATACAGAATCCAATCTCTGATTGTAGGCCTGCTCTGCAGGCTATTGAACTAAGTGAGTTCCTACTCTGTATGATTGTACAATACAGAATCCAGTCATTGACTGTAGGCCTGCCATGCAGGCTGCTAAACTCAAAGTTCCTACTCTGTATGTTTCGAAACTAAGAATAAAGTGTTGCCTCTGTTTAATGTGTTTCATGTATCACAATCATTGATATTCAGCAATCTGAAACCTATCTTGACCACGTTTTTCTTGTGTCACATCTTTCTATCAGTTCACTTAGAGTATTTGTGTTAAGCAGTCTTTTGGTCTCGCAACCAATTGGGCTTAGCTGCTATTCAGGTCTACCCATGTACTCCCTGACTTTGGAGATCCGATTACAGCCTTTATTGCTCTCTGTGTTATAGAAATCTGTCCAAAAGAATCCAAAATACGCTGTTCGAGGTGAGTGCCATAGTGCACCGTTACACCTACATCATTCGATGTAGGGGGGGCTGCCCGAGTTCAGGCAGTCCAGATGCAGCCATTGACAGCAATCAGCTGCAGGAAAGGGAACAGGGCCAGATCTATAACTAGGCAGAGTAGGCATTTACCTACAGGTGCCTGCCACAAGGGGGCACCTTGCTCTGTAAAAAAAAATATATTTTTTGTACAATCCTCTAGACCACTGTCTCTGGCGCAGTAAGGGCTAGAGGGATATATGACTATGGCCTTTCCAGCGTTACCAAATATAACCAGGTTATATTTATCTAAAAATAAAATATCAAATAAAATAAAAAGAAATCCTAACACAGCACTATTATCCCCTCAACTAACGCAACAGATTCTGCCCCTTCTTTGGATTTGAGAGCAGAGAGAAACGGTTTCAGTTTATGAAAATATATATTTTTTTTACTTTGCCCCAAAACCAAAAAGTCATTTTGGTATGTTTCCTTTTTCTTGTTGGGGGGGGGGCACTCCACATTGCTGTGCCTGGCTCCTGAGATGCAAATCTGGCCCTGTATGGGGAGTAGTCCATTGGCGTTGCCAGGGAGCCGTGCTGTGCAGCCCCGTGGCTGTAAGGTCCGGCTAGCTCCTTGCAGACCCCGGCGATAAGAGGTTCCTAAGGAATCCTGATGAACTCCACTAGACAACTGAGCATCACCTCATCTGCCTGTGGCATCTTGAGAGCCAACCAATGTTCTCTATTAGGACTGCTGTAAATGCATTGTTTGGTGATGCAGAGTTTGTCCCACCCACAGCATATTACAGGAACCCTGAGAACTACCAGCATGTTTATTTTAGTGTGCCGCTTGGGTTTTGCAGTCCTTTTATAACCGGCAAACAGAGCAACACAAAGGTAATTGTAATAAGAACTGTGTAGTGCTAGTTACGATACCATTAGGTGGTTAGTTGTATCTTCTTGGCTTGAGGGTTACATCCGGGTTTGTCCACACTAGGCTTCCATTATTTAATAAATTAAATGAATGTGGCATTGTATTCTGTATTTAATGGTATAAGACAGGGTATTAATAACATGTATGCTCAATTATGGTCCTGTAAATTGATTTCTTACTGTCGCAGAGCATAGTTCATTGTTGTCTACATGCATTATCTGGTAATGTTAGGGAAATTGCTATTGATTTACTATATTTATGTATGCCTTTTCTTTTAATCAGAAGAGGGGAAATAGTCTTTCAAACCAATAAAAATTTGCATAATAAGACCTGTTTTCCACCATGTGTTGATAGACATTTCTCCCTCATTACCTCGGATTTTAAAATTATAGAAATGACACAGAAGGAACTATACAGGAAGCAATGAAAGCAACATACAATGCTGATTAGCCGGAGATAGATTATTATGAAAGAAGAGGACCATCAGATTGTGACAGCAATTAAGGAGCATTGTAGCAGGCATTAGGTAGAGTGGATTGAGTGTAGGTATAGTCATTGATGTTTTCACATAGGTTAGAGGAGTCCTTCAGATTAGACATTTCCGAAAAAATATTCTATGTTATGTAAAATTTTAATGGATTGTCCTGGATTGTCACAGAGGTTATTCTCTGCTTTTTCTCTGCTTTGTATTACATGCTTGTGGATGGGAGTTTCCTAATAAGGTGGGGGTCACCTGAGAAACAAGAAGACAAAACAACCCACAGGCACGAGCCCACTCAGAGCCAGTGTAGGGGCTCTTTCTTTGTGAGTGGAAAACCATCAGCCATCACTTTAATACCTTGTTAAGTTTTACTGCACTATTATTGTGTCACTTTTTATTTTCCATGTATACTTGGAGCCTCAAACAACATACGGATTGATTTGAAGATACAAGGACCCCAATAAGCATTGTTTTGCTCCGTATCAGGTTATATGTTTTCATTCTGTGTGTTTTTGGTATAGGGGAACCACTATATTCTGGTACTGGCCTTTGGGGATCCTTGGTGGTGGATACACATTGTGTGGCGCTGCACCATCCTTTTGTATCAATACAAGCCTAGGTCTGGATAGGAGAGATACAGAAGAACAGAGAGACAAAGCTGAGGTCAGGAATACAGAGGACCACAAAGTCAAACTAGCCAGGGTCAGAAGAATGAAGATATGCGATAAACAAGAGCCAAGTCAAAAGTCAAATACAAGACAAACAACAAGGAAACACTCACCGAAGAGCAGTGAACCATGACAGGATTGGGGAAAGGGCGGTGGGGACAAGGGATATGGAGAATTTATATACCCTGAGGTACCCAAGTATCTTTCTATTGCCCAGTAAACATAAGAGGGATGCACCAGTGACAAGCAGGGTTATTCGAAGTGAATCGAAAAGTCACAGCACGTTCGGTGACTTTTCGTTCTCTTCAATTTGGTGCAATTCGGCGACCCTGCGGTGTATTCAGCAAGCACCACAGGACCGTCGTAGTGCAGGGAAAAGCCGCCGCAAACCCAACGAACACTTACCGCAAAGCCCCGGGAACGCACACTAAAACCCGCAAAAACATCTGGATTAACCCCACCGAACACGCCGGAGAAACACGACTAGCCGTCGATCATAGCGCAGAACAGCCGCGGAAAAACCCAACTGTCATGCCCCACTCTCGGCCCCGGCCGCCATGTTGGGACGTGTACCTTACTCACCTGAGGTCCCTCGTGGTGCGCTGCTCCACACTTCCGGTCTGCAAGATGGAGGAGAGACCTCGAGGTGCATCCCACGCCGCCGACAGGATCCGAATGGTGAGAGACAAAGCACGCACGTGCGATCACATACCTCCTTAAGAAGCGAGGAGCTTGGTACTCTGGCTGGTAGCTTACGGGTACTGCATGACACCTGCACTGGAGATCCTCGTATGCCCCCAATTAACCTATCAAGTACTCAGGTATCCCAGCTCCACCTACGAGTCCCAGGTGAACGGTGTTTTTATGATCCTCTGAACCCTATTTAAACCTGCCGCTTTTCTCAGTTCATTAACCAGGTTATACTGTGGTTTCACCGCTTCAGCTATCCAGTGTTCCCTCTTCGTTCCTGTTCCAAGTGAATCCTGAACTCCAGATCCTGCATCCAGTCTTGCCTTCACGGTACCAGCTCCAGACCCTGCATCCAGGCTTGCCTTTGCTACCACGGTACCTGCTCCAGATCCTGCATCCAAGCTTGCTTCCACGTCCACGGTACCAACACCAGATCCTATTTTCAGGATTGCTTCCACGTCCACGGTACCAGCTCCAGCTCCTCAACCCAGGCTTGTCTGAAAGGCCACAGCCCACGTTACCCTCTTCTACAACCCTTCGTTCTGGACTTTATGTTGTCTCACTTCTGAACCTGAAGACCCTTACTCGCAATTCCCCGTTCTGGACTTTCCACTAAACCAAGGATACCTTTTGAGTAATAGTCTTTTGTTCTGGACTTATATTTTGTTTCACCTCAGTAAACACTTAATTGCTTATTTATACATCTCCTGGTTTCCTTCTTCAACGACTTGCCATTGGGTTCCATACGCACAACACTATACAGGGGTCACAGCCCCTGCCCTTACACCGACACGCAGACTGAGGTGAAAAAAACAAAAACGTACGCTTGAAAGTTGGAAAATTTAAACGCTGTTTGCAAAAAAACTATTGAACAAAAATGTCTGGAATTTACATCTAAGATCCTATGAATGATAATAAAAAGGGCTGTTACAGTAAAAAGAAAAGACGATTTAAAAAAAAAAAAGGAAAAAAGTTTTGCAATAAAAATCCGAAAAAAATGCCTGAAAGATCCTAAAAGATCTATAAATAAAGAGACTTTTTACTGCAGAATATTATATTAAACGGTTTATTAGATATTGTATTAAAACGGGAATATTTTTAACATTGAAGCCTATGGGATTCGTTTGAATAAATCTGTCGAATGAGACCACCGAACAGCAGGGCATTTCTGCAACTTTCACTGCTGTTCAGTGTTCTCTGAATAGAAGAAGCATTGCTTCTCTATGGGGATTTCACTGCCCTCGAACAGGCACCGTATGTGCAGGCAATTCGCCAGCATTTGGCGAACTGCCTGCTCTCTGAATAGCCGAATGGCCAGGAAAGGTAACCGTACACTGAATTTCACTGTTCGATTACCTTTCGGCCACAATTCGGATCTCTTTGAATAACCCTGATAATGTTGCCAGAATTGTGCTAATTAACTGTTGCTCCACTAGCCAGATTTAAAGTAGAAGCATCCTCAGCAACTGGATAGATGGGAGACCTGACAGGTGATAGAGAACTTCTTTTACATAACATTGTAAGACGTGACATGGATTAGAGATTGTGTCCTAATAATTCATCCTTTAGACTTCTGTGATGCTATTACAGACAGTAGGTATTTAATATGTATACTGTATATTACATTCCAACAAAGGCTATTGAAACCATTATAGGTACATTAGGAATTTTAAATATACATATATCAGGGTTATTCAAAGAGAATCGAAAAGTCACCGCACGTTCGGTGACTTTTCGTTCTCTTCAATTCGGTGCGATTTGGCTATCCCATTTCGGCGACCCTGCGGTGTATTCAGCAAGCACCACAGGGCCATCGTAGTGCAGGGAAATGCCACTGCAAATCCGCCGAACACTCACCGCAAAACCTGGCGAACGTACAACAAAACCCGCAAAAATATCTGGATTAACCCCGCCGAACACGCTGGAGAAACCAGACAGCTGCCGGGAAAAGTGCAGAGCAGCTGCCGGAAAAACCCGACACCGCAGACGAATACAGTGAAAAACAAAAAAAAGTACGCTTGAATGTTTGAAAAGTGAAACGCTGTTTGCAAAGAAACTACAGAATGAAAATGTCTGAAATTTACAAATAAGGTTAAATGACTGATAATAAAAAGGGCTGTTACAGAAAAAACGATTTTAAAAACAAATCCCGGAAATTCCTAACAGATCCTAAAAAATCTAGAAATAAAGAGACTTTTTACTGCAGAATATTATAAGCAACGGTTTATTAGATATTGCATTAAAATGGGAATATTTTTAACATTGAAGCCTATGGGATCGCCTGAATAAACCTGTCGAATGAAACCACCGAACAGCAGGGCAATTCTGCAACTTGCACTGCTGGTTTTTGTTCTCTGAATAGACGAAGCATTGCTTCTCTATGGGGATTTCACTGCCCTCGAACAGGCACCGAACAGGCACCGTATGTGCAGGCAATGTGCCAAGATTTGGCGAACTGCCTGCTCTCTGAATAGCCGAATGGCCAGGAAAGGTAACCGTACGCTGAATTTCGCTGTTCGGTTACCTTTCGGCTACAATTCGGATCTCTTTTAATAACCCTGATAGCAGGGCAGCCATCAGAAATGATGGGGCCCCTTACTAAACCTCACGATGGGGCCCCCAGGGCCCCCCCTCAACCTCTAACAGCTTTTCTCCCCCTTCAAAAAAAAAAGGACATAACATAGCACCACAGCAATAAAGCTCCCAGTAATGTGCAGTGTGTATTAGCTTATCACAGTATCCACAGCAATAAAACTCACAGTAATGAGCGGTGTGTCTGAACATATCACAGAATCCACAGCAATAAATCTCACAGAAACGGGCTGTGTATGATGGCCTTTGGGTCTGGGTCTGGGCCTGGGCCCTGGGTCTGGTCCCTGGGACTGGGCCTTGGGGTCTGGTCCCTGAGGTCTGGCCCTGAGGTCTGGTCCCTGGGGTCTAGCCTGGGCCCTGGTCTCTGGGTCTGGTCCCTGGGCCTTGGGGTCTGGGTCCTAGGGTCTGGGCCTTGGGGTCTGGGCCCTAGGGTCTGGGGTCTGGGCCCTGGGTCTGGGCCTTGGGGTCTGGGCCTGGGTATGGGGTCTGGACCATAGGGTCTGGGCCCTGGGTCTGTATTTGGGCTTTGGGGTCTGGGCCTTGGGGTCTGGGCCCTGGGTCTGGGTCCTGGGGTCTGGGCCCTGGGTTTGGGCCTAGGGGTCTGGGCCCTGGGTCTGGGGTTTAGGTCTGGGCCCTGGGTCTGGCCTTAGGGTCTGGCCCTGGTTTGGGCCTAGGGGTCTGGGCCTTAGGGTCTGGGCCCAGGGTCTGGGCCTTGGGGTCTGGGCCTTGGGTCCTGGTTTGGGCCTAGGGGTCTGGGCCCTGGGTTTGGGCCTAGGGGGTCTGGGCCAGGGTCTGGGCCTTGGGGTCTGGGCCTTGGGGTCTGGGCCCTAGTGCCTGGGTCTGGGCCTTGGGGTCTGGGCCCTGGGTTTGGGCCTAGGGGTCTGGGCCCTGGGTCTTAGGGTCTGGGCCTAGGGGTCTGGGTTTGGGCCTAGGGGGTCTGGGCCCTGGGTCTGGGCCTTAGGGTCTGGGCCCTGGGTCTGGGCCTTAGGGTCTGGGCCCTGGTTTGGCCTAGGGGTCTGGGCCCAGGGTCTGGGCCTTGGGGTCTGCCTTGGGTCCTGGGTTTGGGCCTAGGGGGTCTGGCCCTGGGTCTTAGGGTCTGGGCCCTAGGGTCTGAGCCCTGGGTTTGGGACTTGGGTCTGGGCCCTGGGTTTGGGCCTAGGGGGTCTGGGCCCAGGGTCTGGGCCTTGGGGTCTGGGCCCTGGGTTTGGGCCTAGGGGTCTGGGCCCTGGGTTGGGCCTAGGGGGTCTGGGCCCAGGGTCTGGGCCTTGGGGTCTGGGCCCTGGGTTTGGGCCTAGGGGTCTGGGCCCTGGGTCTGGCCCTGGGTTTGGCCTAGGGGGTCTGGGCCCTGGGTCTGGGCCTTAGGGTCTGGGCCCGGGTCTGGCCTTAGGGTCTGGGCCCTGGTTTGGGCCTAGGGGTCTGGGCCTTAGGGTCTGGGCCCAGGGTCTGGGCCTTGGGGTCTGGGCCTTGGTCCTGGGTTTGGGCCTAGGGGTCTGGGCCTGGGTTTGGGCCTAGGGGTCTGGGCCCAGGGTCTGGGCCAAAGGGTCTGGGCCTTGGGGTCCTGGCCCTAGTGCCTGGGTCTGGGCCTTGGGGTCTGGGCCCTGGGTTTGGGCCTAGGGGTCTGGGCCCTGGGTCTTAGGGTCTGGGCCCTAGGGTTTGGGTTTGGGCCTAGGGGTCTGGGCCCTGGGTCTGGGCCTTAGGGTCTGGGCCCTGGGTCTGGGCCTTAGGGTCTGGGCCCTGGGTTTGGGCCTAGGGGTCTGGGCCTTGGGTCCTGGGTTTGGGCCTAGGGGTCTGGGCCCTGGGTTTGGGTCTTGGGGTCTGGGCCTAGGGTCTGAGCCCTGGGTTTGGGACTTGGGTCTGGGCCTTAGGGTCTGGGCCTGGGTTTGGGCCTTAGGGTCTGGGCCCTGGGTTTGGGCCTAGGGGTCTGGGCCAGGGTCTGGGCCTTGGGTCTTGGGGTCTGGCCTTGGGTCCTGGGTTTGGGCCTAGGGGTCTGGGCCCTGGGTTTGGGCTTAGGGGTCTGGGCCCTGGGTCTGGGCCTTGGGGTCTGGGCCCTGGTTTGGGTCTAGGGGGTCTGGGCCCTGGGTTTGGGCCTAGGGGTCTGGGCCCTGGGTCTGGGCCTAAGGGTCTGGGCCCTAGGGTCTGGGTCCTGGGCCTTGGGGTCTGGGTCATGGGTTTGGGTCTAGGGGGTCTGGGCCCTGGGTTTGGGCCTTGGGGTCTGGGCCCTGGGTTTGGGCCTAGGGGTCTGGGCCCTGGGTCTTAGGGTCTGGGCCCTAGGGTTTGGGTTTGGGCCTAGGGGGTCTGGGCCCTGGGTCTGGGCCTTAGGGTCTGGGCCCTGGGTCTGGGCCTTAGGGTCTGGGCCCTGGGTTTGGGCCTAGGGGGTCTGGGCCTTGGGTCCTGGGTTTGGGCCTAGGGGTCTGGGCCCTGGGTCTTAGGGTCTGGGCCCTAGTGTCTGAGCCCTGGGTTTGGGACTTGGGTCTGGGCCTTAGGGTCTGGGCCCTGGGTTTGGGCCTTAGGGTCTGGGCCCTGGGTTTGGGCCTAGGGGGTCTGGGCCCAGGGTCTGGGCCTTGGGTCTTGGGTCTGGGCCTTGGGTCCTGGGTTTGGGCCTAGGGGTCTGGGCCCTGGGTTTGGGCTTAGGGGTCTGGGCCCTGGGTCTGGGCCTTGGGGTCTGGGCCCTGGGTTTGGGTCTAGGGGGTCTGGGCCCTGGGTTTGGGCCTTGGGGTCTGGGCCCTGGGTCTGGGCCTAAGGGTCTGGGCCCTAGGGTCTGGGTCCTGGGCCTTGGGGTCTGGGTCATGGGTTTGGGTCTAGGGGGTCTGGGCCCTGGGTTTGGGCCTTGGGGTCTGGGCCCTGGGTCTGGGCCTAAGGGTCTGGGTCCTAGGGTCTGGGTCCTGGGCCTAGGGGTCTGGGCCCTGGGTTTGGGCCTAGGGGTCTGGGCCTTGGGGTCTGGGCCCTGGGTTTGGGCCTAGGGGTCTGGGCCTTGGGGTCTGGGCCCTGGGTCTGGGCCTAAGGGTCTAGGCCCTGGGCCCTAGGGTCTGGGTCCTGGGCCTTGGGGGTCTGGGCCATGGGTTTGGGCCTAGGGGTCTGGGCCCTGGGTCTGGGCCCTGGGCCTTTGCCCTGGGTCTGGGCCATAGGGTCTGGGCCCTGGGTCTGGGCCCTGGGTTTGGGTCTTGGGGTCTGGGCCCTGGGCATTTGCCCTGGGTCTGGGCACTGGGTCTGGGCCTTGGCCCTGGGCCTAGGGGTCTGGACCCTGGGCCCTGGGCCCTAGGGTCTGGGCCCTGGGTCTGGGCCTTGGGGTCTGGGCCCTGGGTCTCGGCCTTGGGGTCTGGGCCCTGGGTCTGGGCCTTGAGGTCTGGGCCTTGGGGTCTGGGCCTAGAGGTCTGGGTCCTGGGTCTGGGCCCTGGGTCTGAGCCTAGAGGTCTGGGCCTAGGGGTCTGGGCCTAGGGGTCTGGGCCCTGGGTTTGGGCCTAGGGGTCTGGGCCTTGGGGTCTGGGTCCTGGCCTGGGGTCTGGGCCCTGGGTCTTAGGGTCTGGGCCCTGGCTCACCACTCGCTGTCTTCTATCTTCTTTTCTTCTGTCTTCAGCTCTTCTTTTCTTCACCTTTTCTTTAATCTTCTCTTCTTTTCTTCTGGTCTTCTTCCCGGCCCCTCCAGCTCCGGCGTGCAGTGGAGGGGCGGAGCCAAAGCAATGTGCTTGGGAGGCCCCTCACACGCTGCTTGGCCCCGCCCAGCCAGAAAGTGAAGCTGCCAGGAGCCGGAGGAGACACAGTGTCTCAGTCTCCTCCGGCTCCTGCAGCAGCAGCAGGGACACAGCTCCGGATTCGGACTCATCAAGTCCGATACCGGAGCTGTTAAAGGGCGACGCCGCTGCCGTCGGGGGCCCGGGATCCTCCCCCCAGGCCCCGGCGGCCCGGGCCCCCACCGGGCCCGGGCCCCTTACGGCAGTATTGGGCGTAATGCCCTGATGGCGGCCCTGCCTGATAGTACAACATTGTAGGAGGCACTGAGCTCTGCCACCATCAAAACTCTAAGGGCCATATTACAATGTTGGTGGTAACTTAACCAGAGCTGTTGTAAACTTCCCAGAGCCATTATAGCCTATGGAGGTTTTCAGTTTACAACAGCTCTGGTTAAGTTAGCACCAACATTGTAATACTGCCCTAAGTGGATACAAGGAACGGCATCTAATAAAATAGATGAGGTCCAATGTATAGTAACTTTGGCACAAAGGACAGATGATCATTATACGTAAAAAAAATAGGGTAAATAAGGAGACTGAAAAATTGATTATTATCATTAGATTTGTATACCGCCAACCGGCTCTGTTTGGTTTTATTTTTACAATAAAGGATGGGGCAGGAAACAAAATTACAAACAAACTCGGGAACCTTAGAGATGTAGAGGACCCTACTCAGGTGAGCTCACAATCTGTATTATAGTTTAGTACAGGTATTACTGCCAGGAGAAATATCAACAACCTCAGATACGCAGATGATACCACTCGAATGGCAGAAAGTGAGGAAGAACCAAAGAGCCTCTTGATGCGGGTGAAGAAGGAGAGTGCAAAAGTTGGCTTGAAACGCAACATTAAGAAAACTAAGATCATGGAACCCGGCCCTCTCAATTCTTGGCAAATAAATGGGGAGGAAATTAAGGTAGTGACAGATTTTATTTTCCTGGGCTCCAAAACCACCGCAGATGGGGACTGCAGCCAAGACATTAAAAGATGCTTGCTCCTGGGGATGAAAGCTATGGCAAATCTAGACAGCATACTAAAAATCAGAGACATCACCCTGCCAACAAAAGTGCATATAGCAAAGGCTATGGTTTTCCCAGTTGCAATGTATGGCTGTGAAAGTTGGACCATAAGAAAGGCTGAGTGCCAAAGGCCTTTGAACTATGGTGCTGGAGAAGACTCCTGCGAGTCCTTTGGACTGCAGGCGATGAAACCGGTCAGTCCTAGAGGAGATTAACCCTGACTGCTGTTTAGAAGGCCAGATCCTGAAGATGAAACTCATGTACTTTAGTCACCTAATGAGAAGGTAGGACTCACTGGAGAAGAGTCCAATGTTGGAAAAGATTGAGGGCAAAAGGAGAAGGGGACGACAGAGAATGAGGTAGCTGAATGGAGTCACTGAGGCCTTAGGCATAAGCTTAAATGGACTCCTGAAGATGGCAGAGGACAGGAAGGCCTGGAGGAACGTTGTCCATGGGGTTGCAACGGGTTGGACACGACTTTGCAACTAACAACAACACAGGTATTACATGACCAGTGTATCAGACTTTTAACTAGAAATCTGGACCCAAAGTACAGAGAAGGGAATTTGCCAACAGCGGATATTATGAAGATACATAATAAATGTGAATGAAGACAGCAGACTTTTAGCCATGAGTAGGTGGCGCTGCCAGATTATTTAGTGGTAGAGAATGATATGATGTTGCTTTGCTTTTACACCATTTATACATGGTTCTATTGCACTGTATTTCGTTCTGCCCAGTGGCGTAGCGTGGGGGGGGCTGGGGGGCCGTGGCCCCGGGCGCAGTTTTGTTAGGGGCGCATTTGCGCCCCTAAAACTGGCCCGGGGGTTGAGGGGACGCAGATGTGCCGGGCAGCGCGGAGCGCCTGCCCGGTCTTTAACAGTCCGTCCTGTTAGGTGATGCGGCTGCGCGGCGTGCGCGGCGTGCGCAGCCAGTCACGTGGTCCGGCTAATCAGGTGGTACGGAGTCTCTGTACCACCTGATTGGCCGGACCACGTGACCGGCTGCGCGGCATCACCTAACAGGACGGACTGTTAAAGACCGGGCAGGCGCTCCCGCGCTGCCCGGCATCTGCGTCCCCTCAACCCCCGCCGGAGCTGGGGCCTGGGGCAATATCCAGGTAAGGGCTGGGGGCAAATCCATGAGCTGGGGCAAATCCATGAGATGGGGGCAAATCCATGAGTGAGCTGGGGGGCAAATCCATGAGCTGGGGCAAATCCATGAGCTGGGGCAAATCCATGAGCTGGGGCAATATCCATGAGATGGGGCAAATCCATGAGTGAGCTGGGGGGCAAATCCATGAGCTGGGGTAAATCCATGAGATGGGGGCAAATCCATGTGAGAGCTGGGGCAAATCCATGTGAGAGCTGGGGCAAATCCATGTGAGAGCTGGGGGGCAAATCCATGAGTGAGCTGGGGGCAAATCCATGAGTGAGCTGGGGGCAAATCCATGAGCTTGGGGCAAATCCATGAGCTGGGGGGCAAATCCATGAGTGAGCTGGGGGCAAATCCATGAGATGGGGCAAATCCATGAGCTGGGGGGCAAATCCATGAGTGAGCTGGGGGGCAAATCCATGAGATGGGGGCAAATCCATGAGTGAGCTGGGGGGCAAATCCATGAGATGGGGGCAAATCCATGAGATGGGGCAAATCCATGTGAGAGCTGAGGCAAATCCATGTGAGAGCTGAGGCAAATCCATGTGAGAGCTGGGGCAAATCTATGAGCTGGGGGCAAATCCCCGTGAGCTGGGGCAAATCCATGAGTGAGCTGGGGGGCAAATCCATGAGTGAGCTGGGGGGCAAATCCATGAGCTTGGGCAAATCCATGAGCTGGGGGCAAATCCATGAGCTGGGGGGCAAATCCATGAGCTGGGGGCAAATCCATGAGCTGGGGGCAAATCCATGAGCTGGGGGCAAATCCATGTGAGAGCTGGGGCAAATCCATGAGCTGGGGGCAAATCCATGTGTGAGCTGGGGGGCAAATCCATGTGTGAGCTGGGGGCAAATCCATGTGTGAGCTGGGGCAATATCGATAACGTCCACAGGTTGGGGGGGGGCGCACAATTCTTTGCTGGCCCCGGGCGCTGACAACCCACGCTACGCCACTGGTTCTGCCTTAATATCTACTTTAAAAATACTAGGGGCTTTCAGTATGTTTAAAAAAACTCTGCAGGAGTGCATGCAACAGAGTAAACAATGCCAAGGCATGGCACCCAGAAATGGCACACAGTCCATGAGATGACCAACCTCTCTAGTGCATAGACAGGGACAGGAGTGCAAGATCTTCTGCTAGGAAATGGGTGCTGAAAGCAGTAACATTAACTAAACTTCTGATTGCAAAACTGAACTCGGGACAAAATATATTTTCACTTTCAATCTCTTTTCGGATAATCTTACAATGTTCTCTTGTTTTCTATCTTGTTCAAGTAAATCTATAAAATGTTACTCTTTTTTTTGGTTTCTCACCGTTCTTAAGCACAGGCTTACTCATGGCCCTGAGTCATCATCACATTTAGCTTTAGGGCTATTAGTCTTTTATATTCTGTTTGTGTATTCTCTTTATTGAAAGAGCATAATTAAGTTTCCCTGCAAAAACAAAGATCACTGGCATCACCATTAACTCCCTTTAATCTACTAGTCAACACTTTAGACTTCTAGCTATTCTCAAATCAGCTGTTATTTGCTGCCGATGGTATACATATTGCCCACCATCCCAACTCTGGTCCTTCAGTATCCCTAACAGGCAGTGGCGTAGCGTGGGTTGTCAGCACCCGGGGCAAGGCAAGATTTGCGCCCCCCCCCCCACAAACCTGGGGACACGTTGGCACGCCCTGATTCCCTTCCACCCACCAGTAAAGTGTATGTATGTGAGGTGGTGTGCACTGACTGCAGGGTTATTCTCCTATTTCTATGTATTCGTGCATGCCCCCAGGCTTTGCCCTGGGCAGTCTGCTTAAACATCACAGCAATAAAAGTCACAGTAATGTGTGGTGCATATGAGCACATCACAGAGCTCCACAGCAATAAGATGCACGGTAATATGCAGTGTATATGAGCGTATCACAATGCTGCGTAGAAACAAAACTCAGCAATATGCTATGTGTATGAGCGTATCACAAAGTTGCGTAAAATAAAACTCCTAGCAATATGCTGTGTGTATGAGCGTATCACAGAGCTGCGTAGAAATAAAACTTCATAGCAATATGCTGTGTGTATGAGCGTATCATAGAGCTGCGTAGAAATAAAACTCATAGCAATATGCTGTGTGTATGAGCGTATCATAGAGCTGCGTAGAAATAAAACTCATAGCAATATGCTGTGTGTATGAGCGTATCATAGAGCTGCGTAGAAATAAAACTCATAGCAATATGCTGTGTGTATGAGCGTATCATAGAGCTGCGTAGAAATAAAACTCATAGCAATATGCTGTGTGTATGAGCGTATCACAGAGCTGCGTAGAAATAAAACTCATAGCAATATGCTGTGTGTATGAGCGTATCATAGAGCTGCGTAGAAATAAAACTCATAGCAATATGCTGTGTGTATGAGCGTATCATAGAGCTGCGTAGAAATAAAACTCATAGCAATATGCTGTGTGTATGAGCGTATCATAGAGCTGCGTAGAAATAAAACTCATAGCAATATGCTGTGTGTATGAGCGTATCACAGAGCTGCGTAGAAATAAAACTCATAGCAATATGCTATGTGTATGAGCGTATCACAGAGCTGTGTAGAAATAAAACTCATAGCAATATGCTGTGTGTATGAGCGTATCACAGAGCTGCGTAGAAATAAAACTCCTAGCAATATGCTGTGTGTATGAGCGTATCACAGAGCTGCGTAGAAATAAAACTCATAGCAATATGCTGTGTGTATGAGCGTATCATAGAGCTGTGTAGAAATAAAACTCATAGCAATATGCTGTGTGTATGAGCGTATCACAGAGCTGCGTAGAAATAAAACTCATAGCAATATGCTGTGTGTATGAGCGTATCACAGAGCTGGTTGGGAATAAAACTAATAAAATAATAATAAATTAATATAAAATATATTTAAAATTAAAATTTTCAAGTAATTACACAACAAATCGATTAAATTATTTATTATAATAAATTATATATATTAAAATTATAGAATCCAGATCTCCACACTCCATCTCTGCTGTATCTATTGCTCCAGTGCTGGGAACTGGCTGCTCACATAGAAATATTCCCGATATCATTCAGGATACCAGTCGCCGTGTGGCGGGATATCGGGAATATTTATATATTAAAATTATATATTAATAGTCTATAAATATAGTACATTACATTTAAATATTAAAATAAATAAATTTAATATTATATTAAAACGTATTAAATTACAGATTATTAAAATAAATACATTATATCTTAATATATTAATATAATTATACAAAATTTCAAAACAAAATACATATATTTCTAACTATTACTAGTAATGAGCCCCTGTGCATGCTGTGAGCGCCAGGTGGGGACAGGGTGACAGGAGAGTGTGAGGAAGCGCTGGGTAAGGAAGCAGCTTGTTCTCATGCTGCGCAGTGCTGTCTGTGTTCAGTCCAATGCCTGGTACCTCAATTTTTGATTGGGACCCCCACTGCCAGACCCTGAGCCCACTGCCAGACCCTGAGCCCACTGCCAGACCCTGAGCCCACTGCCAGACCCTTCATCTCCACTGTCTGGAGCAAATAGCCAGTCCCTGTGTCTCCTGTCCCTCAATCATCCAATGTTTCAAAAAAGCAACCCTGATATCTCTGAGGCAGTTCATGTCCCTCCCCCCCCTCCATTTTACTCACTGTCTTGGCTGGCATGATGGGGCTCGTGCTGTGTCTGCAGCTTGTGACAGTCTCCTCCTTAACACTCTGTGTGCAGAGGCCATGCAGTCACACCGGGAAGAGGATGGAAGTGGGGGAGGAGCCATACACGTGAGCTGCCTGCACTCAGCTTGTGTGACCTCATGACCAGGAGGCTGCAGGCAGCTCCTCCCCCTCTTAGTCTCCTCCAATCCCTTAGAACTCTGGAGCAGCACATGGAGGGACCCAAGCCACACCCCCTCCCTCTCTCTGCCGCCGCGCTAGAGTCTGAGTGCAGGCGCTCGCCCAGACATAAAGAAAAAAAACGCTGGACTTCAAGCCTGCGGTACCTGGACATTATTAGGGGCGCAAATTTCTTTTGAAATTTTGCGCCCCCTAAGTAAATTGCGCCCGGGGCCATGGCCCCCCTGGCCCCCCCCACGCTACGCCACTGCTAACAGGCCAGATTTTAAGGGTTACTTTGGGGAAATGCAGATCACTGAGCAGCTAATTATATCACCTGTGCTGTGCTTCAGCTATCTGGAAAACCTGTCCTGCTAGGGGTACGTGAGGACCAGTGTTGGGAACCACTGTTCATCATGGTATATCACATTTGTTGTGTTTGGGGCATTAAGAACGATTCAAATTCCATGTCATCCTCCTGCCAGAAATAGTGATAAAAGTAAAGATTGCATGTGCTGTATTTAAAGCTCCAAGACACAAATTAGACATATGCAAGACAAAAAAATTCAGCTCGATTTGGCAGATTCTGGTTCACTAATATTTCTGATTCAGAAACATTTTAGAAAATGTCGATTTGGACAAATCTATTTTTTTTTTTTTTTTTTTAAACATATTTTTATTCATCTTGGTTCAACATACATCAAAAACAGATAAATAGACGTCTCAGTAAACATCAGTATCAAATATTCAACTAAAACATATACATGGTATCCAGTGTCCGAAAAAATTACTGTGCAACTCCCTTTAAAGCCCATGAGATCCACATGGAGGTCGGTTAAGTGCGGGCATCTACTGGATCTGAGAGGGTGGAAGCCAGAAAACGGGACAAGGAGTGGTCAGGGGGACCTTGTGGGATGGGTGGGGCATCTCGCAACATCTGTAGTGAGTACCATGGGGTGCAGAAAAAGGCACGACGTAAGGAGTCCTTAGTTTCGCATGGCAGGGTGCGAATAAGGGGGGTCCAATTGGTAAAGAAAGACTGAGTCTTCTTTTCTTGTTGCATCGCAGCCTCGGTCCAGTCTGCCAAAAATATGGCGTAGATTCTGTCATAAACCATGCGAAAGGAAGGAGGGGTAGCGGAGATCCATTGGGACAAGATCGCCTTCTTGCCTGTTGCAGCTAACAGGGTGAGCCAAAATCGATGTGACTTACCAAAAGGTCTGGGGGTGTGAGGGGTTGGACGATTAAAGATGGCCCATTCCGGGGTAAAGGGGATTTCTAGACGCAGAACCTGTGAACCAAAACGTCGTATTGTGTCCCAAAACAGCGTAATAAAAGGACATGACCATAAACAATGCCGCAAGTCAGCATTAGTACCTTGACATTTTAAACAGTTTGCATTTGGTGACAGTCCCGCTCGAGCCATTCTGTCAGGCGCCATATACGCTCGATGGAGTATTCTATAGAACATGTCCCAGTAGTTAGCAGAGGGTAGAGAGTGCCTGGACAGTAAGGTGGTCCCTATCAAATCTTGTACGGAAAGCTCGGGAAAAATTGTGGTCCATCTAGTTATTGCTGCCCAAGGGAGTTTAGTGGGTAACGCGGATTGTAGAAGTGCGTATATAGTAGAGGTAGAGGGAGGGGACAGAGGGCGGGCAAACAGGAGGTGTGTCGAGCGAATTAGCTAGGTCATTTGGGGACAATGTGCTCAACTGGGTAAGGAGAAATTGCTTTAATTGCAAGTAAAATACCGGGTGAATATCTAAGGGCATAATTCGGTTTTTCAAGGTCGTGTAGGAAAACGGCAAGCCTGACAGTCCATCAATGTAGTGGTGCATCTGAGTAAAACCGCGGTGGGCCAGAGTTTGGAAGATTGGAGCAGGGGAGGCATTTTGGAAGTGAGGGTTGTGCAGTATAGGTGACCACAAAGTCGTTCGCCATGTGAGCTGAAGGCGCCTGCGAATCTTAATCCAGGCCGCTTTCGTGGAGGATAATAGTGGGTTAGAACGCAGACTAGGGGGGACATTGGGTGAGCTTTGATGGAGGAACGCCGATAAAGAAGAGGAAGGAAGCAATGCCTGCTCAACCTGTAAGGGCACAAAGTGCGAGGTATCATTCAGCCAGTCGACAGCATAACGGTAAAGGGCCGCCAAATTGTAGTCAATTATGTTTGGAAAGTTAAT
Organism: Leptobrachium leishanense; assembly: GCA_009667805.1. NCBI lineage: Eukaryota > Metazoa > Chordata > Amphibia > Anura > Megophryidae > Leptobrachium > Leptobrachium leishanense. The sequence continues at coordinate 125,791,044 of CM019067.1, read as the reverse complement.
ACCTCCCCTCGCCAGCGACTGTTGGAGCGCGGGAAGTGGAATACGTGCTCGTTTACCTTGCCAAATGAATGCCGCGTATAGTCTATTTAATAAACGGAGATCTGTGGGCTTCAATAGTAGAGGCAGAACCTGTAGGGGATAGAGTAATTCCCATATACGACAACGGGAGAGAGCTCCATGCCTCCAAGAGAAATTTAGTTTGGTTGAGGTGGGGGTCAATATTGAGGCTGTACATTTGAGAAAGGTCCGTCGGTAGGATGATTCCTAGGTATTTAATGAAAGGTGTGGGGGCCAAGAGAAGGGGAACTGTCTGAGCCAATCTCCCCGAGGTTTTAATCCCAGGGGTAGAGCGACAGACTTAACGTAGTTAATTTGGAAACCAGAGGCTGTGTGAAATGAATCAAATAAGGCCATCAATGGCGTAATAGCAGACTCTGGGTTCGAAAGAAACAATAGCAGATCGTCTGCAAAAGCCACCACTTTTAGCGTCACCGAAGAGGACAAACTAATACCCGTAATAGCCGGGCATGTCTCTATAATGCGAAGGAGGGGTTCCAGGGCAAGATTAAACAATAATGGTGATAAGGGACACCCCTGTCTGGTTCCTCTCCCTAGTACGAAGGGAGCAGAATTAAGGCCATTCGCTGTGATTACTGTGGAAGGGTTATTGTAGAGCGCGCGGAATAGGGACAAGAAGACCTTTCCGAAGTGGTGGAACTTAATGAATCTCTCTATATAGGCCCAGGATACCCTATCGAACGCGTTATCGGCGTCGCAACTCAATAGAAGGTTTGAGGCTTGTGGTGTAAGGGAGGAGGACCATATGGCCGCTATAGCCTTGCGTATGTTTGTGGTAGAGTGTCGGCCCGCAAGAAAACCGGTTTGTTGAGGGCCCACTAGTCGAGCCATCGGTCTCTGTAGACGTCCAGCCATGATGGTAGATAACAGTTTCAAGTCAGTGTTCAATAATGCAATAGGCCGATAGGAAGTGACCAAGGTAGGATCCCTTCCCGGCTTGGGGAGCACCACTACTCTGGCTGCGTTAAAAGTCGGGGGGGGGTTCTTCCCCTTGTAGAATGTTATTATAAAGTGAGACCAAGTGTGGGACCACCGAGCCCGAAAGGAGTTTGTAATATTCTGCCCCAAATCCATCTGGTCCTGGGGTTTTCCCATTTTTGAGCAAAGTTATCGCTTTTTGGACTTCGATGTGCGAAATCGGCGCTGAAAGGGCATCTCTCTCAGTTGGGGATAATTTAGGAATTTGTGCTTTATGAAAGATATTTAATTGTGTCGGACAATCGTCAGGGCCTGTCTTGTAGAAGTCAGAAAAACATTGCCGGAAATACCCAACAATATCTACTGGGTCAGTAAGTAAGGTACCATCCGTGGTTTTAATTTGGGAGATAAAGGGTCTGGTTTGAGTCTGGGAGCGAACCAGGTTGGCCAGGAGGCGACCATGCTTGTTACCAAAGCGATAGAACCGGGATTTCTGATGCTGCCAGGAGCGCTGTGCTTGGGTGGTAGCTAGAGTGTCGTATCTGGCTTTGTCTTGTTTATACGTCTGCAATGCATCAGGGGTTGGGTCAGTCAAATAAGCTCTGTAACTCCTGAGCAAATCCGAATGGGCCTCAGTAAGATGCAGGGCGTCTTCCCTCCGTTTCCGGGCCGTAAACTCCATAATCTGTCCCCGCAGCACTGCTTTTGACGCCGACCAAAATAAATTGACATCCTCTACATGTTCAATGTTGTCGTCGGTGTAGTTGTGCCAAGCAAGCTCAACGTGTGATGTAAATTTACCGGACGTCATGAGATGGGAAGGGAAACGCCAGTTCCGTGAATAGGACCGTGGGCTTCCCAGTTTCATCTCCATTGAGACCGGGGCGTGATCAGTGAGTGTAATCGGGCCAATCTCAGTGCCTAAAGCACGGGAAGTAAGAGTGTCCGAAATTAAAAAGAGGTCTAGGCGCGAGAATGATTTGTGGGGGTCGGAATAAAATGTAAAGTCCCTGCCCGTTGGGTTGTGCACGCGCCATATGTCAACCAAGTCAAAATGCGTCATAAGATAGGTCGGACCAGTGAGTTGCGAGCGCCCTCTAGGTGTCACACGGCTTGGGGCTCGGTCGAGTATCAAGTCCGGTACGTCGTTAAGGTCCCCTCCCACTATTCTGTGAGAAGCGTCGTGAAGGTGGAGCAACGGGAGTAGCGTTCTATAGAATGGTAAATTCGGGCCATTAGGGGCATAGATATTGAGTAATTGAAAGTGTTCCTGTCCAATCATAAGCGTGAGGAGGGAGTACCTGCCGTCCGCATCATTAACCGCTACCGTGTCAGTGTATGGAAGTCTCTTATTTAAGAGAATTGCAGTGCCTCTAGATTTTTGAGTGTAAACCGAGGAAGTTTGATATCCCACCCAGGGGGCCCGCAGGGTTTGGTCCGATTTAGTCCAGTGAGTTTCTTGGAGGAAAACGATATCAGGGTCTAACCTCTTTAAATATTGGATAACTTTCTTACGTTTAATTGGCGAATTAAGACCCTCAACATTCCAGGATACTACCTTAAAAGAATTACGTGTGAATATTTGAGGTTCAACAGAGGACGGGAGTGAGGTATTAGTGTCATGTATTATGGTGGATGCCATAATCGAATTCGAGAGGATGTAAAGGAATAAGCAACATTAAAGGGGGTTAGGGCCCGTCCCAGCAGCGGTCCCCGCACCTCAAGCACAATATAAGACGTCAATATCCGTAGGTGTATCAGTAGAAGAGCGAACCAAGACATTTTAACTATAAACAACAAATTAACCAAGTATCTAACAGAAAAGATATGAACCATATAACAGAAGAAAATCAAAAGGCTCCGTTTGGGGAGTGTAAGTCCATCTCCTCCATGGCGATTTTGTCCAATGACACGTCGCTGAGTGGTGGAGTTGTCTGTGTAGCACATAGAGAAATCGCAAACTACTATAAGAACACAATAAAGAAAAACGCAAACCAACATTAGTGGATGTTAATGTTCGTGGTATATCCATGACACAGCTTTTGCAACCATCATTGGGGAGGTGTAGATTGGCGTCGTTGCTGCTGATCTGATCCATCTCCCAAGATTGCTGAAGCGTCGAACGGTGTGTCGTAGAACGTAACCTGACCGTGAAGGTGCACTCGAAGACGCGCCGGATATTGTAGGGTGAATTTGATGTTGGCCGCCGCCAATTTTGTACAGACAGGGGCAAACGCCCTACGACGGGCAGCTAAAGACGCCGAAAAGTCCTGGAAAAGACGCAATGTAGTTCCCTGATAATCCAAAGCGCCGGCTTTTCTGTACGCTTGTAGAATGTTGGTTTTATCCATGAAGTTGAGCAATTTAAATATGACCGTGCGAGGGCGGGTCAACGATGGGGAGAGATCAGGCCCCAATCTATGGACTCGCTCAACCACCAGTGGTACATTGGTAGCGATGCCCAAGGCCGTGGGAAGCCAAGTACTAACAAAGTGTTGAAGTTGCGGGCCTTTCACAGTCTCAGGGAGCCCCACAATGCGTAAATTATTTCTGCGGCTTCTGTTTTCGAGGTCATCAATTTTGTCCAGTAAGGTGGAAAGCAAGGAGTCATGAGAGTCCACCGTTGTTTGAAGTAAGCCCATCCTCCAATGTAGACACTCTGTCCTCTACCTCCGTCAAACGTTGGGCTTGAGAGGTAAGTTGGGAAAGCGCCAGTTCGAGGGACGCTGAGAGACGGCCCAGTTTTTCATCCAGTAGTGGCGATAGTACGGCTGTAAACTCAGCCATTTGAGCGGTGGTTACGGGCGTAGGTGTAAGCGCCAATTGTGGGCTAGACGGAGCGCTACCCAGGTCCGAAGTCGAGTGGGTCGGAGATCTGGCCTGCGCAAGGGCACTCTTTCCCTGTCCTTTGGTCGTTTGCCGTCTGGAGGATTTAGACGTTGAAGCAATGAATTTGTCCATGGTGACGGGAGTTACCAGATCTAGTAGTGTCCAGAAAATTTGAAAAAACACAGTGCAGAGTGTCCAGAGAAATTATAACCCGCAGACAGTGCGGAGTGTCCAGAAAAGTTATAACCCGCAGACAGGGCGGAGTGTCCAGAAAAATTGTAATTGTGGGCAATTTAGATGTATGTGGTGCCTTTATCCTCACCGAATGGAAAGTCAGGACAGCAACCCAAAAGAAAAAATTACTGAGCTTGACGCAGAGTCTAGAAAAAATTAACACGTGGGCCTCCAAGACGGGGAGCCAAGAAAAATTGTGTTATGCGTTTTTTCACCTTAGTGATTTGCACTGTTTCTCCAGTGTAGACAGCGTAGAGTGTCCAGAAAAATTATAATGTATAGACAGCGGCGAGTGTCCAGAAAAATTATAATGTATAGACAGCGGAGAGTGTCCAGAAAAATTATAATGTATAGACAGCGGAGAGTTTCCAGAAAAATTATAATGTATAGACAGCGGAGAGTGTCCAGAAAAATTATACTGTATAGACAGCGGAGAGTGTCCAGAAAAATTATACTGTATAGACAGCGGAGAGTGTCCAGAAAAATTATACTGTATAGACAGCGGATAGTTTCCAGAAAAATTATACTGTATAGACAGCGGAGAGTGTCCAGAAAAATTATACTGTATAGACAGCGGAGAGTGTCCAGAAAAATTATACTGTATAGACAGCGGAGAGTGTCCAGAAAAATTATACTGTATAGACAGCGGAGAGTTTCCAGAAAAATTATACTGTATAGACAGCGGAGAGTTTCCAGAAAAAATTATTATGTGGACTATCAAAAAAATTTATGTTTTGAGGCGGTGGGCTGCGCAGGGCCCACCAGAAAAATTGAATATGCGTGGGTATAGGGTCTCCCAGGGGTCACCACAAAAATTGAAAGTATAGGATCAGTGGGCCTCCTAGGGGTCAACAAAAAGTGCCAATGTAGAGACAGTGGGCTTCAGCCTGTTGTAGTGTCACAGGTTAAGTGTAAGGAGCCGATTATGACCCATCTAAAAAAAAAAAAATATGAAATCCCGCCTGGGGTCTTAAAACAACTTTCCCCTTTTTTTTTTTTTTTTTTTTGAGGTCAAATGATAGTGGTCCACCGGGCTGCAGGGAGGACAGAACGAAGGGGGCGCCCCGCCCGACCACGTGGGGAAGGGTTGCGCGGTCTGGGTCAGGGTATCCCCCCGTCGGTATCGATTAAGGGGTTATTCCCCCGCCGCTCACGCCGCTTCTCCGTGAGTTAGTCAGAGACACAGGGCGCAGGAAAAAGGCAGGCCCCGTCTGACTGTTTGGGGGTTGTACCTGTTCCACTCGGCAGGCCGCGGCACGTGCGGGATTCGTGTAGAGACCCCGAACCTCAGCCCGTCTTGGGAGGACGACTGCCTCTGAAAGTGAGTAGACGACGGAGCACCCCTCCGCTCCCACCTCTGGGTCAGGGGAGAGTACGGGATGTTGTGGACCTCAGCCCGCGCGGACCCGTGGTTGCACACCCGCAAGTAAACACGGGTATGGCACCGGCCGAATCTCGGCCTAGACACCTCCGGGGATAAAGGGGGGAGAAGCGCCAAAGTCCCAGGTGGTACAGCAGGCAGAAATCACCCCAGGGGTCGATGAGCCAGCAGGTGTGAGGCAGTAATTCCACCAAGCTGTGGGTCTCAACGACGGAGCTTAGTTAAGATGCGGCCATCTTGAAGGTCCGCCTCCCGGAAGTCAGTCACAAATCTATTTTTAATATTTCGGATTCAGATACATTTTGAAAGCAGACGATTCGAGCTTTTCAGTTTCCCAATATAACGGAATTTTTAAAACATTCGAAAATATCAGAAGCATCCAGTAAATTCGGGTGATTCCAATATTTGGACGCGCACAAACAGGGTAATTCAGAGATACCAAAAGTCACCGCACGTTCGGTGACATTTCTTTCTCTTCAATTCGGTTCCTTTTGCCAATCCCATTTCGGTGACCCTGCGGTGTATTCAGCAAACACCACAGGGTCCCCGAATTGCAGGGAAAAGCTGCCGCAAACCTGACGATAACTAACCGCAAAACCCAGCGAATGCATGCCGAAAACCCTCAAAAACATCTGGATTAACCTGCCGAAAACCACGGAAAAACCCGAGTAGGAGCCGATCACACGCAGCGAAGCCACTGGAAAAAGCCGAGACCGCAGACAGAGCGAAGTGAATAAATTAGGAAAACAGTTTGTGTGAATGTTTGAACAGGGAAACGCTGTTTGCAAAGAAACTACTGAGCGAAAATGTCTGAAATTTGCATATGAGGTCCAGGGAATGATAATAAAGAGGGCTGTTACAGAAAAAATAAGTAAACTTAAAAGAAAATCAAAAAAAAATCGGACTTTTAAAAAAAAAAATTCAGAAAAATGCTTAAAATATCCTAAAAAATCTATAAATAAAGCGACTCTTTACTGCAGAATTTTATAATGAACGGTTTATTAGATATTGAATTGAAACGGGAATATTTTTAACATTGAAGCCTATGGGATTTTCCAGAATAAACTTGCCGAATTAAACCACCGAATGGCAGGGCAATTCGGGAACCTTTCACTGCTGGTTTTTGTTCTCTGAATAGACGAAGCATTGCTTCTCTATGGGGATTTCACTGCCCTCGAACAGGCACCGAACAGGCACCGTATGTGCAGGCAATTCGCCAGGATTTGGTGAATTGCCTGCTCTCTGGATAGCCGAATACCCAAGAAAGGTAACCGAACGCTGAATTTCAGCGTTCGGTTACCTTTCTCAAGCAATTCGGATCTCTTTGAATTACCCTGAAAATTTAGTTTGAAAAACTAATAGTTATTGGGAAAATATAATTGTATTAAACTTTTCAACTAACTATTTACATACTATTAGGAGAATCAAACAGATATTAATGTATCTAGTTTAATAACACAGATTTTGAACATTTTCTAAATGTATTTTTGCAATCAGTGTATGACATATACAATAGGGCAGCCCTTTTCATGTCATGCATCTTGCATAAAATATACCTCGATACAGAATGCACCTGTAAACATGTAACATAGTGAGTGTTTTTCCTACATATTTATTTTCTGTGTTAATCTGTATATTTGTGTTTTGTTTTTTATATCTTGCATATATTACTTTGTATTTCTGTAACGACTTTAAAAATTTCAGGACATACCCGTAGATACTCGAGTATAGCGCGACCCGAATATAACGCGATGGATAGAGATTTATTATGGAAATGAGAGAATACTCAAGACTCGAATATAACGTGAGGAACAAAATTTTACTGTAACGGTAAACAACTAAAATCCTTCCAGGTTCTTTAACACAGTCAGGCTCCTCCTCAGGCCAGGGTGCTCGGAATGATTGCAGTTGTTACTAAGTATGAAGCCCCCGGCCACCCGTCCTCTTTACTAGCAATTAGATGGCCGGCGGAGGCAAACGAGGTTAATGATTGGCTTAAACAAAGTTTGCACTCTGGACATGATGGATACCACTTCTCCTGAATCCGGGAGTTCCTGAAGTGTTTGCAAGCATCAGGGAGCACGCAGTCACTTCAGCGAGATTACCGGAGCTTCCGGGAGACTTGTGATCCAGAGCAAGGCAAGTTTTCTTTTTGCTTGTTTGTTTGTTTGTTTGTTTTTACACGCGATGCAGATGTCTCAAATATAACGCGACCCCTCCAATTTTAAGGTAAATTTTTGTCACCAAAATCTAGCGGTATACTTGAGTATCTACAGTACTTGAAAACGAGAGAAATCTCAATGTATCCTTCCTGGTAAAATACTTTGCAAATAAATATATCGTTAAACTTTTACACATTATACTGTGCAGTGCTGGCACTGGCCGTTTATGCCAGAATTGATCCAATTTATACAGATCATTTTCAGATCGATTCAGCAATACTTCATTAGGAGGTGTTTCTGATCAGTGAGTCAGTGATTCATAAATGTGGATGCTTCCGAATCGACGATAATCATCTAAGTATCAGGCTAGGGTCAGACGAAAGCATTTTTCACCGCGAACGTGAAAAGTGCGTCCGAACGCATTGACGTATTTTTTCACGGAATGCGCAAAAACTGTCAGACGACGCGCATTTTCGGGCGTGATTTTGTACAGATCGTCAATAAAACTCTTTTTGCGTCTGGACTTTATGTAGGCTGGACATTAGCAGTATCTGACATGTCCTAATCACGCAAACACGCCGCTATGCCGCAGCTGCGCACTCAGTACGTCAGTACTAGCGGTTCAGCGTTCTCAGAAAAATGCGTTTAAATTCCACTTGCGTTGCACGGCCGGACTTTTGTGCGGCCGTACATCGTATATTGGCTGTCATTGCCCGTCATCTGCTGCTAGTGCGGCCGTAATTATGTGCGCCAGAACGCACGTTAAAAGTGCGCTAGTCTGACCTCAGCCTCAGTATGGCCCATAAGAAATTGCACAAGTGTAACACAAATCACATCTTCTACTTTCAAAAACAATATACAGGTTACATTTCAGAAATCATATCAGCAATCTGCACTGCGTTAGCAAAAAGAGGAAGAAATAAATGTATCCTTTGAAATAATTCCTCTCCCTGCATGCCCCAACAAGGCAAATTTGCATTTCACATTTGAATTCACGTTACAGACTAAAGAGTAATCAAACAGATTTCATACGCTTCCTGTCGATGTTAAAAACAGACATTAATATATATTTAGGGAGTTGCTTGATAGAATGTAGTATATTTACTAGGCTATGTGTCAGATTCTGTCATTAGCAATACATTCTTTTGAGCTGAGGATGATAGAAAATATTGCATACCTTGCGTATGATAATAAACTGTCGACCACTTATAATAAAGCATTTTCAAAACATCCTCTTTAAGCATTCAAAAAAAATAATTTCCATTTATTTCATACAAATAGTGGGTCATCAACAAGATAATATTTTCCTTTGAAAGAGAAAAAAAAGGAATCTTATTATACAATACCTTTTCAGTAGAAATAAAAAGACATACATAAAACATGAGGCTTTGTGTTGTAGAGATTTAATAGACTGGCCATAAAACTAAATAATCTCCAATTTCAAGAGAGCCTTGATCTTGAACCCAGTAAAACAGAGGGTCTTTCACTACGTGGCAAAGCATGTAGGTACGTGCTAAACTGAAATAATGGCTGCCTGAATATCTGAACATGAAGGCGCTGGTCATAAAAAAAATGTGAACAGCACTCAACACTAATCTGCCTTTTATAGTGTAACAAACTCATTCAAAATAAAAGATTAATGGCATTTAAATATATTATTGTTGTATATTTAAATATCAATACATGATGTGAGGGCCTATTATAGGATGTGCTTCATGTGGGTTTCTAAAAATGTGGACTTAATTAATTGATTTACATTAAATCAATTTGTAAATATGGAGTTAATGAATGTCAACTTGATTCAAAAACATTTATTGCTATACAGAAATGCTGAGTTTCTGAACGAGCGAGTTGTTTCCTCAATGATGGTGTTAAGTAAAAAAACAAAAAAAGAAGGCAACAGGGTATGTTTTACGTATTTGGATGACATTATTATTTGAAATGAAGAGGGGGAAAAAAAGGTTGTACAAAGCACAGAGGTGCTGATACTGCCATTAGGAAAACTCTCAAGCTTATGAACAATAGTGTACGCTTCACTTGAAGAAGCATTACCATATGGTGAATGACTTGTCATGTGAAAATGCATCTTTGCTGAATCTCTATTTATTTTCTCCTTTTCAGTACATCATCACTGAATGAGGATGAGAATTGGATGCAGAAATATCTAGTCAGGTGCCTCCTGGTACGAGTGTGTTAAGGCATTCATTTCACAATAAATTAAGGAAGGGAATAACTTAAGTAACACACACTTTTTAATGAATGAAATAAAGTTCAATTGGGGGTTTATTGATATAAACAGGCAAACGTATAGCTATTGGTACTTGTGAAGGGCAAGGTATGAACAGAGCTGACTGAGGAACGAAGGAAGGGAAGGACAAGACACAGAAACACTGAGGGCAACACAGCAGGAGACTCACTGGAGGCACGAGACAGGCGGGACAGGAAAAGAGCTGGCTGAAACCTGCGTTACAGGAGCACTGGAGGAGCTGCGCACTGAAGGCAAGAAACCGATGATGCAGGGGTAGGAGACTTGGGATGCAGAGGTACTGGAAGCAGGCTTTTACAAGAATACACCAAGAGTGATGCAATACACCCTGTAGCGTTTAGATGAGTAAGTGTTAACGTCAGGATAAGTGAATTTAATGCATGCACCCCAGATTACATTCCTAACACTAAACCCTGTAAAAAATTGTTAGCACATCTGTGACTGTGCTAGCTTGCGCGAGCTTACTGTACTTTGAATCATTTAGCACCAGCTAACCCCCCCCCCCAATAAGTCCAATACTCACCTCTCATCCAGCAGCAAGAACGGTGGTCTGATCCGCTGCTTCTTGCCGCCGGGAGCAGAGTGAGACTGGGGACAAATAGTTTCCAGTCTCCCTCTGTGATCACCCCACGGCGCTGCATCCTATGGATTCCAGGAGGTGATACTTGCAGCGGCGCAGAAGCGCTACCTCAAGTATTCCCGAGGATAACGCATGGTTCTGTGGCAAGGTGCTGAAGTTGCTCCTGCCCTGAAATCTCATGTGAAAATGGGGGCACTATGGGTTAACAAGCAGGTGCATGTTTTCCCTGTTAGCATCCCCATTTTAGCGTGAACAGTGTAATCTAGCCCAAGGTTGGTGCAAATTTAAACAGAGCTGTTGTAATCTTAACAACTCCAAAGACTATGGGCCCTATTCCTGCTTGGTGTAGTTTTGTGACATTTCACTTAGTGGCTCCTTGTTAAAGACGGAATAGAGGCCAAAGACAATAGTGTTCACGGTACCAAGAGCCCAATGAAACATAATATTCAGCAAGTAACACCTGGATGACTAAACCTTTCTAGAGAACAAAAGGTTCAGTGTAACCTTCAGCTCTCTGCTCTACAACTGTCACTGAAACCTTTTGGTTACTCACATCTGTCAATTACTGCTTATCCAAACACAACAGTGTTAAAAAATTGTATAGTCCTCGAACACCAGAAGTCCAGCAATCTCCAAATTCCAGAATTCAGAATAGTCAACCAATAAAAATAAACTTGTCTTAAACATTTCTGGGAATGGTTATTAGATCCTTAGGGATCCTGAGTAACTGATGTGAAACCTACTTTATTGTTGGCCATGGTACTTCCACTTGTAACATGTGTAACATGACTTTTATGCTTTGTCTGCAGGATTCGATCAAATGTCCAGTCGTCGCTTCCCAAACCTCCTGCAGAACATATGAAATCAGTGAACCAGATCGTGTTCTTGACTGGCAGTCTTTGTCAAAACAAGACAAAATAACTAAACCTGAGACAGAAGAGGAAGTGAAAATAGGAAGAGAGAAATAAAAACTTTAGAGGCAGATTCATGCTACTTGGCCAATCCAGTGAATCCACTCAGTGTTCAAATATTTGGACTTCTTCTTGTAAGATCTTTGTGCTGGTAATGTAAATGTAAATTTATCCATTTTGATTTTAATCAAACCAAAAAAATTAAAGTGATCACAGAGGTTTGTAAATGGTCACTACTATGCACACAGAATTAATCACGACATAATACAGTACCACCGAAAGTATCGGAAAACACATGCTGCATAATTATGTCAACCGCCTACAATGTCATTAGAATGTAGCACAGTACTGTCAGTGGAATGTCAAACCGACCGTACTGGAGGCGTCAACAGAATGACGCTTCATTCTGGAGACACATAGTACTAGCAAATGTGGTGGATTGCTGCCCGGAACGACACTGGCAAAAAACATTAGTGACACAGACAATGGAAAAATCAGGTAAGTCACTTACTGCACCTATCCCATTCATGACAGAATTTAAAAGGGACACTCTAGGCACTGTGACCACTCAATGTAATTTGAATCGACACAGTGACCTGTGTTTCTTCACTCCTCTCCATGGGGAACTTGGAGGGCCAATTCAGCCCTCCGAGAGAAGGGGTTTACTTCCAACCAGAACCTGATATCAGGAACTGATCTCACCTTCATGTTAAATTCCTGGTGTGTGCTCCCTAAGTGGGGAGCTTTTCAGAACTCCAGCACTCACTGGTGGCTCTCAATGTGCTCACATTGAGAGACATTGGATTGCCTGGCCTCTCATTGGAGTGTTCAGACTTCTCAAAGCTCATGTGACTGCTGTGGCACACAGGAAGGCAGCTACATATTCCACCCAGACCAGTGCCAAGGGAACACGTTGAAGGATGAAGGTGAGTTGATACACTGACCCAAGGAGTTACAATATGAGAGGGGTGAGGAGGGTTTCAGGGGAGGGAAGTTAATGTTTAACCCCTTCATTCCCCCCCACTCCTGTTTTATCACTTTCATGTAGCTGTTAAACATGTGCAAATTGATATCTATAAAAGTGTTCTAATTATAACCAAAGAACAGTTATATTACAAGTGTGTTAGAGTAAATTTCTCAAGTCCAAGAAATGTATTTACTCGCTGTCGGCTGATTATATAATAGCAGTGGCGTCACTAGGGTTGGTGTCACCCGGTGCGGTAACTTATGGTGTCACCCCCCCCCGAGTTTTGCAGATTTTTTTAACTACTCTTACTCCTAAATCAGTACTCCCATATAACACTGAATGCTCATACACACAGCGCACATTACTGTGAGGTTTATTGCTGTGGAGCTCTCTCATATGCTCACACAACTTTTTGCCAACTGCCAGCAAGTACGTTGCCTGTTCGAAGGCAGTGAAAGCACACATGGATATATATTGCCCCCAGCAGCTCTGGATATATATTGCCCCCAGCAGCTCACCCATGGATATATATTGCCCCAGCTCACATATGGATATATTGCCCCAGTTCAGTTATATATTGCCCCAGTTCACAGTTATATATTGCCCCCAGCAGCTCACCCATGGATATATATTGCCCCAGCTCACATATAGATATATTGCGCCTCAGCTCACATATGGATATATTGAGCATCAGCTCACACATGGATATATTGCCCCAGACCAGCTCACACATGGATATATTGCCCCAGACCAGCTCACACATGGATATATTGCCCCAGCTCTCATGGATACTGCCCCAGCACACATGGATATTGCCCCAGCTCCTCTCATGGATATACTGCCCCAGCTCATGGATATACTGCCCCAGCAGCTCATGGATATACTGCCCCAGCAGCTCATGGATATACTGCCCCAGCTCATGGATATTGCCCCAGCTCAAGGATACTGCCCCAGCACATGGAATGCCCCAGCACCTCATGGATATGCCCCAGCACCTCATGGATATGCCCCAGCACCTCATGGATTTGCCCCAGCACCTCATGGATATGCCCCAGCACCTCATGGATATGCCCCAGCACCTCATGGATATGCCCCAGCAGCTCATGGATATGCCCCAGCTCCTCATGGATATGCCCCAGCTCCTCATGGATATGCCCCAGCACCTCATGGATATGCCCCAGCTCCTCATGGATATGCCCCAGCTCCTCATGGATATGCTCCAGGACCTCATGGATATGCCCCAGCACCTCTCATGGATATACTGCCCCAGCTCATGGATATACTGCCCCAGCAGCTCATGGATATACTGCCCCAGCAGCTCATGGATATACTGCTCCAGCTCATGGATATTGCCCCAGCTCAAGGATACTGCCCCAGCACATGGAATGCCCCAGAACCTCATGGATATGCCCCAGCACCTCATGGATATGCCCCAGCACCTCATGGATTTTCCCCAGCACCTCATGGATATGCCCCAGCACCTCATGGATATGCCCCAGCACCTCATGGATATGCCCCAGCAGCTCATGGATATGCCCCAGCTCCTCATGGATATGCCCCAGCTCCTCATGGATATGCCCCAGCACCTCATGGATATGCCCCAGCTCCTCATGGATATGCCCCAGCTCCTCATGGATATGCCCCAGGACCTCATGGATATGCCCCAGCACCTCTCATGGATATACTGCCCCAGCTCATGGATATACTGCCCCAGCAGCTCATGGATATAGTGCCCCAGCAGCTCATGGATATACTGCTCCAGCTCATGGATATTGCCCACGCTCAAGGATACTGCCCCAGCACATGGAATGCCCCAGCACCTGACGGATATGCCCCAGCACCTCATGGATATGCCCCAGCACCTCATGGATTTGCCCCAGCACCTCATGGATATGCCCCAGCACCTCATGGATATGCCCCAGCTCCTCATGGATATGCCCCAGCACCTCATGGATATGCCCCAGCTCCTCATGGATATGCCCCAGCACCTCATGGATATGCCCCAGCACCTCATGGATATGCCCCAGCAGCTTGATACTGCCCCAGCACCTCATGGGTAATGCCCCAGCACCTCATGTATATGCCCCAGCTCCTCATGGATTTTCCCCAGCAGCTCATGTATATGCCCCAGCACCTCATGGATTTGCCCCAGCAGCTCATGTATATGCCCCAGCTCCTCATGGATATGCCCCAGCTCCTCATGGATATGCCCCAACACCTCATGGATATGCACCCAGCTCCTCATGGATATGCCCCAGCAGCTCATGGATATGCCCCAGCAGCTCATGGATATGCCCCAGCTCCTCATGGATATGCCCCAGCAGCTCATATATATGCCCCAGCTCCTCATGGATATGCCCCAGCTCCTCATGGATATGCCCCAGCACCTCATGTATATGCCCCAGCACCTCATGGATATGCCCCAGCAGCTCATGGATATGCCCCAGCTCCTCATGGATATGCCCCAGCTCCTCATGGATATGCCCCAGCACCTCATGGATATGCCCCAGCTCCTCATGGATATGCCCCAGCTCCTCATGGATATGCCCCAGCAGCTCATGGATATGCCCCAGCTCCTCATGGATATGCTCCAGCTCATGGATATGCCCCAGTTCCTCATGTATAATGCCCCAGCACCTTATGGATAGCGGACCCAGCACCTCATGGATAGCGGCCCCAGCACCTCATGGATAGCGGCCCCAGCTCACCTCCACCGCGTGTTCGCTCCTTCTGAGCATCCGGCGGCACGCAGCTTGGGCGCTCGCCTGGGGGAGCCACGTGACCAGCCGCGATTGGCTGGTGACGTGTTTCCTCCAGGCGAGCACTGAAGCTGCATGCTTTGGACGCTCGCAGGGAGCGAATACGCGGCGGAGGGTGAGACACCCGCCCTTAGGGTGACGGTGTCACCCTAAAGGCGGGTGTCACCTGGTGCGGGCCGCACCCCCTGCCCCCACGTTACGACGCCACTGTATAATAGTCCTTTCACTTAATTATAATTTTTTTAGCATTGCCTCATATGTACAGTTGTGTTCAAAATTATTCAACCCCCAATGCTGTAAAGGGTTTTAGGGAATTTAGTGTACATTTGTAATTGTATTCAGAATGAAATCCTACAAGGACTTTTTAAAGAACCATATGCAACTAAAATGACATCAATTGGTTTTGTAATACAGTAGTAAATGTTTCTTTTGTGAATTCTTCATTGACACAATTATTCAACCCCTTAAAGACTACCACTCTGAAGAACAGAGGTTCATTCAAGTGTTTTCAATCAGGTATTGAAAACACCTGTGGATGTCACGGAGCAGCAATAAAGCATAATAAGCACCAATTAGGCAGCTTTAAAATGACTGTGATACTCAGCTCCTTCTAGACATTTACTGGTGTGGTTACAAACATGGTGAAGTCAAGAGAATGGTCCAGGAAGACAAGAAAAGAGGTGATTACTCTTCACAGGAAGGGCAATGGCTATAAGAAGATTGCAAAGATGTTAAACATCCCAAGAGAGACCATAGGAAGCATCATTCGCAAATTCAAGGCAAAGGGCACTGTTGAAACGCTACCTGGTCATGGCAGAAAGAAGATGCTGACTTCGACTGCTGTGCGCTACCTGAAGCGTAGAGTGGAGAAAAGTCCCCGTGTGACTGCTGAGGAACTGAGAAAAGATTTGTCAGATGTGGGTACTGAAGTTTCAGCTCAGACAATACGGCACACACTGCGTAATGAAGGCCTCCATGCCAGAACTCCCAGGCGCACCCCCTTGCTGTCTCCAAAGAGTAAGAAGAGTCGACTGCAGTATGCCAAAAGTCATGTGGACAAACCACAGAAGTTTTGGGATAGTGTTCTGTGGACTGATGAAACAAAATTAGAACTGTTTGGGCCATGGATCAACGCTATGTTTGGAGGAGGAAGAACAAGGCCTATGAAGAAAAGAACACCTTGCCTACTGTGAAGCATGGCGGGGGGTCAATCATGCTTTGGTGCTGTTTTGCTTCTGCAGGTACAGGGAAGCTTCAGCGTGTGCAAGGTACCATGAATTCTCTTCAGTACCAGGAGATATTGGATGACAATGTGATGCAGTCTGTCACAAACCTGAGGCTTGGGAGACGTTGGACCTTTCAACAGGACAATGATCCCAAGCATACCTCCAAGTCCACTAGAGCATGGTTGCAGATTAAAGGCTGGAACATTTTGGAGTGGCCATCGCAGTCACCTGACTTAAATCCGATTGAGAACCTCTGGTGGGACTTAAAGAAAGCAGTTGCAGTGCGCAAGCCTACGAATGTGACTGAACTGGAGACTTTTGCCAATGACGAATGGGCGAAGATACCCGTAGATCGCTGCAAGACACTTGTGTCAAGCTATGCTTCACGTTTAAAAGCTGTTATAACTGTAAAAGGATGTTGTACTAAGTACTAAGATTGAATGTCACTTGGGGGTTGAATAAAACTGATAATGATGTGAGCACAGAAAAGACATTTGTGGTTATTTCATTATAAATGTTATGTTATATTTGTCTGACCTACACGTGCCTCTTTGATTTAATTGTAAGCAAGATGACTGAATGATCAAAATCAATGTCAAACTGGCCAAAACACTCAATTTCAGTGGGGTTGAATAATTTTGAACACAACTGTAACTCCATACAAAATACTTCTATGGTGTTACAGTACATATGATACAATGCTAAAAAAAATCTGTCGACTTTATGTGTTTTGGGGCACACAGCATTATCGAATATTACTTAATTTCCGATTTAAGTTGCATTACCCAGCCTCTAACCCTTCTTATATTGTATAAAATTTATCTAGATGGATATTGTGGAATGGTGTTTTACATTTTTTTATCTGGTTTTATAATCAGATTTCTATAAGTATTGAATACAAAAAAATGACTATGGTTTAATTCAAGTATTAATTTAAATAAATTAAACGGTAGTGGGTGAGTTCTGTGATGTAGCTTTTTGTGGCTGGAAAGCCCAAGTCACAGGAGTAGCTATTGAGTTTCCAAACATGTAATTCAAATCAAGTGACCAGCGCTATAAATCTTTCGCTAAAGACAGAGCTGCTATTTATGTATGGCTACTACATTACTACCACAAAACAAAAAAAGTTCCATGTGGTCTTTATTTTAATGCTTCAGCAAGTTAATCTCTCTTTGATGCAGTGCCTGTAAATGAATGAGCTCACTCCAGCCCAGTCATTTTATTTAGCTTTGAGAGTTGGTAGTACCCATAGAACGTGTTCCTTACAAAAAGAACATGCTGTGTTCTACTGTACAAATGGAAAAACAATATTAACACCTCTGGATGCTTAAGTAAGCCTGCCGATGTCACAGCTGGTACTGTTACAACCGTGACTGGTCTGATCTTTGTCAATGTTGGACTTTCAGCAAAACGGCAATTACCCCTGAACAAACAAGAAAGCTTTATTTGGCTAAATATTCAAGCTGATGAAGCCCCACCAAGATACAGTCAGCAGTTTGTGTACGTATTAATCGATTCACATATTGTAAATTCTTAAATTATCATATA
Organism: Leptobrachium leishanense; assembly: GCA_009667805.1. Taxonomy (NCBI): domain Eukaryota; kingdom Metazoa; phylum Chordata; class Amphibia; order Anura; family Megophryidae; genus Leptobrachium; species Leptobrachium leishanense. The sequence continues at coordinate 125,773,185 of CM019067.1, read as the reverse complement.
GCACCTTTATCCACAGGGTTTTACAAAGCGTAGCAGTAAGATTACAATGTATAATTAAACATGCTAGTGTAAATGGAATCATTCCCGTGGGGTTATAATTAAAAATTGTAGTATTTGAATGCAAATGAGCTGAGAGAGATGACAAATGAGCTTACGATCTATGAGACAATGGGGAGAGAGACAAAAGACAAAAAACTGAGCTGAAGAATTTGTGCATTAACAAAGAAAACCTATTTTTTTTAAGAGTTCACGAGTGCTGTCTGACATCACAAAGCCAAGCACGGTAAATGGTGGGCAATTTCTCTGTTTCAGTCTTTCTTGTCTTGCTCTTACTTCTTCCAGTTTGGCGATGTTACCTTTTCTGAATAACGCAATATGAAAGAACAATATAAATATTAAGATTTACTATCTTTTTATCACTGTCCATCATATCTAGCTCTGTCCATCTGTCTATTTTATTTATCTCTGGCTACATCTCTCTCTGTTATTCTTTCTACCAGTGTTTTATGCCTGTTAGGCCTCCCTTTCACAAGCGATAAAATGGTAACATCTTGTGAATTGAAAAGGGTGCTGATAATTGTGACTTTCTGAAAAAAGAAGGTATATCACAAAGAGCGTCTACCTTATAATAAGGGAATTAAACACATTATGTGACAGTAAATGGCAATATTAGATATACCATCACAATCAGATCCTTAAGTCATTCATGCCTGGAACAGTGGAATTGGCAGCCTTATTATAAAATCATTCATATGCGTTTCCTACACTTTAAAAATTGCTTAAGCTATTTGATTAAAAAATGTGTACTTTTAGGCTAGGGTCAGACGAAAGCATTTTTCCCGCGAACGTGAAAAAGTGCGTCCGAACGCATCAACGTATTTTTTCACGGAATGCCGCAAAAACGGTCAGACGACGCGCATTTTCGGGCGTGATTTTGTATGGATCGTCAATAAAACTCTTTTTGCGTCTGGACGTTATGTAGGCCGGACATTAGCAGCGTCTGACATCTCCTAATCACGCAAACACGCCGCTATGCCGCAGCTGCGCACTCAGTACATCAGTACTAGCGGTTCAGCGTTCTCAGAAAAATGCGTTCAAATTCCACTTGCGTTGCACGGCCGGACTTTTGTGCAGCCGTACATTGTATATTGGCCGTCATTGCCCGTCATCTGCTGCTAGTGCGGCCATAATTATGTGCGCCAGAACGCACGTTAAAAGTGCGCTGGTCTGACCCCAGCCTTAGAGGAGTTACACGCTCATCAATATCACTCTAAGGACGATTGCATGTTGTAGAATATAACCAGTAATAACAAGGATACTGTCAATCAGAAGAATCGACAAATGTAGGCAGTAACTAATATGTATATTGTCATTGCAAATTGTTTATAGGTAACCACAGGATTATTAGCATCAGTTGATAGTCGTAAGAGTCCACAGACTCTACACCTTAAAAATGACTTTTGCATGCAACCTGTCTGTTTAAATCTATCCATTTAAAAGTATAATATATATTTAATGTATTTTAACAATATATAGTAAATTATAGAATTTATACCAGTGGTTCCCAACCGTGGTCCTCAGGACTCCCTAACAGGCCATGTTTTCCAGATATCTGAAACACAGCACAGGTGATATGATTTGCTGCTCAGTGATTGCAGGATTCAGTCTGCATTTCCCCAAGGGAATCCTTAAAACCTGGCACGCTAGGGGGACTTGAAGACCACAGTTGGGAACCACTGATTTATACAAATTTCAAAATGGGGGATGGATGGTAGGCTTCAGCTTGGGGAAAAGTCAAAAGAATAGCCCTTTTGTGACTGAACTGAACCTTTAAACCCTATTTCACCCCTTTAATGACAATTGATTAATCATACTGTGAATGCAGACATATTACTTAACCCCAGATATCCTGTATTGTGTACTATCTAATTAATCCTCCCCTTCCATTTTTGAAAGTGGAGCCTCACCTTCCAATAGTGAGTGGTACAGCAGACCTGGTGAGGCTTTCTGAGATTGCACTTCTGAACAAACTCAACCATATTCTTACATTTGCCATGGGACCAATTCTTAGGTTGCGGATTGTTTTGCACACTGAATGTCTGCTACTTTACTTATTTTATTATTCATTCAGTCAGATATACTTGTAGTAATCAACAGTACCCTAAATAAAATGTACCTGCTACCAAACAGCAGCATAATTCTCTTAAACATTTGAATTGGCTTGCCAAATATCGACATTTTTGGCTATTCGTTGAATAGCAGCTTACGGGTCCCATTCTACTCTTACCATTAAAACATCATCTGGATGGCTATACAGACTGGATCCACGTGATATCCTAACAGCTGGTGTTGCTATTCTGGCCTTGCCACAAGTTGCGGCTTGGTCACTATAGCTCCGTACTGTAAACTAATGGCCCCTAACTCCACTAGGTGGAAAAGAACAAGCTGTACCAAGATAGCCTGTTCTCCTCCTTGAAAATGGTATTTCTCAAAGAAATCTGATTTTGCTCTTTTACTACAGCACAGTAAAATAATTAGTCCAAAAATCCCTTAATTACCTCTCATCCCAGAGTGAGAGATGGATACAATCCACCACTTCCTCTTGTCATTAGCAGTGGGAGATGGGGATCAAATAGTTCCCAGTGTCCTTCTGCTCTTTCTTCACAGCTTCTGTGTGATCCCACTATTGTGAGCTCGCGGCAGGGATGCATTGGGCTCCATGTAGTCCTATGGACACCAGAAGCCAATAACAGTGACTTGCATGCCAATGCAGGTAACTGTCTGTCCCTTAAATCATCCCAATGGACTGAGAATAGAAAGAATAGAAAGGAAAACCGTCTTGCATAATTTTTTTCCCTTACCAGCTCTATTCAATTGTCAAGAGAAAAATAGGGCCCCTTGTTTGCTGTTGCCATCCCTCTTCTTCTAACCTTTTCTAAATGTATTTTAATCCCCTTTCTTCCTCCTCCTCCTCAACACTGAGCCAAGGAGATACTCCCATCCCTTCATGTGACCAAAAAGTATAAGGAAACCAGAGCTGAGGTTGGCATGTCACTGAGGCTGGTGAAGAATTGAGATTAGCCTTAAATTAGTAAATAGTTTCAATTGCTTAAATGTTAATTTGACTGCATTTTCACTGCCCCATCTTTTCTGCCAGATTTAGGCAGCAGGGAATGAAGTGGAGGAGTTTCCTCCACTCCACCCAGCATCACCAACAGTGTGATTTTGAATTTCCTGGCTGCCTATCACCAGATAGATTACTAGTGACGTCAGTACACAGACAGTGTTCCGCTGTCACCCTCTATGACGTCGCCCTCGTTAGCGAGCAGTCTCAGAAAACCAGCAATTGATCTGATCTGCGCATGTTTGCAAAGCTCTGATCCATTGCTATACACAGGCAATACGGAACTTGCGAATGCAAACTGCGCAAGCCCTGTAGCGGTGCAGAATTTGTAGTTCCTATGCTACGCATATTGCGTAGGAGTGTAAATTGTGGTAGATAGCTGAAGGGATTTCCAGGTTTGGAGGTCCCTGAGCTGAAGAGAAGGAGGAAAGTGTGGCGAGGGACAAAAGGTGAGGAAAATCAGCCAAAATTAAAAAATAATTAGGCGAAGCTGTCAGCAGTATCTGCTTAATTATTTAAAGGCCAAAAAAGGAACTCTATTTTTAATAATGTATTTCTTTCAGACTCGAGTTACAAATCACTAGAACAGCATTTTGAATTATATTTTGCATTATCTTCCTATTGCTATAATTTAAGTAAAAAAGCATGGGCATATTTTTTCACCTAAAACACTTGAGAAAGCTGATGTTACAGTTCCTTGGGTATCCTTTTAAGGATCATTCCATTTAGAGATAAAGTATGTTCAGAAACTCAGCCTGGAACATTCCTGGAACATTTGTAGCCATACCCACATATAAATAGTTTTACAACGCTAAAGATACTGTCCATTATTTGGTAGTTAAAAATTGTAAAAACAAAATTACTTATTTCCTGGTGAACTAGACATCACATACGTCCACCTACATAGAGCAGACAGAGGTAAAACTGTATACAAGTAAAACCTAAAATCAACAGGACTCAAACAGTTATGGTAGATGGAAACATTAGCGTATACAATTGTTTCTCAAGTCTGCCGTCCAAGATTCTTTACATTCCATGTTTAATATGCTATATCAGTTCAAACAATAATGGTTGGAGTCACCAATACAGTCTGTATTAATCCTATGCAGCTATATAGAAAAATTATAACTATTCATTGTTAAATATATAATTATATTTATATTTAAAAACCTAGATATTTTTAATTTTGATGTTTTAGTCTACGTTTTGTGGTTTTTACAAATTTCAATATGGAATATGATCCATAAACACATATAATAGGTCCAATTTAATTTTACTCTGTACATTTTACTATAAAATTTAGCCCAAAACTGATGATTTAATGGTCATTGTTGCCAACCAAACTACAGATTATGTATTTGTTCCTGCATTTAATCTAGGAGCTCTGGGTGTTAATCACCCATTACAACATCATGGGCAGTATTAAAAAGGTAACGCTAAAACAGGGATGCTAAGGAGAAAAGCCTGCGCCTACAAGTTTCTTCTTAGCGTCCCCTCCTTAGCTCCATATTACGGGGTAGGTGCTTATTCAGCAGCCTGCCCCGCATCGCAGCGCTAAGCCAGAGGATGCTTGATTCAGTGCTAAATGCTAAGTGCTATTAAACACCATTTTACCCGAAAAACCTGTCATTATTTTATGGGAGGAAGAAATTTTGGACGTCAGTTAGTTAGAAATCATTTACGAGAAAAGAAGATCACAACTAATCTTTTTGGATTGAGAATGGGATTTTATGGCTGTGGGCAATGTATTGCCTGCAGAAAAACAGGTAACCCAAAGAGATTGATTCAAGGGATTGAAACTCCATATAGTCGATCCAATTTTAAAATCAAGCAGCTGATCACCTGCCACAGAAAAAATGTCATCTACTTGCTTAAATGCCCCTGCGGGAAGAGATACGTGGGTCAAACTTCCAGGGCGCTTTACATTAGAGTCAACGAACACGTATGTAATATCACCCGAGGCTATGATAAACATAGCGTATCGACACATTTTAAAGATGTCCATCACTGCAATCCTAGAGGCTTGGAATTCCAGGGATTAGAAATAATCACACGTGATTGGAGGGGTGACGATATGCACTCCAAAATTATCAGGTCTGAGATGAGATGGATCCATAAATTAGACACCCTTCTACCTATAGGGTTAAATGCAGATTTTGAAATCTGCCATTTCCTATAGCTTTTTCCAGTCTGTATAGTTGAACATCCATATATATATATTTATACCGATTTCTGGTCATCTATTCTGTGGTTCTGTTTTGAGTACTAGATATTATCTTTCCAACTATATACTGTTTTTTGAAGTAACATCTTAGAGTGCTATAAACATCACGGTACATTAAGTATGTATATACAATATATGTTTTTTATTGTTGAGAGACTGAGGGGCGTCACTCAACATCCATTAGAGGCTGGCTTTTCGATTCCGAAAGTGAAAACACCAACCGGATAGAAGTAATACATCAAGGGTAGATCTACAGTGGGATAGAAGGCGGAAATACGTCATTATCCAGCGCCCAAATGGTGACACGCAAACCGGAAGTGGCCGTGACCCACATGCGGACACCACGTTTCAAGAAGGTGATTCAAGAAGGGTGAGACCTCCCACATATGGTCTGAGGCTATCATTACCGAGCCACCATTCCAGGAGGCTCTGAGACACGTCAGTTGTTCCACATATATCACTCTTCCTTATGGTTCCAAACAGTATTGCGCTATATCTGTATCTCTTCTGAGGTCCAATCCAACCCATCCCATATATATGGACAAGAGACGTATCTATTTGGTGGGAGAAGCCCCCCTTAGTGGCTTACAGGCAAAGAAAGAGAGCCCTACAGGCTCCAGACTTGTGAGTGTGCAATTGTTGAATATACTGCTGTATCTATATATGACCTTTTGATACCGCACAATTGTTCCTTTCTAATTCCTTTTAGGAAAATGAATTTGTTCTGTTTTACACCAAAGATGAGTATTTCTCCATTTGTATTTCAACTCTGACATTTGGTGCATGTGCTTTGGTACGAGTCTGTGTGCGCTCCCTGATTTACAATATTTGTAATTCTGCTCTTTATATGTACATGTGAGGGAGGGATACACCAATTGGTGAGCTGCACGAATATATATATTTATTTTCACCAATATACTTAACAGCGCCTTATAAACATCTTTAACCTTTTGGGTTAACACGAGATTAAGCTGGGTGCACCAGGAGTACAAATATTCTAAACACCCTACTGGGATTATCTCTAACACAAGTAGTTGAGGAGCCGACCCGTAAAGAGGCCATATTGGATTTAATACTCACAAATGGAGGTTTGGTATCAGACGTTGTTGTAGGTGAAAATTTGGGATCTAGTGATCACCAGTCAGTATGGTTTAATATAACAACAGGGATGGAGCCGCACCACACAAAAACAAAAGTTTTAGACTTTAAAAAAACAGATTTTTCTAAAAATGAGATTTTGTGTGAAGGAGTCATTATCAGACTGGAGGAGTTTAAAGGGAGCCCAGGAGAAATGGGATTATTTAAAGGAAGCATTATTGAAGGCCACAGGAAATTGCATTCGGCTTGTTAGCAAAAACAAAAAAGGGAAGAAACCACTGTGGTACTCTGCAGAAGTGGCCAAAATAGTGAAGAACAAAAAGATAGCATTCAATAATTATAAAAAAACTCAGAGTGAAGAAGATAGGCAAACTATAAGATTAGGCAGAAAGAGGCAAAGCAATTTATAAGAGCTTCCAAAGCACACGCAGAAGAGAAAATAGCTCAGTCAGTAACAAAGGGGGACAAAACATTTTTTAGATACATAAACGAGAACAGAAAAGTAAAACAAGGATTAGTTAGATTAAAAACAAAGGAAGGAAGGTATCTAGAAGAGGATAAAGGTCTCGCTGACTGCCTCAATGAATATTTTTGTTCAGTCTTTGCAGAAGAAAAGAAGGAAAGGGACCTCAGTTAGGAGAGAACACTAAAGAGACATTTACATATCAGTTTACAGAGGAGGAGGTTCTACAGCAGCTGTCTAAAGTAAAGACAAATAAGTCAATGGGGCCTGATGGGATCCACCCTAAATTATTAAAAGAGCTCAGTGATGTAATAGCAAAACCATTAACAGATTTATTTAACCAATCCTTGTTAACGGGAGTCGTCTCAGAAGACTGGAAATTAGCAAATGTTGTGCCCATTTACAAGAAGGGTAGTAGGGAGGAATCGGGGAACTATAGGCCAGTTAGTCTTACGTCAGTAGTGGGGAAATTAATGGAAACCATGTTAAAGGAAAGGATTGTTGAACATCTAAAAACACATAGATTACAGGATCAGAAACAACATGGGTTTACCTCAGGGAGATCATGCCAAACTAATCTTATTAATTTTTTTGATTGGGTAACAAAAATAATAGGCACAGGTGGTGCAGTAGACATTGCTTATTTAGATTTCAGTAAGGCTTTTGATACTGTTCCGCATAGAAGGCTTATCAATAAATTGCAATCTTTGAGTTTAGATTCCAATATTGTTGACTGGATTAGGCAGTGGCTGAGTGACAGACAACAGAGGGTTGTGGTAAATGGAGTTTATTCGGCACAAGGTCTTGTTACCAGTGGGGTACCTCAGGGGTCAGTACTTGGACCCATTCTCTTTAATATTTTTATTAGTGATATTGCAGAAGGTATTAATGGAAAAGTATGTCTTTTTGCTGATGACACAAAGATTTGCAACAGGGTTGACGTTCCTGGAGGGATCAGCCAAATGACAAATGATTTAGGTAAACTAAAAAAATGGTCGGAGCTGTGGCAATTGAGTTTTAATGTGGATAAGTGCAAGATAATGCACCTGGGACGTAAAAAACACAAGGGCTGAATATAGAATATTTGATACAGTCCTAACCTCAACATCTGAGGAAAGGGATTTAGGGGTCATTATTTCAGAGGATCTAAGGGTAAGTAGTCAATGTAATAGAGCAGCAGGAAATGCTAGCAGAATGCTTGGTTGTGTAGGGAGAGGTATTAGCAGTAGGAAAAGGGAAGTGCTCATGCCACTGTACAGAGCACTGGTGAGACCTCACTTGGAGTACTGTGTGCAGTACTGGAGACCGTATCTCCAGAAGGATATAGACATCTTAGAGAGAGTTCAGAGAAGGGCTACTAAAATGGTGTACGGCTTGAAGGAGAAAAGTTACCAGGAAAGGCTTAATGATCTTAACATGTACAGCTTGGAAAAAAGACGAGACAGAGGAGATATGATAGAAACATTTAAATACGTAAAGGGAATCCACAAGGTAGAGGAAGGGAGTATATTTAAAAGGAAACAAAATAGCAAAACAAGAGGACATAGTCTTAGATTAGAGGGACAAAGGTTTAAAAGTAACATCAGGAAGCATTATTTTACTGAGAGGGTGGTGGATACATGGAACAGTCTTCCAGTAGAAGTGGTAGAGGCCAAAACAGTAATTGAATTTAAGCAAGCATGGGATAGGCATAAGGCTATCCTAAACAAAAGATAAATCCAGGTTAAGTATCCATGTAATTGGGCAGACTAGATGGGCCGAAAGGTTCTTATCTGCCGACATTTTTTCTATGTTTCTATGTTTCTAAGTGCTAGCCCGCTGCCCCAAGCATCCCCTCCTGGAGTCCATAGGACTCCGTTGAGGCTTCAACTGCCGGGGCACATGACTTGCAGGATCTTGCCTCTCACGAGATCCTGCAGGTCGGCAGAGTGATCGCAGAGGAAGACTGGGGACTATTTTTCTCCAGTCTCACTGCTCCCGGTGGCCAGAAGAGGCAGATTGAGCCGCTGTTCTCGCTGTGGGATGAGAGGTGGGTATCTACTTTTTGGGGGGATTTGTAGCTGGTCATAACTGATTCCGCAGAAACGGAATCAGCGACAGCTCCAAGCTGTGGTTAACTTTTGAGTTTATTTATTTATTTTATTTATTTATAAAGGATTTTACCAGGAAGGATACATTGAGATTTCTCTCGTTTTCAAGTATGTCCTGGGTTCAAGAACATTAAAATGTTACAGTTGTTACAGAAATACAAAGTAATACAATGCAAGATATTAAAAAAAACCCACAAATATACAGATTAACAGAAAATAAATATGTAGGAAATAGTCATTATGTTACATGTTTACAGGTGCATTCTGTATTGAGGTATGTTAATAGGGAGCTCTTGAGTGACTTTAGACTGGGGGAAGATTTGACGGCGTCTGGGAGGTTATTCCATAACTGTGGTGCTCTGTAGGAAAATGAGGATCGAGCCACTGTCTTTTTGTATTGTGGTATTGCAAGTAAGGTGCTGGTCCTGGATCGGAGGTTATAGGATGAGGGAGCTGCTGGGGGAAGCAGTCTATTCAGGTAGGGTGGCAGCTTCCCAGAAAAGCTCTTAAACACCAGGTTGAAAAGGTGAAGGGTGCGTTTAGACTCCAGCGATGGCCAATTTAGCTCTTTTAACATGTCACAATGGTGGGTCATGTAGTTACATTATAGCGCAAAGCGGCAGTATGAGATATACAATGTAGTAAGTTTCTGAAGGTGTGTTTGCGGGGCTGCTGCATACACTACATCTCCATAATCAATAGCCGGCATAAGCATTTGTTGTACAATTTGCTTTCTTACCGTGGGGCTCAGGCAGGATTTGTTTCTGTACAGGGCACCTAGTTTGGGGTAAAGTTTAGATGAGAGTTTTTCGATGTGGGGCCAAAGGATAGATTTGGGTCCAACCACATACCTAGATATTTGAGAAAAGTGACTGTGGTCAGCGTGCCATTCGATTTTGTCCCAACACATAGATGGGGATTTTGCAATTTATGTAGTTTAGGTGCTGTTCCAAAGAGCATCGTTACCGTTTTGTCAGTATTTAAAAAAGGTTTGTTGTGTTTGATCCACTTTTCTACCTCTGTGAATTGTTCTTGCAGCACGGCCTCCAGCTGCAGGAGATTTGGTTTGCTGGTACAGATTACGGTGTCGTCTGCGTACATGTGTACAGTTGAGGCTTTGCAGATGTTAGGCAGATCATTTATGAATATTGTAAATAGCAGGGGGCCGAGTATCGAGCCTTGGGGTACACCACAAGTGACTGGGAGGGGGAGGGAGGAGCTGCCAGAAATTGACACATATTGTGATCGGTCGGATACATATGATTGAAACCAGGTTAGCATGCGATCACCAATACCAGAGTTTTTAATTTTTTTTTAACAAGATGCCATGGTCTACTGTGTCAGAGGCCTTGGTAAAATCAAGGAAGATGGCTCCAGTTAGGCTTCCTTGTTCCATCCCAGCTTGGATATCATTGCTGACTTTTAAAAGGGCGGTTGTAGTTGAGTGATTTGGACGAAAGCCTGATTGATCTGGGGTTAAGTATTTCCAATATTGATAATAATCACGTAATTGTGTGTAGACGCATTTTTCCAAAATTTTTGACATTACAGGTAGCAATGATATCGGACGGTAGTTGGATACAAAGTACTGTCACCACTTTTATGGATAGGTACCACTCTCGCAGTCTTCCTGAGTTTGGGTATGTATCCAGTCGCCAGTGATTCATTGATTAGGGTTGCGACAGGATTTGCAATTGCCGGTTCACTGATTTTCAGCAGCACTGCTGGTATTTGATCAGGTCCAGACTGGTATTTCATTTTTTGGTTACGGAGGAGTTTAGTAACGACACTGACAGGCACTGGTCTAAAACTGAATTCCTGTCTGATACAGGGACTTTGCACAGTTGGAGGGGCCTGACCTGTGTGCGGCCTTTCTGATTGCATGCCATTTCCTAGCTTAGCAATCAAAGTGGTGGCACATCCAACAAAATAATCATTAAAGGCATTTGCTACATCTAGGGGGTGTTGCAGGGTTTGGTTGTTTACTTTGACAGCAGCTGGCTGAGAGTGGACAGGGGGTGCTTGTATGTTACTTATGGTTTTCCAAACGTTTCTAGGGTTTGATATGTTATTGTTTAGATTTTCATTGAAGTAACGGGCTTTAGCCATTTTTGTTTGTTTTGTGCATGCATTCCGGAATTGTCGGTATTCATAGTGATCGTTAATGGAACCAGTACTCTTGAAATTTGACCACAGTGAATCTCTAAGCTGGTACATTAATGTAAGATCAGCTGTAACCCAGGGGAGATGGGTCCCTTTTACTCGCACTTTACGCAGCGTGGCATGGGAATTCCAGACTTGCAGGAGCTCAGACTGAAAGTATTCAATTGCACAGTCTAGGTCTGGTTAACCGCAGTGAGGCGTAATTAGCATTAGGACTTTGTAATAGAGCTTTAATATGGCCATTTAACCTAACATCAACACTCACACAGCTGAGCGCTAACGTTAGCGTTAAGAATCTAATATTTCCCCATTTGTGTTATCTGTATCTCTACTTGTATTGCTGTGAGGTGGGTGTTTGTAAGACTGCCAGGTTAAATATCTCTCTACCGATACAATTCCTAACCAGGTGGAAGGCACAATACAGCGTTCTAAATTTGTCCAACATAATGAGGGTTATTCAAAGAGAACTGAAATTTCAGGGAAATTTCGGTGCTCTTTCGTTCAGCGCACAGTGGCGATTTCAATTCGTCGACCCTGTGGTGCATTCACTATTCACCGCAGGGACTCCAAAGCGCAGAACGACCAAAAAGAAACCGGAAGCAGCAATTATCATCAACAGGACACATGGGGACATTTTGAAACGATAAATGGACACTATATAAGGACCTATAGGTCCAGTATATCTGCTACCAGCTGATGAAGTCGCTATTCCATGCGGCGAAACGCGTTCTGGAGCATGTTTTTATATTTTAAATAAATTTTATTTTATTATCCCTGATCCTGTTGCTGCTGCGTTCATTTCCTGGATTTAGGATGGTTTTCCTTTACCAGAATAAACCCATGAGCGTCTATTCTTAAACGTAAATGTGAGTATAAAATCTCTGCAATACTATATTGAGAACTTATTGCAGATTTGCACAAGGAGAGTTCCTTTCTTTCTTCTCTTTACTGCATGATCCCAGATAACACATTCCAAATAAGGTGGGGGTCACCTGAGAAGCATTTTGAAGGCAATATACCCGCAGGCCTGGACCCACTCAGAGCCAGTGACTAGGCTCCACACTTGTGAGTGGGATAATCTCAGTATTATTTTCAACAGTCTACAAAAAGATTTACTGTATTGCACTATTACTGTTTATTATTTCTTCCATACATATACGAGAAAATCCAGGAGCCCAGAAAGCATTATTTGCGCCAATTCAGGTTATATGTTTTTGCATCCCTTTAACTGCAGTTTGTTAATTCATGGGCTTTCTGGTAGAGAGTATCATAAAGTCTTGTAACTACTAGACCAGGAATGTCAAACTCCAACCCCCAGATGTTTCTGAACTACAACTCCCATGATTCCCTGACCATATATTGCATTGTACCGACTGGTTGGAGTAGAGGTAACATCACTGCTCTATAACAGTGAAGACCCAGGTTCAAATCCCAGCCAGAGCACCTCTCCAGTAAGTGTCCTTGGGTAAGACACCTAACGGTACATACTTGCCTACCATACAATATCGGCTGTGGAGTCCAGTGGTAACGTTTCGAACGTGGAGAATCAAGTCAAATCCCATGCAGCACATCCCTCCAATACAACTGTAGAGAAGCAAATCTCGACTTTACAGGAAGCGAGTTCAACCTAACCACCAGGTCGCTGATCTACAATCATGAAAAGCCAACCCAATCCCACTCAGAAGACGTCACCAGTGAGTGTCCATGGGCAGGACACCTAACGATATGGATTCGCCTACCTCACAAAATACTTGTAATTCTCATAGATTGTAAATTACCTTGGGACCCCCTGAATCAGTTCATTATCCTTGTGTGGTATTCTAATGTATCAACTCCTTGTACACTGATCTTGCATTGTGCTGAGGAATTTGTGACGTTATGGATATAAAGGATGATAATAATGATTGGAAGAATTCTGGGAATTGTAGACATTAACATCTGGGTGGCCGTGAGCTTGGCAGACCTGCAGTAACTGTAACTTCATCAGCACTTTATTGAAGTAGCAGGTCATTTGATCATATTTTCTCATTGTGCAGCACTGAAGAATATTTTGGTGCTTTATACATACTTAAATAGTAGTAATAATTGCCTTATATGCCATTTATTCATGGTAGCTATCAGTCTATATGGACAGGTGAATTAGTCTAATTGAATGACGCATGAATTGCTGTTTAGTCTTAATGGATGACTTTTGGGACAGTTCCAGGTGTTTAATTGTAGAACCAGTTGTTATGTAAGTCTTCACTTCATCAACATCTTTACAAAAGGTGATGTCCTTTGCAGTGACGTGCGGTGAGGTCAGTGCTTGGTGAGGTACTGGCTAGTATCAGAGCCAGATATACACAGGTTACGTAGGTTCAGGTTCAGTGCTCCCCAGGATCTGGCTGCTGTCGGTGCTCCCCAGGATCTCTGTGTCATCCTCAGGCAGCCTAGTGTGACACTGAGACCACACCTCAAGCACAGCCCTGCACCCACTGATTGTGCGAGACAGGACACATGACTGTCCTGCGCCAATCAATGCATGGGAGGCCTGCCTCCCATGTAGGAGTTTTTTGAATGACTTGGGCCAATAGCGCTTTCCTATTGGTCCAAACTATTTCATTGCTCTCCCAGTGCCTCTGAGGCACTGGGAGAGCAATGTTCAGGAAGTGGGCAGTGCTCGGATGTCTGTTCATTGAACAGACACGCCACACTGCACTGTTCTTGGCAGCATACTTGATTTGCGTAGGCTCAGGCTGTTGAAGGGGAAAAAAAAGAATGTGTGGCGGAGGACGGACGGAGCTGACAGCAGGGGAACGAGGAGCAGGTGAGTTTGACTGCAGCTGCCCTTAATGGCAGGTGAGGCTCTGCCTCACCTGCCGCCCCTGACTGCACGTCCCTGGTCCTTTGTAAATACCCTAATGACTCCATGAATAGCAAACTACCATATTTGTGTCGCTCCTATATTTTACAACACTCTTATTTTGCATAATTTTTAATGTCTTTTTATTTGCTTCTTGTGTAAACAATATTAAAGCACATTGTTTTTATATTTCTAACATTATAGAGGTGATTGTTATAGAACACTATAACAAAGTATTTCTCAGTTGATACTTTTCAATAAGGATTATTATTTTAGCTGTTATAATCAGGAGGGCGACACAATCTCATTCATTTTTTTGACATTTCGCAGTGCCAATATAAAATGTAATTTAACTGAATTATCTTAAAGACAGGTAACATAATTACAATGGAGATATTCAATCACTATGATGTACTGTGTTGTACCATTTATGTCCTCGTTCATTCTAAACATCTCTTAACTTTCTTTTAAACTCAGAGGCTCGTCAACAGTAATTCTTTCTGAAAGAATATCATTATGCTTGAAGGCAAGTAAAATAATCACCACAGACCAAGGACCCTATTCCAAGGTTGGTGTTAAATTAACCAGAGCTGTTGCAAACGTAACAGAGTCATTATAGTCTACGGACTTGTTACGTTTACAGCTCTGGTTAAGTTTACAGCAACCTTGGAACAGGGCCAGATCATAGAGTAAACCGCGAGCGCAACATTAAAAAATTAGCGTGGGGGCGTGTCTAGCTGCCGAGGAGAGCAGTCGCCTTTCTGCTGTGCTCCGGTACGCGTTATGGCAATCAGGTGATCGCGGCTGACCCGTTGATATAATTTTGCCGTGCTCTCCTCTGCCTTTCTGCTGTTGAGCTCTGGACCCTCCGGGATTGTTTTGGAGACTGCGGTGGCGGAGCTGCAGGTCATTTTCGGGACTTCGTGGCTGACTCCTCGCGGCGGCAGCCATCTTGCGGCCTGCTTTTGGGATCTCGCAGCAGCCTGTGTCGGGAGCAAGGTCAGATCGCCCCAGCGCAGCAGTTCATGCCCGGAATGGGGAACAAGTTGAAGAAGTCAGGTGAGGCAGAGGGCCCTCGCCTCCCAGACATCCGGGTCTCCCTGGGAGTGGGGAGGGATGGTGGTCTACGGAGCGGTAGATGTGAGACTCCGGCCTCCTCTGGCTCCTCAGATGAGGCAGTGCCACCCCATCTCAGAAGTCAGGAACTGGTGCTCAAGTGCCGCGAATCCGAGCTCCGCTGCTTACTATGGCTGACCTGCAGAAAGTTATGGAGGACTTTAGAGGCCTGTGGTGAAGCGATCTCCTTGAGATACAAACGGCGATGGACACTCTACAAACCCGAGTCACTGAGGCCTCTACCCGTTCCCAGGAGACAGCGGTGTCCCTGGCTGCCACTGATGTCAAGGTTGCTGATCTCCAATCCCAGGTCACCCACTTGAGGTCTGCGGTGCCGGCCTTAGAGACCCGGCATAGACGTCGGAATATTCGGATGCGGGGTATTCCAGAGGAGGTACGCGACAAGAAGCTTCTTGACTTTGTCCGGGGTCTGGCGTCCCATATCCTCCCCAATGCTGAGGCTTCGCTGGACTTTCTTATAGTCTCAGCCATGAGGCTCAGGAAGGCTGCTACTGCCCCAGTGGGGGCACCCCAAGATGTCGTTGTGATTGCCAGGGATGTTCCTACCCAGTCCCAGCTTCTTGCCGCGACTAGCCCTACTTATAGGGTCGAATATGCCTCTACCTGTGTCATTCTGTACCGAGATTTGCCCTTCTTGGCACCGGTTGCTCGGCGTCGATTCAGATTTTTTAATTTATTTATTTTTGTTTTTTGTCGCTGCACAGACTTTGGTATAGGTTTGCCCCTAATAGCTATATTCTGATGATACATGATCAGGACAATCCTATGTGCGGAGGACCAGCTCGGCATTATGATGGAGACAGTATGACATTGGATAGCCATTACAGGTCCTTCATACCCCCGAGTTAACTCTCTAGCCTGTCAAAATAATCATCCTGCTGTTTGCAATATATGTCTCCTTCAGGCTTGATCAATGGTTTACTCAAGCAAGGCTATAATTGGACCAATGCTTTCACATGACACCCGCGGACCAACCGCAGCGGTCTATTCTTACAATGGTACGATTGGCCAAATTCTCCCATGTGACCGCCTGATTCCAGATGGCACAATCTTTAAAAGAGATCATATGTTTATTTGTCTTTCCACGTCCCTGAGGAGCAGACACAAGCGAAACGCCGCATTGGACGTGCTCTATTGACCCATTTAAGGTTTTCCTCTGGTTGCATGCCTGAGCTGGACGCATCTATATTTTATAGAGAACAATACCATTACAGCACAATCTGTTTGGGCTATGACTGATTGCCCATAACCGTTCAGCAACATTGTAGCATGTTCAATGTGGAGATGGATTTTTAATCTCATGATCCCCTGTATGTATTATATGAATTTTCTTGCTGAGGAATACACTTTTGGCTTGGGAGATTTTCTACTGCTTGCACTTTATTGTGATTTCTCGATCAGTGCATGCAAATTGTAGCTACCAGGTTTACTCCTTGTCTTTATATTTACCAGCTGTATTTCATGACTCGGACCATTTATGTTTGCACCTCATCGTGACGCTTTTGAGTGTTGCATGCTAATTACAACAACAAATTTGGTGGCATATGTCTTTAAGCATTTAAGTATACTCCAACGTATGCACATTTTCTTTTTTTTTAGGAATACACTTTTGGCTGGGTAATTGCTACTGCTTGCACTTTATTGTGATTTCTCGATCGGTGCATTGCAAATTGTAGCTACCAGGCTCACTCCTTGTCTCTATATTAACCAGTTGTATTCCGTGACATGGACCACTTATGTTTGCACCTCATCGTGATGCTTTTGAGTGGTGCATGCTAACTACAATAACCAATTTGGTGGCACATGTCTTAAAGCATTTAAGTATACTCTAACGTGTGCTTACTTTTCTGAGGGGATCCTTAGGCATCTCTTGCTGATTATTTTTTTTCAGGTGGTGGTTCTCAGTTTTTGACATACAATTGTTGTCACAGAGACCTCATCCTGCATTAGATGCTTTTTGTGATTGGTCATTGACCTTGAGTTATGGTCTCTAATCTATGACCTTTTTTGTGTGTTTTTTATACATTTTGTGGGTGTGTATGTTTTTTCTCAGAAGTCCAATAAAGGTTTAGAATTTTAATAATTTGTTCCCACCTTCCTATTGGGTGCTTTGGAATCCAATTCTTCCTAGCCCTACTTATAGGGTCGAATATGCCTCTACCTGTGTCATTCTGTACCGAGATTTGCCCTTCCTGGCACCGGCTGCTCGGCGTTGATTCAGAGAAATCACTACTTTTCTGCAAGACCGGCAGATTCGCTATCGTTGGGGGCCTCGGGCACCCTTGTTTTGACCTGGGAAGGCAAGACCTATTCGTTGGCAATACTGGACGAGGCGCGAGCTGTGGTGGCCACCTTGGGGATCTCGGCTGCTCCGTCTGCTCTCCCTCACCCTCAGTCTGAGCCTGGATGAGGGATCTGTTCACCTTCATTATTTGTCATTTTTTGTTATTTTCCCCTCTTGTTGTTTGCGATACTCTTGATGAGGCCTGGATTGTGTTTTATGACTTCATTTTTGTTTATTTTTTCATACTGCTGCCTCAACACTTCGTTATTCCCCCCCCCCCCCGTCGTTTGCAAGTTGTTTTATGGGACTACGCCCCCAGATGGACTTGGTGAAGTCCGGACGTTTTTCCACCCCCCCTTTTTTTTTGAGTGGGAACATAGGGTTGGTCCGGGAGTGCCATTCTGGACGGCTATCGCGGCTCTATCCGCCCTTTCTGGCCCCGAGCTCCCCTGGCCAAGTGGCCTACCAGGCCCTCAACTGTCTAGGGCTGTCGGGGAGAGCCCCCCAGGCCACACTACCTTGGGTAGTTCCCCTCTTCCCTCCCCTTCCCTTTGTGTAAGGGAGTTTAATCTTAATATTTTCTGGATTTACTCATTTTCTTTGTTGCTGAGATTGCCATGTCTCTGGTACTAGTTATGTACTTCTGTGCAATTTTCCCCCTTTTTTCCCAGCTTTCTGTGTGTAACAGATCTAACTGGCCCTGTTAGGCCAACTATGTTGATTTTGTGATCTTACTGCTTACATAATAAAAAGTTTTTAAAAAAAAAATTTGCGTGAGGTGGGAAATGTTAGCGCCTGCCAACTACTGAGTGGATCACCAAGCTCGCAGGTTCAGCAATAAGATCGATTAGTGAAGCGTAACTCGAACGCTACTGTTATCAAAGCATAGCGCTGCCGAGGTTGCCCGCACATTTTAGATCTGTTTTTTTCCAGTCAAATGGCCTGGTCACACCTGTTCCCTGCCAATAAATACTGTCTGTGTGTGCAATCCCCCCTCCGACTGTGATCGTGCTTTCCAAGTCAGACACGGGGTCCTGGGCGTTTGGAGGTTAATAATGAGTATTGAGCTTTTGGAGTGTAGTTGCGAGCGTTGTAGGGAGTATTTCTGTCTTGTTCTCTGATGTCTCTGTTAACCTTTTCTGCACACATCAGACATAATTACATATAAATATGCATCACACATAGTTATACATACACTACTAGTCATTACATACATACCTTTTATTTTCCGCTACCTTGCCCCCCTGTTGTACTCACCCTGTACATAGGGGTGCGGGGGAGAGGAGATGTGGGCACGGGACGAGGACTCCCAATAGGGACACAAGCAAAGACAATGAGAGGAGAAGTGAGGTAGAGAGGAGGCCTAGGACTGACAGTGGGGAAGTGAGGGTGGCAGGCCAGGCCCATATAGCCAAGACACAGGTTCGGAGCGAGGGACACTCCAGGACGCAGGAGTCACAGGCCACTTCAAGAGGATGGATTCGAGGGGAGGGGTACACCGTGGAGGAGAAAAATGCACTCATAGAGGCATACATTATCTCACAGAAGTGAGTACACCCCTCACCTTTTTGTAAATATTTTATTATATCTTTTCATGTGACAAAACTGAAGAAATACTACTTTACATTGTAGCAAAGTGTTGAGTGTACAGCTTGCATAACAGTGTCAATTTGCTGTCCCCTCAAAATAACTCAACACACAGCCATTTATGTCTAAACCACTACAGTGAGTACACCCCTAAGTGAAAATGTCCAAATTGGGCCCAATTAGCCATTTTACCTCCCTGGTGTCATGTGACTCGTTAGTGTTACAAGATCTCAGGTGTGAATGGGGAGCAGGTGTGTTAAATTTGGTGTTATCGCTTTCACTCTCTCATACTGGTCACTGGAAGTTCAACATGGCACCTCATGGCAAAGAACTCTCTGAGGATCTGAAAAAAGAATTGTCGCTCTACATAAAGATGACCTCAGCTATAAGAAGATTTCCAAGACCCTGAAACTGAGCTGCAGCATGGTGGCCAAGACCATACAGCGGTTCAACAGGACAGTTTCCACTCAGAAAAGGCCACGCCATGGTCAACCACAGACGATGAGTGCACCTGCTCAGTGTCATATCCAGAGTTTGTCTTTGGGAAATGGAAGTATGAGTGCTGCCAGCATTGCTGCAGAGGTTGAAAGGGGGGGAGTCAGCCTGTCAGTGCTCAGACCATACGCCGCACACTGCATCAAATTGGTCTGCATGGCTGTTGTCCCAGAAGGAAGCCTCTTGTAAAAGATGATGTGCAAGAAAGCCCGCAAACAGTTTGCTGAAGACAAACAGACTAAGGACATGGATTACTGGAACCATGTCCTGTGGTGTGATGAGACCAAGATAAACTTATTTGGTTCAGATGGTGTCAAGTGTGTGTGGCGGCAGCCAGGTGAGGAATAAAAAGACAATTGTGTCTTGGTCAAGCATGTCTCCAGACCTAAACCCTTTTGAGCATCTGTAGGGCATCCTCAAACGGAAGGTAGAGGAGCACAAGATCTGTAACATGCACCAGCTCTGTGATGTCGTCATGGAGGAGTGGAAGAGGACTCCAGAGGGAACCTGTGAAGGTTTGGTGAACTCCATGCCCAAGAGAGTTAAGGCAGTGCTGGAAAATAATGGTGGGCACACAAAATATTGACACTTTGGGCCAAATTTGGACATTTTCACTTAGGGGTGTACTCACTTTAGTTGCCAGCGGTTTAGACATTAATGGCTGTGTGTTGAGTTATTTTGAGGGGACAGCAAATTTACACTGTTATACAAGCTGTACACTCACTACTTTACATTGTAGCAAAGTGTTATTTCTTCAGTTTTGTCACATGAAAAGATATAATAAAATATTTACAAAAATGTGAAGGGTGTACTCACTTCTGTGATATACTGTATATTTATTTATTTATAAAAGCTTTTACCAGGAAGGATACATTGAGATTTCTCTCGATTTCAAGTATGTCCTGGGTTCAAGAACATTGAATTGTTACAGTTGTTACAGAAATACATGTAAATCAATCAGTAGACATTCAATTCTGAGAACTCTGCACACTCGGAGTAATGATGTATCTTCACACATGTAGCGAAGTAAGAATTACTCAGTTTAAATCAGGCATGAGGAACATTTGGTTAATAGTCTTCCTGCCTAAGCTAGCTAAAGGATTTCAATGTAGCCACTCTACTATTTGGGTATCAACAGAATAAATTCACAAGAGCTTTAATGACAACTAGAAGCTATTATTTTCCAGTATATTGAATTTCAATAGCAAACCATTGGCTCGATTCCATGCCTGGTGTAAATGTAACCAGAGCTCTTGTGAACTTACCAAAGCTATTAATGTCTATGGAGTAGGAACGAAGACCAGAGCTTGGAATAAAGTCCCATATTAGTTTGACTGACATTGAAATGTAGAATAGCTTGGAAAAATCCTGATCTAAATAGACCGAAACTCCTATCCCTTTATATGAATACATATAAGATTGGCTAGAACTACTGCGGTTGCTGTAATGTTACCTGTCTATAAGTACTTTTTAAAGCGTAACTATTTAATTTTTCAGATAAGAATATGAAAATATTGTTTTTTATAATATATGTATATAACAGTAAAAAAATAAGTGAAAAAACTTTAAATTCCAGATGATGTTGAAAGTGTCCCTTTTTGCTAGACTAATTTTATATTTATATAAATATATACACACTGCTCACTAATAATGGACACACTCAGGGACTTCTAAAACGTCACTTTTATTATATGCACATAAATAACACGACGTTTCGGCTTAACAGATCACCCTTAATAATAGAGACGTTTTAGAAGTCGGTGTGTCCGTTATTAGTGCGGAGAACGTGTAATATTTTGGTCTTTGCACCGGGGAAATTTATTTATTCATTTTGTTGAGTTTTGACTGACTGCGAGTTTTTTCCATAAATATATATATATATATTATACTAGGGTTTACGTCAGGAGCATGAACACTGAGATACTGAGAAAGCATAAGGTCATCTGGCTCAGCTCCCATCCACCAGCAGAATACCAGGGTGTGCTCCGGCATCAGTCCTGGTTGTATAGCACCTCCTCTTCATAGTTTACATCTGCTGCACATCTGAAGTGTATAAGCTGTCAGACTGTAAACACAGGAGGAAGGCTTCAGAAATGGGGCTGCTGCATGGGCCCTTCTGTAAGGGGTGCTCCAAATGCTGACTAGTCACAGCTGTCTGTACCGATTCTCCCTTAGCGTGCCTCCCACAAGAGGTGACCCACCAACAATAAAGCTTGTTCTGATCCGTGAAATAACAAACATCATGCTGGAAAGTGTTTGTTGGCCAATTTCAAACTGCTAACAGCACTGCTGAGGCAGACACAAGGCACATTGTACAGTGAACTTTGCCCTGCAGGATGTAGATATACAGACATATACATGTTTTTATATATATATATATAGTGCATTCAGACCCCTTCATTTTTTTCACATATTTTATGTTGCAGCCTTATCCTAAAATTGCCTACATTTTTTTTTTTTCATCAGTCTACACTCAAAGCCCGGCAGTGACAAAGCAAAAAAAACAAGCAAACAGATTTTTACAGAATGGCAAATTTATTAATAAACCAAAAACAAAACTGAAATGTCACATTGACATACATATTCAGACCCATAATGTAATACTTTATTGAAGCACCGTAAGCAACAATTGCAGTCCAAAGTTTTTTTGGGGTATGATGCAACAAGCTTTATATATTTCAATATGGGTAGTTTCTGCCAATTATCTCTGCACCTCCTCTTAACCCCTTAAGGACGGGAGTAATTTTACAACTTCGGCGCTGTTTCGAAGTAGAAGTTTGCTGAGCTCATTTTGACGGTTTTTAAACGCGGTATTAAGTCACGTATTATTGTACCACCCAGACAAATTATATATCGTTCTTTCCGGCAGACTTGGCAGATTAATAATATATCATTATCATGTGTATACGTCATGCCCTGCCAAAATGCTATAACAAAATTGTAAAGAAAATGTTAATTTTCAATAAAATTTCAATCATCCATCATGGGGTAGACTTGTTAAAAAAATGTGAACGGGGAACCCATTTTTTTTTCTTTTTTTGGGGAGAAATTACATGATTTTAACTAAACCCCCCAAAAAAAAATCATTAGGGAAGCATCATTGTTCACATTATAATTGAAATGTGAACAATAGTGATGCATTAAAAAATAAAAAAAGCACGTTTTTATTTTTTTATATTGTAGCGCTCACTCCCGGAGGAGCCGCTGAAATTGAACCACGGGTCAGTCTCCCCGCACTAGGGAATAAATATACTCCGGCACCGTTGTGGATTTTATAAATTATATAGTTTACTAAAATGAATGGCATATAATAGATAACACGGTGTTCGTAGATATATTTACAGTATTTCGTATTTCGGGAAACGTGCAGCGGAAAAGAAATACGAGGCTTCGTATTTCGGGAAAACGCGCATCGGAACAGAAAATATAATGCTTCGAAATTCGAGAGACGCGCAGCGGAAACAGAAAAATACAATGCTTCGTAATTCGAGAAACGCGTATCGGAAAAAGAAATAAGAAACAAATCTTTAATCCCTTTTGGAGATTAGGAAGTGAGTCCCGCACAGGTTAAGTCCCGGAATGTAAATGTGTGTGTGTATTGTGGTACCCGGGTACTATTCAACTGGCCAGTGAATTGCTTAAACGGTGTCTTTGACTAGTCAAGTTGGGGCCCTGTGGGTTTTAGAAACAACAGCAGCGTGCTTTCGTTAATCACAAACGGCCTTGGAGGCCTCTCACCCATCCGCCAGATTCTTAAGGCTCTGCTGACCCAGGACGTCTCTCCGCTCGATTTTGACTGGGGTGCCGGCTACTGGATCCGTTGTCTGGCTCTCTCTGCTCCGGCCGTGACTTGTCCAGCTTACTGCCTACTCTCCCAATCCGATCGACCTGCGGTACGCCTAACTCGGGGTCCTCCGGCTTCCTTAATAGCAGCTTGGATAAGATGGTGGATCGCTGGTCTCCCTCTTGTAAGGCTGAACAACCCGATCTGGAACTCTGATAGGCCGCACCTGCGCTCCAGCCTAGTCACTCTTGCGTTCTGCAGCACTGCGTCTTGTCTCACTCACTCCCTGGCGCGCTCTGCCAGCTATCTCCACGAGGCTCAGGATGTAACGCTGTCTGTCCCACCCACTTCCTGTGTCCGCCCGCAAAGCATGCCGGGAAATGTAGTCTCAATGCAAAGTTCAGTGTCTCTCATCACGCTTGTCTCCCTCCGGTGGCCAAAAATAGGTACTGCCACGACAAGGATTTAAACACAGCGCTACAATATTTTTTATTTTTTTTACACTTTAATTTTACTAGTAATATGGTCATGTTTGATATCACTCGAAAGGCCATGATCAGGCCTTTCAAACGATACCCTACATCACCCCCTAGATCAGGAGATAAAGGGGTTCAAATAACCCCCCTATCTTCACCATTGGATTTCCTTAGGAAATTCCTTGGCAGCTAGGGGTTCCCTGGTTAACTGACGTCATCAGGCCACGCCCGATGACATCAGTGGATGTGGGGAGTTCCGGAGGTGGGGCTTCCATCCAAGATGGCGGCCCCCACCGGAAAAAGGCTGTGACCTGGCACCGATTGGTGCTGGGTCACAGCCTTGCCACCAAGGGGTTAATGCCATACATCCCTGGAAAGGCCAGGCTGTGACCTTTCTAGGGATGCTTGCCATTAGCTGCTAGCCCCCGGCAATGGGGAGATAGAGGGATCCAAAGGATCCCCCCTCCCCTCCAGGCGCTTCCCCTGCTCCGGCTGGGGGGGACGCCTGAAACTGACATCATCGCGTCCGGCGCGATGACGTCAGTGCGCCGGGAGGAGCCAAAAGTGCCGATCTGACTCCGTGGGAGTCAGAGCAGCGAGGGAGCCGCTGGAGGAGGTGAGTATCGGAAGCCGGGGGGCTGCAGACACCAGGGACGTACAGTTACGTCCTGCGGCGTTAAAGCCCGCCTAATGCAGGACGTAACTGTACGTCCTTCGGCGTTAAGGGGTTAAACTCTGTCATCAAAGGTATCTCATTCTCTATATTTTTCTGTATGCAGGTTTCTCCTAACCCTGTCAAGTCTCTCAGTCCGTACCCTTGAAAAATACCCCCCAAAGCAGCATGCTGCCACCACCACTATGCTTCACCATCGGATGGTATTGCACAGGTGATAAGCAATGCCTGTGTAGGGGCCATATTACATACTTGGTGCTAACTTAACCCCTTCGCTGCTAACTTAACCCCTTCGCTGCTAAGGACGCGCTGAGCGCGTCCAACCGCATGTCACGTTCCATGCGGTGGACGCGCTGAGCGCGTCCTCTCTTTGGGGTCAGCGTTCCGCCGGGTTCCGGCCGAACGCTGGCCCCCCCGGTGCGGGCTGACATCCTCGATGTCAGCCCAGCATCCGGAACCGCCGCTGGAGCAATTAGGTGTCATTGCGGGGGCGCGATGACACCTAATTCAGGCGCCCCCCCGCATGTGCGGAGGAGGCGCCTGAAAGGGAGGGGGGGAGGTCCTTCGGACCTCTCTCCCTCCCGATCGGCGGCGTTGCGGGGGTTAACCCAGGCACCGTTTGGAAGGGCACAGCCTGCCCTTCCAAATGGTACCTGGCATTAACCCCATGGGGGCCGGATCACGAATCGGCGCTGAAAAGCCCCGGTTCGTGATCCTTTCCCGGAGCTGGCCGACATCTTGGATGTCGGCCAAGCTTCCGGGAATGCCCCCTGAGGACTGGCGTCATCGTGCATAGAACGATGACGCCAGTCCTGGAGTTAACCCCTAACTGCCACCAATGGTGGAGATAGGGGGTTCCAATGAACCCTCTATCTCCCGATCCGTGGCAGTTAGGGGTTAATGTTTGGTATTGTTGGATCGGCCAGAGCATGGCCGTTCCAACAATACCAAACATGAGTATGAAAAAGTTTGTAAAAAAAAATAAAAATTAAAAATAAAAATAAAAAAATAAACAAGTTTTTTTTCTTTTTTTTGGTTTGTTAATGCAGCAATATTGTTCCCATTTCAATTATAATGTGAACAATGATGCTGCAC
The DNA here is from genome assembly GCA_009667805.1 of Leptobrachium leishanense. Taxonomy (NCBI): domain Eukaryota; kingdom Metazoa; phylum Chordata; class Amphibia; order Anura; family Megophryidae; genus Leptobrachium; species Leptobrachium leishanense. Next base: position 125,747,650 of record CM019067.1, on the reverse strand, counting down.
TAACGATTTTTGTATGCGGTGCGTTTGTTAAAAATCGTGTAATTTTCCCCAAAAAAAAATGTAACGAGACCCCATCTCTAATTTTTTTAACAAGCGCACCCCATACAAAATATAACCGCAATTGCTCGCATGTTAAAATGTGAAAAAAACCCACTTTACACGTTGTAAATTATTGAAAATTCTGATTTTATTGCATTTTTTGTTATAATATACAGACAGGTCATGACGTATACATATAATAATGACATATTATGAATCTGCCGAGTCTGACGGAAAGAAAGATATATAATATGTCTGGGTCATATACTAAAATAAGCCTTAAAAACACGTTTAAACATGATGAGCAAAACCGGTAAAAATGACCTCAGCACAGAGGCGGGAAAAGCCTCAGCAGCGAAAGGGTTAACCAGAGCAGTTGTAAACTTAAAACCATATTACATAGTTGGTGCTAACCTAACCAGAGCTGTTGTAAACTTAAAACTTCCATAGGCTATAATGGCTCTGGGAAGTTTACAACAGCTCTGGTTAAGTTAGCACCAACTTTGTAATATGGCCCTCTGTGTTTTATTATAACTCCCATATAAAAATAACTCCCCCGTCAATTTTATATACGTAATAATAACTCTCTCTCTATGTAATAATAACTCACCTAGTTTCGAAGAAGCTAAATGACATAAAAATTGAAACTAAGAGCTTAAATTAATATGCCTTATCTGTTAATACTGTTAACCCTAACCCCTAACCCTAAACCATAACCCCTAACTCCTAACCTTAACCCTAACCCTATTTAAAAGTACATAACTATTTACATAAAGTGTATGTTGGTATTTCACAATGCTACATGTAATTTTTGTTTACTTTAATTAAAATCTACAATGTAATGTGATGTAATGGATAATTTTGTTTAATAATAAACATTTAATTCAAAAATTTTATTTATTTTAGATAACATGCCTATTTTGTTTTGTGAGTTATTATTACATAGAGAGAGCGTTATTATTACATATATAAAAATGACTGGAGAGTTATTATAATATACATATAATGACTGGGGAGTTATTTTCCAGGAGAGTCATTACTACACATTGCACCGGTTTCCTCCCAATGGGATGCTTTGAATTGAGGCGTTGAGGACTTGATAAAGACCTATATATGTTGAAAAGTTGTCTGTCCTTTCACCAGAGTTATAAACCATCAATTAAAATCTTGGTTTCTGAATTCATTATTATATTTTGAATTGAGGCCAAACAGTTCAATCTTGATTTCATTAGACCAGAGAATCTCGTTTCTCACAGTCTGAGAGTCCTTAATGTATTTTTTATGTGTTTTGCAAAGTTCAGTCTTTCATGTATCTTGCAGTGAATTATCTAGGCCTTGGTACTCTTGAGAGCTTTCAATGCAACTGAAATTTGTTTGGAGCCGTCCCCAGATGTGTGCCTCAACACTCTGCTATCTTTGAGCTCCGCAGACAGTTTATTTGACCTCATGGATCGGTTTTTGCCCTGACATGGGTTTACAGCTGTGAGACCTTATAAGTGTGTGCCTTTCCAAATCATGTCCAAATCAACTGAATTTGCCACAGGTGGATTCCAGTCAAAGTGAAGACACATATCATAGATAAAAGGTTCACTAATCTTGGCACTCCAGATGTTTTGGCACTACATCTCCCATGATCCCCAGCCATTAATTATTTTGGCTAAGCATCGTGGGAGGCATACAGGGTTATTCAAAGAGGTCCGAATTGTGGCCGAAAGGTAAATAAACAGTGAAATTCAGTGTACGGTTACCTTTCCTGGCCATTCGGCTATTCAGAGAGCAGGCAGTTCGCCAAATCTTGGTGAATTGCCTGCACATACGGTGCCTGTTCGGTGCCTGTTCGAGGGCAGTGAAATCCCCATAGAGAAGCAATGCTTCGTCTATTCAGAGAACACAAACCAGCAGTGAAAAGTTGCCGAATTGCCCTGCTGTTCTGTGAATTCATTCGACAGGTTTATTCAGGCAAATCCCATAGGCTTCAATGTTAAAAATATTCCCGTTTAAAAAGTCTCTTTATTCATAGATTCTTTTAGGATCTTTTAGGCCTTTTCAGGATTTTTGCAAAAAAAAATCTGTTTTTTTTAAATCGTTTTTTCTTTTTTCTGTGTTTTTTTATCATTCATTGGATCTTATATGTAAATTTCAGACATTTTCGTTCTGTAGTTTCTTTGCAAACAGTGTTTCACTTTTCAAACATTCAAGCGTACTTTTTTTTTTCATTCTATTCGTCTGCGGTGTCGTTTTTTTCCAGCGGCTGCTCTGCTCTGTGATTGCCGGTTGCTCGGGTTTCTCCGGCGTGTTCGGCGGGGTTAATCCAGATGTTTTTGCGTGTTTCGGTGTGCGTTCGCCGGGTTTTGAGGTAAGTGTTCGGACGGTTTGCGGCGGCTTTTCCCTGCACTACGACGGCCCTGTGGTGCTTGCTGAATACACCGCAGGGCCGCCGAAATGGGATCGGTGCGAATTGAAGAGAACGAAAAGTCACCGAACGATTCTCTTTGAATAACCCTGATAGTTCCAAAACATCTGGTGGGGGGAAGTTTCCTGACCTCTGTCCAGAGGACCCAGAGAAATTGGATGCATCTGAGTTAAATTTCAAGGGTGCGAACATTTTTAATGTGTTTTTTTTTAATCTGGTTTTTGCTTTGTTATTACAGGGTATTGAGAATAGATAAATGTGAAAAAATAACTTCAGCAATTTCAGCATAAGATTACAACATAACAAATGTGAAAAAATTAATTGAATCTGAAAATATTCTTGGATATATATACAATGTATCCTTCCTGGTAAAATACTTTATAAATAAGTAAATATATATACAGTCCAATAAAAAAGGTATCTACGTACTGCTATACTCGCGATTTATGCATCTGGACTAACACGGCCTATCTAATATATATCAGTACATAAAGTCTTAACATTTGCAAGGCATTTTTTGTGAACTGAGGTTGTATTTCAACTTTATGGCTATGTTGCAATATATATGATTTTTATGAAGACTTCTCTGTAAAGAGCCCATAAAGAAAAATCAGACGGTGATAAGTGCCAGTGGTTTGGTTTTCTATTAACTATTTTACCAGATATACATAGACTTTTTTTTTCTGCCATCTGCCTTTGTATCGGATTATATGTAAAATATATAAATGAGCTTGGGAGAATGTCGGTGAATTTGCACACCACCCGGCAAACTTTGGTAAATGTGTTATTTGTCGTCCAGGAGTGGCCCGGCATGTGCAGCATCCTCCCACCACAGCTTCCTTGCAGCTGCTCTATATTACTAATGAAAATGAGGGCTGCTTATGACCCTGACAGTCTAAAGAAAGGATGATGAAAGTGCAGCAGCGCCCAGTGAACCGTGCTGATTGTAGATCTTCCCCTCATCAGCAAATGGATGGCAGTGGAGGTCAGCAAGTATTTTTCTTGGTTTGTGGGACGTGTTATTTACATGTTAACAGTACAGTCCTGAGAGGTACTTAACGTGTTTTTTTTTTTTTATTTCTAAGTGCTGCAAACACCTTACAAAGTTGTGGTTAAACAATTCACTGTCGCCACCCACATACATCTATATTAAAAAGAAACCGTATCCACCGTACTGCTCTAGGCCCAATGAGCGCGTTACAGATACCTGTGGCCAGGCCCGGATTAAGATCTCTATGGGCCTGGAGCTGAAAATAGTTTTTTTGTAATTTAGTGAAATGAAAACATATTTTAGGTTATTTAATAGTGCAGATACGGTTATATGTAACCAGGCAGATACTGTGCGATTAATTATTCATTCAGATTTCAATCATTAAGGCTAGGGTCAGACTAACGCATTTTTCGCAGCGACAGTCAAAAACAAAAAGTGCGTCCGAACGCATTGCTGTATTTTTACACGGAATGCGCAAAAACGGTCATATGATGCGCATTTTTGTGCGTGATTTTTTACGGATCCAAACCAGGAAACTTTGGGTGTCTGGACGTTATGTTGGCTGGACATGAGCAGCGTCTGACGTCTCCCAATCACGCAAACACGCCGCAATGCGGGCATAGCGCACTCTGTACGTCAGTACTAGCGGTTCTGCGTTCTCGAAAAAATGCGTTCATTTTCCACTTGCGTTGCCGGACTTTCGTGCGGCCGTACTTCGTATATTGGCCGTCATTGCGCGTCATTTGCTGCTAGTGCGGCCGTGATTAAGTGCGCCTAAACGCATGTTAAAAGTGCGCTAGTCTGACCCCAGCCTTAAAGAGTGTAAAAAATGTTTTCCCGTTTTATCATCTAAACCTTTGTGGTTATATATTCTATAGGGCATTCTTGTTAAAAAAAAAAGTGAAATGGGAACCTGTTACTGCATTTTTCGGGGGAAAACATACAATTTTAACCAAAAAATGAAGAAGGAAAAAAAAAGAAATATTTCCTGTGTGTTTTGGAACATGCTTTTTTTTTTTTTTACGAATAATATGACTATGTATAAGGCTGGGGTCAGACCAGCGCACTTTTAACGTGCGTTCTGGCGCACATAATTATGGCAGCACTAGCAGCAGATGACGGGCAATGACGGCCAATATACGATGTACGGCCGCACAAAAGTCCGGCCGTGCAACGCAAGTGGAATTTGAACGCATTTTTCTGAGAACGCTGAACCGCTAGTACTGACGTACTGAATGCGCAGCTGCGGCATAGCGGCGTGTTTGCGTGATTAGGAGATGTCAGACGCTGCTAATGTCCAGCCTACATAACGTCCAGACGCAAAAAGAGTTTTATTGACGATCCGTACAAAATCACGCCCGAAAATGCGCGTCGTCTGACCGTTTTTGCGCATTCCGTGAAAAAATACGTCAATGCGTTCGGACGCACTTTTTCACGTTCACGGGGAAAAATGCTTTCGTCTGACCCTAGCCTAAGGCTGGGGTCAGACCAGCGCACTTTTAACGTGCGTTCTGGTGCACTTAATTACAGCCGCACTAGCAGCAAATGACGGGCAATGACGGCCAATATACGAAGTACAGTCGCACGAAAGTCCGGCCGCGCAACGCAAGTGGAAAATTAACGCATTTTTTTGAGAACGCAGAACCGCTAGTACTGACGTACAGAGTGCGCTGCGCCCGCTAGCGGTGTGTGTGTGTGATTTGGAGACATCAGACCCTGCTCGTGTCCGGCCAACATAACGTCCAGACACCCAAAGTTTCCTGGTTTGGATCCGTAAAAAATCACGCACGAAAATGCGCATCGTATGACCATTTTCGCGAATTCCGTGAAAAAATACGTCAATGCGTTCGGACGGACTTTTTCACGTTCGCGTGTAAAAATGCTTTCGTCTGACCCTAGCCTAAAACATTGACCTTGCTCCCAGTGTGGGAAATGAGACGGTGAGTAATGGAAGTGATATTGCTCATTTTATACGTGACAAATGGACAATGCCATCACTTTGGAACTATAAATAAATAAAAAAAAAATTTTCTTTTAGATTTTTCATGTTCAGGTTTGGTATTAATGCAAAGGTCAGTCTCTGTCCTGTCCAATGACACCTCACTTGACTTTGTGAGGTGTAAAGATTAGTGACACAGGGGTCCAAGGTTCCCAGCTGCAGTGCAGCGGGTTAGGTTTTTGATGTAGCAATTCGTAACAATGGATTGTACCATCACCCATCACCTCCACACTTGTTGGTGGCATGAGAAATGTGATGGTTAGTTAGTGCAGCATTTTTTTTTAAAAGGATTTTACCAGGAAGGATACATTGAGATTTCTCTCGTTTTCAAGTATGTCCTGGGTGGCGAGTATGTACCGTTGGGTGTCTTGCCCAAGGACACTTACTGGAGAGGTGCTCTAGCTGGAATTTAACCCATGTCTCCACAGGCTCTCTTCACGCAGAGCAGTGATGTTACCTCTACTCCACCCAGCCGGTACTTTATAATTGAAAAGTGAAAAATATTACTGTTGGAAAGAAAAAGTAAATATTTATTATTTTATTTTTGTTACTTAAACCTGGTCATGTTTGGTCATTAGAAAGGCCATGCTCTGGCCTTTCCAGTGATACCTCAATTGTAGGTACTATGGAGTTGGAGATACATGGGTGCAAATGCAGACTAACAGGGTTATTCAGAGAGCAGTGAAAAGCAGGAGAATGACTGGAGAATGGAAAATTCTAGGTCAAAATAGCCAGACCCAAAAAATTCCCCCATTCATCTCACTTTCCAAATCGGCTATTTTGACCTAGAATTTTCCATTCTCCAGTCATTCTCCTGCTTTTCACCGCTCTCTGAATAACCCTGATAGTTATCCTTTCTCTGGGCCTATTCTAAGGCTGCTGGTCCATCTGCCCCTATGTTAATCCGGCCCTGCCTGTGGCCTATTTATGACATTCATAGGGGGTTATCCACCAAGCGCCAGCGTTGCAAAAATGTACTAAAATCTCTAAGTTTTGCAGTGCTGAGAAATGCCAGCGTTTCTCAAAACTAAACAGCAAAAGGAGAGGCTGCATAGAAACGCTTCTACTATTGCGGTTTAGGCTAAGGTCAGATGAAAGCAGTTTTAACGTGCGTTTAGCCGCACGAAATCACGGCCATGCTAGCAGCAAATGACGTCCAATGCCGGGGAACATACGATGAACGGCCGCACGAAAGTTCGTCCGCACAACGCAAGTGGCAAACGAATGCATTTTTTCGAGAACGTCAAACCGCTACTACTAACGTACAGAGTGCGCTGCGGCCGCATAGCGGCGTGTGTGCGTGATTGGGAGACGTCAGATGCTGCACACGTCCGGCCAACATAACGTCCAGACGCAGAAAGGGTTTTATTGATGATCCGTACAAAATCACGTACGGAAATGCGCATCGTATGACCGCTATCGCGTATTCCGTGAGAAAATACGTCCATTCGTTCGAACGCACTTTTCACGGACAACGTGAAAAATGCGTTCGTCTGACCCTAGCCTAAGTTTTCAGGTGTTTTTTTGGCATTTCTTGGCACTGCAATGCCGCCAATTTCAGCCCTTTCTGCAACTCCTGCAAACACCAGTGTTTAGTGGATAACCCCCATAGTACTGTAACAACAGGAACATAAGCAAAAACATTGCAAGGAGTCAAAACCCTAAAACCATGAAAAAAATAGACAATCAGAGCTCAAAGAGATCCGAATGGCTCCTGAAAGGGAACCGAACGCTGAAAATCAGCGTACGGTTAGCTTTCTTGGCCATTCAGCTATTCAGAGAGCAGACAATTTGCCAAATCCTGGCGAATTGCCTGCACATATGGTGACTGTTCGTTGCCTGTTCCAGGGTAGTGAAATCCCCATAGAGAAGAAATGCTTCGGCTATTCAGAGAACAAAACCCGGCAGTGAAAAGTTGCCGAATTGCCCTGCCATTTGGTGGTTTCATGCGGCAGATTTATTCAGGCGAATCCCATAGGCTTCAATGATAAAAATATTCAATATCTAATAAACCGTTGATTATAATATTCTGCAGTAAAAAGTCTCTTTATTTATAGGTTTTTTAAGAATTTTTCTGGATTTCTTTTTTTAAAAGACAATTTCCGATTTTTTTTTTTAAACTTATTTTTTCTGTAACAGCCCTTTTTATTATCATTCCCTGGACCTCATATGTAAATTTCAGACATTTTCGCTCAGTAGTTTCTTTGCAAACAGTGTTTCACTTTTCAATCATTCATGCAAACTGTTTTGCTAATTTATTCACTGCCTTCTTCTGTGGTGTCAGCTTTTTCCAGCGGCTGCGCTGCTTGTGATTGGCTCCTGCTCAGGTTTTTCTGGTGTTTTCGGCTGGTTAATCCAGATGTTTTTGCGGGTTTCGGTGTGCGGTCGCCCTAGTTTTGCGGTGAGTTTTCGATGGGTTTGCGGCGACTTTTCCCTGCATTTCGGAGGCCCTGTGGTGCTTGCTGAATACACCGCAGGGTCGCCGAAATGGGATCGCCAAATCGAATCGAATGGAAGAGAACAAAAAGTCACTGAACGTGCGGTGGCTTTTCGATTCTCTTTGAAGAACCCTGAATGTGCTTCTTTCTTCACTTCGTGATGTTCATGTAAGATAATGGTACACATGCCACTCTCCAAATAATTAGTATAATTAATCTCCTTTTTAGCAGAATAGTAGAGAAGTGAATGAGTCGTGTGTGTTTTACAACTGGGGTTTCTGTTTTTCTGTCCAAGAACTCTGTAACCTGGTATCAGTCCTCTTCCTCCTGCACAGAACAGCCGACATCTCCTCTACATACTGTGAACAAGGAACGCAGGGAGCAGAAAGTGGAGTGATGTATGCTGTCGGTCACTGAATAAACAGGATTAACTTCAGCTCCACATTGAAGCTTCTCCTGATGCTGTTTGTAACTTTAGCAAACACTGGTGCTCTTTGAATAACCCCCTAAGGCTAGGGTCAGACGAAAGCAGTTTTAACGTGCGTTTAGCCGCACGAAATCACGGCCATGCTAGCAGCAAATGACGTCCAATGCCGGGGAACATACGATGAACGGCCGCACGAAAGTTCGTCCGCGCAACGCAAGTGGCAAACGAACGCATTTTTTCTAGAACGTCAAACCTCTAGTACGGACGTACAGAGTGCGCTGCGTCCGCTAGAGGCGTGTGTGCGTGATTGGGAGACGTCAGACGCTGCTAATGTCCGGCCAACATAACGTCCAGACACAAAAAGTGTTTTATTGATGATCCGTACAAAATCACGGACGAAAAGACGCATCGTATGACCGCTATCGCGTATTCCGTGAAAAAATGCGTCCATTCGTTCGAACGCACTTTTTCACAGACAACGCGAAAATGCGTTCGTCTGACCCTAGCCTTAATTTCTGTAATAGACGGACCTTTACGTAAAGTTTATTGTCAAGTAATGGGTTTATGTGATGATAAAACATCGCTATAGTTTTCACACATATGCTATAGCACTGATTCATAGCGAGTTACAAATAAGTCCCACCTGGTATATTTAATAGTCCTTGGGGAAATTGTACCCGTTTTGCTTCTCCTCACTAAAACATATTGAGCACCTTTCTTCTGGACAAAATATAGGAAATGAAGGCTACAAGGGATAAGTGATTCCTCGAATTGGGGGAAAAAATCCATGTAAAATACATATATATATATATATTTATTAGGTGGGAGGAATTCAGATTTTTAATGTCCTCCTGACACCTGTAAAATTATATAAAAATAAGTATTTACGGAAACGTTGTTTTAAAGGAATACTCTATGCAATGTGACCACTTAGTGCGCTAGTGTAACCTCGGCCTAAGTGCGTCTGTAGTGACCCACCCTCCCAGCGTCCGTCTAAGCGTTATGAAAACTCAACTGGGAGGGCCACACAGTGTGACATGTGTAATAGTATTGTACATTACAACGGGCGTCTAGTTTTCCTCCTCGTCGACCCGCTACAATGGACATTGGATGGGTCTACAAAGTGCAATCCTTCGTCAGAGGCTTGCGCTTTGTAGGGCTGAGCGCACTAACATGCACTCAACGTGGTGGCCACACGGACATCCGAAATGAAAGTACGTCTGTTCTCATGGACGTTCCTTCCACACTCCTGTGACCCCAGCCTTAAGGTTGAATAATCACAGTGACCGATTGCTCTCAACCCACTCCTCTCTTCTGTGAGGGGTCTGGGGCGGTTTCAGTGGAGAGGCTTAGTCCTGCCCAGAAGCTGAGCAGCGCTCAGGTCAATGGAAGCTTTTGGAATCTGCTCCCACCAATGGCTCTTAATGCACAGTACCAGTGGCTCTCAATGAACTTAGCATTGAAAGTTATTGGATCGGCTGACTCCCCATGGTTCCGTGACATGCTACAGCTAAGGCTGGGGTCAGACGAACGCAGTGTTAACGTCCGTGTTACCGCACAGAAGTACGTCCGTGATAGCATACAATTGTGTTAAATGGAGCCCCACACACGAAGTACGTCCGCACAGAAGTGCGGACGCATGACGGACGCTGCAAACGGACGCAGGTTAGGCAAGAACGTAATACTGCTAGAACGGACGTGCGGAGTGCGCCACGTCCACAACGTCCACATAGCTTTGTGTGTGAGTGATGGAGCGAGGTCAGACGGACTGCATTTATACGTCCAGCATTTTTGACGGACAGAATGTTTTTTCATTGTAATTTATTTTTCCCTCCTACATCCGTCAAAAATAACTTCAGTGAAAAAACGGACTGTGTGACCACTACTGCGTCATCCGTACTGACGATGTCCGTACTGCACGGACGTACAGTCCGTAGAAATCACGCTCCTCTGACCCTAGCCTTAGAGGAAACTGGCAGCATGTCTTGTCCGCGCAGAGCAGAAGGAGCTCAGCACTGGATTCCACATGAGCTTAAAGTGGATCTACAGGGTGAAAACGAAAGGTGGAGTGCAGTGGTAGTCCGAGGGAATTAATGTTTAACCCCTCCATCTCTCCCACTCCAGATTTAACTCTAGAGTATTCTTTTAATTAAGTAACAAACCTTAATTGAAGTATTTGTTTTATATTAAGGTAGCAGTGAATTGTTGGAAAGCACAGTAAGGTTAAGATTCTACAGTGGAAGAAATCAACTCTTACAGGTCTATTCAAAGAAAAGGTGAAACTCAGGAGAATTGTCAGAAGAAGAGAACAATCTAGACCAAATAGTCGATTAGGAAAGTGAGATAAATGAGCGAATTTTTCTGTTTTGGCTATTTTGACTTAGAATTTTCACTTCTCCTGCCAATTCTCCTGAGTTTCACCTTTAGTGAATAGACCTGTTGGTAGACTTCAGGATTATATTAGTTACTGTTTGTATGGGAACGGTGCGGCGAGATAGTAAGTGATCAGAGGTCACTACCAGTTGGAAGTTAACATTTGTTTTAAATGACATATTAGCCTTTAGGGTTTCTTGGTTACAAAAAACATCTTTATTAGTTATTCCTAGAATAAAGATGAATAAATGTTCTACCGGTAAACATGAAAAGAATGCCTTTGCACACTTGAAGGAAGGGTGAAGAAAGGCGTTAAAAAGTGGGCCTGTTAAAAAAAAAGCATTTTATGTAATTCATCATTGATTATAAAGCTGAGATATGTAAATGCTGGGTGCTGTCAGGGGGAATTGGTTCCGCTTGTCCCCATTTTACGTTCTCCTACACTTTTTGGATGTTCCTTCACAGGTTCATAATAAAGAGCAAAAAGTGACTGTTTCTAATTATTTATTGATTGTAATGAATAAATGGTCTATGTATACATAACCTAGCGATAAGGGCAGGGCTGGACTAAAATTTCTATGGGCCTGGAGCTGAAGATTTTGGTGGCTTTTTTTGGAATCTAGGAAATGAAAACAGATTTTAAGTTATTTAAGGCTGGTGTCAGACGAGCGCGCTACGTGCGCCCATACTGACGTGCTTACACGTCCGTTGCAGCGTCCGGTCACACACTTGTGTGCGTGCACGAAATGCTCGCGCAACAAGCATCCGTTATCCAAGCCGCTCCATCAAAGCGCTAGGACGCGCGTTGACGGAGTTGCAAAGCGCGATTCTCCATAGGAGGATTGCACTTTGCAGCGCTGAGCGCACTGACTATACTATACTAACCAGGCAGATACTGTATGAGGACATTTCCATTCAGATTTCATTCATTTACAGCGTGTGAAATTAGTTTTTTACATTTTATCATCCAAACCTTTGTGGTCAGGGGCGGACTGACCCATTGGGCACTCGGGCACTGCTCGAGGGCCCGCGGGTCAGTAGGGGCCCAGTCTGGGGTGACACATTGGGCCCCCACCGGTTTCCTCGGATTGTAAACATTAAAATGCAGCCAGCGGCGCACGCACTCTGAAGATGCCACGGTGGCACCTGCACCGCCCCCTCACGTGATGTGTCATGTGAGGGGCAGCACCAGTGCAACGTGCCTGCTCCAGTTCACTGGGACACAGGCACGCTGCAGGCGCCACCGCGGCATCTTCAGAGTGCGCGCGCCGCTGGCTGAATGTTAATTTCTACATTCAGAGGAAACCGGCGGGGCCCATGTGTCGCCCCAAACCGGGCCCCTACTGACCTGCGGATCCTCAGACAATGCGGTGAGCAACCCGGGGGCAATATATATCCATGTGTGAGCTGCTGGGGGCAATATATATCCATGAGTGAGCTACTGGGGGCAATATATATCCATAAGTGAGCTACTGGGGGCAATATATATCAATGAGTGAGCTGCTGGGGGCAATATATATCCGTGCGTGAGCTGCTGGGGGCAATATATATCCATGTTTGAGCTGCTGGGGCAATATATATCCATGTTTGAGCTGCACATTACTGTGGGTTTTATTGCTGTGGATTCTGATATGCTTATACACACTGCACATTACTGTGAGGTTTATTGCTGTGCAGCTCTGTAATACGCTCATACACACTGCACATTTCAGTGATGTTTATTGCTGTGGAGCTCTGTGATGTGCAGTGTGTCAGGATTTTACAGTATCTTTTAAAGTGATCAGCAGTTTCCCACATTTTCCACAGGGACGTTCTGTGCCGTGGCGCAGCCTTATCTGCAATGAGTGGGTGATGGCTGCTGCAGCAGTGCGGTGGCCATCTGTAAGTATGGAGGGGGCACAATTCGCTGTTGGGTCCAAGTAGATTTTCAAAAAGTTTATTTTTAGGAGTTCAGAAATAAATTCTTTGGCACAATAATGTACATGTGGGTGCTGCGTTGTAGGGAGTGTTTTTTTTATGGGTGTGGTCTCCTGTGGGTGAGGAACAAGGGGGGCCCCATGACCTCCTATTGTCCGGGGGCCCCATTAGTTGTCAGTCCACCCCTATTTGTGGTTATATATCTATAGGGCACTCGGAGAAAATACACAATTTTAACGAAAACTGAAAAAAATAGAAATTTTCCCTTGTGTTTTGGAGGATGGTGTTTTATGAATGAAATGACTATAGAATACTAACCCTTTCCTTCACTGCCAGCGTGGGAAATGAGAATGTGAGTAATGGCAGTGGTATTGCTTATTTTATACGTGACAAATGGACAACGCCATCACTTTGGAACTAAAAATAAATAAATAAATAAGTTTTTATTTCTTCTTTTAGATTTTACATGTTCACGTTTGGTATCAATGCAAAGGTCAGACTCTGACCTGTCCAATGACGCCTCACTTGACCTTGTGCGGTGCAAAGGTTAGAGATGCAAGGTTCCAAAAAAAAGTCCCCCTAGTGCTTTTTGATGGAAAAATGCGTAATAGCGGATTGTGCCAATGCCTCCACACTTGTTGGTGACATGAGATGGTGAGTTGCTGCAGCATCATTGTTCACTTTGTAATTGAAAAGTGATCAATATTGCTGTTTTAGAACAAAAAAGAAAAAATAATGGAATATTTATTTTATTTTTTATTGTTACATAAACCCTGGTCATGGTCATGGTATTATTGGAAAGGTCATGCTCTGGCCTTACCAGTGATACCTCACATAACTATGTAACTTATGTAGTCAGAGAAACAGGGGTCCAAATGCCCATCAATGCAGATATGGTTATCCTTTCTATGGGCCTATTATGGGGCATGGACCTGGAGCTGCTGCTCAAATAGCCCTATGTTAATCCAGCCCTGGATAAGGGATAATATCCATGGACGGGATTAGTCTAAAATCTAGCGATGAGGGCGTCTCCATAATGCCTTTTCTCCTCTGACTACTCCTAACTCTCACACATTCCCACTGACCGGTCCAGCTTCTGAAATCACAAAGCAGGATATGTGCTGACATGCTGGCTTTGTTGCCATCACAACTCATTCTTAACTGGCCAGCAGGGGGTGCAGGAGGAAAGCTTGTAGAAGGCGTCTGCGTCTGTCATTCAATCCTCGATCTAGAGGCTCTGGTGTTGGCACAGATCTGCATGCCAAAGAACTAATTGACATGTGAAGGATGGAAGTTGGTGGGGTTCTTTTCTTATTTTTTTTTATAACAAATCCAAACAATTGTTAGCATAACATATTCAGAAAACCTACGGTTATTGCATATAATATGATGTGAACTACAGTCAAGGGCACTTAAATGCTCAACAGGGTCTGGCACCATGTGATCCAGATTGTATACCTGTCCGAAACTCCTTACTCATATATGTGTTTCTTCACAGTCAGTTTTACCAAAGTAATGAAACCTGCCCTAGAATAAACATATTGTGGTTTGGAGTGACCATAAACAGAACTGAAGCCATGTCAATTATGGCGACCTAGGGCTTGATTCAGAGTCAGGTGTAAACATAACCAGAGCTGTTGTAAACATCCAGAGCCATTAAATTCTATGGCGTAGGTAGGCTTACAGCAGATCCAGTTAAATTTACTCCTGACATGGAATCTACCCGCATCCTAAAGAGAACATCTAGAAAAATAGAATGGAATTTTTGGTAACAAAGTCTTTATAAAATGTATTATTCTCTTTTTCTTAAGGAAAACATACTTGTTGACCGTACAAGATCTATTCTGAGTGCCCTGTACTTACCCATTCCCTTTATCCTTATATCTCACTAGAGACATGAGAGAAAAATCACTTCAAGCGAGAATATGCATGATGGAACATACTCTTATAAAGAGCAGTTTCACTGTGATCTGCTCATACAGGAGCCTGTATAGCTGCCAAATTACTGGCTCGTTCCCTGCAACATGCATGGGAAAAACATTATTTTTCTTCAACAGGAAAGAGGAAACAAAGTTGCACTTTTTCCTGCCAGCAACATGTGAGAACTACATCTTGCATCATAAATACCCATGGCAGTAAGATAGATAAAACCACTTCCCCCAGCCATGCAAATTTAAAAGATTGTAACTTCTCAGTGCTTAAAAGCCATTCGCAATAGTTGGAGAGTGAACAACAGTGAATAGAGTGAGAAATTCTGGAGTACAGTTACTTATACAGTACTTATACAGTGCCAACAGATTCCGTAGCGCTTTACAATGGGGAAACAGACAGGTGACGTAAATAATAAAACATAAGGAGCAGACGGCCCTGCCTGTAGGATAATTGTACTGCAAAAGCAACACTTTATACAAGTGCTCAGCCAGACATCCCGTGAGTTTACAATCTAAGGGACTAATGCAAGTGAAACAAAAGGGTGCAGGGGGAGTGTGGAGATAATTACCAGAGAGAATATAGCAGACACTGCATAATGATAGACCTAGAGAGAGGGTAAAGTTTAATCTTTTAAAATGATTATAGTATCATTATAAATAATATTTTCATTCCGTATATAAACACACATATATAAAATATGCGCGTGTGTGTGTGTGTGTATTTATTGCATACCTTCCTTGGAACAGCACCTAAACTACACAAATTGCAAACACCCCATCTATGTGTCAGGACAAAATCAAATGGCACGCTGACCACAGTCACTTCTCTCAAATATCTAGGTATGTGGTTAGACCCAAATCTATCCTTTGGCCCCCACATTGTAAAACTCTCATCTAAAATTTACCCCTAACTAGGTGAACAGAAACAAATCCTGCCTGAGCCCCGCGGTAAGAAAGCAGATTTTACAACAAATGCTTATGCCGGCTATTGAATACGGAGATGTAGTGTATGCAGCTGCCCCGCAAACATACCTTCAGAAACTTACTACATTGTATAACTCATTCTGCTGCTTTGTGCTACAATGTAACTACATGACCCACCATTGTGACATGTGTTAAAAGAGCTAAACTGGCCATCGCTGAAATCTAGACGCACTCTTCACCTTTCCAACCTGGTGTTTAAGAGCTTTTCTGGCAAGCTACCACCCTACCTGAATAGGCTGCTTCCCATCCTATAACCTCTGATCCAGGACCGGCACCTTACTTGCAATACCACAGTACAAAGAGAAAGTGTCTCGATCCTTATTTTCCTACAGAGCACCACAATTATGGAATAACCTCTCAGACGCCATCAAATCTTCCCCCAGTCTAAACTCCCTATTAACATACCTCAATAAGGAATGCACCTGTAAACATGTAATATTTTCATTTCCTACATATTTATTTTCTGTGTTAATCTGTATATTTGTTTTGTGTAAATTTCTTGCATTTTTCTAATTTGTATTTCTGTAACCATGTTCTTGAACCCAGGACATACTTGAAAACGAGAGAAATCTCAATGTATCCTTCCTGGTAAAATCCTTTATAAATAAATAAATTTGAATACCTTGCATGCAATCTTGCCAACAATGCATTTCTTTCTGTTTGACTAATGATGGCATCATGATTGCTTTACACAACCAGATCAAAGCTTGAACAACAGCTAAACTACTCTAAAGGAACAGGCAAGCAGCCTTATCACAGAGAGATGTTAGATAAGGATTACAAATGTAATTCAATGTCTACCTCAATTCAAAGGGGAATGACACTTTACTATCAACAGGAGCACCATATGTGTGTTCATTTATATATTTACTGCACAGTGAGGGTATAAAGACAATTACCTTTTACTTAGTGTACTATATCACACAAAGTAGGCTTTGTTTTTTATTTAGAATTTCTAGGATAATTTCATAGAGAATATAGTCTAAAAGCTATGTCTAATATGTTGGTGTATACTGGTATTACAAATATATGTCCAAGTAACAATGAATCAAGAACTCAAATTATGATGATAATAATAGTCTATTAATAACCAATAAATGTCTTATATATTGTCTTAGTTAGGCTGGTGTCAGACGAGCGCATTCTGTGTGGACTGTGCGTCCGTGCACAACGGACGTACTTTATGACTGACGACAAGGTAGTGGCCACGCGGTCCGTTTTTGTGACTGATGTTTTTTTTGACTGATGTAGAAGGGAAATAAAATTAATATGAAAAAACATTTTGTCCGTCAAAAATGCTGGACGTCAAAAATGCAGTCCGTCTGACTACGTTCCATCACTCACACACAAAGCTATGAGGACGTGGCGCACTCCGCACGTCCGTTCTAGCGGTTTTACGTTCTTGCCTAACTTGCGTCCGTTTGCCGCATTCGTTGTGCGTCCGCACTTCTGTGCAGACGTACTTTGTGTGTGGGTCTCTATGGATCATAATTGTATGCTACCACGGACGTTAAAATGTGCGGCAACACGGACGTGATCACTGCGCTCATCTGACATGAGCCTAAACAGTTACAGTTACAAGTATTAAGAAAGCGCTAACAAATTCCTTGGCGATGTACAATGGGAGAGACCAAATAACAAATATACATACACGTTACACACACGGAACAGAAGGAGGGAGGACCCTGCTCAAGAGCTTACAATCTAAGAGGAGAGGATTAGGGGAGGGTGAGTGAAGCGGTGGGTCCCAGGAGGGCTGAATGGGGAGAGGAGCAGGAAATGACAGTGGGGGGGGGTTATGTAGTGAGCCGATCGGCTTCTGTAATGTATTTTCAGAGACTTCTTGAAGGACTGGAGAGACGGGGAGAGTCTGATGTTACGCAGGAGGGAGTTCCATAGAAAGGGAGCAGCTCGGGAGAAGTCTAGTTTTATGCTTGCAGGCTTTATCTGTGTTCATGTTTTAATTCTTGCAATGTCACACAGGTCTTTTGGAGATTTGTAGATAATATTTTCAATGAAAGAATATAAATCTAAGGTATATATTTGTAAGGCTAAAGAACTGACATCTCGCAACCTTACCCCTTGTATGTACTGATATATTACTTGTAGGCAGATGGAAGCCCGTGCCTTCTGTTCTTGTTAAAGTATTCAGTACAGGCTGTGTTTTATTATAGAGCTTTAATTGATGACAATAAAATATAGAAGTGGAAACCACAATGAAAACCAGGAATAATGAAGTCAAAGCTAAGCAATTTACATGCACTATCCTCAACTCTTCTCGTATCTGAGCATGGAATGATTGGGACTTTTTGGATTGGGTAAATTGTTATATAGCTGTTGTGACCTGAAAAATCTTTTGTTTGCCATGTAATGGGATTTGCACTAGTGGTCACCTCCCTCCCATTAATCTCTCTTTATTTATTTATTTTTAACGACTGGTATGGGAAGCTCATAGCAGCATCAGAATACACAGTTCCGTCCATTCCTGATCAGAGCCGTTGCATCATCCACGGAAGGAGGTAAAAGTAAATTGTCTGGTCAATAAATACAATTGCTTCTGTAATAAGAAAGACAAAGATACGCAGTCTCCACCATATCCTGGGGCATACCTCCTACATTGGAGAGGCAATTTGTAATTTGGAAAATGTGCTTCTGTCCCTCTTCTTGCTGTGCTTAAAACATATGGGGCTCTATTAACTGCTTTGCGCAAAAGCGCACGCGCAGCGCTATTTTTTTGTGCGCAGCGTTAAACGTCAACGCGCGTAAATTAACGCTGATATTAAAACCCGAGCGCATTTTCTCATCTGTTAAAAAATAACCCGCGTTAAAAAGACACGCAAAAATGCTGCGTGCAGAAATCGGTGTGCGGACTGTTTTTTTACATGATTCAGCCAATCAGAATTAAGAACCACAATTGTCTCCCATTAAGTTTTTGCGCCTGTCAAAATCAATCTGGGTATATATGCGGCAGCAATAATAAAAACAAGCACAACCTCTCAATTTTATTGTTTGGGTATGTGTATAATGTGTAACTATACGTTGCTGTATTTTTTTTCGGGCTGCTGTATTTGGTTTCAGCCAGGACGTTCAGATTTGCCTTTAACACCAGCTTTTAAAAGACGTTAAATTATGCGCGCAAATGTTGTACGTTAAAATTTGCGCATAGATTGTAATACCATCCGCGTACCAGCGCACAAACGCATTTGCGCTCACAATTTAAGTATAGGATGCGCAACGTACATTGAACTCGCAAAGGGTTCGCGCAGGTTCACCCACGATAGATGTTAACGCACATTTCTGGCGCAGACATTGTTATACGACGTTCTGCGCAAAGGGTTTTTCCCCTCGCGTTAAAGCGTGTTTGCACACGCGTTAACGTTTGCGCATAGAAGTTAATGGAGCCCATGGTGTGTGTCATGTCTTCACATCGCTGCAGAACAATACAACCTACAACAACAGGGAATACCGACAGCCAGGAGTTAATAATAAATGTTTTTAGAAATACTGGTGAACATAAAATGTATTTATGAATTACAAGTATTGATATGAATGGGAAACCAAATACAAAGTCCACCTAAATTATCTTGGAATGGTCTAGTTTGTGGCCACACCTCAAGCCAGTAAGCCACATTCCATAAAATGTGAATGTTCCCCTTTGCCTAAGGTTGGGGGTCAGACAAACGCAGTGTTCACGTCCGTGTTACCGCACATAAGTACGTCCGTGATAGCATACAATTGTGTTAAATGGAGCCCCACACACGAAGTACGTCGGCACAGAAGTGCGGAGGCTGACGGACGCTGCAAACGGACGCAGGTTAGGCAAGAACGTAATACTGCTAGAACGGACGTGCGGAGTGCGCCACGTCCACAACGTCCGCATAGCTTTGTGTGTGAGTGATGGAGCGTGGTCAGACGGACTGCATTTATACGTCCAGCATTTTTGACGGACAGAATGTTTTATCATTGTAATTTATTTTCCCTGCTACATCAGTCAAAAAATACGTCAGTGAAAAAAATGGACTGTGTGGCCACTATCTTGTCGTCAGTCAGAAAGTACGTCCGTACTGCACGGACGCACAGTCCGTACAAAATGCGCTCGTCTGACCCTAGCCTAAGGCAACTGTTTGTTTACATGCTCTAGGATCCAATAAACATAATTTAAAACAACGTTCAGGTGGTCTGCCATTTGTTGTGCCTCAACCAAAACATACTTGATATGAACTACTATCTTCTCTGCCATGATTTGAGCTATTTAGACCATATACCGGCAGTAATGTCAACTATGATTATGGTATATCCATGTAATTGGGCAGACTAGATGGGCCGAAAGGTTCTTATCTGCCGACATTTTCAATGTTTCTATATAATCAGGATTTACTAAATCTGCACTTGTTAATTGTTGACAGACGTTATATGCAAAAATAAATGACGTGAATACGTTTCCCCAAATTTTAAGCCAAAAAAGCCGAATTGGAAAAATGAAAATTCCCTGGTCATTTCACTTAAACATCCAACTATGAACAAGATTGAATAATATCAATTATTCCCACTCTGCACATTCACTCACTGCTACTATAAAACACATTGGTCTCTACACATTGTTTGGGTCACGTAAGGTATTTAAAGTGTACCTGTAGTGACCTGGTACACTTTGAGATATCCCATTAGGGAACAGATATTGCATTGGCCTTACAGATCAACGTGATACTCATTCCTTGTTGAGATATCACAGCATGCACTCAGCACAATGCAGTGAGGGAGCTGCTATATTTTGCTACCCATTGGCAAGGGTGGGGGATGTCGTACTTTGATGTGCGATTGACCCTCATCAGTGAAGATGGGACAGTGACTGAGCAGAGTACAGACAAGTGAAGGGCAAGGAAACTTTACAGCAGTTAAAATGTTCCATAGAGAAGTAATGGTTAATCTATTCAGAGAACGCTGAACAGCACCGAAATGTTGGCGAAATACCCATATTTTTCGGTGCTTCTGTTCAACAGGTTTAATCCTTTCCATGTGGAGGACACGCTCAGCATGTCCTGCCGCATGTACACTTTGCTGCGTCCTCCCTTTTGCAGCAGCGATTGGCCGGGATTCTGGCCGATCGCGGCGGCCCCACTTCCGCGATGTCAGCCCAGCCTCCGGGACCCAGGCGGGCACGATAGACGTCATCGCGCCAGTGCGGGGAAGGTGCCTGAAGGGGAGGGGGAGGTCCCTATGCGGGCCACAAGCTAAGTGGAGGCTGTCTTTAACCCCTAGGGGGCTGGATCGCGATATGGCGCCAACAGGTCGATGACGTCAGTTCTGGAATTAAGCCTTAGCTGCCACCTATGGTGGAGATAGTGGGTTCCAATGATACCAAACATGACCAGGTAAAATGTAAAAGAAAAATTTAAAATAAAAATAAAATAAAAAAATAATTTAAATAATTGTTTTTTTGTTAATGCAGCAATATTGTTCTCATTTCAATTATAATGTGAACAATGATGCTGCACTAAACATTTTTTCTATAGAGGCATTTGCTAAAAAACATGTAATTTCACCCCCAAAAAAATGGAACTAGTCCCCATTTCTAATTTTATTAACAAGCGCACCCCATAGAAAATATAATCGCAAAGGCTCGCATGATAAAATATGAAAAAAAAAACCACTTTACACAATGTAGATGACTGAAAATTCAATTTTTATTGTATTTTTTGTTATAATATACAGGCAGGACATGACGAATACATATAATAATGATAAATTATGAATCTGCCGAGTCTGCCGGAAAGAACGATATATAATATGTCTGGGTTGTATAATAAAATGTGACTTTGAATCGCGTTTAAACATGATGAGCGAAACCGGTAAAAATGAGCTCAGCACAGAGGTGTGAAAAGGCTCAGCAGCGAAAGGGTTAATCAGGTGAATCCCATAGGTTTTAATGGGGGATTTTTTTTTCTCCAACGTTTATTCTTTTCTTTTGCAGCAAAAAGCCTTTTTATTTTTTAGAATTTTTTTAAGTATTTGTCTGGATTTTTTTAGCAAAATTTTTGATTCCGTCTTATATATTTATTGGTTATTTTTTTTATTCTGTAACAGACCTTTTTTTATTATTATTCATAGGACCTTATTTTTTATTTCCATGCATAATTTTTTTGTTTTAAACATCTTTTAAAAATTGTGTTTTTTTTAGTTTTGCTTTTTACCTCTGGCGACTGATCGGCTTTTTTTCATTGGCGTTCGGCGACTGTTCGGATGCGTTCAGCGGTCTGTTCGGCGGATCAACGGCGGTTTGCGGCTGCTTTCGGCTGTCTGTTCAGAGGATCGACGGCTCTGTCCAGCAGGTTGATCGGCGGATCCCTTGTCCGTACGTTGGGGACACGTCGTACGTACACGCGTACGTCAGCAAATTGAACTTGACAAAGTGCACCGAATAACCTCCATAGTAATGTCCGTATTTCCACTAGTGTACATCAGAAATACACTTCCTATGATGCTCTGCTGCTCTAGTGACTGACTCATACTACTTTATTTTCTATTCCACATACCAAAAAAATCATTTTACTAATGTATAATAATCTACATTTGAAGTGACTCGGTCCTCATTTTCCTACAGAGCACCGCAATTATGGAATAACCTCCCAGACACCATCAAATCTTCCCCCAGTCTTAAGTCACTCAAAAGCTCCTTACTAACATACCTCAATACAGAATGCACCTGTAAACATGGAACCTAGTGACTATATTTCCTACATATTTTTCTGTTAATCTGTATATTTGTGTTTTTTTTTTTAATATCTTGCATTGTATTACTTTGTATTTCTGTAACTGTAACACTTCAATGTTCTTGAACCCAGGACATACTTGAAAACTAGAGAAATCTCAATGTATCCTTCCTGGTAAAATACTTTAGAAATAAATAAATAAATAGCCAGTTTGTTTACTCAATTATATATTTACACACACGAATATATAAATACAATACACACACTTAAAATATATAATAATACTTATGCCAAAAATACCGCTACTACTATTGGCTTTGTTTTGGGCAAAGTACATCCCTGGAACAACTACTAACGTTTGTTTGTTTTGAATATTTTTTAAAATGCGTACCCTCGTGACATTCTGTTTTGTCCATGTGTCCCAGAGACAGAACTGAAAGATCTCAGTGCATGTTTCTTGGTAAAATACTTTATACACACCACACACACACGCCACACACACAGTGTCTGTGTTTAGACATCTTGAATAAATATATAGTTGTCTCACAAGACTTACCAGGTATTCAGCTTTACTTAGCTCCACTGTGCGTAACAAAAAAAAAGAAATACCCTGTGGATAAATGTCGTCGATAGACCTGTTGCGTGTGCTGCTTCATTGCTTTGCAAATAAAATATAACCAAATACAAAACACAAACAGTGCGATTCCTTCATATTTGTTATAACTGGGCCAAGAATGCGGCTTTATAAACCATCCACTATATAACAACTATGTTGCGGTTTCCAGCGGTGACACTGTGTTGGTCATCCATACATAATAACAATGAAAAGAAATCTTACTTTTGTTTGTTTAAGTACCCAAAGCCATCCCCTATAGCATACATTGGGCTATTGTTTACCGATCCTTTAGCATATGTACAAAATAGTAGACGGTGTGAAATGGTGATGTTGTCAAGGGGGAGGGTTCGGCTGCAGAGTCCAAGTCTTCCTTGTTTTTTTTTTCTTTTTCAATGTTTTATTAGAAATGTGAATAAACTGTGAATGCTCGCTCCCTCATCCCACTCAGGCATGCATGTAGAGGGCAGGAACAATTGTGCGTGACCTTTGGCATGCCTGCTATTCATTAATCACACACTTTTAGTTATGCTTCTTCTTCAGAGGGGATCTGCCTGTGTCTGGGTGAAGCAATCATGTATTCTAAGTTTACATTTCTTGTTTTGCAACACTCTGAGGCGACATCAAGTCTTCAAAAATATTAAAACCTCCGTTTACAAATTAGTAACAATAGTGCCGATTCATTTATTGTTTTACACAAGCGTTGTGGTTTTATGTATTTTTGTTTTTTCGTTTGTTTTATTGGACTTTTTGCAATTCGGCGTTCATTTCGTATTTTTGTTCGCTTTTCATTTCTGTTTGCTTTTAATGTTTTAATGCAGAAAGTCATTAACGTTCGCAGTGGGAAAGTAGGTTTGGAGAGGTCTGGGAGGGAGCTGCAACGCTGGGGGAACTCCACTTGAAAACATACTGATTTGAACAAGTGACTTTTATGGGGGAGGGTAGCTAGCTGCGTGTATGAATTGAACCGTCCTACTTTTCAAGCGATACAGTGGAGTTTTGTGGGCCTCTGTATTATACGCTCGTTTTCAATAATGAAATCGTGTACACCTGTTTGTGTATATCACTCTGCAGCTTCCAACAACTTCTATTGCCTCACAATCCCCCCGAGTAGTCCAGTAATAGTATATCTGACTCCTAATACATTTATAATTAATGCTGAAAGAATTTTACCATTCCAAGTCCATTTTTAGTTACGCATATGTCAGTGGAAAATAAAAAACAAGTGTATATTTATTCAACCGTGTGCGCGGATAATGTGTTTACATTGTATTCTGCTGCAAATACCCCCCCCCCATTTATCTTTTAGAACTGAAGTTCCTCTTCACTATGCAATGTGATTAAGTGGCTCAAACAAAATATTGTTTTTCTCTTCTGCCTTAGCTGAAACAGGTTTAGTTTTCTTATCTTCCTTTGTTCACTAGCGTTCAAAAAATAATGTCTGAATGCATTTTTCAGGTCAAGTTTCTTAGATGACATTTTTTTTTAATGGGGGGAAAAGGGAATGTCCTTGGTGATTCTCAGCTACGGAAAGGATGTGTTTATAAATATACTAACAGGATAATGAAACAATATTTTAAATACGCGAGTAGCTTCTTTTTTTTCCTTTTTCATTTTGCAGTACTCCCAATCTGTGATACAGGCCTCAGGGGTGTATTCTTGCATACTCTGCATAGGGCAGCATGCTGGAGGAGGAGCACAGCATTTTTTAGTGCTTTGTGAATGAGAGAAAGGTCTGTTGTGGGAAGAAACTTAACAAAATACAATATATAACAGGGGTCAAAAGGTAAATGAACTCGCCAAAAGTACTCCCATATCACTTCCTAGAACACGTCATGACATACAAATAGTAAAAAAATATATCCATATTATGCACGCATACATGCAGTACAAACACACACTTTCATACAGTATATACACATGTATAGAATATATATACTGTCACGCCCCATCCTCTGAACCTCTGGTAGCACCTTTCCAGTAGTGCCCAACCCCAGAACCAGTACTGGGATCCTGCTCCTCTGAAACAGCAGTGAAACACATAAACAGTTAAACACCAAACACGTCACAACAAGACACCATACCTGAATAAAGGGCTATGCCCCCAGATCTCCTGTACTGATCATTATAGTTCAATCCTGACAGAGTGAAGACTTACCTTCTGCTGCTCTGAATTATCCAATTTACCCAAACCCTCTACCTGTTCCTGTTCACCGGATTCTCAATATACCTTCTGACTTAAAGCTCCAGTAACCTACTTCTCTCCACCTATAGTTTTCAAACCTGGTCAGTCTCCATCCTTCTTTCATCCTTCCTCCATCCTTACCTTCTGTGTGTGCAGACCACTGCACCCTAGGCTCACCATATCCCCATCACCCCGGTGCCATACTCTCACATATTCACCTGTATATACACATATCACACATACAGGAATAACACTGCCATGTGGGGGTGTAAAGGAATAGGTTCAGACATGTTTCTGCTCTGATCCTGCCCCTGTGGAGCCGGTGTAGCAGCAGAAGGGGCATTCAGTCCTCGTGACATCGTAACATACAGCCCCATCAGGCAATATCCCCATTCATTCAATCAATCACACACGCACGCATCCTGTTTTCAAACTCCTTGTAGAGGTCCAATATATTGGAGATGTGGAGGTTTATAACATGTGGGAAAGCAATAAATCGCACAGCAATGTGTCTGTAAACTATATACGTGCGGTTAGTGATCACTTGGTGTAAATAAGACAGTGTTCTAAATCACCTTTTTATTTCTATAAATGGCTTTGAAATGTGACATTTATTGTTGACAAATGTATTTAATATGGGGGGGGGGTAGTGGAAATCGTATTGCCGAGGGAAGCACTGATGCTAACTATATGCCTGTATATGCTTCGCTATGTGACACATATCCTTTTTACTTATGTTGTAAGCTTCTCAGCCATGTCATAATAATTACCTCAAGCAAGTTGTCTAAACTTTTGGTGCCCTGCATAGACACATTCTTCATTTCTCTTATGTCCATTGAAGCCACTTGTTTGCTTGCGATTTGATTTTCCATGGCACAGAGCTGAGGCCTGGACCCCACCAGTGGTGTATTTTGGCCTAGGCCGACAAGGCCTAGGGCGGCACTTTCCAGGGGGTGGCGGCCCGCACCGGGTGGCCCCACCCCTAAAATAAATAAATAAATAAATAATAATAATTAAAATAATAAATGGTTTATTAGATATTGCATAAAAACGGGAATATTTTTAACATTGAAACCTATGGGGTTCACCTGAATAAACCTGCTGATTGAAACCACCGAACATCAGGGCATTTCACTGACATTTGGTGTTCTCTGAATAGATTAACCATTACTTCTCTATGGGGATTTGCACTGCCTTCAAACAGCACCATACTTGCTGGCAGTTCGCCAAACTTGTGTGTGAGCATATCACAGAGCAGTGGTGTACTTAGGGGAGTGGTGGAGGGCGGGCCGCCCCAGGTACCAGTGATTATTGGGGTGTCATTAGGGGGTACTAGGAGGTGCCACTGTAACTGTGTGTCAGCTTTGAGCTGTGTTCTCAAACAACGAGCAGCGGAGCAGGGCGTTTGCATACAGAATAAAATCGAATAGAATAAAAATCCCCCTCTCCTCCCTCCATAACTCCTCCCTTGCCCCGCAGCAGCTCTAGGAGAGGGGAGGGGGATGTGATTTGAGACCACAAGATTCTCTACGCTGCACCCCGGAACGAGCATAAGCATACACTGACCAACAGACCACAAGATTCTCTACGCTGCACCCCGGAACGAACATAAGCATACACTGACCAAAAGACCAGAAGATTCTCCACGCTGCACCCCGGAAGGAGCATAAGGTGGCAAGGATTCAGAATGTCATCCAATGCTATCCTCCAAAGAACGCCATTTTTGCAACTCTATTTTATTTCTAAATTTATTAATTTCTGGCTGATTTCATGTTTCAATTTTCCCACCTTTTACTTAGTCTTCACTTCTGCCTCTCACCCTCCCCACTATTTCTGCTCCTCCTTCTCCTCCTCTCCCCTCCTGTGGTGTAGTTTCTTAAAAGCACACTTAGGAAATCTCCATTCTATCTTCTTCCAGCATACACTGACAAACAGACCACATGATTCTCCACGCTGCTAATATTTTTATTTTTTCTTTAAAAATAACATGGTCATGTTTAGTATCATCGGAAAGGCCATGCTCTGGCCTTTCATATGATACCAAACATTAACCCCTAGCTGCCACGGATCGGGCGATGGGGGAGTAATTGGAACCCCTATCTCCACCATAGGTTGCAGGTAGGGGTTAACTCCCAAACTGACGTCATTGCGTCCATGTGCGATGACGCCAGTAGGCAGGGGGGAGATCCCGGAGGCTTGGCCGACATCCAAGATGTTGGCCAGCTCCAGAATGTCACGTTCGCAATGGCGCTCACCTAAGATCAGCGTTGTTTGGCTCTTTATGGACAGATTTCTACAATGCGTAATATTAAAGCAAACAGGACTGTAATACCTAGTATCCCAAGCCAGGGAGGTAATACAGAAATCTAAGTACCACTCAACACCAAATGGTTTTGTGACCAAGCAGTTGCTGGTCTACAATCAGAGATAATGTGTTGCGTTTTGTACATAGACTTGGTGTCAAGCCAGTAAGTTGAGAGGTTGGTAGATTTAGCAACCTGCAGGGCAGACCCACTCACAGAAACCATATAATATGCTTTGTAATTAAACCATGCACTTGACAAGCAATTTGAAGTGCTGATTGATTTAGCAAACTGAAGGACAGACCCACAGACTGGGATCATTCGGTATGCTCTGTACCTAGACCTGGTATTAGGTAGACAGATTGAGCGGTGGATAGAATTAGCAACCTGGTGGGAAGACCCATAGACTGAGATCATGTGGTATGGTCTGTACCCAGGCCTGGTATTCGGCAGACAGATTGAGCGGTTGATAGAATTAGCAACCTGAAGGGCAGAACTTCCAACTGAAATCATGTGGTACAAAACATGCATACACACTCTGTGATCACAGCATACAACAAGTACACACACAAGGGTAAATCGTAAGAATCGTCAGTAGGCAGTCCGGGTCAATCAACATAAGCAAGGTCCTCGTACTAGGAGAAAGTCGGCAACAACACAAAAGTAGCACTGAGACAAACTCAAGAGTCAGCTGGCGATGCGGGAAAATAACTCCACGTCAGGGCGACTAGCATTGTCTCGCGCCCTGTACTTAAGGCCGGCGGCTCCGCGTCATCACGCCAAGCCCCGCCTGTTCAGACACCGATCGGCCAGCTTGTACTCCTGGCACCCAACCACCAGCCAGCGATGCCGCCCAGACCCCCAGGCAGCGCCATGGGGGCCGAAGACGTGACACAGGAGAGGACCGCTATCCGGCGCCGGTTGGCACCGAATCGCGATCCAGTCCCTAAAAGGTTAAAGGCAGACACCGCTTGGAAGGGCAGGCTGTGCCCTTCCAAGCGGTGTCTGCCTTTTTGCTGTGCCCCTCACGGATGGGGAGGGAGAGTGGTCCAAAGGACCCCACCCTCCCCTTCAGGCACCTTCCTTGCTCTGACTGGATGCGATGACGCTATTCATGCCAGCCCCGGTCACGGAGGCTGGTCTGACATCAAACATGTCAGCCCGCACCAGGAGGCTGCAGCAATCGGCTGAAATACCGGCCGATCACTGACTGCAATGATAGGACGTGTTCAACGCATCCGTAGCACAGAAGGCTGACTTGGCTGGACGCGTCCTTAGCAGCCAAGTGGTTAATATCAACAACTTTTGGATTAAAAAAAATAATAATTGTACCATTTATTTGGAAAAACGGCATGCATACTTAACACCTAATTGTAGGATTAAAATAATTTTGCCTATTCGAAGATAACAGATTAATAATAAGATATGCATCAATACCTTTTCATTTATTCACATATCCTTTATGGCAGTGGTCCCTCTAACACCAGTGTTTCCCAAACCTGTCCTCAGGACCCACTGACAGGCCAGGTTTTCCAGATATCTGAAGTACAGCACAGGTGATATGATTTGCTGCTCATTGGTTGCAGGATTCAGTCTGCATTTCTCCAAGACAATCCTAAAACCTGACCTGTTAGGGGTACTTGAAGACCAGGTTTGAGAACCATTGCTTTTTGGGATGAATAGTTCTGGACATTGGTTGGTGTCCCTGATTTTACACAATTCACACAGAGTCTGCACTATAAGCATACAGGTAGAAATGGCCTTTGCGTCATACAATAAATGTGATATAGATAATAAAATGGTCAGATCTCCTGCCTATTTGTAGTGGGATTTGTAGTGATCATAATGTGATTATTAGCAATGTAGCTTCCACAAAATATCAATAGAATAGAAAAATATCTGTGTCATAATGCCTGTGTATGGAAATTACAGTAACCATGTATCTGTACTGTACAGGGATTTTTCCATCATTATAATCCCCTGAATATTATCCCTCTTCAGTAGTGCGTGACCCTAGAGCTCTCCTTATATTCTGTCTTTTGTTTGGCTGTTGTAATGTAGCAATAAAGCTACCTGACTTTTTTTTCCAGTAAGAATAGGTACGCCACCTTCCATCTTATTTGCTGTCATACAGCACAGAGATAATAATGAGATTTTTGTTTCTCCCCAGGGTGAATAAGAGATATGTAAGGAGGGTTTCTTAAGCTAAATTTCATTTGTTTTAGGTCAGGGTCAGACGAGCGTTTTTAAGAACGGAAGGAACATCTGTGAGCAGGGCCGGACTGGGAATAAAAAGCAGCCCTGGAAAAAAAAAATGAAATCAGCTGTATTGTTGGAACGGCCGGAGCCTCGCCTTTCCAATAATACCAAGAATGACCAGAGATTATGTAACAGAAATTACTACAATAAAAAAAACAATGATAGTGCTCTGTAATACAGTAATGTGTATGAGTGTGAGTTTTATTGCTGTGCAGCACTGTGATACAGTAATGTGTGGTGTGTATGAGCGTATCTCGGCTGCATAGCAACACAGCTCATAGCAATGTGCGGTGTCTATGAGCGTATCACAGATCTGCACGGCAGCAAAAGCTCATACGCACTGCACATTATTGTGAGTTTTGTTGCTGTGCAGCACTGTGATACAGTAATGTGCGGTATGAGTGTATCGCAGTGCTGCACAGCAACAAAACTCACAATAATGTGCGTTGCGTTAGAGCGTTGCTGCTGTGCAGATCTGTGATATGCTTATATACACTGCACATTACTGTATCACAGACCTCCATAGCCATAAAACTCATAGTAATGTGCTTTGTTTAGAAATTAGGGTTAGAAACTAGGGTTAGAAGCTATTAGGGAAACAGATTAGGGGCACAGATTAGGGTTAGAAGCTATTAGAGGAACAGATTAGGGGGTACAGATAAGGGTTAGAAGCTATTAGGGGAACAGATTAGGGGTACAGATTAGGGCTAGAAGCTATTAGGGGAACAGATTAGGGTTAGAAACTATTAGGGGTACAGATTAGGGTTAGAAGATACTAGGGGTACAGATTACGGTTAGAAGCTATTAGGGGCATTGATTAGGGGTACAGATTAGGGTTAGAAACTATTAGGGGAACAGATTAGGGTTAGAAGCTATTAGGGGCATTGATTAGGGGCACAGATTAGGGTTAGAAACTATTAGGTGCATTGATTATTTTCTAACCCTAATCTGTTCCCTAATCAATGCCCCTAATAGTTTCTAACCCTAATCTATACCCCTAATCTGTGCCCAATAGCTTCTAACCCTAATCTGTGCCCCTAATCAATGCCCCTAATAGTTTCTTACCCAATCTGTACCCCTAATCCGTGCCCCTAATAGTTTCTAACCCTAATCCATGCCCCTAATAGTTTCTAACAGATTAGGGATAGAAGCTATAGGGGGGGCGTGGCCGGCTGCTGAAGAGAGAGGACGCGTGTCTTAGGAGCTCCGACCAGTCCCTCTCTCTTGGGGTTCCCCTTGCTGTATTTACCCGCTGATTTTCACCACAGGACCCCAGAGTGGCTAGCCATCGGAGCCAAGATGTCCGGGGCCCGTTCTGTTCCCCCCCGGACCAGAGAGAGCCGATATGCGACAGGCATGGTGTGCCGGCGGCCATCTTGAGGCCTACCTCCGGGCTGTATCGTGGCTTGGGAGTAAGAGAATCTACTAAACAAAGCAGTGCCTTTCCTGCTCCCATCACCCCAGCTGATTGATGGAAGGAACGGATGGGGGACACGTAGGGTGGCGGGCGGGTGCCCCGTCGCTTCCCGCGCTATCCGACCTGGAAGTGGCGTTCCTGGCACTCGAGGGCCTTATGTTGGAGGAGGATGATGATGAGAGCCCGTTGACACGGGGAGTCATGCAACGCTTCACTGCGGCCCTGAGGAGCTGCAGAGGCGCAAGTACCCTGAGCGACGCTGCGCCTGAGGGGGCCCGGATGGCTACAGAGGACCCGGGTGGTGAGATCGTGGAGGAGTCTGCAGTTATGCAGTCTGGGGTGTTACTACCTCCCGAACCTATGGTGGCTGAACTGAGCCTGGCCCAGACATGTCATGTGGCTGTAATGGAGGGCTACGACATGGCCCTCATCCCGAATGAGACGCTGACACTGCTACCCACACCTGGTGGTACGCAGGTCGATCGAGAGGAGAGTAGGAGGCAGGTCCCTCTCCTGATGGGAGCTGGGTCTATTTTCAGCATTGGAGGGAAGCTGGCCCATCTGAGCACTGAAACCAGGGGTGGCAGTGGAGAGGTACCTCCTGGGGTTATCTGTTTCGCCGCCGACCTTCTCCTTGTCCCTCGCTGACGGGCCTTGTTTATTCTGCCTCATCCTGCCTGCTTCGCAGATGCCTCCATTTCGGGACACAGGCTGAGAACCTTCCTTTATTTTTCTTGCCCTATCTCTTTGACGATGACCTGCTGTTTCCCTTACAAGACCTCTCTGTTTGCCCACACGCTGAGACTTTTCATATTTTACTTTGATTTTTTCCGATGAGACCCCCCAATTGGGGATGATTTTGTTACTTTGAGTTGCTACCCCTGGTTGATTTCCCCCCCTCGCATGCGGAGACTTTTGATTATTTCCTTTTTTATTATTTTTTTTTTCCTTTTTCTTTCTCCCTGGCATATCCGGGATATCTTGGAGGTGCTACAGTGGCCTGGTGCCCAGCTTGGCCCCCTAACCGCCTGGGCCTGGTGCCATTATCCCCCCTGCCCCCCCCCATGGTTACACAGCCACACGGGAACCCGCCAGGGCAGGCACAATTTTGGCCTATGCCAGTTTTTCCCCTCTTAACCCCCCCCTATCCCCCTTTTTGGTCGGTAACCACAGCAGTACTTTCATGCAGTCGTTTATTTGTCGTGTTGCATTTTTGTTTTATAGCCTATGCCTTTCGTGAGTTTTTGCAAATGACTTCTGAAGACATTCTCGCTTTTCAGTTTCTGATGAGACTTCTTAGTTATCTACGGCATTGTTTTTGATGGCCTCTTAAATGAGTATGGTATATATGATTCTTATTATTCTCCCTCTGTTCCCCCCTTCCCACTATTTAGGATGTTTTTTCAGCGGACTCTTTTTCTTGATTTTCTATCGCAGTGCTTCATGGATAAATAGTTATTTTCTCTGATGTCTGTGCGGCCCTGCGAGGCCCTCACTCTATGTTTACTTGTATGATGACATATTTCAAAATAAAATTTTTTGAATATAAAAAAAAAAAAAAAGAAGCTATTAGGGGCACAGATTAGGGGTACAGATTGGGGTTAGAAGCTATTAGGGGCATTGATTAGGGGCACAGATTAGGGATAGAAGCTATTAGGGGCACAGATTAGGGATACAGATTAGGGTTAGAAGCAATTAGTGGCACAGATTAGGGTTAGAAGCTATTAGGGGCACAGATTAGGGATACAGATTAGGGTTAGAAGCAATTAGTGGCACAGATTAGGGTTAGAAGCTATTAGGGGCACTGATTAGGGTTGGAAGCTATTAGGGGCAATGATTAGGGTTAGAAGCTATTAGGGGCAATGATTAGGGGCACATATTAGGGTTAGAAACTATTAGGGGCATTGATTAGGGGTACATATTAGGGTTAGAAGCCATTAGGGGCACAGATTAGGGTTAGAAGATATTAGGGGCATTGATTAGGGGTACATATTAGGGTTAGAAGCTATTAGGGGTACAGATTAGGGTTAGAAGCTATTAGGGGTACAGATTAGGGTTAGAAGCTATTAGGGGTACAGATTAGGGTTAGAAGCTATTAGGGGCACTGATTAGGGTTAGAATTTAGCAATCAGGGGCACTGATTAGGGGCACAGATTGGGGTTAGAATTTAGCAATTAGGGGCACTGATTAGGGGCACAGATTGGGGTTAGAATTTAGCAATTAGGGGCACTGATTAGGGGCACAGATTGGGGTTAGAAAGTAGAGAGTGAAAGTAAAAGAGTGCTAGAGAAGAAATGACAGGAGTGGGGGAAAGAGAAAATTTTAAAGGGCGAATGAGAATATTAATGAGGGGAAATAGAGAATTAGATTAATTAATTATAAGGACAGATGAACATAGTCAGAAAGACAAATGCATAAACAGGGAGAAAGACAGATAAAGGGATACACAGAAGGAGAATAATTGAGAGAAGGAATAGGTGAAGAGACTCCTCCATACTCACCTGCCTCTTGCTTCCAGGTCTCCCAGCTGCTCCTCCTGCTGCTGGCTGACAGGCTGTCTCCCAGTATCAGCAGGGTCTGATCACATGACAGGCAGGGGTTA
Source organism: Leptobrachium leishanense (assembly GCA_009667805.1). Classification (NCBI taxonomy): domain Eukaryota; kingdom Metazoa; phylum Chordata; class Amphibia; order Anura; family Megophryidae; genus Leptobrachium; species Leptobrachium leishanense. The sequence continues at coordinate 125,714,049 of CM019067.1, read as the reverse complement.
CTGCACCTCTGTCCTGCCATACAGTATCAATCGAAGTAGAGGTAATGTCACTGCTCTGCATGGAGAGAGCCTGTGGAGACATGGGTTCGATCCCAGCGAGCACCTCTCCAGTAAGTGTCCTTGGCAAGACACCTAACGGTACATACTCGCCACCCAGGACATACTTGAAAACGAGAGAAATCTCAATGTATCCTTCCTGGTAAAATCCTTTCTCCAAAAAAATGCTGCCTGTTAGTGCAGGCAGCACGATGATATGCTGCCTGTCACAGGGATATGCAGGGCCAGTTCCCTGCTCCTGCCTGAAGACGAGCAGTTCAAAAGGATGCAGGGGCCCTCCCAACCCCACCACATGAAATTGTATTACTTTGTATTTCTGTAACTGTAACACTTCAATGTTCTTGAACCCAGGACATACTTGAAAACGAGAGAAATCTCAATGTATCCTTCCTGGTAAAATCCTTTATAAATAAAAATAAATAAATAAATAAACATGACTGACACCGGTCCCCATGCCATAACCAACGCTTTGAGGCAGCCTGCCATGTGCGAGCAAGCACTCGAGCAGGCTGCTTGATTGTTTCTGCGGCTGCGCTCACCCGGCCATACACCCCCCTCCCTCTCAGCCTGTCAATCACTGGGGCCGGTGCTCCGCCACCTGCAGTGCGCTACTGGCAGGCTGATAGGAAAAAAAAGACGTTTAAAACGGCATTTAAATTATAAAACGGCCCCCCAGCGGCCCCAAAAGTGAATCAGCCTACCGGGATACCTCACTGCAAACAGTGTGCTCAGCGCTGCAAGGCTCGATCCTCCTGTTGAACGCGCATCGTAGCACTTCGACGGGGAGGCTTTCAGCACAGCCACAGCAGGTCCGTTGTAGTGCGCGCAATTCGTGCACACGCTAGTGTGTGGCCGTCCCCATCGAAGCATCACAAATCTGACGGACGCCGGGAGGCACGTCAGTACAGGCACATGTAATGCGCTCGTCTGACCCCGGCCTTAAAAGGCACACTCTACAGCTCTGAATGCTGACATCAACCTCTCTCAGACCGCCCGTGATAGCATGCATCCTGAGAGAGATAGCTGGTGGAGCGGTTCTGCGCATGCATGCACAGCTCCAATCCTTTGTATTGGTGCTACAAAAAGCATGCATGTGTAAAATGAATCACAATCTGCGCACCCTGCACAATCCGATTTCCTGAGCTATGCAAATTACGTAAAAAAAATCTGCAGGGACTTCCAGATTTTTGAAGATCAGAGCTGACTGGGATGAGCAGCACTAGCCAAGGGAGAAAAGGTGAGTATTTACACCTAAAACAAAAAAAACGCTAGGGGAATACAAAAACAGACATCTAAAAGATGTCAGAATTGTAGCGCCAGGGAGGTTAATCCAAGTGGGTGTAGAATTTTCTATATCCAAGCAGGGGCGGATCCAAAACACAGGTTTGGGGGGGGCATTCTACCAATTTTGGCCAAGAGCTGGTGTTGGGTTCGCAGTGACAAGCGGATATATTTTCCCCCAGCTCACATGGATATATATATATATATATAGATATATATATATATATTGCCCCCAGGCAACTCACATGGATATATATATTGCCCCCAGGCAAATCACATGGGTATATATATTGCCCCCAGGCAAATCACATGGATATATATATTGCCCCAGCTCACATGGATACAGTTGTGTTCAAAATTATTCAACCCCCACTGAAATTGAGTGTTTTGGCCAGTTTGACATTGATTTTGATCATTCAGTCATCTTGCTTACAATTAAATCAAAGAGGCACGTGTAGGTCAGACAAATATAACATAACATTTATAATGAAATAACCACAAATGTCTTTTCTGTGCTCACATCATTATCAGTTTTATTCAACCCCCAAGTGACATTCAATCTTAGTACTTAGTACAACATCCTTTTACAGTTATAACAGCTTTTAAACGTGAAGCATAGCTTGACACAAGTGTCTTGCAGCGATCTACGGGTATCTTCGCCCATTCGTCATGGGCAAAAGCCTCCAGTTCAGTCACATTCTTAGGCTTGCGCACTGCAACTGCTTTCTTTAAGTCCCACCAGAGGTTCTCAATCGGATTTAAGTCAGGTGACTGCGATGGCCACTCCAAAATGTTCCAGCCTTTAATCTGCAACCATGCTCTAGTGGACTTGGAGGTATGCTTGGGATCATTGTCCTGTTGAAAGGTCCAACATCTCCCAAGCCTCAGGTTTGTGACGGCCTGCATCACATTGTCATCCAATATCTCCTGGTACTGAAGAGAATTCATGGTACCTTGCACACGCTGAAGCTTCCCTGGACCTGCAGAAGCATAACAGCCCCAAAGCATGATTGACCCCCCGCCATGCTTCACAGTAGGCAAGGTGTTCTTTTCTTCATAGGCCTTGTTCTTCCTCCTCCAAACATAGCGTTGATCCATGGGCCCAAACAGTTCTAATTTTGTTTCATCAGTCCACAGAACACTATCCCAAAACTTCTGTGGTTTGTCCACATGACTTTTGGCATACTGCAGTCGACTCTTCTTATTCTTTGGAGACAGCAAGGGGGTGCGCCTGGGAGTTCTGGCATGGAGGCCTTCATTACGCAGTGTGCGCCGTATTGTCTGAGCTGAAACTTCAGTACCCACATCTGACAAATCTTTTCTCAGTTCCTCAGCAGTCACACGGGGACTTTTCTCCACTCTACGCTTCAGGTAGCGCACAGCAGTCGAAGCCAGCATCTTCTTTCTGCCACAACCAGGTAGCGTTTCAACAGTGCCCTTTGCCTTGAATTTGCGAATGATGCTTCCTATGGTCTCTCTTGATATGTTTAACATCTTTGCAATCTTCTTATAGCCATTGCCCTTCCTGTGAAGAGTAATCACCTCTTCTCTTGTCTTCACCATGTTTGTAATCACACCAGTAAATGTCTAGAAGGAGCTGAGTATCACAGTCATTTTAAAGCTGCCTAATTGGTGCTTATTATGCTTTATTGCTGCTCCGTGACATCCACAGGTGTTTTCAATACCTGATTGAAAACACTTGAATGAACCTCTGTTCTTCAGAGTGGTAGTCTTTAAGGGGTTGAATAATTGTGTCAATGAAGAATTCACAAAAGAAACATTTACTACTGTATTACAAAACCAATTGATGTCATTTTAGTTGCATATGGTTCTTTAAAAAGTCCTTGTAGGATTTCATTCTGAATACAATTACAAATGTACACTAAATTCCCTAAAACCCTTTAGAGCATTGGGGGTTGAATAATTTTGAACACAACTGTATATTGCCCCAGCTCACTTGGATATATTTGCCCCAAGCTCACATGGATATATTTGCCCCAGCTCACATGGGTATATATTGCCCACAGCTCACATGGATATATTTGCCCCAGCTCACATGGATATATTGCCCCAGCTCACATGGATATATTTGCCCCATGCTCACATGGATATATTTGCCGCACGCTCACATGGATATATTTGCCCCACGCTCACATGGATATATTTGCCCCACGCTCACATGGATATATTTGCCCCAGCTCACATGGATATATTGTCCCCAGTTCACATGGATATATTGCCCCAGCTCACATGGATATATTTGCCCCATGCTCACATGGATATATTTGCCCCACGCTCACATGGATATATTTGCCCCACGCTCACATGGATATATTTGCCCCAACTCACACTTGGGTATATTTTGCCCCAGCTCACATGGATATATTGTCCCCAGTTCACATGGATATATATATTGCCCCCTGCTCACATGGATATATTTGCCCCCAGCTCGCATGGGTATATTTGCCCCAGCTCGCATGGGTATATTTGCCCCAGCTCACATGGGTATATTTGCCCCCAGCTCACATGGGTATATGTTGTCCCCAGCTCACATGGGTATATGTTGCCCCCAGCTCACATGGGTATATATTGCCCCCAGCTTACATGGGTATATATTGTCCCCAGCTCACATGGGTATATTTGCACCCAGCTCACATGGGTATATATTGCCCACAGCTCACATGGGTATATATTGCCCACAGCTCACATGGATATATTTGCCCACAGCTCACATGGATATATTTGCCCCAGCTCACATGGATATATTGTCCCCAGCTCACATGGATATATTTGCCCCAAGCTCACATGGATATATTTGCCCCAGCTCACATGGATATATTTGCCCCAGCTCACATGGATATATTTGCCCCCTGCTCACATGGATATATTTGCCCCAGCTTGCATGGGTATATTTGCCACAGCTCATATGGGTATATTTGCCCCAGCTCACACATGGGTATATTTTCCCCCAGCTCACATGGATATATTTGCCCCAGCTCACATGGATATATTGCCCCAGCTCACATGGATATATTTGCCCCACGCTCACATGGATATATTTTCCCCACGCTCACATGGATATATTTGCCCCAGCTCACACTTGGGTATATTTGCCCCAGCTCACATGGGAATATTTTACCCAGCTCAAATGAATATATATTGCCCCCAACTCACATGGGTATATATTGCCCCCAGCTCACATGGGTATATTTTACCCAGCTCACATGAATATATATTGCCCCCAACTCACATGGGTATATATTGCCCCCAGCTCACATGGGTATATTTTACCCAGCACACATGAATATATATTGCCCCCAACTCACATGGGTATATATTGCCCCAGCTCACATGGGTATATTGCCCCCAGCTCACATGGGTATATTGCCCCCAGCTCTCACCTCCTCTGCTGGCCCCAGGCTCCACCGGCGTTCTTCTCATCTCCCCACGAGGCGAGCGGCCCCTGCCATGCAGCTTGGCTGCTTGCCGGGAACCACCTGACCAGCCGCGCAGCCGCGTTCTCACGAGATTGCGCACTGGTCAGGTGGTTGCCATCCCAGGTGAGCGGCCAAGCTGCATACCAGCAGCCACTCGCCTCGTAGGGAGATGAGACGAACGCTGCCGGCGGTGATTTTCTTGGGGGAGGGGGGCAATTGCCCCGTTGTCCCCCCTGGATCCGCCCCTGTACCCAAGTAATTTCGCAATGTTAAAGTAAGCACTTTCCCAAATCATACCCATGGTTTATTTCCAACTTTTATCAGGTTCTTTCTATTTGAAAGAAGTCAGTGGATTCCTCTTCTTCTAAGGAGCTTCACACACCAGCTAAGTCCCTCTAGACATAGGAATAAATAACGGATGTAAATTATGAAAATCCTTGTTTTAACATGCTGTCTTGATTTAGGTGAAGTTCGAAAGAAAACAGAATGTCCTTTTATTTACACTGTGTAATATGATTCTGCTAATCTGTATATTTGTGTTGTTTTTTAATATCTTGCATTGTATTACTTTGTATTTCTGTAACAATGTAACAATTCAATGTTCTTGAACCCAGGACATACTTGAAAACGAGAGAAATCTCAATGTATCCTTCCTGGTAAAATACTTTATAAATAAATAAAACAGAGGAAAAAAAAGTTTGATTCCTGTCATAGTAGTTGATTCATATTAGAATCATTGTTTATTTTTATTTAAAAAAGAATCATTGTTTCTTCATAAAATTTACAAGTCATCACGAGTTCCTGTTATAATAAATTGCCCTGTAGTAATTAACTAAACAGATTGTCAAATAGAGCTGCGGGGAATTTTAGCCTCAAATTGAAAAAAGAACACAACAACCAGAGTTGCTCAATTTAGATTGTTTTTAAACTAAAAAGTGCATCTTTTGCGCAGTTCCTGCTTCAGTGAATAACCCTGCCAGTTGTCAGGCCGGTGCTCTCTTTATAAATAAATGACGGGCGCTGCTCTATCTAATACTAATGACATGAAGGAAGAAGGAATGGGAGGGGACAGAAAACTGTGTATGCCTGGGAAAAACAAATTATCTGAGGCCCTATAAAGGGGATATGACAGAATAATCCTCAGGGAAACGTCCTTAGCATATCTGCACTTAGGGAGGGAAGACGGCATTCGTTTATTTCTGTATTTTTATTTTCAAATAATGTTAGCAGATTTTAAAGATGAAATTTGAGGCTTTTCTAAATAATAAAATGGAAAGTAAGCCATACGCAAGCTTGAGTGAAGGGGCGAAATGTTGATGTGTCCTCAACACTAAAGACAACAAGATCTGACCAAATGACATCCATGAGGAATGGCTCTTTTTTTTGGGGGGGGGGTCGTTATAGAAAAATCAGTGGGTGTGAATCATAATTGAAATCACTGACCAGTGCAAGGGGGGATTTTCATGGATGGGAAACAAAAAAATTTTTAAAATTAAATTATTGATTAAATATCCGTTTTTCAGAAATGAAAACTATATATTAATTTGTTCTTCAAAAAGTAATATTGTGTGTATAGGAATATAAATTTTTGTTGGATTTATTGATTTCAGTGGCATCCTTACATAAAATGCATGCTAACATTTGACTGCAGCCTCCCCCAGTTCTGTGTATATATATATATATATATATATATATATATATATTATTAACAGCAACATATTATGTATGTATATATATATATTTAAATATATCCTTGAGAAGGGCTCTTACGAAGCCAAAACATTGTCGTTTGATTACAGGATTTTTATCATGTTTATTTAATAAAGAACTGTTTTTAACAATTTTTCTCAAGACCTTGAGTGCATCCCTTTTTTTTTATTTATAATATATATATATATATATATAAATTCGATAGGCCGTGTTAGTCCAGATGCCAAAATCACAAGTATAGCAGTACGTTTCTTGGTTTCCTTTTTCGTGTCTCTTTCAGCCTTAACTGTTTTGTGTTTTTATTTTTTTAAATTTTTTATTTTCTCCTTTTTTCATTTCTCCTTTTTTCATTCTAGGTTGTATGATCTTATCTCTGTTGTTTTATTATGGGCCCAAGATCCCTCATGCGTTTATTTTCCCATTTTGAACATACCATTTGACTCTCACTTTTTACGACATCTAATCCCCCCACCCATGTGACCCTTAATGTCCTAATGTTCAATTCTAGGAACTGATCAGTAAGCATCCAGACCTGAGGAAGAGAGGATCACTCTCGAAAACTTGTCTTTTAAATGTGACGTTAGTCCAAGAAAAAAGGTATCACTATGTACTGCTATACTCGTGATTTATAAATATATATATATATATATAATATTAATCAATTTCCCCCACTACCAACAGTTTCCTCGCAGGTTTTATATATATTTTCTATTTATTATTACACACTCACACATGCATAACAAGACAATGGAATCCTCCCTCTTTATGCTTTGCAGGAAGTTTCAAGAGAATAAATTAAAGCTACAGACTAAACACTCTGTAATTGCCTTTGGTATAAGAGGGAAGTAAGGCATGGAGAGATATGAGGAGGATTCAGCCAGGCACAGCCCTGTGTCAGTGAGACATGTGAGTGCAGGTTACTAGGGCCATTTTTAGAGCCCTCTGTGACAGAGATCCCATGCTGATTGAGCACTCTCCTCTCTTATTGTCCCTGTGCTGCTGCTTTGCAATATTCTCCCTCAAACCTCTCCCAGGCTGGGAGGAGCTGCACACAGGCATGTGTATGTAACAAGTGTGACAAACAAGTATCTGATCATGACTTCTTGCTTTTAATGGAACAAGGCATACAAAACCCAGGACATACGTGAAAACGAGAGAAATCTCAATGTATCCTTCCTGGTAAAATCCTTCGCAAATAAATAAAACTGAAAGAGGATTACATAGATAAATATAACACACAACTTGAAAATACATTAATGCATGACAACACACATATATATATATATATATATCTCGCCCAAATTTCATATAAATAATGGAAATTGTATTCATACATACTGTAATTTTATTTTCCGTATCATACCATGGCAGTATTATGGTTGTTAATGCTACAATGGTATGATCGAGAAATACAAACATACACTACAAATGTACAGCGCGTTAGCACTTTCTAACTACTTGTAACTGTAACATATACAGTTGTGTTCAAAATTATTCAACCCCCACTGAAATTGAGTGTTTTGGCCAGTTTGACATTGATTTTGATCATTCAGTCATCTTGCTTACAATTAAATCAAAGAGGCACGTGTAGGTCAGACAAATATAACATAACATTTATAATGAAATAACCACAAATGTCTTTTCTGTGCTCACATCATTATCAGTTTTATTCAACCCCCAAGTGACATTCAATCTTAGTACTTAGTACAACATCCTTTTACAGTTATAACAGCTTTTAAACGTGAAGCATAGCTTGACACAAGTGTCTTGCAGCGATCTACGGGTATCTTCGCCCATTCGTCAGGGGCAAAAGCCTCCCGTTCAGTCACATTCTTAGGCTTGCGCACTGCAACTGCTTTCTTTAAGTCCCACCAGAGGTTCTCAATCGGATTTAAGTCTGGTGACTGCGAAGGCCACTCCAAAATGTTCCAGCCTTTAATCTGCAACCATGCTCTAGTGGACTTGGAGGTATGCTTGGGATCATTGTCCTGTTGAAAGGTCCAACGTCTCCCAAGCCTCAGGTTTGTGACGGACTGCATCACATTGTCATCCAATATCTCCTGGTACTGAAGAGAATTCATGGTACCTTGAACACGCTGAAGCTTCCCTGTACCTGCAGAAGCAAAACAGCCCCAAAGCATGATTGACCCCCCGCCATGCTTCACAGTAGGCAAGGTGTTCTTTTCTTCATAGGCCTTGTTCTTCCTCCGCCAAACATAGCGTTGATCCATGGGCCCAAACAGTTCTAATTTTGTTTCATCAGTCCACAGAACACTATCCCAAAACGTCTGTGGTTCGTCCACATGACTTTTGGCATACTGCAGTCGACTCTTCTTATTCTTTGGAGACAGCAAGGGGGTGCGCCTGGGAGTTCTGGCATGGAGGCCTTCATTACGCAGTGTGCGCCGTATTGTCTGAGCTGAAACTTCAGTACCCACATCTGACAAATCTTTTCTCAGTTCCTCAGCAGTCACACGGGGACTTTTCTCCACTCTACGCTTCAGGTAGCGCACAGCAGTCGAAGTCAGCATCTTCTTTCTGCCACGACCAGGTAGCGTTTCAACAGTGCCCTTTGCCTTGAATTTGCGAATGATGCTTCCTATGGTCTCTCTTGGTATGTTTAACATCTTTGCAATCTTCTTATAGCCATTGCCCTTCCTGTGAAGAGTAATCACCTCTTCTCTTGTCTTCCTGGACCATTCTCTTGACTTCACCATGTTTGTAACCACACCAGTAAATGTCTAGAAGGAGCTGAGTATCACAGTCATTTTAAAGCTGCCTAATTGGTGCTTATTATGCTTTATTGCTGCTCCGTGACATCCACAGGTGTTTTCAATACCTGATTGAAAACACTTGAATGAACCTCTGTTCTTCAGAGTGGTAGTCTTTAAGGGGTTGAATAATTGTGTCAATGAAGAATTCACAAAAGAAACATTTACTACTGTATTACAAAACCAATTGATGTCATTTTAGTTGCATATGGTTCTTTAAAAAGTCCTTGTAGGATTTCATTCTGAATACAATTACAAATGTACACTAAATTCCCTAAAACCCTTTACAGCATTGGGGGTTGAATAATTTTGAACACAACTGTATAACGCATACATAGAGCCGTTCTGTTATTTTAATATTTATTTTTGGTTTTTAACTGCATCAAGTATACTTATGTACAACACCGTGGAATATGTTGGCACTTTATAAATAATGTATGCCTTGATAAAGATCACTTGCTGTTCATAGTGTTTTTATATAACATGGATTTTTATTTATTTACTTTACCTACAATTCCTTGAGTGCGTCCTCAAGACATGCTTAGTATATATATATATATATAATTAGGTAGGCCGTGTTAGTCCAGATGCCAAAATCACGAATATAGCAGTCTGTAGTGATACCTTTTTTATTGGACTAACGTTACATTTAAAGTACAAGCTTTCGAGAGTGATCCTCTCTTCGTCAGGTATATTGAATATACCTGACGAAGAGAGGATAACTCTCGAAAGCTTGCACTTTAGGCTAGGGTCAAACGAACGCATTATTCGCAGCGACCGTCAAAAAGTGCGTCCGAACGCATTGCCGTATTTTTTCACGGAATGCGCAAAAACGGTCATACGATGCGCATTTTCGTGCGTGATTTTTTTACGGAACGTCAATAAAACACTTTTTGCGTCTGGACGTTATGCTGGCCGGACATTAGCAGCGTCTGACGTCTCCTAATCACGCACACACGCCGCTATGCGGACGCAGCGCACTCTGTACGTCAGTACTAGCGGTTCTAGATTCTCGAAAAAATGCGTTCATTTTCCACTTGCATTGCGCGGCCGGACTTTTGTGCAGCCGTACTTCGTATATTGGCCGTCATTGCGCGTCATTTGCTGCTAGTGTGGTCGTGATTAAGTGCGCCTAAACGCACGTTAAAAATGCACTAGTCTGACCCCAGCCTTAAATGTAACATTAGTCCAATAAAAAAGGTATCACTACAGACTGCTATACTCGTGATATATACCGCAAACTCCAAATCCTTTTATACAGTGGTTCCCAACCGCGATACTCAAGTACCCCCAACAGGCCAGGGTTTAAGGATCACCTTGGGAAAATGCAGACTGAATCCTGCAATCACCGAGCAGCAAATCATATCACCTGTGCTGGCTTCACATATCTGGAAAACATGGCCTGTTAGGCGGACTTGAGGACCACGGTTGGGAACCACTGCTCTACTAAAAGAGAACGAGGGAACAATACTACCAAAAAGAGAGAATATATATGTAACACACACACACACACACACACACCTACCTGTATGATCCAGCTGCAACAGAATAAACCCCATTGTTCTATTTAAAGTCTGCAGACACCCAATGCCTCTCAGATCTCATGTGCCAGGGCACAACAACCCGTTGCACCATGATTACAGCCCTCACCAAACAGCCATTCATCTTATGCACCAGGAGACATATGTATCATTTTGAAAACAAATTACATGGCTGAGCAAATCTATAATGTATGTATATTTTACATATAGAAGTATTAAAAAGGTTATCTATTACATAGAACAATCCCACCAGCCCATCCACTTTTACCCCTTGTACCCTTTCTGGCCACTGGAAACCAAATCTCACAGGAGCAGCTGTTAGAAATGTTTTTCACCAGTTATTCCAGGGTTAATCATACTTGAAGCCACACTTCCTTACTGCTCCACACTCAGCTCTACCCTACCAGCCCGTCCACTTTTTTCTGTTACCCCTTGTACCCTTTCTGGCCACTAGAAACAGAATCGGTTACAGTTACAAGTATTTATAAAGCTCCAACAAATTCCTTAGCGCTGTACAATGGGAGACACAGAATAACAAATACACATACACGATACACACGGAACCGAAGGAGGGAGGACGCTGCTCGAGAGCGAAGTGGAGAGGGCTGACCCACTAGGTGAGGGTGAATAGGGTAAGTGTAAACTCTGGCTTCTTAATGCACTATCACAATGTCATGTAACATTCAACATTGTACTTGTAACTGTTTATATGGTTTTTTTTCTGCTCTTTTTTTCTTTTCTTCTTTCTTCTGTGTTATTTTCTAGTTGGGTCCTATCAGGCACTACCATCAGATGCTCATGGGGATGCTTAGATGCTTATCTGTGTTGGGACCTATGATCTATCCTCTCTGTTTGTTGACCTTTCTTTACCATAGGATTCCACCATTATCATTTACAACACCCCCCCCCTCCTTGTTCTTCTTGACTCTTTATTATTTAATTCTATGATTTCTAGCGCAGTATAGCTTCAAGACCTGAGGAAGAGAGAAATAATAATTATCTTTATAAAGTATTTTACCAGGAAGGATACATTGAGATTTCTGTAACAACTGTAACTGTTCGGTTACCTTTCGGCCACAATTCGGAGCTCTTTGAATAACCCTGATAGTGACTATATTTCCTATTCCTACATATTTATTTTCTGTTAATCTGTATATTTGTGTTGTTTTTAATATCTTGCATTGTATTACTTTATTTCTGTACCTACTGTAACACTTCAATGTTTTTGAACCCAGGACATACTTGAAAACGAGAGAAATCTCAATGTATCTTTCTTGGTAAAATACTTTGTAAATAAATAAATTTCTCTCGTTTTCAAGTTTGTCCTGGGTTCAAAAACATTGAAATGTTACAGTAGGTACAGAAATAAAGTAATACAATGCAAGATATTAAAAACAACACAAATATACAGATTAACAGAAAATAAATATGTAGGAATAGGAAATATAGTCACTATCAGGGTTATTCAAAGAGCTCCGAATTGTGGCCGAAAGGTAACCGAACAGTTAAATTCAGCGTACGGTTACCTTTCCTGGCCATTCGGCTATTCAGAGAGCAGGCAGTTCGCCAAATCTTGGTGAATTGCCTGCACATACGGTGCCTGTTCGTTGCCTGTTCGAGGGGAGTGAAATCCCCATAGAGAAGCAATGCTTTGTCTATTCAGAGAACACAAACCAGCAGTGAAAAGTAGCTGAATTGCCCTGCTGTTCGGTGGTTTCATTCAACAGGTTTATTCAGGCGATCCCATAGGCTTCAATGTTAAAAATATTCCCATTTTAATGCAATATCTAACAAACCGTTGATTATAATATTCTGCAGTAAAAACTCTCTTTATTAACAGATTTTTTTAGGATCTTTTTATGAATTTTTTGAATAACCCTGTATGTTACATGTTTACAGGTGCATTCTCCGTATTGAGGTATGTAAATAGGGAGCTCTTAAGGGACTTTAGACGATGGGAAGATTTGATGGCGTCTGGGAGGTTATTCCATGTTTGCGGTGCTCTGTAGGAAAATGAGGAACGAGCCATTTTATTTTTGTATTGTGGTATTGTAAGTAAGGTGCTGGTCCTGGATCGGAGGTTATAGGATGAGGGAACTGCTGGGGCAAGCAGCCTATTCAGGTAGGGTGGTAGCTTCCCAGAAAAGCTCTTAAACACCAGGTTGGAAAGGTGAAGGGTGCGTCTAGATTCCAGCGATGGCCAGTTTAGTTCTTTCAACATGTCACAATGGTGGGTCATGTAGTTACATTGTAGCACAAAGCGGCAGAATGAGTTATACAATGTAGTAAGTTTATGAAGATGCGTTTACGGGGCAGCTGCATACACTACATCTCCGTAATCAATAGCTGACATAAGCATTTGTTGTACAATCTGCTTTCTTAAAGCGGGGCTCAGGCAGGATTTGTTTCTATCCAGGGCACCTAGTTTGGGGGAAAGTGTAAATGAGAGTTTTTGATATCCAGGCTGGCATGGAACAAGGAAACCTAACTGGAGCCATCTTCCTTGATTTTGCCAAGGCCTTTGACACAGACCATGGCATCTATTACAAAAACGTAAAAACTCTGGTATTGGTGATCGCACGCTAACCTGGTCTCAATCATATGTCTCTGATCGGTCGCAATATGTGTCCATTTCTGGCAGCACTTCCCTTCCAGTCACGTGCGGTGTACCCCAAGGCTCGATACTCGGCCCCCTGCTATTCACAATATTCATAAATGATCTGCCCAATGTCTGCAAAGCCTCAACTGTACGCATGTACGCAGACGACACTGTAATCTATACCAGCAAACCAGATCTCCCACAGGTGGAGGCCGTGCTGCAAGACCAATTCACAGAGGTAGAAAAGTGGATCAAAGATAACAAACTTTTTCTAAATGCTGACAAAACTGTTACAATGTTCTTTGGAACAGCACCTAAATTACACAAATTGCAAACACCCCATCTATGTGTCACGCTGAGTGACCAGTCACTTCTCTCAAATATCTAGGTATGTGGTTAGACCCAAATCTATCCTATGGCCCCCACATTGAAAAACTTTCATCTAAAATTTACCCCAAACTAGGTGCCCTGTACAGAAACAAATCCTGCCTGAGCCCCGCGGTAAGAAAGCAGATTGTACAACAATGCTTATGCCGGCTATTGAATACGGAGATGTAGTGTATGCAGCTGCCCCACAAACACACCTCCTGAAACTTACTACATTGTATAACTCATTCTACCGCTTTGTGCTACAATGTAACAACATGACCCACCATTGTGACATGTTAAAAGCACTAAACTGGCCGTCGCTGGAATCTAGACGCACCCTTCACCTTTCCAACCTGGTGTTTAAGAGCTTTTCTGGGAAGCTGCCACCCTACCTGAATAGGCTGCTTCCCTCAGCAGTTCCCTCATCATATAACCTCCGATCCAGGACCAGCACCTTACTTGCAATACCACAATACAAAAAGCAAGTGGCTCGATCCTCATTTTCCTACAAAGCACCACAATTATGGAATAACCTCCCAGACGCCATCAAATCTTCCCCCAGTCTAAAGTCCCTTAAGAGCTCCATATTAACATACCTCAATAAGGAATGCACCTGTAAACATGTAACATAATGACTATATTTCCTACATATTTATTTTCTGTTAATCTGTATATTTGTTTTGTGTTAATTTCTTGCATTTTACTACTTTTGTATTTCTGTAACCATGTTCTTTAACCCAGGACATACTTGAAAACTATAGAAATCTCAATGTATCCTTCCTGGTAAAATACCTTCATAAATAAATAAATAAAAATAAATATGACCCAGACATGTTATATATCGTTCTGTCCGGCAGATTCATAATATGTCATTATTATATGTATATGTCATGCCCTGTCTGAATAATATAATAAAAAATGCAATAAAATTTGAATTTTCAATAATTTACAACGTTTAAAGTGTATATTTTCCACATTTTAAAATACGAGCGTTTGCGGTTATATATTTTATATGAGGTGCGCTTGTTAAAAAAATTAGAAATGGGGTCTCGTTAAATTTTTTTGGGGGAAAATTACGCGATTTTTTTAAGGCTGGGGTCAGACGAGCGCAGTTATCACGTCCGTGTTGCCGCACATTTGTACGTCCGTGGCAGTATAGCATTCTGACCAATGGAGCCCCACACACGAAGTACGTCCGCACAGAAGTGCGGATGCATGCCGGACGTGGCAAACGGACGCAGGTTAGCAAGAACATTAAACCGCTAGAACGTACATGCGGAGTACACCATGTCTGCAACGTCCGCATAGCTTTGTGTGTGAGTGATGGAACGTAGTCAGACGGACTGCATTTATACGTCCAGCATTTTTGACGGACAAAATGTTTTTTCATTTTAATTTATTTTCCCTGCTACATCCGTCAAAAAATACGTCAGTGAAAAAAATAGACCGTGTGGCCACTACCTTGTCGTCAGTCAGAAAGTACGTCCGTACTGCACGGACGCACAGTCCGTACAAAATGCGCTCGTCTGACCCTAGCCTAACAAACGTACCCCATACAAAAATCGTTAGTGCAGCATCATTGTTCATATTATAATTGAAATGGGAACAATATTGTTGCATTAACAAAATATAAATATTTTTCATTATATTTTTATTTTTTATAATTTTTTATTTTGACGTTACATGGTCATGCTTGGTATCGTTGGAAAGGCCATGCTCTGGCTGATCCAACTATACCAAGCATTAACCCCTAGCTGCCACAGATCGGGAAATAGGAGGTTCATTGGAACCTCCTATCTCCACCATTGGTGGCAGGCAGCCAGGCAGCTAGGGGTTAACTCCAGAACTGACGTCATCACGCTATGCACGATGACGCCAGTCGTCAGGGGGAGATCCTGGAAGCTTGGCCGACATCCAAGATGTCAGCCAGCTCCGGGAGAGGATCATGACCTGACGCCTTTCGGCACCAAATCACGATCCGGCCCGCACTAGGGGCAATCCTGCCGATTGCTGCATGCTGTGCTAGGATGCGCTCAGCGTGTCCATAGCACAGGAGGAGCACTTGGCAGGACGCGTTGAGCCAAGTGGTTAATGCAGCATATGAATCCGCACACTGCAGGGAAGCGCCTCTCTGTGGTTGCGGTAAAATGCAGCATATGAATCCACACACTACTGGGAAGCGGCCAAAGCGCCTCCTCCATCGCTGCTGTTTGTCACCGACTCAGCAGCGGCTGTAAGGAGTAACACGCCACTGCACATGTGAATAGCGGCGTGTTTCTCCTCATAGCCAACAGTGACGCCAGCAGCCTTGCGTAATATGATTACATAAAGTTGTGCAATGCATATTCAAAAGAAAAAAAAGGATCTTTATTTATTAAAAAAAAAAAATGATAGAATCGGCAAAATTATCGTATCGACAGAAATATCGGATCCGAAAAAACATTAGTTTAAGTCAAAATGAATAGACACTTTGAATCGAGGAGACCAGACGTTCCGAAAAACACGAACATTTACGATATCCTGAAAAAAAGGCGATACGAAAAACGAGCAGACCCGAAAAAGTCGATATAAAAAACGAGCCGAACCGAACAGAAAAGGAAATCGTCCGAAACGAAAATTTTGAAAATCCGAACGAACCGAACAAAAAATAAAAATAAAATAATAAAAAAAATAAAAATCCCCTTTGCCTCCAAAATCTTAGAACGCCAGAGGCACGTTCAATACCTCAGCTGCTGCAAGTGCTAAGTTAGCAACTTGCCATTGAACGCCGTTCAGCCGCTCAGCACTGCTAACATAGCACTTGCAGCGACTCGAGGAGATGCTGCGAGCAGCTGAGTGTGACGTATTAAAGATGGCCGCCGCCATGAAGCAAGTAAAATTCAGTACGGCAATGTTAATTTTGAGGTTTTTGTTCACCAAAGCACAAAATATTTCTTTATTATTTACCCCATGTACATAGACATATATTACGGTTCCATTATATATTTTTTTCAGAAGTAACCATTACGTCTATTCAATAAAAACTATCATTTGTGGTGTGTGCATACAAAACGGAATTGTGCCGACTGCTTTTAGTTATTTCAAAGATGGCCTCAGTCTCTGCTAATAAAACTGCGGATATTGCAGAAACTACAGAAATCGCCATTTTGTTTTGCAATTCGCATCCAAAGCGTTCAGAGTCACTGCTGCAGCAAACTGAATTGCTGCGCTGCATCAATTCAGCAGCTGCTGAGGTATTGAACGGGCCTCTGGTCTATAACCAGCTCACCGGTTTCCTCGCTGCTAACTCTCTACTCGATTCGCACCAGTCCGGCTTTAGTTCCCAGCGTCCACTGAAACTGCTCTGACCAAGGTGACTAATGATTTAGTTGCCGCTAAAACCAAAGGTCACTTCTCCCTGCTTATTCTTCTTGACCTTTGCCTGCATTCGACACTATTGACCACCCTCTTCTGCTCCTCACGTTGTGTCAACTTGGCCTCAGTGACATCACTCTCTCTTGCTCCTTCATTGTCTCCTTTGCTGGTGCCTCTTCACCACCTGTTCCTCTCTCAGTTGGGGTACCTCAAGGCTCTGTTCTGGGTCTCCTACTCTTCACAATCTATCCTGCCTCTCTGAGCAACCTCATCTCTATGTTGATGACACCCAAATCTACCTTTCCTCTCCGGATCTCTCTCCTCCAGGGTTGGGCTGTGTTTCAGCCTGCCTCTCAGCTGTCTCTGACTGGATGACTTCCCGCTTCCTAAAGTTCAACCTCTCAAAAAAAGAACTTCTTATCTTCCCTCTAAGACCTTGATTCCTGCCCCCATTTCCCTTCAGGCGAATGGTGCCACCATTACTTCTTCCTCTCAGGCTCGTTGCCCCAGTGTGGAGCAGTCAGGAACACTGTTCTAGATCACCTTTTTGTATTTTTTTTATAGACGAAATTTTTGATTTCCATTTTTTTTTTTTTTTAAAAAAAAGCCTTTTCTTATTGTGTAACAGACATTTTTATTATATTTTATAGGACCTTTTTTTATTTGACACATTTTGATTGATTTAAACAATTATTAAAAGAATAGCAGAGCTGTCTTTTTTTGCATTTTGGCAGCGCTGGACATTCAGCGGGCTGCTTGGCGGTTTTCGGCGACTGTGTTCGGCGCACTTTGGGGACTCTGTGGTGAATAATGAATTCACGGTAGGGTTGGCGAAATGGAAACTCCTAAGCGCATCAAACCAAAAAGCAGCGCGATTTCACTGACATATTTGTGCTTTACAAATAACCCCTTCTGTCTCCACTAGCCAGAGCGAGTCCAAAGGATGAAAGGACAGCGAGGATATGGGCTAGTTGGAATATGGCGCGTGTGGAGCAGTCACACAATGTACATAGGAGTCAGCAATAGGAGTTACATGGAGGCTGCTAATAAAGTGTCTATCATATACTTTGCAGCTGATATCACTCTCAGCCATCCCTGCATTTACAGTGAATGATATATGAGCTGCAATGTATGGGATAGAGCCCTCACAGCAGCCTGCAAGCATCTCCTATCACTCATAGGCATCCCTTCTATATATGAGAGTGATAGGAGTTGTATGCAGGCTGCTGCAATCACTCAGAGGCCATAGATAAGGTATCTGCAGCAGGGTGGGGTGGAATGGGGGACACACATTAAGGCTAGGCGAGAGACCAGGATCTAACTCAGAGGTGTAAATAATCTTATGCTATCGGCTGCAGGACCCTGGCTAGAGGGGAGGCACATCACGGCTTGGAGGGCAGGATGTGGGCAGAACGTGGGAGGTGCAATCAGGCATTCAATTCAGACAGTCAGCAAAAGAAGTAGGAGGTCCTTTGTGGCAGAGAGTGAGGGGGCGGAGTTACAGAAATTGCCGAACAGCACTGGCAGGGAGCGGAGTCCACCCCCCCCCCCCGTCGGGCAGTGGTTCGGTCGCAGTCAATCATGTGCGAGCCTTTCCTTATTGCATTCAGCGCATGGTTTCACCTTCACATTCCTGTTTGTCTGTGTCCTCAAAAAACACATTATTGTGTGTATCCTGCAGTTCTAAAGGTAAGCCGGGGGGGGCTTGGGATGGACCCACAGCTCATGGGGGGGGGGATCCAGGTGATCTGATCTTCCTCAATTAACATTCAGCAAACTGAAGATTTCACGGACTTGGAATATGAAGTTTCTATATATAAAAAAAAAAATGCTTATTGTGTTTTTTTTGTAATGGTGTCACTGCAATGGAGATATTGGATGATCTGCCATGCTGAGGCTCAGGAGGTGAGATGGAGCCATAGGAGAAATAAACTGATCTGCTGTTTTGTGGCTGAACAAATGCTGGGAGAGTAAAGCCTGGAGCCCTGGGTGAGGGTCATCAAGATGAAGCTACTTAAATTATTAAGGGGCTTTGCTGATCCTATTGATTCAGGTTGTGCATACAGTGCTCAGATCATTGTTGCTGATAATGAGCAGAAATAGATTTTTCACTTTTTTTTTATTATTAATTCTGGTTTTCTAAGTTACAAGGTCTCTGCATGGCAGCCTCATAAACCTCAAGAGAACTAGATCACTTATCAAAGGAAGTTGGGGGTGGAGTGAGACAACATAAAGCTAAAAGAAATCTTATTCACACACATAGAAAGAAAAAAAGAACTGAGAATGGAAATCTTTCCTCCTGCTCTCTTCTGAGCTTTAGAACCCTGTGTATGTCTCGTGGAACCTTGCAGATTGTTTGTTTTGTCTTTTCTCTCTTTGTTATTCTTTCCCCCTTCTTTTTTAGAAACGATTTTTAAATAAATAGAAATTGGGGCTTCAGGAAAGAATCCCTTTTTTATTTAACCCTGTGATGAGTTTGATGTATCCCAGATCCACATCAGGATTTAATTGGAATGTATGTGTGCTTGGGCAAGTTTGGGAAAGTTTGTGGTAAAGGAAGAGCAGAGAGAGGAAAAAAAAAATGCTAACAGGCTTGGTGAGAGTGGGTGGGTGGGGTATTGAATTGGACTGGGAATGTATGGAGGGTTGGTGTAGAATGACAATCAGCCCTTGTTTGCTCCAAATCCTACTAACCTCCTGCAATTAACTTACTGGAGAGGGGCTTGGGGTTTATAGGCACAAAAAAGGACATAATTCTGTTTGTGAGCTTCATCGATTAAAGCCATAATGAGCTTTCTAAGGCTCACAGTAGGGGATGTCATCGCTCAGTCTATATTTGTCTATTGTTCAATTACTGAATTATTCATATCTGAAGCCATCATTTTAACATGACTGGTATTCTATGTGTATAGATACACACAGGGATTGTATGAAATATAGATATTACACAGTATAAATATTTTATACTGTGTATCAACATATCCACTAATGTGTCTGTATACTAAATATCCATTAATTCTATATAACTGGAGGATGTATAGGGATGTGCTGTGTATCTCTATATCCTTTATGTACATCTATCCTGTGTTTATATTATTGGTGCATGTGTTTACAGTTAGATATTCTGCATGTGTGCCATTTGCTCTTGCACATTGTTGCTTTTTTTTTATTTTCTGGATAGAGCACTGCAGTAACCTGTGGAATTTGAAATGCAAATAAAAGCATGTGGGAGTTCAGGCAGAACAAATCGGTATTTATAAAGTGGGGTGGGATAAGTGCATCATTGCTTTTAGAATCATTGCATCATTGTTTTTGTATTCGTGTATCCTCCAAAGCATTGTCTGGTGATACAAAATAATTTGTAAAAGATATATAGATAGATTTTTTAAATGCAGGGAGGGTATGAAGTGCTTACAGGAAAAACAGATTACAAGATTAACATCTGTTAACATGATCGTTTATCTCCAGCCAGAAATAGGTCAGTCCTTTCTTAAGGAAACACGATTGCTGGTGCATGATTAAATAATGAAATGGCATTAACGTTCACATGCCACTTGACACTACCTGCCTGTCACCATCTCTATTAAATTCATCAATAGATCAATAATCCTAATAAGGTCAAAGTCTTTTTTTTTTTTTTCTTTCTATGGTTGAGGCACAATAATTCTTCTCCTGCCCCCCCCCCCCACTTCTTCCCATTGCTCCAGTTGACTATTTCCTGCTACCAGGACATGAAACAATGGGGAAAATCCATGTTTTGAGATGCGAGTCTTTAGCAAGAGGCGGAAATGGAAAAGTATATGGGAGGCCAGATGTATTTGTCTTCTCCTGTGTATTGCTAGGAGTGTGTGAGAGTTGCTGAGGAAGAATTGCATTCGTTGATGCAAAGTAGCTGGGATTTGCTTATCCCCTCCCTTGCTGGAGAGGGGGAGAGACAAGGTAGCACAGCAATCCCTGCTTTTATTGTCTCTCCCATCCTATTCTCCAGGCAAACACACACATCATCTCAGCACTCAGTTTCCAGATCCCTCCCCTCCTTTTTTTTTCTTTCCAGACTTCTATCAATTCAGGGAGCTCATGGGAAACACATGAAAAGTGCTAGCCACAAAGCTTGTTGACTGCTCCTTCCAGAAGATTCCAAATAACTTGAGTGAATAGATTCTCCCCCAGCAGCATAACTTTTCACTGACTTTAACCTTGAAGTAATCATGTGGTCATCTTATTGATTTTTTTTTTTTTTTGGCCTTTTTTCCTAGTTCAGCCTCTTTCTTCCAGAATCCCTAATATCTATCACAGTGCGTTTAACTCTTTCACTCCCAGACATCCATAAACACCACCACCTGGTGCTCCGCTTGATTATTTACTTTGCACTGTATGATCTTTAGTATAAAGTGTGTGTTATGGCATTTTTGCTGCCTTGTAATGTGTTTTGTGTGTGTGTGTGTATATATATCTCTCAGTTGGCTGTGTTGTGTGTGTATATCTCTCAGTTGGCTGTGTTGTGTGTATATATCTCTCAGTTGGCTGTGTTGTGTGTATATATCTCTCAGTTGGCTGTGTTGTGTGTATATATCTCTCAGTTGGCTGTGTGTGTGTGTGTATATATCTCTCAGTTGGCTGTGTTGTGTGTATATATCTCTCAGTTGGCTGTGTTGTGTGTATATATCTCTCAGTTGGCTGTGTTGTGTGTATATATCTCTCAGTTGGCTGTGTTGTGTGTGTATATCTCTCAGTTGGCTGTGTTGTGTGTGTATATCTCTCAGTTGGCTGTGTGGTGTGTATATATCTCTCAGTTGGCTGTGTTGTGTGTATATATCTCTCAGTTGGCTGTGTTGTGTGTGTATATATCTCTCAGTTGGCTGTGTTGTGTGTGTATATATCTCTCAGTTGGCTGTGTTGTGTGTGTATATATCTCTCAGTTGGCTGTGTTGTGTGTGTATATATCTCTCAGTTGGCTGTGTTGTGTGTATATATCTCTCAGTTGGCTGTGTTGTGTGTGTATATATCTCTCAGTTGGCTGTGTTGTGTGTGTATATATCTCTCAGTTGGCTGTGTTTGTGTGTGTATATATCTCTCAGTTGGCTGTGTTGTGTGTGTATATATCTCTCAGTTGGCTGTGTTGTGTGTGTATATATCTCTCAGTTGGCTGTGTTGTGTGTGTGTGTATATAATCTTTCAGTTGGCTGTGTTGTGTGTGTGTGTGTGTATATAATCACAGTTGGCTGTGTTGTGTGTGTGTATATAATCTCTCAGTTGGCTGTGTTGTGTGTGTGTGTATATAATCTCTCAGTTGGCTGTGTTGTGTGTGTGTGTATATAATCTCTCAGTTGGCTGTGTTGTGTGTGTGTATATAATCTTTCAGTTGGCTGTGTTGTGTGTGTGTGTATATAATCTCACAGTTGGCTGTGTTGTGTGTGTGTGTATATAATCTCTCAGTTGGCTGTGTTGTGTGTGTGTATATAATCTTTCAGTTGGCTGTGTTGTGTGTGTGTATATAATCTCTCAGTTGGCATAGTATATGACAAAGTTGCTGACCTGATTTGGGTATGTGTACTTTATATAGTGTCTTAATATTCACACTTCCAAAGTTATCAGGGTTATTCAGAGAAAGGTGAAACTCAGAATGACTGGAGAAGTGAAAATTCTAGATCAAAATAGCCAAACGAGAGAAATTCTCCCATTTGGTCTAGATGGTTCAATTCTCCTGGTTTTCACCTTTCTCTGAATAACCCTGTAAATCAAATGAAAGTTGAGCCATTCCTATAAAGTTCTCCATTACTGATGAATTTACCCATTTGGAGTTCTGGGAAACCAATGGAATGTATTAGATCTTCCAGCCCAGTTATGACCCCACTGGGGAAATACATTTCCTCTCTGCCATCAGATTCCTGTAAGCTGGCATCAGGATGCTCCTGGAAATCTCCAAGAAAGCCATGATACCCTACAGGTGTCAATGACTGATTATTGTCATACAATATTAAAGTCCTGGAGAAAGCTGCTCCCCATGAAGAATAGCCAGCTCTTAACCACATAAAAAGGCACAATGTCTGTCACAAAGCCATGCACCTACCTCACAAAATACTTGTACATCTCACAGATTGGGGGTCCCTGTTCCCAAGAAAACTTACAAATCAGGTCATCACCAATGTGTGATATTCTAATGTATTAACCCCTTGTGCACTGATCTTGTAAAGCGCTGCGGAATATGTAGCGCTATATAAATAAAGGATGATGATAATAATAGCACATTATATCCACAGCTAATTCCCCCCCCCCTCAGCTCCCCTCTCATGTGATTTCCCCCCCCCCAGCTCCCCTCTCATGTGATTTCCCCCCCCCCTCATCCCCAAACATTCTCTGCCTTGGTTTTGTGAAAAATGAAAAGCCTCTCTCTCTCTCTCTGCTCCAGGTGGCATTGGGTGTAGAGTATTGGTGATGGGTTTTAATCTGCAGGTTTCTGTCTTATATTTATGTGTGTGGATGCAGTAAAAGTAGGGAATAGCCCGATGAAGGCTTCTTCTGAGACAGGACTCCATGGTGGCCGAGCATCATGGGCAGTGTGGTTCTCAAACCTGTGTGCCAAGATTAGTATTTCCTGGAGTCTGTGTCCTCTCCATGCTGCTGTGCCAAGGTAACCAGCAGACTGGGGGGGGGGGGGGGTGAGCTGCTCAGCCTCCCCATCCTCAGGATTATCCAGAGCCTCACTACTCGCCCTGCAATGCTCAGGGGGACCCAGACTTCTGCCCCCCCCCTCACCTCAGCGATGCCCCAGCCAGCCTGGAAGTAAATGGAAGGGCTGTGTGCTCGGTTCTGATGCCCAGATTACTCTCCAGGATTTGCACTGGATTCAGCCCAGGTCTCTGAAGTTTGTATCCTGGTCCAGCTGTCTCCGGGTCCATTCTGCTGCCCCATCCTGGACTGGACACAAGGCGCATCACTAAACTGCTCCTCGGCTTCAATTCCCATGATGCTTTAGCAGCAGCCTGTGGCACACTCGCACTGCGTGGTGGCACTCACTCTCACACCCTGTTGCTGTGCTGCCGCTCATCACACACAGGAGGAGGAGCTACAGGCAGGGCTGGGCTGGCTCTCCACTCACTGTGTTGCCGCTGCTGCCAGTGATGAGGACGTCACCCTGTGAGTGAACAGCAAACAGGCAGAGCCCAACTTTAACCCCAAACAAAGCACTCACACTCAGGGACAGGATCCGGCCTGCCTGCTCCCGGGGACCAGCACTCAGCTCAGCAACTCGCCTGCCTCTACTCAACCCGGCTCCGCCACAGACCAACACAGCACCCCCGCTGGATTCCATCCCTTCCCATTCCAGAGGAGCCGGGGGGAGGCTGAGTGTCCTGTCCCAGCCCCCCCTGTGCCTGGGAGGCTCCATGCAGGCAGGCACTGATTTGGAAGGTAAGTTTTGTTGTTTAGTATAAGGTGTGGCTGACGGCAGTTGGGAAAGGGAGGGGGGGGGGCGCTATTGTGCTCCACAGAAGGGAGGGGGTGGGGGTGTCTGTTAGTGCTGTTTGGGTCAACTTCCTGGCGGTGAAGTGCAAGATCCCTGTGAGATCTCCCCCCATCCCTCCTCTACAGATGGGTCTTGACTTGCTGGCTCTGGACTTCCCATGGCCGGGCGCCTGACACTGAAACAATATAACTTGCAACAACAAAGGGGAAGGGAGGCTCACAAGCTCCTCTTTCTTTTTTTAGCCCCTGGGCTCCTAGGCTGAAAAACTTTCCTGCTTGTTCCCATTGTGTGTCTGATCTCAGCAGAGAGAGGAGGAGGAGGCTTCTTAGTTATATATATTGTTTTTTTTAGGCTGCACTAGTAGTTTTCACCTTAATGGTGCAACTTGATCATTTCTCCACCTCCAGCTGCTTTGAAAAGAAGCCTAATCTTTGGAATGCTCAGTTACTGAAAGAGCCACCGGCCTCATTAATAATTCATCGCTGGAGACTGAGCTGCCAGAAAATTACTTTTTTTTTTTTTTTTTAAATTTTCCTAAAGATCTAAAAAAAAAAAAATTTCACTCTGGGTGTGTGCACTCCTATGGGTGACATCTTCGCTTGTGTAGAAGAAGGGCACTGAACTCATCGCCACCTTTTTTTTTCTTTTCAGGCAGATCACATTGCAATAAATCTTGAACAGTGCATTGTCTTTTAAATGTACTTGAAAGCGACGCAAAGGTGTGTACGGATTGGTGCAAAAAAAGGGAACAAAACCATAAACATGAAGAAAATAGTTTCTGTTTTTAAATACTGAATTCAGGCCAGCGTTATTATATTGTTTAGCATACTTTAGCTATTGCATAATACTCGGCTATTATGTAGAACTGGTAATATATGGAAATGCTTGGCATCTTATTATCCTGATTTTCTTGCTCCCTTTTTTTTAGCATTGTTGTTCTGTAATTGGAGTTGCATTGGAGCACCTGTGGTATAATTAGTGGTGCAGTTCAGCAATTCAAGGAGACATCTTTTCGTTTCCCAAGGGTAATAATGAGTATAGCCATCTTGTATGATCAGAGTTATCATACCTCCTTTTGTGTTTCTGTGGGATTTGTTTGTCTTCCCCCCCCCCCCTTCATACATACATTCTTTTTTCCAAGCACAGTGGCACATTAGGTTGTAATGGATATATTCTGAGAGGAGGGGCTGTAATTGCAAATTAAAAAAAAACCTGTACAGCTGCTGGTAGGGAGGGGGCTCAGCTCAGTGCTGCATCACAAGTGTTGCTTTTGTAATGAAATGACCTTTTAGTGCCACCATACTGGAAAATCTTTTTTGATTACTCACATTTTTATAAAGACCTATTTGCTTTTGGTTGCCTACTTCTTCTTTTTTTTTTTTTTAAAGATGATTCAGTAACTGTACAGGTTCTACAAGTAATCTTGGCAGCCGTGTGTGTGTGTGGGTGTTTTGGATATTCTACACATTTGTATGGGCTTTCTCCATATTGTATTCACTAGTTTTCAATAATAATGGGCACAGGTTGGTGTTTCGATGCTTTCCTTGAACTTCCCTTTTTTTTTTTGTACACTTGCCTTTACTAACTGGCTATGTGTGTGAAGCGGCTGCTCTGTGGAGTTGGTAAATGTATACTCCCACAGTTTGATGCATTGTGCCTCCTGCACGAATGGTGCGACAGGTGGCTGCTTTTTGTGTATGTGTGCGCTTGGTATTGGATTCTCCCTTCCCGTCACCTGTCTGATAAGGATCTCCTGTTGTTAGACTTTGCCCAAAATTCTTCCTTATTTGTTAGTTTTTCAAATCAACACCTTCACACTTCCCCCTTTTTAATATTTGCTCCAGGGCTCCCCCCCCCCCTTTTCCTCTTTTCTCACTTGTTTACGAGCTTCTTGTCAATATGGAGGCTTCTCAAAGAAGTTTTAACAAGATCTATGGGACTGTGTATTTTTAGCCTCTGCTGTAACATTGTAAAGCGGTTTCCTTTTGTTGTATGGGATTACACTGCACCTGAAAGAGGAGACTTCATTCTATCAGTTAGGTGGACACGGTGCCTAGAGTGTCCCTGTAAGATTATTTAGGTGGCCTTTGGGGAGGGGGGGTGTAGGTCATCACTTGTCTCCAATGGCCTTTGCGCAGTGCAGGGGTTTGCTCCGCCCTCACAGCTGTCAATCAGCAGCTGTATTTTAAACTTTCTGCCTTTTTTCAGGACTCTCTAGATATCCAGGTG
Organism: Leptobrachium leishanense; assembly: GCA_009667805.1. NCBI lineage: Eukaryota > Metazoa > Chordata > Amphibia > Anura > Megophryidae > Leptobrachium > Leptobrachium leishanense. The sequence continues at coordinate 125,687,236 of CM019067.1, read as the reverse complement.
TTAATGCTGTGCCTTTTTTATACCAGATAGGTCTCCTCTGCTGCTCAATGGTGCAGCGCGGGGCCTAGAGTGCACATGCAGCACTAATCCTGCCCTGATGCCGCTGAGCACGATTTTCATTCATGAATCCTCCCAATGGCTGGTCACATGTGAGCGTTGCATGTGCCGTTGACGTGTAATGCACTACAGTGAGTTCAGCTTTCTACAGTTCCCATGAGCCTCGGCCAACCTCATGAGTGGCCGAGCATCATGGGAGATATAGTTCCAAAACATCTGGAAAGGCAAGCTTGCTAAACCCTGGCTTAAAGGATATTTGTATTTTTCGCACCAAAAACAAAATGTTCACAACACACTGCCAATCCTTTTACAAAAAAGTGTGTGTATACTCATTCCTTGAGGTGTCGTCCATAGGAATGTAAATGGCAGCTGCTTCAGTGCTTGTAAAACAACTTTTGGACTGAAGAGGTTATTCACTAACCTCCGAATTGCACCACATGGTGAATTTCATCGTTCGTTGCAATTTTGGGCTAATTCGTCTATTCACGAAGCTGTCAATTCGCTAAATACTGAAAAATACAGTATAATACAGTGCAATAGCGCCCCATAGACTATCATGTCTTCTATTCACAGAACGCTGAATCGCACAGAAATTCCAACGACATGCCCTGATTTTTGCGTTTTCAACTTGACAGGTTCAAACAGGCAAATCCCATAGGATTGAGACTTTTTCGTAAAAACCTTTTTTGTATTTTTTTTTGTAACAGATTTTCATTCTTTAGACTATTCTATTTATTTGGACACGTTATTGATTTATACTCCTATTAAGAGTATAGGACTTTTCCCTCTTATTTGTAGTTCGGAGTCCGCCGATGCTAGTTTGGCGGCTATCAACGCAATTTGGTGCTTTTCAGATAACTGCTTCAGCCGCTCCAATTCCATTTTCGGGACTTTGTGAATAGACCCTTCAGCTGGGAAAGCCTCACTCTGTTAAAGGATACCAGTGTAATTGCTATTTCTTTACTTTTCCACAAAGCGGATTCATGTTTTCTATCCATCTTAAATACTCTAAAGTTTGTTTTCTGCTCCTGATTTTTTTTTTTTTTTTTTTTTTCTCTCTCGATGTAGTAATCTTTTTTTTTCCAGTGCTTCAGTGTGAATAGGAACTTGTATCTGCGCTTTCAGTTCCCCCCTGTGCAGGGTTATACCTCTGTATTCTGAATGATCGCATTCCTCCATCTCGCTGGGTGATAACCTACTTGCACGTGCAGATTGCACACGCTGGAGTAAGCATTTTCTTATGAGCAGGGCTCTATTGGAGGAACGTGCTGTAAGAATGGCATGGCTTTGGGGTTACCAACTTGCCAAAGTTGGCTGAAAAATGCCATGTGTTGTGTTTTTTTATTTATTTCTATGAACATTTCTTACACGAGACCTTACCCAGAAAACATCGCACTATTGGATTCAGTGCTAGGGTAAAGTTTCTGACTGGGGGAGGTGGCCGGTGGATTGTAATGCAAATCAAGGTGACTTGTTATCATACAGTCTATATGTGGATTTGGGCTAAATATTCATACATTATTCTTGACTTTAGTGGTGTAAAATTTACTAACTTGATTGATTGCCCCTTAAAGTGCACCTGTCACGCCTAACACAAGTTTTGGCTCATTTGACAGTGATGTTTTGCTGTCGGTCACATCGGGTGGCATGCTGACCACTGTGACCGGGAGAGCCTGTCCTACAGAGCACCCTCCGCTCACTCCTTGCACCTGACCGCATTGAGGTGTGCTGAGGGAAAACTGCAGCTATGACCCTCAGTAAGTATTGCCCACTTCGGAGGAAGCTTCTGGCACTGATACCCAATAAGTTGCCACTTGCAACAGCTCATCCCATTGATCTTGATGGCCATTGCTTCATCCGTCCCCTGATGGGACATCGCAGAGTGCAAATGCACACGGGTAATACAGCATCACGTTAATTTGTCATGTGCTTTAGTTTCAACAAACCTGTGTCCTTGGGCAAGACACCTATCGGTACATACTCACCACCCAGGACATACATTGAGATTTCTCTCGTTTTCAAGTATCGTTGTAAAATACTTTCGGAGAAGGGGGGGGTCTATATAATGTTTTGTGTGTGGGTAGTGAAAATGGTTTGCTAAATGTATATTAAACTTCGGTGCCAATAAGAGCCATATTTTAAGGAACCAGGCAATATTTTTGTCCTAGATTTTCTTGCGAGCCAGGGGTAATATTTTACGAGCTTCCTGGATTTGTCAATCCCAGTGGTTTTTTTTTTTTTTAAATTATTTTTTTTTAATAGTATTTTAAATTTTTTTAAATTTCTTTTATATTTTATTATATAACCATACATACTTTTTATAATATATAACACAAAATACCTAGAAAGAGCACTCCATATTAGGCTGGGGTCAGACGAGCTCACTGACTGCACACAGTAACGGACATACAATGTAACCACAATATCGGTTAAAAATTAATTTGACTGAGGGGGGGGGGGGAAAGAAACTGTATGCAGTTGTTTCTCTACGTCGTCTAGCTTTTTCACATTGATGCCATTTTGGTGTCCGTTGCGCGCGCGTGAAAAAGTGCACACGTGCTTCGTGTGGTGTTCTCTAGTGACTCCTTTTGAAAAGCTACAACGGACAGCAAACAGTGCGATCAGACGGACGCAAAAAGTTTGCTCGTCTGACACGTGCCTTATTGACCACCTTCTTCTGTCATTTTCTGCGGCAAAAAAAGCAGTTTTAAAAATATTAAAACCTGAGGTAAAATGATGGATTCAGTTCACAAAGTATGATCAGAATTTGCTTAAGCCTGTCAGTCGCCAATGTACCCCATCATTGACAGGTCCTATCTAACTTGACCGAATATATATGTAAACATGTATTTATATATTTGTAAACCTGTATTGAAACTTCTGAGGGATATGTGTCCTTTAAAGTGAAGGGCGTGATGAATAGGAAACTTTCAGGCTCGCATAAATGATGCAGTTAAATACTTTGAACTTGTGAGTAGCTGTTGCACACATCCTCTCAATTTACTTTTTTTTTTCCTTCCGTACTTTAGGTGTATTTTGCCATTGTCTTGAGCACAAATTTGCTCCTAGGCTGCCGTGAAACCTAAACTCCTGAGATCCTTTTCCATCAGGAGCTTTTGGCTGCATGTCTCCTAATGCCTTTCCATAAATTGACAGAGGGTTTGGCGATGGCATTGTAACAAGCTTTGGAATGTTCATATTTTGGTTTTGTGTATATATCTCGCTTGATAATGGCTGATGTTTTCCTGGTATGTGTGTCACGTTCCGCCCATGAAGCTCCTTGTTCATTTCTTACTAAAAGACAACAAACTGGATCTGCAAGTCTGTAGTCTTTTATGTTCAAGTGAATAAACAGATGATGTGTCAGGAGCCTAAAGATGGCAGCCTGTCAACTTGTTGTATGCGCGCTCCTTCCAAAAGTAATTGGAAGTTTAATCCCTCTCAAAGTTTTTTCCTTTTTTGTTTTTTGTACTTTTCTCCTTTTAAGCGTTTAAATTGCAAAACAGAACTCTCAAAACGGCATAACTTAAAGTACCCAGTACAATCACAGATTTTGTCTGACCATAAGATTTTATTTGGGTTTGTGTGCCCCCCCCCCTTTGTGCCTCCCATACATGGCCAAGACTGAAAACAGCTGCATTTCAATGTGACATTCTGTAATGGCCTTTTTAATAGTTTGGCCATATTTCTTAAAATTTTTCGAGAACCTTTTATTCAGAAGTGCGTGTGTGTATATGACTAGTTATTTGTAATGCCTGTTACGTAACCCAACTTTCTCAAGGCCTTGATCAAGAATATATATACAGTGCACTTTTGGCTACTGTTTATGTGGATCACAAACCCCTGCCGTTTAAGCAGCCAATCTCTCCTGCACTGGTGTTTGGTGTTTTTTTTTTTTCTTCATCTTTGCCTTTACTGTGGGGGAGCGAACAAAATTCCAGACCAACTTCACATGGCATATATGAGACAGCTGTGGGCTTAATTTCTACCTTCCTTAACTCCTACAGTCCCCCCCCCTTCCCTTTTGGTTAAAGGACAGTAAGATTTAATTACAGTGCTTTTTTGGGTTTTTTGTTTGCTTCCCTATCTTTTGAGGTGTGTGTGTGCCTTCCAAATGCTTTTAACTTCTCCAAAGCATTAACAAGTAATAAAACACACGCTATTGACATGTGAATGTGACATGTTTTTTATTTTATTCTATAACCTTACATCATTTTTATATATATATATATTTGTTTGTGCCTGGAGAGGAGGTACCTATTGGTAGAATCCAAACTGCAGAGTCGTTAGCGTTAAAACCACAGAATTTGGACAATAAATATTGTCAATCTGGTGTTTTGTATTGGCCTTGGCTTGGAAGCTAATTTTAAAGATCTGCTAGTGCTTTGGTTACTGTTTTGTCCTTGGTTACAAACCTGTGGCCAACAACAATTACTGCACCTCCTGCTATCCTTGACTCCTTACATTCCAGGGATTAAAGTGACCTTTGCTATTCTGAAATGTAATTGGTACCCCCCCTTTTATGTAGTTGATATAAAGCCATGAGGCCCGTGTCAGACAAGCGCAGTGATCACGTCCGTGTTGCTGCACATTTTAACGTCTGTCGTAGCATAAAATTATGATCAATACAGACCCACATACTAAGTACCTCCGCACAGAAGTGCGAACGCACAACGCATGTGGCACCGGATGCAATTTGGGCAAGAACGTCAAGCTGCTAGAACGGACGCACAGAGCGCACCATGTCCGCGTAGCTTTGTGTGTGAGTGATGGAACATAGTCAGACGGACTGCATTTTTGACGTCCAGCATTTTTGACGGCCAAAATGGTTTTTCATATCATGTATCAATTTTTTTTTTTTTTTTTTCATTTTACGTATTTTATTTCCCTTCTACATCAGTCAAAAAAAACGGACAGTGTGGTGTCTACAGTATCGTCAGAAAGTACGTCAGTTGTGCACGGACGCACCGTGTGCTCAGAATGCATTCGTCTGACATCCTATCTTGTTTTTATTTATTTTTATTTTTCCTCTGCTTTTATGCTTTGGCAGCGATCTCCTTCTCATGTGTTCATGTCAAAGGGGCTTCTCGGCCAATCCTGCACTTCTTGTGGTTTTGGTTTGTTTCTAAATTTAATTTTTAAATCTAAATTCCATTGTTGGTTTGGGCAGTAATGGGAGAATGCGGATTGTGGCTGTATGGGTTTATGCGGTCTGGTTGATATTGCAGTATAGCATTATTTACCATCTTGATTGGATATGCTTAGAATCCAAATGTGGTCGCATTGTATGTACCAAGTAAGGCTAGGGTCAGATGAATGCATTTTTCGCATCGTCGGTTAAAAAAAAAAATGCGTCCGAACGCATGGATGTAATTTTTCACGGAAAACGCGATAGCGGTCATACGATGCGCAATTACGTCTGTGATTGTGTTTTTTTTTTTTTTTTTTTTTTTTTACAGATCCAAACCAGGAAACTTTGGGTGTCTGGACGTGATGTTGGCCAGACATGAGCAGCATCTGACGTCTCCTAATCACGCACGCACGTTGCTATGCAGACACAGCGCACTCTGTACTTCAGTACTAGCGGTTCGACGTTCTTGTGAAAATGCGTTCGTCTGCCGCTTGCGATGCGCGGCCGAACTTTCGTGCGTGTGTGGGCCTGCATTGGACGTCATTTGCTGCTACCACGGCCGTAATAAAGTGCGGCTAAATGCACGTTCGCACTGCGTTCGTCTGACCCCCAGCCTAAATCGGAGTTCCATAGACTTAGCGTGACGTGTATTATTTATTTATTTGTAAGACAAACCAAACTGTGGCTCTTGCTATAAAAAGTCGACATGTGCCAGTCTGGACGCTCATGATACAAATACCCCAGGTACAATTGGGTAGCCACAAAGATCACGTTTGTCGAGCTCTGACTTACAGGATTCAAATTTATATCCATTACTTAATCTTTTACAATTCATAGATTACGTTTTGCTCCCTTAGCAAAGTTCTTATTTTGTAAAGGTTATTCAGTATGCGTAAGAGGCACACACACATATATATTTTTAGTGTCTGTATCCATGGTCTCTGTCTTTCTTGTGTTTTAAAGGTATGAGCATATATATATATTTTTTTGTTTTGTAGTGTAAATGTGCATCGCGCTTCGTTGAACTGTAATATCTGTATCATGGGCAGTTTTCAACACAGCAAAGCGCATCTGCCTAACTATTAACTTTGGTTTTCCAAATTAAAAGCATGACATGTAGTTCATGCATGGAAAATCTAATAATATAAGAAAAATGCCAGTTGACAGGGCAGTATTTTCTATTTCTCCAAGGGTTCTGTTTTTGTCTTTTGAATGGTTAAATATGTCCATTAGTTGATTAGATTTATACCCTACCGCTTACACCAGTATCCAGCTGGGCCCTTTTAGTATTGTTTGTACAATGATAATCTAATCTATAGCAGCCAGGAGGGCAGGCATGTAGTTTTAGGTGTCAGATACACTGTTGTGTAGTTTTTTTCCTTTTAAATAATTTACAGATCGAATGCCTGCAATTTTAAATAAAGGCTGTTTTTTTATTTATTTATATTTGTCTACCAGCGACACTTTTGAAATACAGACGCGCTTACATCCCCACATGAGCCCTTAGCATTTATCCACCAGATTAGGAAAGTGGTGGTGTAGCATTTTTCAGTGTCGCAATCTGCTGCATTAGCCGCCAGTTGCAGCAATGCACACATTCATCTCCTTTTTCAGCTTCTCTGGTTGTAGTATAGTGCATTGTTTTGAAACACTCTTTGTATCATTTGCTCTTTGACTCTCATTATGTTTGCACCATGATCTCCTGCGATTAAGTGAGCAGGAGGCATTAGGAAACCAGACCTAGCCCAGCTACTATCTGTAAAACTCCCTAATGCCTTTCAGATACTTATTTAATTAATGGCTTTTTATGTGCGTTTACTGCATGCTTTATTTATTAAATTTTTTCCCTGCAAACACCCCACACACTTTGTTGAATTAAATACTACTCTAGTATCTGCGGTTTCTTCAAGATTCGGTGTGATTTTTAGCTCAGAGTTGGCAGAATACACATATTAAAAACGTTATAGCCTTAAATACAGATCTACAGGCTCTAGAAATAATCATTAAAAATAAAACACAAATTATATATGCAAAGATGATTCCAGCGATGGTCCAAGATAGAATAGAAAGGTGTTCATGTGTGGTGTTTCTAATTTTTTTTATGTTATACCCTGAGCTTACACTGAAAGCTTATTGAGTAATTTTTAGTCTCCTGTTGGCATTTAGAGGGCTGAACATGTCATTTAACCTGTGTGTGGTTATACAATCTTGCATCAGCTTTTTTTTTTTATAAAAAAAAATATGTAATCTCCTTTTCACACTAGAATAAGACTTGCCGTCCACTGGGTCTGTAGTTGGATGTCTGACTTGGTACGGACAACTTTATTGTACGACCTGGGTCATCCACTGGAAGCCACTATGGATAACCCAGGTCGACCGACAGACAGCCGGACTGCAGGAAAAAATAGAACTCTGCGGTGTATCTTATAGGCGTTTCAACCAATAAATGCATTTAAAATGTGTGTAAAAAAAAATAAAAAAAAAAAAATTACTTTTTAAAAAAAACTGGCAATATTATTTTACATTACCTCTCGACCTGAACCCTGAAAATCAGGGCATTTTTACATGTATGCTGTACTAGGTCGTTCGACATATCCCATTCAAATGGGAAAGGTCGGGTTTTTTTTAACTTTGTAGTGTGTTCCTAACTTGTGTTCCCAGCAAGTTTATGCTTTGAAAACCTCCCCTACTAGAAATTAGAGGACATTTTGACGGACATCTTTTGTTGGTTTGACCTGGATTTTTTTTTTATTATTTTTTTTTATCTCGCACTGGATTCTTAACATTTTTCTCCTGATTTTTATATCTGAAATTATTTAATTAGATCTTAATAAACCATGATATTATCTGATATTTTGTGTTCTTCAAATATGTCTTTCACTGCATGTAGGAGCTTGTGACCTTGTAAACCTTGTTACTGGTAGGGCGTTATGCGATCCTCCTAATTGCTGAGCAGGCTGTTGTGAGGAGCAACTTTTTTTCTTTGGCTTTATCCTTCCTTGAAAGATGGCATCCTGGCTTGTGTATTGGACTTCCATACTTTTTTGGATTGGGATATGACAAATTTTAGTGTGTGTGTGTCTGTCGTTTTGTGTAGAATAACCCAGAATTTCTATCAAGCCCTGGCTTATATTTTCTGTTCTTTAAACCCATTAAGTAGACTAGTAAGCACTAGGGCTGTGCAATATGGACAAAATAATCATTTTGCTATTTTATTATTTGTTTAAATGAATATTGCGATTTAGGCAATTGTTTTTGCTTTTTCAAACGGGCTACATACATTTTAAATGTATTCAATGCACAAGAAGTGCATATTGCCCCCAGCTCCTGGATACTGCCCCAGCTCACCTCTTTGCGCTGCGTGTTCGGCTCCCTGTGAGCTTCCGGCGGCATGGAGCTTTGGGCGCTCGCCTGGGGGAACCACATGACGAGCCGTGAGAATGCGGCTGTACACGTGGTTCCCCCTGCGAGCGCCCAAAGCTCCATGCCGCCGGAAGCTCACAGGGAGCCGAACACGTTAATTTTCCTCAGCCCTAAAATGAATAGATAAAATCGCAGCCTTATGCGGTTTAGAAATCGCATGTGCTTAAATCGTGTTTTTTTTTTTTTTTTTTGGCGATTAATTGCAGTAGTAGGTACTAGTTTGCGTCTTTTAAGAAGGATCCAACCCTTTTCTCTCTCCTGGCCCTGTAAGGTAGATTTTTTTTTTATTGATGGTGAATTAAAGTTCCCCTAAGGGCTTAGGCATTACCATGGCTGACTGTGCGTACTCTGTAGTGAACGTGGCTTCAGGGCACCTTTGCAGTTGTCCTCTCATGAGGTCTCCTTTCTTCATAGTGCCCTAGAGAGTTGCTGTATCCTCCTGCTGCTGTGAGCGAAGGCACGGATAGTTTCCTCCTAGCTGCCGCTAGACCTCAGGGACACTAATTCTAGCTTCACACTCTCCTCCAATGCTATACTGATGGATTTGAGGACACAAACAGACATTGTCTTGTTGGCGATTTTAAGCTTAATTGTACGCATGTCTAGTTTTGAACCTCTGTGTATGTGTATATATTGTGCCGATTGCTAGTTTGATGGTTTTGTTGTTGATATGGCGTGTGCTGCTCTCGGGGTGTGTATGGGGAATATGCAGTTAGCTGGGGATGTGTGAGCTAATTAGGTTTGTGTGAGGAATGCTGAAGAGCGTCTCATATTAATCACACACCTTTATGTCTTGATGTAGGATATCTACACGTCTACCGATTACCGTCAATGTTTTTAGTCCTTGATTTCAGAAGGATTTTTGGGCCCCTTTTTTGTAGTTGTCTGAAGTGCAGGTCCTGTAAAGCTCAGGTGTCGTGTGGTGGAATAGGGGCCCCATGTCACCGCTGGTATAGGCTCCAGGAATCCATGAGACTCCATTGAGAGAAGTGCAACCCTGAGCGAGCTCACGTATACAGAGTTTCTCTGGAGTCACTTAAACACATTGGGAACTGCAAGGTGTAATGATAAAAGGTATCCAAAACAATATCTGAACCTATTTATTAGATCTGGTTCATCTAATCGTTCTGGTATGCACCCTTTATAAAAAGGTCAGCTTTTATTTCCTCATTGATTTTTAGCGGTGCGTGGATTTGTTTTATGGGGGGGGCTGGGTCAGCAGCATGTAAAGCTGCGAGACCACCGCCTCTTCATTCACTGGGGCGTTTTCCAGAAGATACTGCGATTCCACACTGCACAGCATTTATTAAAAAGCGGCAGTTCTGTGCGCACCTGCTAGCAGGAAAGACGCGTTAAAATCCAAGGCCCTGGCATTATTTAGTGGTCCAGCCACCCGTTCGTATGATATTGGATTTGGGACTCCATATTGGATCTTCTTGATAGAGACCAATCAGAGCATGCCTAGTATCAATGCATTCCAATATGGACACTCTCGGTGCCCCACAAATATCCAGATGATGTTCAACCCCATTCCATATTGCTTGAAGCATGTTTGGTGTAACTGTAGCCACAGCTTCCATACAGCAGCTTTCAGGTGATGAAGATTCGTGATCTTCATCTGATGGATAATGTTTTTGACATTATCCCACAGGAAAAAAAACCGCAGGGTTACATCTGGCAACCAAGGAGGCCAGTCAGTTGGTTCCACCTCTGCCGATACATCTCTCGGGCTTCTAGAAATCCAAGTGATCCCTAATATTTGGGCGGTGCCCCATTGCATTTAAAGATTGTTTGTGCTATGACGTCAAACAATTCTGGCATGTCTAGGTGGGAGACCACTTGGCCAGTTTCTTCCTTTTAAAAGAAGAATGGTCTGCTCACCTTTTTTTTATTGTTCCTCCATGTTGACATTCTTTATTGAACTAGTCTGCAGTCACTCGTGATGTCAAAACTAGCTGGTGCATGGGAAAAAACTTGGATTCCTGATGCAATGGTCCAAACCAGAAGTGTATACAATACTTTGAGAGATTTTATATTGAATACCATTTACCTGGCCATCCCAGTGATGATCTGTAGGAGGCGGTGGCCTTACCTTCTGCATCGTGAGAGGGCGATGTAAAGAGTTTTTTTGTTTTGGGTTTTTTTAAGTAATATTGCAACATCTGGGCTTCAAAGCTGGTATTGTTTGTGCAGAATACCGGCTCGAGTGTAAAACGTCAAGCTACGTTGGAATAGATCGTTCTTCTCCAGCTAGGAATCGGGTCAGCAGCCTGGGCTCCCTGATGTTTTGGAAACTACAGCTCCCTTGATGCTCAGTCACCTGTTAGGCTGACTGAGCCACATGGGAAATGTAGTTCCCAAAATATCAGAGAGCAAAGGTTTCTGACCCCGGAGTTACGTGCAAATGAACGGCTCTTGTACAAACTCTAGGAGCCGTTTTAATTTACTACACGGATGGGAAGAAGGTAAAATTCTTTAGATGCCTCAGTTAATGAGCTTCTTTATTGAGCATAGGAGTAGATTGCCCTCCTTTAATGCCATGTGTGTTCAGTCTTGTTTAGTAAGCATAGAAGGAACAGACTGACTGCATTATTCACGTGTAAAAATCAGATTGCTGCCCTTAATCAGCATATAAAGCAGTTGATTTAAATACTCTTTATGGTGGACCAGTTATTCCCAATTTGAGTATTAAACTCCGGGTTGGGGGTAGATATTTGTACAGCTGCTGATGTGTATGTTGTGACACATGTATATGCACCTGTACTGTTGTGTGTAGGGATGCACCAATACCATATTTTTTAAGACCGATTACAAGTACCGATACGTTTTAAAATTACTCACCGATACCAAGTACTGATACTTTTAAAGTCATGTGACCGCTTTTCAATAGGAACAGACAGACTGTATATGTATGTATTGCCCCCAGCTCACCCTCCCGCGCTGCCAGGCTCCTCCGGCGTCGTCTTCCCTCGAGCGGCCGCCTGCAGAGGTTGTATCCCGGCCGCTCCTTGGGAAACATGCACAGCCGCAGTCTCGCGAGATCCCGGCTGGTGGATCCCAACAAGCAGCCGGGCTACAACTCTTTGCCGGCAGCCACTCGAAGGAAGAAGACACCGGAGGAGCCTGGGACACTGCCGAGCACTGCCTTACGGAAACCGGCTGGCAAGCCAGCCCAGCCCAGCGCTGGCTTCCGGTATCTGTTTAGGTAACGGGGGCCTCTGTACAAGTACTCGTGCAGGTCCCAGTATTGGTATCGCTTCATCCTTAGTTGTGTGCATTTTATATTTCTTAAATTTCGTTGAATAGGAATGTTTTTTTTTTTTTTTTTTTCTTTTTCCAAATGCCGTTCTATAAATGAAAATCTTAGTTTAGCGTATGGAGCTGATCCTCATTCGGCAGCCTTCAGGATACCGCGGACGCCTCGTTTTGCTCCCGTTGTCACTGCTGCTCACAGTAGAAGGTGAGAGGTTCTGACGAGGCTATTTCCCTCAAATTAAAGTGCAGGGACGGGCCGAACGAAAGCTCTGCTTTAAAATAACTCACCAACTGCATTCATTTAAAGTCGATAGTTCAATAGCACTCTGATGCAGTTGGTGGCAGACAATATATGTTTAGGAAACAATTGAACTCTACTGGAATATTCCATTAATTACCATCAACAGGTGCTGTGATTGTCACAACATGGATTTAAATCCAGACTTGTGTGTGTGGGAATGCAGAAGCAGATGTACATTCATTGAATAGTTCACTCCTGTGACTCTAAATCAGGTATTGTGAACGCTGCCCCCCCCATATTTTGCTAAACTGCAACTCCCACAATCCTCTGGACATCTGCTGCATTCAGAAAATTTTGGGAATTTTAGACACACATCTGGGAAAGGTTGAGATTATAGATCTACCTAAAATTTATATATATATATATATATATATATATATTCTCTCATTCACTTCACCAGGTTTTATATGAATTGGGGACCGCACACCTGTTTTGGATGACCTCCATGCCGAACGATGAGGCGCTGCTCTATTACAATGGCATAAGCTCGGCTCTTTGCTGCCGCTATTGAGGGACTACTGGTCTGATGGCACTTTATACACATAATAGGCTTGTGATGGAACAAACTGATCCTTTGACTCAAAGCGCCTATTGAAGTTTTCCCTTCGAGCTCTGCCCATGGCATTTTAAAGTTTTTGGATCTGAAAATACTTTTCCTTAAGAAAAGTTTCAGATCGTTATGTAGCCATAAATCACATTTTATGTGTGCTATAGTTCTATTAGTCATTGAAGGCTTGTGTATAAAGAGGAAAATATTTTTTTGTATTTTGTACAGAATGAATATGCTTTAAGTAGAATCAGTGTTCTGAATGCATGTACGGTTTTTATTTACGTCCAGCGAGGATTAGGAACAGCGACTTCCCATCTTTAATAGAAATCATGATGGTACTTTTTCATTTTCTTTTTCTACACTTTTTAATGACTTCGTCATGGTTATCTGCTGTGGCATTTAAACTTTTTATATTTTTTTCTTCAATCATAGTTATCAAACATGAGTACGGTATAAACTGCTGGCAATTGTTTAGGGTCTATATATTCTGTTTATACTTCTATTTCTATATAGTATCTTTAGATTGCAAGCCCTCGAGCAGGATCCTCTCTTCTCCTGTTCTGTGTGTTTAACTTGTATATTTGTTCCTCTGTCTCGCCCATTGTACAGAGCTGCGCACCTTAGGCTGGGGTCAGACGAGCGTAGTGTTCACGTCCGTGATAGCATGACAGCCCATCGGAGCCCGACACACGAAGTACGTCCGCACTGAACTGCGGACGCACAACGGCCGCGGCCCACGGACGCAAGGCAGGCAAGAACGTACAACTCCTAGAACGGCCGCACAAAGTGCGCTGCGTCCGCAACGTCCGCATAGCTTTGTGTGTGAGTGATAGAACGTGGTCAGACGGTTATACGTCCAGTATTTTTCACGGACAAAATGGTTTTGCTTTTTTATTTTATTTTCTCCCCTACATCCGTCAAAATATACGTCAGTGAATAAACAGACTGTGTGGCCACTACTGCGTCTTCCGTACTAACGTACGTCCGTGTGCACAGACGTACAGTCTGTAGAAATCACGCTCGTCTGACCCTAGCCTTCTACTTTTGATATACAATTTTTTTTTTTTTATAATCCCCCTTAAGAAGAAAATGGTGACATGCAAGTTCTCCTGCAATGGTTTTTGTTGTCCATGCAGAGATAAAGTAGCTGCTTTAGTAGAAACCTTGCCACTTATCTGCTGTCTGACCTAATCCTATGTTTACATTCACATCTTGGTTCAAAAGGTTTCCTAACCTTGTCACCAAACACAGATGTTCAGGTCATAAAATGAAATGGCTGGGGTCGCACACCAGGACTTTGTATTCCTTCTGACATAGCGTTGCAGTTAAAAGATTCAATACACTAGATTGTGTGTTTTAATGTCCTTTTTTTTTTTCCTGTTTATTGCTCCACTTTTTATTTCCGGGTATGATGGAGCCAGGTAACCGCTAAGGCTAGGGTCAGACGAACGCATTTTTCACATCGTCTGTAAAAAAGTGTGTCCGAACGCATGGACATACTTTTTCACGGAATACACGATAGCGCTCTTACGATGCGCAATTACGGCTGTGATTTCCTACGGATCCAAACCAGGAAACTTTGGGTGTCTGGACGTTATGTTGGCCGGACATGAGCAGCGTCTGACGTCTCCTAATCACGCACACACACCGCTATGCAGACGCAGCGCACTCTGTACGACAGTACTAGCAGTTCGACGTTCTTGCAAAAATGCGTTTGCATTACGCGGCCGAACTTTCGTGCGGCCGTACTTCGTGTGTGGGCCTGCGTTGGACGTCATTTGCTGCTACCACAGCCGTAATAAAGTGCGGCTAAACACCCGTTCGCACTGCGTTCGTCTGACCCCAGCCTAAGGCCGGGTGCACACTAGGATTTTTTTTTGTGCACACTATCATGCATTAAAAACGACGCACCCATGCGTTTAAAAATGACGGAAGAGATGGTAGACGCCAGACGATGCGTTAATTTTGACGCACGTCGTAATAACTGAATTTGAGTTGAATAAAAAAAAGCTGGGTATTTGACGTTCAGCACGCGGCCAACGTGCGTCAATCCTAGGACACAAGCCTTGGTGTTTCCATGACTAACGTCTTCAGTGCACGTTATGCGTAGCGTGCGTTCTGCGTGTGTTCTTCTCTAGCCGCGTAATTATATGCTGCGACGCATGCCGGTAAGTGCCTTTTAACGCGGGTTAGTGCGCACAAAAAAAAGCCTAGTGTGCACCCGGCCTTGGTCATGTACAAAACCATGCCTAGCTCCTAAAATTTATATTTTGTTTCTCCCCTTGCTGGCTCCTAGGATTGGGACTTTTGTTAGGCCCTGTTTTTCTTGTAATTCTTCTGAGTGCGGTTGTTTCACAACATTAACCCCTCGGTTTAATGCCCTCCTTCTGTTAAAGCCTGGAGTATCCCTTTTTAAGTCCTGTCAGTCTAAAGCTGGCTACAAAGTGGCAAGAAGTTATTTTTCTGTTTTTAAGATTGATGTAGAATAATTTGTAAATGTAGGAGCCGGAAGTAATCTTGGAGTCCCCGGATATGTCAAGCCTTGATGTAAGGTCACAGGTCCACATCTTGACTATGAATATGTGAGGAGTCATGAGCACAGCATACCAAGGTGTGACATCACTTCAATACAGTTACAATCAGACATGCTTTGAATACATTTGTTTATATAGTGGTATCTTCTACCATTTATTTATTTTATTTATAAAGGATTTTACCAGGAAGGATACATTGAGATTTCTCTCGTCTTCAAGTATGTCCTGGGTTCACAAACATTGACTGGTTACAGAAATACAAAGTAGTAAAATGCAAGATATTAACCCAAAAACAAATATACAGATTAACAGAAGAATAAATATGTCGGAAATAAAGTCACTGTTACATCTTTACAGGTGCATTCTGTATTGAGGTATGTTAATAGGTAACTCTTAAGGGACTTTAGACTGGGGGAAGATTTGATGGCACCTGGGAGGTTATTCCATAACTGCGGTGTTCTGTAGGAAAATGAGGATCAAGCCACTTTCTTTTTGTATTGTGGTATTGCAAGTAAGGTGCAGGTCCTGGATCGGCGGTTATAGGATGAGGGAACTGCTGGGACAAGCAGCCTATTCAGGTAGGGTGGTAGCTTCCCAGAAAAGCTCTTAAACACCAGGTTGGAAAGGTGCGTCTAGATTCCAGCGATGGCCAATTTAGTTCTTTTAACATGTCACAATGGTGGGTCATGTAGTTACATTGTAATGCAAAGCGGCAGAATGAGTTATACAATGTAGTAAGTTTATGAAGGTGCGTTTGCGGGGCAGCTGCATACACTACATCACTGTATTCAATGGCTGGCATAAGCATTTGTTGTACAATCTGCTTTCTTACCGCGGGGTTCAGGCAGGATTTGTTTCTGTACAGGGCTCCTAGTTAGGGGTAAAGTTTAGATGAGAGTTTTTCGATGTGGGGGCCAAAGGATCGATTTGGGTCTAACCACATACCTAGATATTTGAGAGAAGTGACTGTGGTCAGCGTGCCATTTGATCTTGTCCTGACACATAGATGGGGTGTTTGCAATTTGTGTAGTTTAGGTGCTGTTCCAAAGAGCATTGTAACAGTTTTGTCAGTATTTAAAAAAAGTTTATCTTTTGATCCACTTTTCTACACCTGTGAATTGTTCTTGCAGCACGGCCTCCAGTTGTGGGAGATTTGATGGTATAGATTAGTGTCGTCTGCGTACATGTGTACAGTTGAGGCTTTGCAGATCATTTATGAATAGAAGTGGGCCGAATATTGAACCTTGGGGTACACCGCACGTGACTGGTTGGGGGAGGGAAGTGCTATCAGAAATGGACACATATTGCGACCGATCAGACACATATGATTTGGAACCAGGTTAGCGTGCGATCACCAATACCGGAGTTTAAGTTTTTGTAATAGATGCCATGGTCTGTGTCAAAGGCCTTGGCAAAATCAAGGAAGATGGCTCCAGTTAGGTTTCCTTGTTCCATGCCAGCTTGGATATCATTACAAACTTTTTTAAAAGGGAAATTGTGGTTGAATGATTTGGACGGAAGCCGGATTGATCTGGGGTTAAATCGTTCCGATACTGATAATAATCACGTAATTGACATTACAGGGAGCAGTGATTGGAATGGGCTCGGATTACACTCCTTTTCCCTCCTAGTGCTTTCTATACAAATCTCATATTAATGGTGCACTCCCTGCCTGTAGTGTCACCCCATGGCCAGTTTGCATTTTGGGGCCAAAAACGACAAACCCTTTTACAATTCAGGATAATTCTATCATCCCCCTAAACACTACTAGAAGTTCAACTGACAGAAAATATTTTTGTTACAGGACAGTGTCCAAAAAAGCCTATCCCTTAGCAATATTGGGGGTAAAATGTATGTGTGGCTGCTATGAAGACATGTATTTGTAAATTTTCCTTATTACGCTTTAGTGCATGGCAGCCTCTACAGATTTCTTGTTCGTCCTTGCACAATGCACAGAAAGATCTCTGGTTTTTAGAGGGCTTCAGGCAATTTTTTTTCCCCACTTCAGGGAGTAGCTGTATGACAGAGCACAGTATGTGTGTACATGTCTCTGTTTGCTCATATTATTTATGTATTTCTTTAAACTTTAAGTCATTTCTACATTATTTGTTCCATTTTTTTATTTTTTTTCCAATGGAGGTTCACAAAGTAGTTTTTCAGTGTTTTCTGCCATTTATCAAACTTGGTGAATCTGGAGCATTAAATGTTTTCACAGAGGATGATTTTAAAAGGGACCCTTTTTTTTTTTTTTTTTATGGAGAAATTTTAGGCATACAGCTAAAGATATACAGAACAGCTTCTTCCACTGGAAGTGAATGCCTGTGAATGAAGCGGTCTTGGTGACTATATTATGTATTTAACCCTTTCACTGCTGAGGAACTGTCCTCATTGGCTCCTAAGGAAAAATGAGGTGGAGATAGGGGGTTCATTTGAACCCCGATATCTCCCGACTGTTGGCAGCTAATGGGGTCATGTTCGGTATCATTAGAAAGGCCAGAGCATGGCCTTTCCTATGAAAGCAAACATGACCATGTTTAAAGTAAAGAAGAAAAGAAAATAATAGTTTTTTTTTTTAAAATGTGAAATGGTTCAACAATGAAGGGGTTAATTCTAAATATCATCAGTACATCTATTGGCCAGGACAAGGCTTTGATAAGTATTGAAAAGAGGTTTCCCTTTCCACATTTGGCAGAATTACTGCTTTTTGTTTTGATGTGGTCACAATGCATTTAAATGCTTGACTTTGTTTCTCCCTTGGAACATGATTTATTATGATTTACAGTGATTTTTGTGGAATTCCCAGTTGTTTAAAGTCTTTTTGACATAGGACTATTGTGTATGTCTCATGAAAGAACTGTCAGATTAATCCCTTTTTCAGGCTGCCTTTCCTGCTAATTGTTTGGCGCCACTTCATTGTTCGCAGGTAAATCCAGATGGATGATATACAAGGCTGCTGTTAAATAGAATAATTTCTACATTTGCTGTTAGGAAAGCGGTTTCTTTTACTCTGGTAGCACCTTTCTGACTCACAAGTGTCACGTGGAGGATCTTCCCATATCCCTTTGCTGGGTCTGAAATAATAATGTATAAATTGCTTTATTGGATTTGGTCTTCTTTTATTGTAGCCTTTATAATGTAAACATTATGTCCTTGTTTCTTTTTATGTCTGTAAATGAATTTTATTATCCTATTTATTTTAAAATTTGAACAAAGCCTGCTGGAGGAATTGAACGGGTTTTAGCTTAATTTGAGTTGGCAGCTCCTCTCTTATCATAGGGTACTAATGGCTACCAGCATGGCAGTACTACTGCTGGGAGTTGTCTCCTGGGGTCCATAACACTCCATGAAAACCACAGAGAGACCTCCTTGACATGGTATGCAAACCATCTTGCAGGGCCAGTGGAAGAACGCTAGGGCCGATATGCCCCAAGTTACTTTCTGCTAGTGGCAGAGTAGGAGATGGACCACGGGTTAAAAAAATATATAGATATGTCACGAGTATAGCAGTACATGGTGATACTTTTTTTATTTTTTATTTTTATTGGATTAACGTTACTGTCGGAAGCCTGTCTTTTTAAGGCTGGGGTCAGATGAGCGTAGTGGTCACGTCCGTGATTGCGCCTAAAAGTACGTCCGTGATCACATGACAGCCCATCGGAGCTTTTTATTTCCTAATGATTCTCATGGAGTAGGACACCCAGGGGCATATTATGCAACCCTGATGGAAACTTATTACCACTGGGGGTCCGCAGGGAGGCAAGAGGGTTTGAACGTTGTGGGGGCAGCATAGCATGCGCCTCGGCTTTCTAGCAACTCCTACAGCCTGCCTCTATTCCCTGTGCCCAATCAACGTTACTGACTGCAGCGGGACTAGCCCTGCCTGTCGCCAGGACGGCATAGCCAACCCCTTGACGTTAATGGCTCAACCAGAGCTGTTGTACTTGGCAACTCCATAGACTCTAATGGCTTTTCGTTTACAACCGCTCCGGTTAAGTTTACACCAGGGTTGGAATACAGCCCGTGAAACGTAACCAGAGCGGTTTATAAATCTACCAGCTTCATAGACCAGAACAGCCCTGATACGTTTACACTGTTTTTTGTTTGTTAGAATTGTCATCGGTTTTCATTTGTGAATTGGAAATTTGTGTATTATTTTTTTATTTTTTATATTGAATTCAGAGTCTTTCAGCGAATGAGCTTAATGCCATGCTGGCCCGTCATATCCCTAGTTACAATTAAGCGGTGTGTCTAATAATAAAAGCTTCTCTTGGTAAAACCTGTTAAATCAGCAGATCATCACTCCTATGGCTTACACCCCTGACATCACACGAGAGGAAGACACAGCACATTCTGTGACTTGATGGGATGTAACTTTTTAAGTATAAATTTCTATTTTATGAACCTCTCAAAACTATTTAGTTTGAATCCTCCAGAATTTTACAGCGTTTAAGAAAAAGCTATATTATAATAGTCCCTGACTATGCGTATTATAGTTCCTGTATAAACGTATGTGACTTGTTTTGGAATTGGTTGGTTTTCTAGATTAGTTTTCTAATCTGTACTTTGAACATTCCTAGAATATATATATATATTCCTACAATAATTTGTGTTGCTGATTTTAAACCAGATTGTTTGAAACCCTTGGTGTGTACTGTACCATAGATGAACAAACTGTGTTTAAGGCTAGGGTCAGACTAACGAATTTTTTGCGTTGTCCGTGAAAAAGTGCGTTCGAACGAATGGACGTATTTTTTTCACGGAATACGCGATAGCGGTCATATGATGCGCATTTTCGTCCGTGATTTTGTACGGATCATCAATAAACCCTTTTTGCGTCTGGATGTGATGTTGGCCGGACATTAGCAGCGTCTGACATCTAATCACGCCACTAGCGGACGCAGCGCACTCTGTACGTCAGTACTAGCGGTATCACGTTCTTGAAAAAATGCGTTCAGTTGCCACTTGCGTTGCGCAGCCGCACTTTTGTGCGGCCGTTCTTCGTATGCTGCCCTGCATTGGACGTCATTTGTTGCTAGCACGGCCGTGATTTAGTGCTGCTAAACACACGTTGATACTGCGTTAGTCTGACCCTAGCCTTAAGTACAATGCAGGCATTTCTAAGGGTTCACATACTTTACTTTTTTTCTGCAACTGTGTATAATTCCCCCCCCCAATTCCAGGTTTGTTTCACTTACGTGTAAAGGGATTACAGGAATGTGGAGTTCCTTTTTAAACTAGCTTTGATTTGGAAGAAGCAGATTTCCCTCCACTCCTTTTTGTGAAATTTAGATATGAGTAAAGCTTTAACGCGCACACCATAATCTTTAATGTAGATAATGGTCAAAATTGGCACTAAGCCAATTTATTATTGAAAAAATAATATTTTTTTTTATTTTACTTGGTTGTTGTTAACCCATCATTGTTTTTATGGATATACGTGTATTCCTGTCACTTTCTACTTTCATTAGATCTTTGACTTCAGTTATATTCGCTTTTGTAGGTATAAAGCAGGACCTAAAGGAATTGCTGTGGTGCTAAGGGCCGAATGTTAAAAACAAAGCTCCATCGACACACTTTCTGCTTCCTGCTAAAATATAATTTGTAATCTGTTGTTGTTTTGTAGTGGGGGGGAAAAACCAACAAAAAAACCATGTAACACTTGTGTCTGCTGGTGCAGTCCCTAAATGTCACCACCTTAGTCACCTTGTATTGACAACATCCCTTTACTGGTGTGTTTGCTGTAAGTGGTGAACCGTGCGGTCATTATAATTTATTTATTATTTTTGTTTCCCATGTTTTCAATATTTTGTACATCCTCTGCTAAATGTGTATTTTTATGTTTATTTAGTAAACTGCCTGGTGCTATTTTTACATTTGAAAATGACAAAGCAATAACTCTCTTAAGATGTCAAAGGCAACATAAAATATATATATATTTTAACTATATGGTAGTGTCTATAAAATTTTGGCTTTTGCAGCGTCTCTCTCTCGCTCTCTCTGTGCGACTATATTGTTGATTACATAAAGGTTAATTATTTATCCCTCCACAAACCTTCAGGTCATACCATTTAAACCGTAAGAGATTTGCTCGTAGCTCAAGCACAGTGCAGTTTGGCCCCCCCCTTTTTTTTTTATTTTATTTTTTTACCACACCGTCTGCTAATGCTCAGGACATCAGGTTTTAAAAGCCTGTGAAAACTTCAGATCACTCCTTTTCACCCGGACAGCATGACCATGTTTAATGTGTGGGGCTGCATTCAGCGTTGTACGGCTGGCAGGTAATGGTCTTGTAATGCTGACGCCAGCAGACTGGGATTGTAATGGGTTTACTTAGGCACAGAAATAGATAGAGATTCTCCTATTTATTTTTCACAACAGGGATTCACCACCTTTTTAATGACATGGTAATTTATGTGCAACAATTTGTTTAAAAAATCCAGTATGGCCTCTTTTGCAATTTAATTTTTTTTTTTAGTGTTTGGAAGGTATTCATATCTTGTAAAACTATATAGGAGAAATTATCTAGTATGCAATTTCTATGCATTATTGATAAAACGTAGCTGTGCAAGAGCAGGGTGGAACCTCCAAAATAACCTGGATCTTTGCCATTATAACATGATCGTGCAACACTGGCAGCTAAAGGCCACTTGGTACCTGGGCATTATAATCAATCTTCAAATTGGAGGTTTTCCATCTTTCCTGAGTGCCATCCCTCGGCTTCTGCTTTACTGCAGGATAAATACTTCTAGTGAGAGTATGAAGTCTCATTAACGCCTACCAGTTTTCTCTTGCCTCCTCCTTATTTAGCCCTGTTCATTTTACTGGTGGTGGCCACATTAGCAGGAACCCTATGCATCGTGACAACTCCACGTTATTTTAATGGACACCATGACTTGTCCCTCTTTAGCTTCCATGGGGAGGAGGGGTGGGAACTGAGGGAAGATTCAGCCTTCTGAGCACAGAGGCTTAGACCTGCCCAGAATCTAAGCTCTTTGGGACCTAGAGTCCAATTAATGGCTATCGGTACTGAGAGCCATTGTATTTGCTTGTTCGCCCTTTGTGTCCCGTGACATGCTACTGCTTGCAGGAAGCTGCAGCGTGTCACATGTGGGCTTGCACAAGGTAGTTCAGTACCAGATTTGGAGTAAAACTAAAGGGTTAATTTTTAACACTTCTCAATCTCCTCTGCTCGTTTAACTAGTACTGCAACTAGTGATTATGAAAATAATCAATTAGTTGGCCGCCCCCCCCCCTCCCCATCGGATAAAAAAAGTTAAAATAAACGTGTGTACTTAAAAAGGAGCACTGTGTAATCATCCCTCCCTTCTTCTTGCACAATTTGCTTATTGTACATAACTTTCATACGTACAGAGGTAAATTGCGTGTCCCGCATATCTTGGGCACTTTTCACAAACAAGGTGCAAGAGCGCCCGCTCAGAATGATGGATTGATGGTGCGTGTGTAGCTCAAGCCCATGTCAGCTTCCTGAACGAACACTATGAGCACTTGGATAGACCTGATAATGTCAACACAAATGTTGGGTGAGAATGGGTGGGAGGCACTTTAATAAGCTAAATTAGTCTGGGCGCATAGTGTTCCTTTTTTTTATTTTTTTATTTAACTTCATGAACAAACTGAGTGGGGAGAAGGATCGGAGGTGGGAGTTGGGGCAAGAAACCGGGCCTGAAAGTGGGATGGAGTTTGGGGAAAGGGACCAGACCAAAGGGAGGGTTGGCAACTCCAGATTGGAGACAGGAAGGGTGGGGTGGTGGCACAGGATCCTGGCTCAAAGGAAAAAACGCTGGTACCAATGGCAGTATCCCATGGTCTGTGCTATAGTCCTGCTACTGTTGTAAGCTAAGTAAAACTAACTGGTTATGTCTGACATAACCCTAAAACTAATCCTACTGTGTAAAGCAGCAGCATGTCTTCTTCAATCGGCTGTTGGAAGTTTTATTAGTGTTTAACTCGGCCTTGTGTTAAACAGTGTATGCTGTACACAAGCCGATTTAATTGAACAATCGCAATTTTTTTTTAAAAAAAAAATTTTCTTTCAGTCATACAGGGTAATTCAAAGAGATCCGAATTGCTGGAGAAAGGTAACCGAACGCTGAAAATCAGCGTTCTGTTACCTTTCTTGGCCATTTGGCTATCCAGAGAGCAGGCAATACGCCAAATCCTGGCGAATTGCCTGCACATACGGTGTCTGTTCGAGGGCAGTGAAATCCCCATAAAAAAGCACTGCTTCGGCTATTCAGAGAACACAAACCAGCAGTGAAAGGTTCACGACATGCCCTGCCATTTGGTGGTTTCATTCGACAGGTTTTTTCAGGAGAATCCCATAGGCTTCAATGTTAAAAAATATTCCTGTTTTAATTCAATATCTAATAAACCGTTCATTATAAAATTCTGCAGTAAAGAATCTATTTCTAGATAATTTTTTTTTTTTAAATTTTTTTGAATTTTTCTGGATTTATTTTTTTTAACAGGGTTATCCAAAGAGATTCGAAAAGTCACCGCACGTTCGGTGACTTTTCGTTCTCTTCAATTCGGTTCCTTTTGCCGATTGCATTTCGGTGACCCTGCGGTGTATTCAGCAAGCACCACAAGGTCCCCGAATTGCAGGGAAAAGCTGCCGTAAACCCACCGAAAACTAACCGAATGCACGCTGAAAACAAGCAAAAACATCTGGATTAACCTTTGAAAAAGACGAACAGGAGCCGAATCACACCGAAGCAGCTGTGACATAGAGGAGGCAGTGAATAAATTAGAAAAACCATTTGTATGAATCTGGGAAAAAGAAACGCTGTTTGCAAAGAAACTACTGAGCGAAAATGTCTGAAATTTTCACAGGAGGTCCAGGGAATGATAATAAAGAGGGCTGTTACAAAAAAAATAAGTAAACTGAAAAAAAAAATAAAAAAAAATCGGACTTTTAATAAAAAAAAATAAAAATCAGAAAAATGCTTAAAGTATCCTAAAAAATCTATAAATAAAGAGACTTTTTGCTGCAGAATTTTATACTGAACGGTTTATTAGATATTGAATTAAAACGGGAATATTTTTAACATTGACGCCTATGGGATTCTCCTAAATAAATTTGCCGAATTAAATGGCAGGGCATTAGGGGAACCTTTCACTGCTGGTTTGTGTTCTCTGAATAGCCGAAGCAGTGCTTCTCTATGGGGATTTCACTGCCCTCGAACAGGCACCGAACAGGCACCGTATGTGCAGGCAATTCGCCAGTATTTGGCGAATTGCCTGCTCTCTGGATAGCCGAATGGCCAGGAAAGGTAACCGAACGCTGATTTTCAGCGTTCGGTTACCTTTCTCAAGCAATTCGGATCTCTTTGGATAACCCTGTAAGTCTTTTTTTGTTTTAAGTTTCCTTTTTTCTGTAACAGCCCTCTTTTATTATCATTCCCTGGACCTCATATGTCAATTTCAGACATTTTCGCTCAGTAGTTTCTTTGCAAACAGCGTTTCACTTTTCAAACATTCAAGCAAACTGTTTTGCTAATTTATTCACTTCACTCGTCTGCGGTGTCGGCTTTTTTCTGGCGGCTTCCATGCGTGTGATTGGCTTCTGCTCGGGTTTTTCCGTGGGTTAATCCAGATGTTTTTGTGTGTTTTCGGGCGTGCATTCACCGGGTTTTGCGGTCGGGTTTGCGGCAGCTTTTTCCTGCAATTCGGGGACCCTGTGGTGCTTGCTGAATACACTGCAGGGTCACCGAAATGGGATCGGCAAAAGGAACCGAATTGAAGAGAACGAAAAGTCGCCGAACGTGCGGTGACTTTTCGATTCTCTTTGGATAACCCTGTTAGTTTTATCCCTATATTAGGGTTATGTTCTTGGTAAAATCCTGCAGCTCTGTCCCTTTCAGACATCGATAAGAGCTCCACTGATTTAAGATCTGTTTTTTTATTTTTTATAAAAAAAAAAATCTGTTTTAGATTGCGTGTGGGTTTTTCCATTCTTCATTTGGCTGTTGCACTCGTGGTAGGCTAACCATATGTAAGCTTGTAGGGTTAATAAAGCTAATTGATGGGCCTCTGGGCTGACATACTGGTCAAGGTGACCCATTCTTCAGTTGTAAAATCCACTTAGTGGGTGCACTAAAGTGACCGTTTCTTTTGGATTTTTTTTTTTTTTTCCCAGGCATCAAAGAAGGCTCCTTCCACCGAGGCAGAAAACACTGCAACTTACTGTGGGCAGTTGTCCAGGATCTGTCAGTTATGAGCCAATTCCATAGGATGTAGCCGTGTTTGTGTATGGCATTGGACCTATCACTTACATAATCTGTAGCTAGATTGCTTGTGCATTACAAATAAACACATGCTGTTTCTTTATTGTTTGAAGTAATTGCATGTAAAAAAAACATTATTCCCCCCCCCCCCCTTATTTCTGGTTTCCATTTTGTGGATTTTTTCCCACACAATGCTTGCTGCTGTGGTAGGCCGTTCTATAGTTGTCAATGACACGTGCCAACTGGTGGGCCTATCATGATCCATGCCGCCAACGGGGCGTGCTATGCTGCCCCACAGCTTTCAATCCCACCCACCCTAGGGACTGCATCGTACGTCTCCATGGCGAGAAAGGGTTAAGAATATATTTTACGGTGTCCGTGGCCATAGAAGGTGGTAGTCTGTGGGTCAATCACTGAATCATTGTATTATGTGGGATGTATTCAAAGGACATCACCGGGGATAGATTAGAAGTCTTTTAAGCTGCCATCTCTTATCTCAGCCTTTAGAACAATACCCTCCTGCCTTATCTATATATTCCCTCTTCCACCTCAGTTTGTTATATTGTAGATTCAATAAACAAGAGCCACAAAGTAAAGCTTTTTGGTAAATGTTGCATGGGGGGGAATGCACAAAAAGTACACTGATCAAAACCCAACTTTTTTTTAAAATTCAAGCAAAGGGGGGGGGGAAAGCAGCTTGTGGTTTTATTTGTAATGCGCAAGTAATCTAGTTAAAGCTTGTGTATGTGGTAGTGTCCCTTTTAACCTGGAAGGTAACAAATGTCTATTTTTGGTCCTTTTTCAAGATTTAGAAAAAGAATCCCGATGCAATTGGAAGTATAGATATATAAAACAACTAGGGTGTAATAAAACTCTACATCAATATTGCTTTAAACCTCACAATACTGAAGGAAAAAAACCTCAAAACTAAATCTGTCACCTTCTTTAAATGTCTGCTTCAGTTGATCGTGTTGTTTGCTCATTCTGCGAGGTGGAGAATACAGAAATATTTTTGAACAGATTTTTGCATAACCAGTTTAACAGAAAATAAATGTGTAATGAAATGCAGCAGGGCAGCAGCAGGTTTTGGATTTACTGGGGCAATCTTTTTGCTGCTCACTGTGACTGGAAATAATATGTGCCGGCATGCCAATGCAGAGGTGTGCCAGGAACGCCGAGCACTGCATCTGCTGTAGTCTACAACGTTTCAGGAGTATACTAGTGTTCAATCTGCTATGTGAGGAATCAGTGTTTCTTTTAGTCCCACAGGCTCTTTATTTGGGCTTCTGGAGGCTTGAGAGGACATGCATGTAGGAATGCAGGCTCTTAAACCCAATGAACAGCTATTTATGGAAGACTCGATGCATGTATTCCTGTGTTTTCTCTGCTCCTACATTAAATGGTTCTTTTTGTGACTTCAATTCTTGTTTTCTGTTTCCACCTTATGTCCTTGAGTTAAGTTGCTCTGCCTTATGTTGGTATGTATTAGGTGACATGTCGGCTGAGACCTTTTGGATCTGAAACTGGATTTAAAAAAAATATATGCATTTTTGTTCTTTGCCCATTATTTACAATCTGTGTTGAATTGCTTTTTGTCCAAGCAGTTAGACATTCAAGGAGACGGGCTAAAGTCACAAATTCTCAGCCTGACCTCTATTTTCTGGAGGTAAATTTTTATTTTTTTTTAACGACACTGTTCCAGTTCACTTAACTTCCTAACTGGAAAGGTAACTTTTCTTCCCCATTAATGATACCATCTAGAAAATCCAACAAGATGGATTTGACTCCAGAGACCTCGGGCGCGCTGTTCAAACCTAGTCGGAAACTGAGGGCCACCAAAGGAAATGTATCAGCTTTAACCCAGAACCCTTGGCTGCTCCCTGTTACCGACTGGATTCCGACACAGCCGCTGTATTGGCTGCTTGACTACTGGCTGCTTGAATATTTGGAAGCTGCTACAAAATACTGGCAGCGGCGCCACCACGCTTATCTGTCCTTGGGACGCCATCGAGTCAAGTGCGACCCTGAATGAGCTTGCAGAAGTATACTGAACTGATTGTTGATGATGTTTTGCCCCTTGCCAGTAAAGGAAATGGGTAATGCCACCCTCTACACTGAGGTTTGTGATCTATTTATTTTGGGTCTATTTTTATGTATTAAGTCAGACCTCTCCAGACTCTGGCCTCTCTGCTTCTGAACTAAAACTCCTTTTAATTCTATGGCCATCCATCGCATTTAAGGAATTCTGGGAATTGTAGGCAATCAACATCTGGGGGCCTGGAGTTTAACGCCTTTTTAGGGTGCAGGATGTACTATGCTGTCCTGCATCAAGATGGGCTTTAATGCCACAGGACGGCATAGTACGTCCTGTGTGTCTGAAGCCTGCCTCCCGCTGATATCTCTTCCCCCCCCCCCAGCAAGGGGAGATCCTTTGGATCCCTCTAATGACAGGCATCCCTGGAAAGGTCACAGTCTGACCTTTCCACCAGTGATGCATTGCATTAACCCCTTGGGTGCCAGGCCACAATCCCACTCCAGTTCGCGGCCTATTTCCGGTGGGGCAGCCTCACCTCCAGGTCCCTCTTCGTCAACTGACTTATCCCTCATAGTGCGATGACGTCAGTTAACAGTGTAACTCCTAGCCGCCCAGGGATTTCCGAAGAAAATCCTATGGTGTAGATATGGGGGTTCTTTGAACCCACGTATTTCCGGATTAGTGGCAGCTGGAGGGACATGTCTGCTATCATTGGAAAGGCCAGAGCATGGCCTTTTCAAATGTTGCCAAACATGACCATGTTAAGTCAAATTTATATATTTTTTTTTTTTATATTAATGCAGCCCTATTGTTTGCAATTTGCATCTCCGGAACCTGTATGCTCAGAAATGTGGAGTGTCCCTACCTACTCTTTCCCCCCCCCCCCCCCCCCCCAACAAGCAAACCTGCCAAAATGACTTTTTACTTTTTTTTGTTTTCGGGCAAATATTAAAAAAACAAACCTTTCTACACTCAAATGAAAAGGGGCAGAATTTGTTGCTTTAGTTGAGTTAGTGCAGTGGCATCGTTTGTTTTATATGTAAAAGCATATATTGCCTCTGCCATAGAACAAAGATAAAAATTATTTGCATTTACTTTTTAAAATTTTTATTTTTACACAATACATGGTCATGATTGGTATCATTGTAAAGCCCAGACTCTGACCTTTCCAATGAGCTCACTTAACCATGTGTGGTGTACAATTCAGAGATACAGGTTCCAAAGTCCCCCTGTCTCTCCTCACTGCAGTACCACGGTCTAGGTTGTCAATGCAACCATTGTTTCATCATCAGCTCCGCACATGCTGGCAGTGTAGGCAATGAGACTGTTAGTGTAGTGTCCCTTTTTAGAATTGTAAACTGAATACTAGTGCTGCGTTAAAAAAAGTGAGAAAAGTATTACTTTTTATTTTTTACATCTAAGGCTAGAGTCAGACGAGCGCGTTTTCTACGGACTGTGCGCCAGTGCAGTACGGATGCACTTTTTGACAGCAGACACAGTAGTGGCCACACAGTCCGTTTTTTTTTTCTCTGACTGTTATTTTTGACGGATGTAGGAGGGGAAATAAATTAAAATGAAAAAACATTTTGTCCATCAAAAATGCTGGACGTGTAAATGCAGTCCGTCTGACCACGTTCCATCACTCACACACAAAGCTATGCGGACGTGGCGCAGTCCACACGCCCGTTCTAGCAGTATTACGTTCTTGATAACTTGCGTCCGTTTGCGGCGTCCGTTGTGCAGCCGCACTTCCGTGCGGACGTACCTCGTGTGTGGGCCTTCATTGGTCATGATTATCTGCTACCATGGACCTACTAAAGTGCGTCTACACGGACGTTAACACTGCGTTCGTCTGACCCCAGCTTTACTTGGTTACATTTGGTATCCCTGGAAATGTCATAACCTGGCCTTTCCTTTGATACCCCATATGTCCCTCTAGCCCTTGGGGCTCCAGAGATACAGTGGTCTAAATGATTGTTGTTTTTTTTTTCCCCCACACCGAAAGGTGTCCCCTTGTGGTAGGCACATGCCTACTCTGCCTAGTTATAAATCTGGCCCTGTGTGTCCTGTTTTTATTACTCTACACCTTTCTGTTCAAATCCTCCATGTTGTAAACTAGATTAGTTCACACCCTAGAAAAGTGTGTATGAAGCGGCTGCTTTAGAGTTCTGCAGGTTTGTTTATAATGTGAATACATTTAGGAGCCAGTGGCTACCTGGATTTGTCAAGCCATGAACTAAAATACTGACATGTATTGATTTTTTTAGATTTTTTGATTTTTTCCTCTTGACTCAATCATCCTTTTTTAACACTGCTTTTATTGGCCTGGAGCAATGGGTTGATGGATAGATGAGCATACTGTCTTTATGAAGACACTGATTCTATATGTACCTTTGAATTATCTGGCTGTATGTTTTGTTGGCCAATAACTTATGTATTATTATATTTTTTTCTTTTTATTTGGTGTTTGTGGATACATTGTTGCACCTCTTGCATTTGGCTTGTTTCTCTGGCATTTAAATTGCAACAGACAGTGGGTAGTGTTAACCTCATTAGATACTTGAAATACCTGTCTTGTCTTCCAGGATAGTTGGTGTCGTTTGTCGCACAAGCCTACTTCCCTTAATCAGCACAGTAATCCTGTCACTCTGTGTATTTTAATCTCTGAAACTGCCACACAAATATTTGTAGGGACCGGTATTGTCTGCGAGCTTGATGTGAAGTTACTGGAGCAAACGGAGCCCTGCAATACATTGATTTTAATATTAACTCCACCGTACAAGCAAGGTTGCGTGTTTGCGGCCCTCCTTTAATTTGAAAATGGGGATTAATTACAGTGCAGTAAATTGGTTGCCAGTCTTCCGTTGATTAGGATGATGCAACAAATGTTTGTTTGCCCTTTCCGTTGCATCAGGAGCACCACTGGAGGAGTGCCACGTTCAATTACTGGAAGCATTCCACTACCAGATGGGCCCGAGGTTTCAATGTATCTGTAATAAATGTTTAAACTCCTCTGTATGTTTTACGTTACATGTAATAGGAGCAAAGGGAGCCTTCTGATTATTGGGGAGGGCTAAAATAAAAAATGTCTTTGTCGTTTTTTTTTTTTTTTAAATTGTCGTTCGGAAAGTGTCATGCAAGATGGATGTCATCCAATTCCCTTTAACCTTGACACAAGTAATTCCAGTCTAGCAAAAGCCGTTTTTAGGTGTGGAACCTGCCATAATTCAGTCATATCCAATGTTCAGCCTTCAGTCGTTTTCGTGAAATTCTCTTTCATGCATGCAAGTTACCTTAGGCTTCCCCATGGTATCCGTGTACAATTGCATTTATTAGATACGAAGCCACCTGTGTGTGCATATATTGCTGCGGAGCTGCTTCTGATACTTCACACCTGTGTATTTCATTTGACGCTTACGTTAGCAAATAAACACACAACTAAAAGCACAAAGTTCTGTGACTGCATGTGGAAGTGTATTGCTTGTCATTATGCCGCAGCCCTTGGCTTTCTCATGCATATCTGCTGCATTTTCCCCTCAGGGCCTGGACTACTGAACAGCAATAATTACATGGAGATCAATCAATTGGGAACCGTGTGTGTTGTATATTAACAAAACGCCCAATTAAATTGTGTGTGTGTGTGTGTATACTCCCAATGCCCTCCACTAATATTGGCAATGGGCACCCTTTGTATATACGAGTAAAGAGGGCTAGGATAAATGGTCTTTTTTTTTATTTACCCCTTTTTGAGCTTGTGTTTAAAAATACTATCGGGGGGAGAATCTTCAAAATACTTCATGGATATCAATTGGAAACATAACACAGGTTTATCGCAGAAAAAAAAAATCTTTGTTAAAAATATGTGACCATTATTGGCAAATTTTTTTCGTCAATACTTTTTTCCCCTTACAACCACGGCCCATATACCGTGGTCTTGCCCATGTGTTACCTCTTATTTATACCCCTGTAAAACAGGAAGTCCTAGTCCTCCAGGTGTACTAAAAAAGATATATATATTGGGCTGGCAGAATACACTCAGCATTCTGCCAGGGCCCTCTAGCTGGCCAAATCTCACGAGCTGCCGCCGGCATGTGAAAGTTGTAACACAGCCTCCCACCATTCTCCTGAAGATCTTTCAAAGTTTGCGAGATCCCCTGAACTCTGCAAGATCTCACAAGAGCATGGCACCAGCGGAGCCGCTTTACAACCTTCACATGTTGGCGACCAGCCGAAGGGGGCCAGGCAGAATGCAGATAGTGGATTTTGCTAGCCACCCCAGGGTGTGTGTTGTCAGGGTGTGCGCAGGCGTGTGCAGTTGGTAAATGGGGTGTCTGGCCATACATTTCAATACTGACATAAATTGGACAGGCTTTAAGCAGAAACCTAAATTATTTATTGGAAAGCGGTCACACATGACCTTTAATGTAGGGGTGCCTTCGTATCAATTTAACATGGATGTATTTAAATTTTTATAAGCCTGTGCTGTGCTTGCAATTGTTTAATATCCATGAGAGGGGTGTGTGTAATAAAATATATATCTAAAATCAATGGGAGAGCTATATAAAATTATAAATTTTATTCAGAAGGTTAAACCATAAAGAAAATGTCATTCTTTGCTCACATTTACCAAGGGTGCCAATATTGTGTCTACGTATACCTGTCACGTATGTTTGCGTGTATATTTGCTATTTATTTTACCACAAACAAGCAAAACATGGAACCTGCAAGAGTATAAAGTTCCCTGTAACTTCATATGCCTGAAATGAAGAGTGTGTCCTTCCAGTCGTCCAGGATTTTAAAAAAAGGGAGCGAACAACTGCAGGGCATTTAAAGCTATGCTGGGCATTTTATGTCTCTGGATCTATTCTGTTTATAACGCTACGAGATGTCTTGATGCCTTAAATATATTTGGTATGCATATGCCTTAAAAGGCAATGTAAAGTGATACGTATGGTTGTGTTGTTTTACACCGGCTCTCGTCTGCTGTACAATGCATCTAGTACTTTGAGTTATGGTGCACAGTGTAAGGTTGAGCTGTTAAACGGAGATGCACAGAAACGCACACAACGTGTGTGATCATTGTGATATGCGTTAAATTATAGTTTGATTGCCAAATAAAAGTGGACAACATTACGGAGATACAATTTTTTTATTTCTTTATTTTGTCTGTCTCATTTTTATTAAAAAAAATTTTTTTTTAATTTACACTGAATTTACCCCAAATAATGTGGAGGTACCAAAGATTATTTTGGCTCTTATGTTAACTACTATTAGATCAAGTGTCCAGTGTGGGAGTATAATTATATGTGGTATGTAGCTGGTATTTTATTGTCCTGGAGTTGAAAGATTAGGTGTGGGGGGGGGTGGCGGCAAAAGAGCATTACTTTGCTATTGCTTGGCAACAATGAAATTTGGGGATTTACCAAGCCTTTTGAATGTTTGTCTTGTATTGAAGTGTCAACACTCAAACAGTGCAGATATCCCTAAAATACAAACTTTTTACAAGGTGGGCGGGTGAGAACAATCGGCCATGTTTTGATTTGGGTAATATATATTTTTGTCTTCTTTTTTCTCAATAGGTGGTCTATGGATTCATCAATATCGGTGGTTGGGGATACCTGGAGTAAAACCTTGTAACCTGCTCCCTGCTAGT
This sequence comes from Leptobrachium leishanense, assembly GCA_009667805.1. Classification (NCBI taxonomy): domain Eukaryota; kingdom Metazoa; phylum Chordata; class Amphibia; order Anura; family Megophryidae; genus Leptobrachium; species Leptobrachium leishanense. The sequence continues at coordinate 125,654,050 of CM019067.1, read as the reverse complement.
ACTCTGCACAAAGGTCCTGAAGGTTAGTTGTCAAATTGTTCTGTTTATAACCATAACTAAAAATAAATAGTGTATCTCAAAGAGGTCAAGTGTTCAGTTTTATAACACGTGTACACGGCACTCGGTCTTATTTAAAAAATACCATATTAAGTCAGATTAAAAAGCAAACAGACGTTGAGACCTTTTTATCAAGGTCAGCTTTGATAAAGGCCTCCAGGGGCCAAAACGTCGGTACGCTTTTTAATCTGACTTAGGATCTAATGTTAAAAAATTTGTATATATTTGAATGCCTCCCCTGCACGACTGACGTATATTCATATTTTTGGAGTTGGCACGGGCCATGACAGTTTGTACCTCTTAGGCCAAAGCTTGCAGAGGATGAGTGCTTACCTCCTTAGTTTCGTGGTGTGTGTGTGTGTGTGTGTGTATATATCTCTCTCAATGATGGGGGGGATATATATCTATCTCAAGTATTTAAGTGTCTACTAGATAAGTGCTTGGTTACTGAATGATGGACATACCTGAACTGCCTAAAATAGTTACTTATTAACACCCGTTGCCTTTTACATACTTTTATAACCATCTTTAGAAGGCATCAATGTTGTGGCAATTGCAGTGGAGGTGTAGTTTCTCTTTGCTAAACGTCTTTTGTTTCTGTTTTTTTTTTTTTTGTGTAACGTGTAGGCTTGACACGGTCCTTTGGATGCCCATATTTCCATTTCAGCTGTGGAACCTTATACCTGCTCCGCTGCCCTTCTTTGCAGGAAGAAGAAAAAAAAAAACTGGTTCAACAGTCCGGCTGCAACGTTTCCAAGCATGACTTCCTGCGTGACGAGGACTTGAATACAATCAGGTAACATTGCTGTCAAATTTCATTCCTAGTACTACACCTACAACTCTGGTGGCTCTTAACTTCTATGAAGTGAATGAGAATTCCACCCAAAAACAAGAAAGCTGTAAAACATAAGCGTGTGTTAAGCTGTGATATGTGTGTTTTCTTGAAACATAACTATTTTTAGTTGTCGCTTTTGCAGAAGCTATTTTGGTTTTTTAACGTGTTTTCTTTTTTTTAAATATTTGTGTGTTTTTTATTTTCTATAGTGTGTGTGTGTGTGTGTGTGTATATCTCTGGGTATTGAATCCCCTCTTCTTTAATCTGTGCTTATTTCTTGTGTAACAGGATTTGTTTAACACAATGCTTCTTTAATGCTGCAAGAGCACTTTCAGCTAGTCCAAGTCTTTTTGTTTGTCGAATGGGACGCACTGAGTTGCAGGAAGAGGTTTTCGTTGTGCTGTTGATGTGACGAGCTGTTCTGTGGGCATCCTTCAATGTTTTCTTGTAGTAAAGGAAGTTCACCACAGTATTGATGTCCTCAGTTTGTATAGCACTTTTTTTTTCTTCCTCAAACATATTTCTCGTGCGCAGACTTCCTTTTTTCCTTTTTTTTTCCTTTCAATTTTTGTTTTCCATTTTTGACCATTGTTTTAGAGGGGGGGGGGTGCGCGTTGTTGAACTCCCACATATTAAAGAATTTTTAACCTACTTAACTGTTCCTACTGCAATTTCGACGGAAACTCCAAGTTATGACTTCCTTAGACCCACACCCATGTCTCCTTGGCCTTATTTTTTTTTATGGTTTCTGCCACTCTAAGGGCTTCATAGGCATGTAGCCAATAATTTTTTTCCTTTCTTTTTGTGGGCTTCTGGCCTAGCCCTCTCACCTCCACACACTGATTGTGTCTTCACATTTCGGTCTATGGGTTTTTAAAATGAAGCTTCACTGGCTTTTTAAAATGATTTAAAATCTAGACTTAATTATCCTTGTGGATTAACATTCGGGTTTAGTGTATGTGTGTGTAAAATTATACATATACTCGAGTACACCACTAGATTTTGGTAACAAAAATTTACCTTTTTTAAAATTGGAGGGGTCGCGTTATATTTGAGACATTTGCACCGCATGTAAAAAAAAACAAAAAAAAAACAACCTGTCCTTGCTCTGGATCGCAAGGCTCCTGGAAATGCCGGTAGTCTCGCTGAAGTGAATGCGGGCTCCCTGATTTCTGCAAACACTTCAGGAACTCCCGGATTCAGGATAGGTGGGATCCATCATGGCCAGAGGGCATGCTCAGTTTAAGCCAATCTTTCACCTCGCTCACCTCTGCCGGCCATCTAATCGCTGGTAAAGATGGGTGGCTGGTGGCTTCATACTTGGTAACAACTGCAATCATTCTAGAGCAGAGCACCCTGGCCTGAGGGGCAGCCCGACTGTGTTTAGAGAACCTGGAAGGATCTTTTATTGTTTACCGGTACAGTATAATCTTGTTCCTCACGTTATATTCGGGTCGCGCTATACTCGAGTATCTACGGTATGTTTTTATTCTCAATCCTTACTATTACAATATTGTGTAGCAGTGCAAAGCGGACAATGAGCTTACAAACTAAAGGCTAGAATATCGACAGACAAAAGGGGGGGGGGAGTCGTTTTGCCAAACGGAGTGACCGCGAACTGCAGGAACAGCTGGCGTTAGAGTGGTTAATAACTTGTCTAGAGATGTTGGTAAGGGTGTATTCTATAAATTATGATAACATTTAAATGTTTACAGTTTCAGTGCGATTTTCTTTTCCTTGTAAATATTTTGCTCCCTCCCATTCTCTCCAATGTTTGCTTGTAATGACATTGAAAGTGACAAGGGAAATTCTCAAGCCGTCTATCTGGCACATCTTAACTCTTGGCAGTAAAAGGAATATTCCTTTTCTCTTATCAAGCATTCAGAAACCTTTTATATCGGGCTGAGAAATGCCCATTTGCGGAGCTTCTCGGTCCTGGCACTGTGTGCGCTTTGCACAATATGGCACTCATTGTTTCTTTTGACCTGAAATGTGCTGTTAGTCTTCAGGCTCCCAGTGTGATTAATAAACATCTCCGATTCCGCAGTTGAGCAAGGTCATGGAGAAGTAGGTGCACGGCCTGAAACACAAGGATTCGGAGTGGCAGGGGGGAGTTCTGCTTCAGCGGATTAAGCCCACAATGAAATCTGTTTAGCAACCAGATCTGAAGTAACTCTGCATTGTTCCAGAGCCCTGTGAAAATGAGAAATACGTACTAAAAATTACAAACATTAAGGCCTAGATTAGCATGGCACACCTAATCAGTAGTGTGGTTGGGTTTGTTTGGATGTGTATAAAAGTCTGTCAAAGATTTTATTTATTTTTTAAAATAAAAATGCATCTTTTTTTTATTTTTTGCCCTGCAGTACTTATTTTGTACTTTGGTTTTATTAAAAGCATAACGAGACATGTAAACGGGAGATGTTGATAAACTGTAGGTTAAACGTCTGACCGTTCTCCATTTCTGTAGTATAAATATTCAAGCTGCTGTTTGGGAGATTTACCAATTTGTGCCGGAGGTTGATTTTGATTGTATGAAGGACGTGCTAACCTGCCAAGTGTAAAACCTGTTTTTCTTCAGGTAGTTATAGTTTTGGTAATAATTCTGCAGAGGCAATTACAACTGTCCTATGGCGTGTCATGACAAGAGCGGGCTGTGTACTAAATAGATCGGCTTAATAAAGCGTGTGCGCTAGGTTACCCGTCTATTCACTGTATTTCTGTATTCTTTCCTTAGTGCATACAATCTGTTGTCAACACGTAAAAACATAACCTTGATTAATCAAGGAGGAAAGCCAATACATGTGTATACACTGTATAATGTATTTCAATAGTATTTTGTCCGTGCGCTGATGCTCCTTCCTTTTTAGTGTGGGTGTGTTGTTTTCTTTTAAGGGTAATCTGTCGCATGCACACTATGAGCTACACACACAAAATGTGTGTGTGTGTGTATACACTTCAGCCGCAGCATTAAACCACTGATGGGTGAAGCAAATAAAATTCTATTGTTATGAGATCTATTAGGCAGAAATTGAGCAATCCTTAATTTTCATGTCTTGAAACATCCGTAGAAACTTAGATCCATTCATTTAAACCGTTGCCGTCACGAATCACAACTTTTTGCAGAGCTGTCCTAGTCCGCATCAGCCCGGCTGACGGCGCAAGGAAACTTTGGTTTAATTAGCAGTATTGGCTGACTTTCTTTTCTCCTCTACTAGCCCAACGTTGGCAAACCCAACTTTTAAGATCACATCCAGGGTGCACTTGATGTGGCAATGTTGCATTTAGTGAATGGAGCCCCTGGGGTGTCTCCTAGCAGCAGTGCGCCGCAGATCTGCTCAGCTGGAGATCATATACCAGGAGATGCAGGTTTCTGTTTATGATGCAGAGATGGATGCATTGACAGCAAAATGCGATTAGCACCTCCCCCCCCCCCCCGCTGCAGTATACACATACAAGCTGCTTTCTCCTCAACTCCTCTCTCTGCACATTCCCTTTCATTAGATATTGAGAAAAGGGGAGAACCCGGTTTATCACACCTTTTTTAACGTTCATTTTTACTCCAGTGTGCTTGTTTAGCTTGACCTGGCTGATGCAGGATTGGCTTCATGAATGGAGCACACTGTCACCTTTCCCGCATCCTTTTTTGTCGACGCTGTTTATTGTTTTGTTGATGTTTTTACTTCTGTGCATATCTGTTGTATTAGCTCTAGTAGTAATCCACCCCCGACCCAACAGGGAAGCCGTGACTAAGGGACGCACGGAATAAATATGTTGCAGTGCCTTTTTTTTTTAAATTTTATTTCACCCCGACTGTGACAGCAGCTCGTTCATGCCGTATCGTAATCACCGGCATGTTGAGGAAACAAAGGCAGAGGTAGGCTTAAAGTGAAGTTACATAATGCACTTGTCAAGAATTGGTCTGCATGTGAGTGGACTGATTTATATCGGTGTCCTGCAAGCTGCTGATGCTCTCTGCGTCCACAGAGGTAGTGACAGTAGCAGTATGTAGGTCACATTAACTGCTGCAGCACCAGGAATACCTGAAATCCCAATCACCTTATTGGCAGCCTCCGTATATAAGATTCTGCCGGATGCAATTGCTACGTACGTATACCCTTCTCCTAAGGATGTGCAACATGCCCGTTGCTACTGTAAACCATAATTGATGCTTATATCGGGGGGTGGATTATTTCATGGAGACCTGAATGGGGGATAAAATTAAAGAGCAAGCGGCGCTTTATCCTCGAGCCCTGGTATTTTGCTTGGTAATATTTAACTTTGTGGTTTTTCCAGTTCATTGCACTGAATAGGTCTCCATAGACACCAATAAACCACATGCTATTTGTAATTATGAGTTCAGGGCAAAAAAAAAACAACATAAACTGCTAGTCATTTTAATCTCGCAATAAATTATCCAATTAAGATTTTTTTATAGGAAAATTCAGCAGTGTGTCCTTCAGAACAAGTCAATGTATGAAAGGAACGGTTAAATTTATGTAATCGAGACTCAATATACAGTTATTAAATAATAACCGTATTTTTTTTTTTTTTAACTCCAGACATTATAAAGAAAAAATAAAATATTAATCGACATGTGCATTGGCTGTCTCATTCAGTTTAGAAGAAGAAAAAAAAGCCTCATAAATATCCGCCAGTTATCTGTCATTATAAATAAAATGGATATCCAGAGAACAGAGGGTTAGCTCATTACCTCCTAGTTGTTCTGTAACTATGGTCACAGGAGGGAATTGTTTACAGACTTATACAGTGCGTCTCCCATGTCTGTTTCTGGGTAATTTAATTGAGACGCTAAGCATCGCTTCCATTTAAAGATTATCCACTAGACTTTTTTTTTTCCTCTTTCTTTCCGATTGGTGGTCAGTAAATAAATAATAAAAAAAAAAATAGTGCAGCTTGATGCTTTTATATAATAGATTGACATAGTAGGAGTTTTATACCACCCATTAAAACTACCCTCCTACAATGTATACTATATTATATACATTATAGTTTTTAACTACTAATCTATATATCCCATTGAAGGTTTCAGGCACACCCCCCCCCCCCTCCATGAATATTCACATATATGTATGTAACCTATGTGTAGCAAGCGATTTAACATTAAGAACAGGAAAGTGAGGTTAAAATTGCAAGAAATTCTGTCAACCCCACATTTGCACATATATAAACAAATCAAAGACTTGCGTTGTTCGCGGAATCCCTTTGCTACATTCCCTGTTTGCTGCATTGAATTCTGGGTACAACATGCAAATTGGTTTATTCTTTGTCAGTCATACTGTAGCTTTCTGTGATGATCCCAATGACTGTATATCAATAATGCCCTGTTAGTGCAGCTTGACTGTGATCAGCTGTCAGAATGTGAAAACCGAAGCATGGCTCTAAATGACCCCCCCCCCCCGCATATTCATATATAAAGTGCAGTATTGACCATTTTGGCCAGGCTCTTGTTTTTTACGAACCCCCCCCCCCAATCACCTCCCCATTTATTTTGTAGGCTGATTCGGATATGGCAGCAAATTGTGTTTGGTTTTCTTTTCGTTTTTTTTTTTTTTTTTTTATGCTAGTTATTTCTTGGGGATGTCTCTGTATAACAGCCTTTGCTTTTGTGCTGTCCAAATCCTAAATACAGAGCAAAAAAAGCTGCTGCCGTTTTGAAAACAAAAAAGTGCCTATTTCTGTTTTTTGTCTTTTTCCAGATGATAAAAAAAATGCATGATGAATACCTAATGGCAATAAATATTTTTTGGATTTTGAAGCGAGCATAGTGGCTCGCTTTATCCATTTCTTCATATTAATGTAGAGCTGCGTTGTCTCATAATGGATTATTGATTGGCCTGAGAACAGCAGAAGCCCCTCGGGCCTTGTCAGCAATGGTACTTACTCTTCCAATAGTGAATGCATCAGTTGATGTGGCTATTCAGGACCCAGGCTTCATAAGCCTTTAATTGTTCATGTTTTGTTTGGCAATTTTGAAGGGAGTGACAGTGACTGATCATTATTGGTCTTTCTACACTATTAATAGATGCAGTGGTCTTCTAAATTATTTGCAGGGTTTAGCTTTTATTCCTTACGTTTTGCTTTTGTTGGATGCCTGTTGACTACGTATATTTGACCTAGTATCGGGCTTTATTCGTGGTTTGAAATATAGGTTTATTTGCATAGCAATAAAATATTTATTCATAGCTGGAAGGACGGGACTTTAAAATTTTCCTGCGTTCCCGAAGCCAGAAACTAGTCAAAATTTCCCACATTATTAAGTAGACTTTGCGACCTTAATGTACGTATCTGAAGGCCACCAGCAGTCTTGTACATTGCGGCTGTCTTCTGGCCAAGTTGACGTGTTGGCTTGAATTAAAAAAAAATATAGTTGCGTTTACTTTGCCCTTAGGAAATATTTGGGCAGAGGTTGTCGGTAGCCTTGGGTGAATTTACTCGCCTTTTTTGTCCCTCTCCGCCACACAGCCCTTCCTTTTTTGTTCAGGGACTCCCGAACGTCTCTGAAGCTTTTTTGCGCAATATGCGTTCCTTCGCAACCTGTGTAGCATGGGAACCGTAAATTGCACGCTTTACATATTCACGTTCTGCAGCACCTGCACAGAATGATGGATTGGAGAATTGGAGCTGCGCACAAGTGACTAACTTTCCTGGCCTAGCAGGTAAACATTGGCTTAGTGGCCTGAGCCACAAAGCTAACGTTTCCAACAAGATGGCGATGCCCTTCAGGTACCTCCATAGTAAGGTCATACTTTTATTAGCAAACCTACAAACATACCAAACTAGCTACGCTTTGATTCAAAATGTACACGCACAAAACCATCCACCTGGGACCCTCTGCTGAACCTGCCATTAAGAAAACGACAACAAGCGCTATTCTCATCTTACTAAAAGCTTTACATAAGAAGAATGGGGGACAGCGTTTCCCAGGCACCAAATTGTGCTTGGTGATGCAAGAAAAACTAAACTTGCATGTAGAAATGGTTGGCGTATTTTGGTTCAGATGGGGTTTACCAAAGCAACGTCTCTTGGCCTCAAAGACAAAATCTGGTAGAGAACATGGCATAATACTGTGGACACAATTGCTGATTTTACTAGGAAACGTGGCAAAATGTACACTGACCCTTTATGCGTAAATCAGCAATTGTGCATTGGGGGGGGCAGTGTTTCATCATTGGTCCTAGGCTGCACAGTAAGGTCTATTCACTAACTGGTGCCGCCTGGAGAAATGGCAGAAGAGCACAATCTAGTCCAAATAGCTGATTCGGAAAGTTTGAAATGGGAGAAATATTTCTAATTTGGCCATTTTTGACCTAGATTTATCACTTCTCCAGCCAATTCTCCTGACTTCACCTTTTAGTGAATAGACCAGAGTGTGTTGGACTGGCCATGTAAACACTGTGGTCAGCCGGTCTCCTTACCAGGAGCTGCAGGACAGGTCCTATGTGCATCCCGTAGTGATGTGCTTACTGGCGTCTGTCACATCGTTGTGACGCTGCAACGGGGTCAGTCACACGCTTGTGCGCGTGCACGAAATGCGAGCGCAACAAGTGTCTCTTATCCAAGCCTCTCTGGCAAAGCGCTAGGACGCGCGTTGACGGAGCTGCAAAGCACAATTCTCCATAGGAGGATCGCGCTTTGCAGCACTGAGCACACAGAGTACGATCAGCGAGGTGGCCAGCCGGGCGTCGAGTGGAAGGAATGTCCACTCTCACGGACGTTCCTTCCACTCTCCAATGACGCTCGACTGACGATTGCACAGTGCGCACCCTCTAAAGTGCCACCGCCCTCTAGTTTCCTTTATAACGCTCTGCTTCCTTCCTGTAGCAGCAGCGCTGGAAGTGACCTTTTAACACTTCACTTCCTTCCAGTCTCCCAGGAGGTAAGTAGAGTGCTGAGCGCTGACTGCAGGTATGAGCAGAAAAATGGAGAGGGAAACAGAAGGGGGGGAGCAGAATATTAAGAGGAAATAAAAGCTAAGTGGGAGAGAAGCTGAGAAAAAGGGACTTGGAGGAGGCAGGAGAGAAAAGCTGGAAAGGGGAGCGAGAGAAGCCATGAAGGGCATGGAAGAGTAAGAGAAAAAAATGGACCTAGGAGGGGAGTAGAAAGAGTGAAGGAATAGGAGATTGGAAGGGGATGAGAAGGAGCGTGGAAGTGGAGAGAGAAGGGGGAGATAATGGGATGAAATGAGGGGAAAGAGGAATGGGGCATGAAAGACTAAGAGTGTGTGTGTGAATCTGGCTTTTACAACTAATTGGTCATGGGTACATTTGTGTGGGGTTTGATTTTTAGGGAAGTAGACAGCGCTGGGATCTAAAAGGGCATTGGTGTAATGTGATTGGGGTATTGTTCTGATTCAGGGGTTGGTAGTTATGGGTAAAAGGGGCATTGCTATGAAATGGTAATAATGTGAGGAAAAGGGAACATTGTTCTGATATAGACAGTATTAGTTTGCGGTAGGTGGGAGATTGAGTAGACTTAGGTGGTATTGATGGATTTGTGTTCATTTTTGTTTTCTGAAAATAGTTTAAAACAGCCTTAAAATGTCATTTATGTAATTTTGTTAACCTTTGAAGAAAAAATAATAGGGGGTGGGGTTGCTGCACAATGGGCCTATGGGTTGTACTTGCCCCCTGGGCCAAAAGTTGCAAGTCAGCCCGTGAAGCTATTCCTTGGTAACTCGCTGTTCTTGTCTAGACCTGTTATTCTTGTAAGAAGATGGGCTCTCAGAGCCTAGATTTATCTCTTTATCCATCACCACCTTCGGTTCGCAAGCATTGGAACACAGATTCAAATAGTTCCCAGTGTCGTCCCCACGGTTCCTGTGCAACCCGGCTTGCACAGGGTTGTGCTTGACTTTATGGAGTCCTATGGGTTTCAGGACCTCCTACTAGAGTTGGAACCTCTGCCAGTAACTGAACGGCTAGCGATCATTCAGATTTGAGTTGCTAATATACAGTGGCTCTGTTGGAATTATTGTTAACAAGGATCTGCTAAGGGTTACCTTATTGCGCTCATATTTTCCCTTAGCAGTTCCTTTACTGACATGGTTTTGCAATAGAGCCCCATGTCTCTTATGTATTTATGAATTTATGGGCATATCACTAAGTGGCCTTTCATTTACATTAGCATAAATAGCTGAACACCTGCATTAAGTCCTTAATGAACATGTATGAACATGTCAAAGTGTGAGAGGAAATCGGGAAACAAACATCCCTATGAAGCCTAGCGGTGTCACTATCCTCTAACTTGTATTGCGCCAACATATTCTGCAGCACAGTTCAATAGGTTACTGTAGTTACGTCGTCAAATACATAGTTGTACAAGAGTTAGTGAGGGCCTGGAGCTTTTATTCTGGGACAGGGCAAGTTGTCGCCGTGACCTCAGGCAGAGAAAAATGCCATGTTATTTTAATTCCGCCTTTCTGATTCCAAACAGGGGTTCAAACACATGTAACTTATTTGCTTTTGTGCTGCACAGCTGCCGATTTAAAGATAACTTGGTCTTCAAAGGCATAATCAGGTTCCCCGAAAACAATTTCTTAGCAGTGAAGGGGTTAACAGTTCTATTTGAGATGGACACATACTGGCAAAGGGTTCAAATGTGGCTCTGCGGGAGTCTTGAAGGACCTTGGGAACTATTTGTTCATCTGTGTGTGTGGTGTGAGCGATTTTTGATTGCTTTTGTTTTTCAATGTTATGTGATTTTTGCAAAACAAAATCCCTTAACACCAGGCTCTGAGAGACGGTAGTCCAATGTAACTCACATTTATCGCTCTGTCATTATAGACAGCCCTTATAGAAAGCCTAGAAGCCTTTTAATCTACTGTAAGGCTCCGCAAGGAAAGCAACCCTTGCAGCTCAAGGCAGAACAGTTCCTGGACCCATTTGGCTTTATGCCTTGATTTGTAATCAGGCCTCTAGTTTACAGCTACAGAGCAAGTGGGATGTTCTCACATGGTTTACCTTTAGGAGAAAGTATGTACACTTTTGGGGCCAACTACATGTCTTTAGGAGCCAAACAAAATTGTTAAAGGTAGATTTGTGTTTGATTTATGAAGAACTGAAGACTTTGGCTACCTGGTCCCCTGGATTTGTCCTGAGTTGGCAGTATTCTGTGATTTTTACAGCATAACTTTATTTTTGTTTTAAATTGCATACATTTTGTCGACATTTGGTCAGTCGAAGGTTTCTCAGACTTTACCTCAGGCTTGCAAAAGTGACCTCTACAAAGTCTAAGATTACACCATTCACACTTCTTCCAGGGATTATTCCTCAAACACACACACGGCCGGATTTATAATTGGGCAGAGCAGGCATGTGCCTGCCACTAGGGGGCACATTGCTCTTTAAAAAAAAAAAAAAGGTAAAAAAATAATAATAATTTAAAAGGTAAAGTATATGCTAGTGACAAGTGATGTAAAAGTGAAGAAATAGGGAAATATACAGTTGTGTTCAAAATTATTCAACCCCCACTGAAATTGAGTGTTTTGGCCAGTTTGACATTGATTTTGATCATTCAGTCATCTTGCTTACAATTAAATCAAAGAGGCACGTGTAGGTCAGACAAATATAACATAACATTTATAATGAAATAACCACAAATGTCTTTTCTGCGCTCACATCATTATCCGTTTTATTCAACCCCCAAGTGACATTCAATCTTAGTACTTAGTACAACATCCTTTTACAGTTATAACAGCTTTTAAACGTGAAGCATAGCTTGACACAAGTGTCTTGCAGCAATCTATGGGTATCTTTGCCCATTCGTCATGGGCAAAAGCCTCCAGTTCAGTCACATTCTTAGGCTTGCGCACTGCAACTGCTTTCTTTAAGTCCCAGAGGTTCTCGATTGGATTTAAGTCAGGTGACTGCAATGGCCACTCCAAAATGTTCCAGCCTGTAATCTGCAACCATGCTCTAGTGGACTTGGAGGTATGCTTGGGATCATTGTCCTGTTGAAAGGTCCAACATCTCCCAAGCCTCAGGTTTGTGACGGACTGCATCACATTGTCATCCAATATCTCCTGGTACTGAAGAGAATTCATGGTACCTTGCACACGCTGAAGCTTCCCTGTACCTGCAGAAGCAAAACAGCCCCAAAGCATGATTGACTCCCCCGCCATGCTTCACAGTAGGCAAGGTGTTCTTTTCTTTATAGGCCTTGTTCTTCCTCCTCCAAACATAGCGTTGATCCATGGGCCCAAACAGTTCTAATTTTGTTTCATCAGTCCACAGAACACTATCCCAAAACTTCTGTGGTTTGTCCACATGACTTTTGGCATACTGAGGTCGACTCTTCTTATTCTTTGGAGACAGCAAGGGGGTGCGCCTGGGAGTTCTGGCATGGAGGCCTTCATTACGCAGTGTGCGCCGTATTGTCTGAGCTAAAACTTCAGTACCCACATCTGACAAATCTTTTCTCAGTTCCTCAGCAGTCACACGGGGACTTTTCTCCACTCTACGCTTCAGGTAGCGCACAGCAGTCGAAGTCCGCATCTTCTTTCTGCCATGACCAGGTAGCGTTTCAACAGTGCCCTTTGCCTTGAATTTGCGAATGATGCTTCCTATGGTCTCTCTTGGTATGTTTAACATCTTTGCAATCTTCTTATAGCCATTGCCCTTCCTGTGAAGAGTAATCACCTCTTCTCTTGTCTTCCTGGACCATTCTCTTGACTTCACCATGTTTGTAACCACACCAGTAAATGTCTAGAAGGAGCTGAGTATCACAGTCATTTTAAAGCTGCCTAATTGGTGCTTATTATGCTTTATTGCTGCTCCGTGACATCCACAGGTGTTTTCAATGCCTGATTGAAAACACTTGAATGAACCTCTGTTCTTCAGAGTGGTAGTCTTTAAGGGGTTGAATAATTGTGTCAATGAAGAATTCACAAAAGAAACATTTACTACTGTATTACAAAACCAATTGATGTCATTTTAGTTGCATATGGTTCTTTAAAAAGTCCTTGTAGGATTTCATTCTGAATTCAATTGCAAATGTACACTAAATTCCCTAAAACCCTTTACAGCATTGGGGGTTGAATAATTTTGAACACAACTGTATATTTTATTATGGTGTGTTTAAGTCATCCTCCCACATTTACTTCTTTCTTTTTGGGAGGGTGCTCCCCATTTCTATGCCTACAGGCTCCTGAGATGTAAATCTGGCCCTGCACACACTACCTATTGTAGGACTTGACGAATCTAGGCTCTTTGTAACCGCTGGGTCCTAGAATGTTACTTCGAACTACAAAATTGTATGGATTGTTCTACAAAAATCTACATAACTTTTTTCCTGGGATTCTAAAAATGTGTAGTTGGCCAAGATTCCTTGCCGGCTACCCATTCGCCCACCAGCAATCTTTCATTCCTTCTTTATCTGAAGCATAGCGAAAGGTACAATGAAACGGCTGTTATAGCTTTCCTCAGAAAGGCAGAACTTTTTACTGGGGTAATCCAGACAGAAACCTGTGAAGCAAATGTATACAGTTCAAGGAGGGACCTGGAGACCACTGGAAGATGAAGACTCTGGTGCCTCCACCTCCTCTTAAAAATGCCAGTCCCTAGTCATAACCCAGGACAATGTTCCAAAGTTGGTGCTAACCTAACCAGAGCTGTTGTAAACTTAACTCCATAGACTATAACGGCTCTGGTAAATTTTACAAATGCTCTGGTTAGGTTAGTAACAACTTTTGGAATAGGGCGCTTAGTCTCCAATCAAAAGGCAGTCGTGAATAAGCGCACACAAAACAGTGGAAAGTGGTGTAGTGACACACACGGTAATGATGTTGGCAATAATATCCCAAACCTAAAAATAAACACATAAGGCTGGCGGCACACGAGCGCACTTATGCTTTTGTGCGCACGCACTTCCCTGCGTCTGTGCCGTTTTTGATGGGAGGGCCAACCACCGGACATGAAAAAGCCCTCCCCGTCAAAAAGCTAGACAGACGCTGACGGGGATACAAAGCGCTTTGTACGCTGAGCACACAGAGCGGAAGGAACGTCCACTCTCACGGACGTTCCTTCCTCTCTGAGAAACGCTTGTGTGCCGCCAGCCTTAACCGTAACCAATTAACCCAGATCAGACATCCTATACCCTTACAGCACGGCACGACTTCTACACAAGAGTGGGTGGGGGACAATATTACATATCAAACCCATCAGAACCTGCAGTCCCACACCTCCCAGAGTTCAAAGTGACTCTCGTCAGTGTTTATTGTTTAGTTTTTTCCCTTTTGTCACATGGCTTAATTAAGTATGCAACACAGAAACTGCCAGTATTGCATTTAGCATTACATTTTCAGTATGCATGAGGGAAATATCAACATATCAGACCTTTTACAAGGTAATGGGATTAATTCTCTTATGAGACATTGATGCATGTAAGCTGTCACTTCTGTAATCCAACGACGACGCATCGCTTGCTTCCTTCAGTTTACTGTAAAACAGCGATGTCTATGAAGAAATGAATATCATTGCTGTGAATGTGTGTGCTGCAGTAGAAACAGCGCAGCTCTGGCATTTTTACTCACGGACACGTTGTATACTGTCACAGTTAAAGTCTGAATTCTCTCTTTAAATCAATGTATCCTAAAAAAAATAAATTGAAAAAACATGGTCCAGGTTCCAGTTGTTCTAGCGAGTAATTTTGTGCTTTAGATTCTTTGGCTTTAAGCTGTAACTTTGTGTTCGAGGGAAGGTATCCATCCAGTAACCTAGAGCAGGAGTAATGCAATAATAGTGTCCAGCCAATGCAATGTCTCCCAATTCTTAATCTGCCCAAATAGGTCACCCACAAGGGAGAGGAGCCAAGACACCCAAGTCGTCATGTCCATTCATTGTACATGGAATGCGACTCTCTTGGTACCCTGACTGTTCAGATGTTTAATATTTTACCTTTTTTGGAAGAACAGGTTTTTTGTTTTTTTTTACTCATGGGCAGAGTTTCCTCATTGTCTCAAAACCCTTTACATGTGTACACCCTCAAAATTCATATGGTTCAAATCAATCCATAAAATTGGTGTAGTATAAAGCCTGGCCTCTTGTGATCACATTATCTAAAGCAGAGAATGGTTTGCAAATAGGATGTGATCTGCCAATTTGTTTAAAATTGTCTACTGACTGACCTTTTACAAAACTGCTTTCTGGCAGAACACCAGGTGAAGGGGAAAAAAGCATGAGAACTGAATGTTTTCCCTGGTGTATGGCTAAGTAATTGGTATTTTCTTGTACACTTTTCTTTCTTTTTCCATTCTTTTGAATGCCTGAAATCTTACTACATCATGCTTTTCTATTTTTACTCTTAACATAACCGTTTATTTGTATGGTTTGGGCCTATTCATGCCTTGGCTGGTGTAAAAATGTTAAAGGGACGTCCTAAAACCTATACATATTTAAGGTATGCATTTCAACCAACATCTCTAACATATTAAACTCTTTTGGTATAGTGTGTGTGTCTCTTCGTTTTGTAAGGCATTTTAATGACCAAATTTACATACATGCACACCAGTTATTTATTTGTAAAGTATTTTACCAATAAGTAAATAAATAACTGGTGTGCATGTATGGAAATATGAATAAATAAATTTTCTATTATCGAGGTTCTACCCTTTTATTAAGACCCAGGCCATAGACAAGTGCATCCGGAGTCTGATACGTATAGTGGCAAGTGTGTCGCACACAATTGCCTCTCCTTTCATATGGCTTTAAAGAGGCAGATGATATTATTTTAGAGCAGGGGTCAGGAACCTTGGCCCTCCCCAAATGTTTTGAAACTGCATTTCCCTTAATGCTCAGACACTTTTTGACACGACTAAGCCTCATGGGATATGTAGTTCAAAACATCTGGGGGGAGGGGAACAAGGTTCCTGACCCGTGATTTAGGGTCTCAGTGGAATTTCTGCTCGAAGAAATCACTATGAATCCAGATTTCTGCCTACTATATGTAATGTGTTTCTTTTTTCCCCTCTCAAGATCCCAAGCTGTCACCCTAGTCTAGCGAATGATTTTATTTGACAATAAAATGGTAATTCATTGAACACGTCTGTCATTCTGACTCTCAAACTATTCAGTGTATTGATGATTTGCTTTCTTGTGTTTTTTAGGTGTCACTTCCCCTATTGCTGATTGGTGCTCATCAATGCCGATCCCTTTTGGAGTTATGCGGAGCAGAACAGTGCTAGAATAGTATATGGTGCTTTTGCATTCTACCTTGATGCTTCGCTGGTGATGGACCATAAGAAACAAATTGATATGGAGTTGCGCGAGTCCAACCCAAAGACAACTAAAAATGACCCAGACGACGATAACAAAGTGTCCTCTTTTAGCTGCGTCATCTGTGGTAAAAGTTTTCCCTTTCAGAGCTCCTTATCACAGCATATGCGCAAGCACACTGGTGAAAAGCCATACAAATGTCCTTACTGTGACCACAGGGCTGCTCAAAAAGGAAACTTGAAGATACACTTACGAACCCACCGGACTGGTACAATTAATCAGACCCATGATGTGGAAATGGGAGACTCGCATGTTGGAGAACTAGGGGCATCTGAAGGTATGAGTGGTTGCGCAAGCCCAACTAAAAGCACATCTGCGTGCAACAAAATACTTAATGGCACTGCACAAATGGATGAATCCCAAGCAGCGGTTGATGACCAGCCTGGAGACTACCAGTGCAGCTTCTGTAAGAACAAATATGACCGAAAGAAAGAACTTGACCAGCACCTCTTACAAGTGCACAAGCCATATAAATGTAAGTTTTGTAGCTACATGACCTTGCGCGAAGAGACCCTGTTAAATCATATTGAGAAAGACCATATCACAACTGCAATCCCTTTGAACAGGGAAGCTTTTTCCGAAAATGGCAAGAATGAGATTAGTGGTGGAGAGTTCCCTTGTGAAATATGCGGTCAGGCTTTTGGTCAAGCATGGTTTCTCAAAGCCCATATGAAAAAACACCGTGGATCTTTTGATCATGGTTGCCATATCTGTGGCCGAAGATTTAAAGAGCCGTGGTTCCTTAAAAATCACATGAAGTCTCATGGCCCAAAAACTGGGAACAAAAATAAACCTAAATCCGACTCTGAGCCAGTAGCCACTATTAATGATGTTGTCCAGGAAGAGACGATGATGACTGGCCTTTCTCTCTATGAAGTTTGCCCAAAATGTGGGAATTTCTTTACAAACGTTGAAAGTTTAGCAGCTCACAACCTTGTACATTGCAAATCCGAAGAGAGCGCAGTAGAAGACAAATCTGATCTGGCAATGGATATCTTGTGCAATGGAAGTTCAGATGTACCAGAGGCAAAGAATTTTTTCCTAGATTATCTACAGCTAAAGCCTTTAGAATCGACAAGTAAAACCTCAAGTTCTCAGCAAGGTAAAAGAGTTCCTGAACTTGACCCAGTCAATAGCTATCAAGCTTGGCAGCTGGCAACCAAAGGAAAAGTTGCAGAGGCAACGGAGTACGTCAAGTACCTGGGATGGGATGAAACTCTGGCAGATGCAGATGTGACGTATGACCGGGATAAAGGTGAATATGTTTTTACTGGTCAAGAGAAGCGTAAGCGGGAGCCAGAAAGTCACAGTACCAGCAATCCAAAGAAGCGCAGTTGCTCAACTGGTAGCCGCTCAGAGAAAGGTGTGGGGGCTCAGTCTGAGAGTCTTTTAGATGGACCAAGTGATTTGGAATTCAGACCACCTTCAAGGCAGAGCAGGAGGGCTTCTCAGAACAAATCCACGGAGTGTTTTGAGTGTGGGAAAATTTTCCGCACATACCACCAGATGGTGCTCCATTCCAGGGTGCATAGAAAGGAACGCATGAGTCTAAGCGAGAGTGGCTCAATCTCTCACCGTGACCGGTATGGCTCAAATAGTGATGGCGACTCTGCTAGCCGGCCCAGTAGTCCAGACTCTGCTTCTGCTCCAGAGGATTCTGTTGCATCGGGTATGGGAGAAGATGGTGCAGATGACGACAGTTTTGAAGAAGCCACTACTCCATCACCAGGTATGTCTGAGCTGTGCTATAATAGGGTGTGTGCTATAATAATGATGTGCTAGAAGGTTTCAAACATACCTTAACGTCTATTGAAGAGAAATGGCTACTTGTGTTTTTAAAAGCTAATTTAACCATACGCAAATTCAATTTTTTTTTTTTTCTTTTTCTTCGATCGTAAACCGAAATCTTGATTTAAATTTCTGAATGGTACATGGTATAATGTTTTTTCAATTTCTTGGTCGAAAGGAGAAAACCCATACTGATACAGTGTCTGATGTATAATAAGCTGCATTTTACAAGGTGCTCTATACCTAAAAAGGTGTTTTTGATTTTACAAAGTTGTATTTTGCTTTCAGGAAATGTGTGGGTGTAAACGGTCTGTATGGTTTTAGAGTATTCCTTTTGTTTTGTTAACCTCATGTTATACACCATAATCTATAAAAATTCTCATTCTTTAACGTTTTTAAACTGTGTCTTGACTTGCTCTGCATCCATGTACATTGCCAGCATTATATGGTTTATTAAGGCTGCGGTCAGATGAGCGGACTGATTGCGCGTACAGTGCGTCCGTTGAAACGAATGCACTTTATAACGGATGAGATTGTGGTTAACGGTTATGACGGACGTTGGAAAGAAAGAAAAAAAAGCTGTATATGTCCGTTGTAGCATTTTGGCGGCTGTTGCAACATGCGTTGCCCGTGCGTGAACATTGCGCACGTGCTTCGTGTGTTTCTTCATTGACTCCTTTTGAAAAGCCACGACTGACAGCGAAAAGTGCGCTCGTGTGACCGCAGCCTAAGGCTAGGGTCAGACTGAGGCAGTGCGAACGTGCGTTCTGGCGCACATAATTACGGCCGCACTAGCAGCAGATGACAGGCAATGACGGCCAATATACGACGTACGGTCGCACAAAAGTCCGGCCGCGCAACGCAAGTGGAAAATGAACGCATTTTTTCGAGAACGTTAAACCGCTGGTACTGACGTACAGAGTGCGCTGCGGCCGCATAGCAGCGTGTGTGCGTGATTAGGAGACGTCAGACGCTGCTAATGTCCGGCCAACATAACGTTCAAACAGCCGGATTTCCCTAGACTTCTTTTTACCCCATCGTCATGAAATACGTCCAGAATTGCGCATCGTCTGACCACTTAAGCGTATTCCGTGAAAAAATGCGTGCGCACGCATCGATGTACATTTTGACGGTGGCCGCAGAAAATGCGCTCATCTGTCCCTAGCCTTAGTCGGTCTCGTTTTTGATTTAATTTGGAAAATATTTTTACAATGTCCTCCAATTTTTCCAGCAGAGCATACATAATGTTATGATTTCAATCCTTTTTTTTTCCGCTTACCATAAACCTTAATCTCCTGTTACTTGTAGGTAGCATCCATGCCTACTTTGTGGTAATCAAAAAAATCCTTATGTCTGGGCCTACAGCCTGCACCGTATTCAATCTCCATGTTTATAATGTTGGATGGTAAATGTGTAGTTGAGCTATAGGTGGTTTGAGAGCGTATACACCTGTCATTGTATCAAGCTAGGATTTTCTAGATCTGGATGTGGTATAAATATTGTGCTCAATTGAAAGACTAGGCTGTTCACTGTGGTGTCGGCAAAAGCAATTCTGGGATTCCATGTACACCTCTTGTAAAAACACCTCCCGACACAAAAAACTGGCAACTAAGAGATTTTGTCAATCTAGCATAATGGTTAACTGTGGTTAGACTCCTAAATGCGAGCGGTCACAAACATAGTTTGTGTCTTTGTATTCTCATGACACATGCAAGTTATTTTGCCTGAAGGTTCAATAGGCCGTCACATGTATTACCAGATTTTACAGCTCCCAGGATGGTTGAAAACGGTTCTTATAGATCCTATTTACATCGATAGAATGACGGGATAAACACTGCTGTAATTTTCAAATTCATTTTTAAGATTACTTTCCATGCGTAAATACTAAAACGCATTTATTCATAATTTTCTTTGGGTCGTATCATTATTTTCCACGTCTCCTATGTTTATTTCAGGACCGTTTCCGTGCATCTTTTAAAAGCAAAAGGGTCAAGATAGTAAGATAAGAGTAATCCAAGCTTGTCTTGTGAATGCTGAACCGTGCCAGATGTTCTCGAAATGAATATAAACGTTATGCCTACAGAAACCAGATACTTTTAAGACCGAGAAGCACAGCCCATCTGTTTGCTTCCCATTCACCAGGCATACGTGTGTGTATATTCTTTTTACCATGAGCTTTAATTTTATAAAAGATGCAAGCCCAAACTATTAGTTTCCAGAAGAAATAATATAATGTGTAATATCATAGTAACAAAATTGAACAAACTTCTTTTAAATAACCCTCACAAATGATCGTGGTGTTTTTTTTTGAGAAATCTGATCTTTTCCTTGTCGCGTCCTTGTGATGATTTAATAAGCAGTCTGTGTGCGTTTAGCCCCCATGAATACGGCTGCTAACCAACTTCTTTGTTGCTGGAAAATATGTTACAAAAGGCAGCTTCTGGACTGTGTGAACAGTGTAAGCGATTGCATATGAAGTCGTTAATCTGCACCGGATCGCTCAAAGTACGCAATGTGGTCATTTGAAAGCTTCCATTGCTTTGTGTTTGGCCAGGGGGAAAAAAATAAATCTAAATTTAGGAACTATACTGGACTTAACCTTAATTTGGTGGATCTCCAGGCCTGCAGATGTAAGTGGCTTTAATCATTTAATAAGTGCAGTGCTAAGGCTCCCCCAGCGTTATCCGTATCAAAGGTCAACTTTTAATACTCTCTGAAAGACGTAAAGCAGATCTTTGCTTTTGGATAAATACGAAGTAAAAAAAAAATGCAATAGTCTCTCAAATCAGACAAAAACTAGGTATCTTTTTATTTTTAAGTCAGGGTCTCATTTTTTATGTTTTCTATACTTCTTTTGGGTGGATCACTGTAAATATGGGGTAAGGGTTATGCTACCAAAGTAGCTATTTAGTGCAGGCATAAAATAAAAGTAACTGAAGTGATGTAACCAAATCGTTTGATCATGCTTTTTTTGTAACACATTAACTTTACATGAATTTGTCTCTCTATGCTGAACAGTGGAATCACCCACTCACCATCATAAAATCCACACCCGATACTTAATCTTGCTGGTTCACTGCCTACATGTAAAGACATGGCTGGGGACCCACCCGATGAGAAGCCTTTTGTGAGCCTGATCGTCACAATTTAAATACCATACTGTGTGTTGTCACACTTGTCTTTTCATAGACTTTCTCTCAGGAAGTTCTCCTTTTTACTTTTCCATTATGGTTGACATGATAAAAATAATTTTTAATTACGAATTTATCCCCCCCCCCCCACACACAGCGGACTCTTCTCTTTATACAGTAACGTTAATTTGATTAATGGCGGAAAGGCAGTCTGGCCCACTAAAAATGGAAGCAATGCTTCGGTTGCAGATGCAAACAAAACATTGCTTCTTCCTGTTACTTTTTGGTGTGTCCAATTGCCTTTATATTTTATAAAGTATTACTACGTTATCTACCAGTCAGTTGGAGCGCCCACGTTTTGGTAAAGACCTTTTGGATCTAGTTTTACTCCACTAGGTGCATTGTACCCCTCTCCTTTTAATTTGAAAAAGTACTAAAATATGGAGAAATGTCACTGTTCTAGGCAAAATAAAGGGAAAGGTTTTGGTCATTTTGATGGTGTTCATCCTAAACAACATAGGAGTCCTTGCCAAATATTTCATGTCTTATGGTTTCACATTAAGCATTACTTTACTAGAGAAATATTCTATCTATCTTGAGTTGTGGTGGAGGGCAAAAAAAATGAGATAAAAAGCCTCCACGCTGTAATTAATAACGTTTATTACTGCAGAAGCAATCCGCACATCACAGCAATTCAAAGAACTGCATACCAGAGCTCCTGTGCTACATTCTCCCTATGCAGCACAGAACTCTGGGAAAGACCTGCAAATGACGTCCGGCTCACTTTTTTGTAACCTGGGTCAGTTTTCACACAGAACCCTTACACAAAATGGCGTGGCATTTGGTTTATGTGTGTGTGTGTCCCTACAGACTTGCGCATGTAAAGTGAAATGCTACAGCCAGCAGACATAAAAGGTACAATGTATCAAATGGTGATCAGGGTAACTGGCCTCGTAGTCCACTACACAGGAAGTACAAGAATTCAAGGAATGCACAGGACTTGTCCTACATATCATTGGCACTGAATAGTGTGTCATATTAAGGGGGCGCTTCAGGGACTTCCAATATAAACGCCAGAAAGCTGTTGTGCAAAAAGACATTCAATGGTCATGTTGACTAAAGTGTCCATTTAGGTTTTATATAAAAATGAGGTACAGGGTTGTAGATATTGTGTGTAATTGGGCTTTGAAAATGTGTGTGGATGTATACGGTAGGTTTATATTGAAAATCTAAAGAACAATTTTTTAAAATATTTTGGTTCCTTTTAGATTATCACTGAATCTTCCGACGATTTGTTGTGGTTGTGTGTATGATCCTTGGCAGGAGGGTATATGTAGATATGTGTATAGATACACACTAGGGACCAAAATAGCTAAGACTTTGTAGAATGAATTATTAGCCATTTAAAACGACCTTTTAATTCCGGTTAGGAAGCAGATTTGTCCCCTGCTGTAGCTATGCTCTTTCATAGATGATGCTGGAGGGCAAGCTGCACTTTTGTAAAGATTTTAAAAATAATCTCCTGGAAGCTCAGTCAAGACCTTTTCCTTCAATGAAATGTTTTTTTTTTTTTTATTATTATTTTTTATTTTATTATTTTTTATTTTCTTGCAGGTATTTTTAAAATGAAACCCATCTCTGTGTAAAGTTAAGATTTTTATTTGAAGTGAGAGCTATAAGCATATATTTCTTATGCTACAGGAGTCCAATCCCTCTTTGTGTGACGGGTTCTCAAGCCATTTTAAATCCACCTGTGACTTCATAAGATAAGGCAGCTGTGAGGTGGTGAGCCTTCAGGCAGCAGTGCAAGTATCCTGTACGCAAAGAAAACCCCCTGGCATGCTGGGTACACACGATCCGAAGGTTATACCTACCCAAATCACCACACTTCAGAATGCTCATTCAGCTGTAGTTCTGCAGATGCCTCTCTGTATCTCTTATTTGCTTTGGCTCGTGTGTTTTGAGCTCCGATTCCCTGACCTGGTTGTATACATTTACAGATTTATACATTTTATTTTTAAAGTTTATATTATGGAGATTATTATTAATAATAATAATAATAATAATATTATTAACTAGACAATAACTTCTCTTCTGGAAGGTACAATTTGACGTTCTGTGGAGGTGGAAATAGCGCTGGTTGTTCATTGCAGACCTTCACTGCTGCTTTAATCACAATTGTGATGATTCATGCAACAAAAGAGATCGATCTGATTTGAATTATTTATTCACTTTCTTTCACTGACTTTCCTTTGCAATAAAATGGTACGCAAATACATATTAGATCTTTATTGCTGCCAAATTGGAGCACAAGATTAAGAGGTTAATGTGGATTCTAGGTAATTAAATACAATTTTACCAGTAGTTAAAGTAAACTGAAATGTTTTTGGTACGTATGCAAATGCATGAATGTGAATGAACATCTAGGCATTTATCTTTAATATAAAACAAAAGATTACCATGTAGAGACACCAAAAACACAATGGCACTCGTGTATTTTGTCAGGAAGGATACATTGAGATTTCTCTCGTTTTCAAGTATGTCCTGAGTTCACGGAGGGTCCTAAAAAATCTGGACCGCTTGGTGAAATACTGGAAAAGCTACGTCTATGGATACAGAGAACACATTCGGGCGTAAAACCATAAAAATATATATATCTGAAATGTTAATATTGAAGGGAACCACTCACAAAGCGTGCGTGTGTGTGTCTTAGCATTATACATCCAACGGTCAGTGACTTGGAAAGCTGTCTCCTGGATACCACTTTGTCCTCTAGTGGAAGCAGTGAAGAGCCCAACCTTCAGGCCTCCCAGGATCATAGAATTCATACAAGATAGATCTGTCAGTCAGGCAGAGCCCAGCAAGCTTGACACGTTTCATCTAATTAGCGACTTTTTCAAGAGCTCTTCCAAATCACAGTGAACGTTGGATGTGTATTCTAAAGCACCAGCACATTGCGCAGCGCTGTGCAATGGGTAATGTATCTGTGGTTTTGCACTCATATATTTTAGAGTGCTACTTGCCTTCTGTGTGTGGTTCACTTTTATTTTTACATGTCAGATTGAATTTTTATGGTTTTACGGTCTATCCATACATGTAGCTTTCCCAGTATTTCGCTAAGGTCCGGATTTATTAGAGACCTTATATACGTGAGTGTCACGGTGTTTGTGTTGTCACTAGATGGTCCTCTATATTTTATTTCATGTTTATTAGCACAGGGGAGGAGGCTTTGAGCATTGTGATTCAAGATTGATGATTTAGAGTGTTGTCCCATCATGCTTACCGCCGCCCCGCCCCCCCCCCAAAAAAAGGTATTACGTTTTTTTGTGTTTTTGTTTTGGTTTTTATTCATACCAGGTTTCTTGTATACGGTTTTATGTACAAAGGAACTCTGGATAAAGAGCAAATCAGTCACATCATGCTAAACATACAGCAGTCGCCACGGAAACCAATGCAATGATCTGCCTTTTACAGTTTCCATCCAGGATCGCCCTTACCTTACTCCGGTGACTAACCTCTATATCAGTGGTTGCAGGCCATCTTTCAATGTATTTCTCTCAGATGCATGTTGGGTCTGGCCTGAAGACCTGATTTCACAAGGTATGTGATTGTTTCAGCAGGTTTTCCCCTTTTATGAAGTCGTTTCTATTTTCCAGTCCCATCCGTGACCAATTTTTCTAAATTTCTTTCAAAACCTATGTGTGTGCACAAACACGCTGTATGCACTCCAGGGCCTTCATTGAATCTTATGTGTTTATAAATGGATAATTGTTATGCTCGGTTGCGGTTGGTAAGTGCCTTATAACGACCCTGTTTTAATATATACGCCCGCCCCCCCCCCCCAGTCACTTGATTGGCTTTAAAGTATATTAAAGGATATGTATGCATAAACACTGAACTTCCAAGTTGTGACTTGGTGGGATGATCAATATTGTAGTTTCATGCACAATATAGTTTTGCTTTTGAATTCTATAAACGTGCTTTGCATTCAATATCGATCTTCTTGCCTATAAATTCTCAGTTTATACAGTTTTTTTTCTTTCTAGCAGTGTAACTATAGGTGAGTCATGCAGTTGTATTGTAGCTAAAAGCGGCAGAATGAGTTATACAATGTAGGGCTGCAGCTAACTATTATTCCCAAAATCCAGGGGTGGGCAAACTACGGCCAGTGGGCCACATGCGGCCCGCCACCGAGTTTTTTTGCGGCCCGCCAACCAGCGGCGTTCTTCTATTCCCGAGGCGAGCGGCCGCTGACATGCAGCTTGGCCGCTCGTCTGGGATGGGAACCACCTAACCAGTGCGTGATCTCGCGAGAAAACGATTGGTCAGGTGCTTCCCATCCCCGGCGAGCGGCAAAGCTGCATGTCAGCGGCCGCTCGCCTCGGGAGTAGAACGCTGGCGGACGCGGAGCCTGGGGCCACAGAGGAGGTGAGAGCTGGGGGCAATATATACCCATGTGAGCTGGGGGGCAATATATACCCATAATAAATGACCAGAAAAAAGTCCAAAAAGGACTAGGACAATTTGCTATATTGTCATAAATTTGATTTTTTTTTCCTTAATATTATTGACCAAAGTAAAATGGCATTGTTTGGTGAGGCGTTTTCTCTTGAAAATTGAGCCCTAGCAACTGATTCTCTGCACACTTTCTCATTGGGGGGGTTAACGGTCAGGAATCATAATAATGCAATATTGTTTATATGCGGCCCCCCGATAAAGTTTTCAAAGTGGCCCTCCGTAGAAAATGTTTGCCCACCCCTCATAATCATTAGTCATAATCGGTTAGTTGGCCGTTTTTTTTTTTTTTTTTTTTTTTTTTTTTTTCTTTCAATCGATTTTAATCGGAAAAAAAATTTGTACTTTAAAAGGAATATGTAAAAAAAAAAAAAACACAACCCCTCCCCCTTTTTTTCATAAGCAATTTGTGTAGTGTACATAACTTTCGTACGTACATACGCGAATTGCGTATCTTGTGTACTTTTCACACACCAAGGTATGTGAGTGTTTGGTTAGAGTGATTTATGATGCATGCAGAGCTTTAAGCCCATGTTTGCTTTCTCAAATGAACGCAGCTACAAGCACTTGGTCATAGCACTAAATCAGGGTTAATAAGCTAAAGTGGTCGGGTGCGTAGCGTATCCCTTTTTAAATAATTTTGTGAACAAACTGAGTGGGAGGAGGGACTGGAGGTGGAAGGGAGTGACTTTGCTCAAGTGACTTGACTTGAGTGTGAGAGGGAGTGGGTATGGACAAAAGACCGGATCTGAGTGTGGGAGTGAGTTTGGGAAGTGCCATATATATTGCCCCCATCCCTTTTGGTCTGGTCCCTTTCCCCAATCAAAGAGGGTGTGGTAGGGAGGGTGGGGTGGTGGCACAGGACTCCAGCTTAAAGTAACGATTAAACACAGGCGTTTAGCTTCTTCATCCAGTGGCAGTATCCCATTGTTTGTGTTATAGTTCTGCTGCTGTTGTAAACGGAATAAAAACAAACTGGTTGTGTCTGCCACAACCCTGGAACTAAATCATGCCTAGTAAAGCAGTGGCGCATCTTGTCTAATCAGCTCCGAAGCTGAGGTCATTTACGTTTAACTCCATCTGACTCTAAACAATCAACGCCGACTAATTGATAATTGAAATAGTTGACAACTAATTTAATCATCGATTGGTTGTTTCAGCCCTACAATGTAGTATGTTTTATGAAGGTGCGTTTGAGGGGCAGCAAAGTCCAGCTGGGACAGAAGAGTGAACAGCTTTCAGTTTGGGCCAGGTAAAGACTGAATTTCGGGTGTATGCTGCAAGAGCAATTAGTTACAGGGCATTGTAGTGGGTTGGAATTGCTGAGGCTCGTGGGGGGGGGGTGAGTGGGGGCAGGTCGTGAAAGTTTAGGATTCGTGAAACATGACGTGGGGGGGGGGTGGCAGAGAGCAGGCCCAGAGCAAATGGGGATAAAATTTAAAATGGGGAATGAGATGCAGGATTTAAATAGCATGACAACACTGGAAAGCAAATAGAACTTGAGTAGAAATACAGCATATTGATTTGAATATAAAATTACATATGTGTAAACATATTACATACACGTGTTTAGTTTTATTGCATTTTTTTGTTACAAAACTCAAGGGGGGCATGACGTATACATCTAATAACGATCTATTATGAATCTGCTGAAAAAAGATATATAATTTGTCTGGGTCTTATAATAAAATGTGGCTTCAAATCGCGTTTAAACATGATGAGCAAAAGCGGTAAAAATGAGCTCCACACACAGCGGTGAAATGGCTCGGCAGTAAAGGGGTTTTAAGAGATGGCTATTAACATACCTCAATACAGAATGCACCTGTAAACACGTAACACAGTGAATGTATCTTACATGTTCTGTGTAAATCTGTATTTTTAATATCTTGCATTTATTACTTTGTATTTCTGTACCTACTGTAATAATTCAATGTTCTTGAACCCAGGACATATTTGAAAACGAGCGAAATCTCACTGTATCCTTCCAGGTAAAATACTTTTATATATATTCTTTCTACAGGGAGGTTTCATCATTTTACAGAAGCCAACTGTTGTTCATAAAACCACGTAACAAAACCAAATCTATTTCTATTCTTTATTACTGTAGGGAGTGTCTTATTTGGAGATTTTTTTTTTTATACTTGTCAAGAATGAACTTACACTAGAGACAGATGGCAGCAACTAATTGACTATCATATTCTGAGGTTTGCAATTTTTCTTTTCTTATGACCCACTGTAACATCCTGGAGCAATCTGTCATTCCACGTCCCACAGAATGCAGGATTTAGATGTATCCCAGGTACAATAGGTATGAACCGCACACTGCGTTATCCTTTTTGGAGTAAATGATCACAATATGGTGATCTGTATAGATGACGATAATTAAACAGCTATTACCCGTCCCTCTTAAACCTTTGTCATAGGGCATCTGCTCTTCATCTAATTTTTTTTATTTTTTTGAGAAAACCTTTTACCTGGAAGGATACATTGAGATTTCTCTGGTTTTCAAGTATGTCCTGCACACAACAGTCGTCTGCAAGTGTTGTCTTGTGTCCTTGACATCCAAAATTGGACAGAACAGCGCTAAACTGACCCTTTTTCCAAACTTTTGGACAGAATGATAAATTAATTTCTTGTAACCACACCTCTTCACCCTGGAGATTGGTAAATTCCTTACGGTTCCTAGTTTAATACATAGTTTTAGGTGAAAATTATTTTTTCAGTGGGGGGGGGGAAACTCGTCCAATCCTGTATTTTTAAGCTTTGAAGTCCATTTTTGAAGCTTTGTAGTCCAAATTTTTAACTAAGAATTGGTGGACAAACTGTCAACCATGCCCTGATTTGATCCCTCGCCTCGCTTCATCCAGAGTCTCAAATGTTGTCCAATTAATCCAACGCTATAAAACATCCGTTTTATGTTTTTTGCTTTGGAAACCCAAAATATAAAATCAACTGCCCTTACAATTTTTGCACTCAACGTTTTGGACATTAAATGGTATCTTGAAGCATTTAAAGCCCCTTTGCTCTGAACGTGAGAGAGGGAGGTTTGGTTTCCCTGGTTTACATATACAACTTTCACCGTGTTCCCATTCCATTGCTCCTGTGTAAGGCAGGACCCAGGGGCAGAGATGTCATTATTATTGCTTATTATAAAGCACCAGCATATTCCGCAGCGCTGTACAATAGGCACAAAATAGGGTTACAATACATTGAACAACATTTGACAAGCCAGTACAGGAGGAAACAAAGGCCCTGTTCTCCCCGCATCACCTCTTCCCATGATTGCCTGCAGGATTTCTCACACACAGCCCCCATCCTCTGGAACGCTCTCCCTCGTACGGTCAGACTTTCCCCTAAAGACATTCCTATTTAGGGAAGCCTACCACCCAACTCACTGACGCAACTCCAAGAGCTTAGATGTGAACGGAACAGGGATACAGGACGGTAATTGGCTGGAGAGTTGGGATCGAGGGTAGGGTTTCTTTAGGGGTAACCTCTGCATGTTTTGAAGATGGGTTGAAGGGGTGTGTGTAGGGGTGTGTGTGTATTAGATGTGAAGGAATGGGGTCGAGTGGACACGTGGTGAGATGTGAGAACAATAAGGAAATGACTTTCTTCCTCAGTGGCTGGGAGGAAGCGGCAGAGGGAGCTTCTGGGTTTGGAGGTGGTGGATTATTGGTTTGTGTTTGGATGTTGCTTCTGATGGTGAGTTTTAAGAAGTAATCTGCCAGTTCCTGAGCGCTTAAGGCAGATGAGGGGGAGGTACGGGTGGGTAGTACTCGTACAAATGGCGATATCTGCACCGATACTAGTATCGGTGCATCCCTAGCTTCAAGGTTGATTAAAAGGTCTGAATACAAAATATTGAGGTAGAATTACATGTAACTCCTCATTTTGTGTGGGGGGTTGAACTGTTTCTATAAATATACTTTATCGCCCTGGGAAAGCATACCCTATACTATAGAATCTGTTACCACACAGGTTTGGATGACAAAATGTGGAAAAAAACGGGTTACTTACTGTTAATGATTGAAATTCAAATGGAAACTTACAATTGTTGACACATTATGATGTAGATTTAAGATATGACGGCACATATACACAGAGCAATGGTATGTTTTGAAGTTGCGGAGTCCAGGGGTGGGGGGGATATAATTTGTCTGGGTTCTGCTGTAAAATTACTTCATACTTAAATGCTATACAAAAAATGGTCAACATGATGAATGAGCTAAACAGTGAAGGAGTTAAAGGAATTAATAGTAAATAGGCATTGATTAGACCTTTACTCCTTTTACTAGGACAATAGAGTATCCTATAAAATCCTAGTACCGTATTTTTCGCTCCATAAGACGCACCTAGTTTTTAGAGGAGGAAAACGGGAAAATAAATATTCTGAAATCAAATAGTGTAATAATGGATATACTGCCCCAGCTCATGGATACTGTCCCCCAGCTCATGGATACTGTCCCCCAGCTCATGGATACTGTCCCCCAGCTCATGGATACTGTCCCCCAGCTTATGGATATGCCCCCCAGCTTATGGATATGCCCCAGCACATGGATACGCCCCCCAGTTTATGGATACACATGGATACGCCCCAGCTCATGGATACTGTCCCCCAGCTCGCTCATGGATGTGCCCCAGCTCGCTCATGGATGTGCCCCAGCTCGCTCATGGATATGCCTCCGCTCACCTGTCGCCGCCACGTTAGGCTCCCTCTGAGCGTGCATCCGGCGGCAGGAAGCTTGGGCACTCGCCTGGGGGAGCCATGTGACCGCGATCTCGCGACTCCCCCGGGCGAGTGCCCAAGCTTCCTGCCGCTGGACGCACGCTCAGAGGGAGCCTAACGCGGCGGCGACAGGTGAGCGGAGGCATATCGCTCATGCATTCGCTCCATAAGACGCACCCACTTTTCCCCCCACTTTTTGGGGGGAGAAAAGTGCGTCTTATGGAGCGAAAAATACAGTAATTCAATTCTTATGGACTTGTGAGGAATATCTCCTCCCGCCTTTTGCTGTTTGTGGCCTGGAGAGGCAGACTCTTGGATCTTGTATCTACTCGCCCAAGTGAAACAAACTCTTCGATTCCAGTGATGTATTTTAAGATGCCCCCCCCCCACGCATGCCATTTGTAATATTTCACATCTTTATGGCAGCTGAATAGAAATAAAGGTTTTTTTTTTTAACATTTTTTTTTCTCTTCACACTAAAAGGGTTATTGAAAACATTAAATTGCACCAAACGACGAACTTCATCATACGGTACAATATCATGGCAGTTTATCTATACAGAAAGCTGTCAATTCTCCATATACGGGGCAGATCGCCACAATTCGGTCTTCAGCGGCAGCGAAATTGTCCCATAGAGAATAATCTATTCAGAGAAAGTCGAGCTACACCGAATTGTCAGTGAAATGTCCCGATTTTTCAGTGGTTCATGTTTAACCCCATAAGAACCAAAGACGTATATAATACGTTCTGGGGAAAATTTCCCATAAGGAGCAAGGACCTACTTTCTTGAGGGAGGAGAGGTTAATCTGTCCCTCCCCACAATGTGTTCTGCTCTGCTAGGATTGTTTAAAATGGAGAGGTTTGTCTGCATGGGTTCCTCTAACAAAGTTAAATGAGGAGATATGCTTATATTCAGAAGCTGTAGAATACATTATTTTGTCAGTAATAATACCGCTTTAAAATAAGCACCTGCTAAATTGACTTATTCACAATCTATTTAACTGCAGAGGAGACTGCAAGGGTTCAAAGAGTTAATTTCAGCTTGATCAGTCGTATTAATGCTGCTTTGTACATGGGAGACTGGATAATAAAGGATCCGGAGCCAATTTAATGCCAGACTGCAAAGTAATCCATTTAACCTTGGAGGAGTGCATGTATAGAAAAATAGGAATAGCACCAATATGTAAATAAACTCCCAAGCCTTTAAAATGCCACTGTGTAACCCTACAGTCCTGAGAGAGCTCATCTACAAAAGCTGAAGTGAAATGAGTTTAATAAAGACGTTTTATTAAATGTGGGTCAGCACACTTTAATAGGTTTTATAATAATCATTTATATAGCTCCTACACTTTCCACCGAGCTTTACAATAACCGATGGGGAATGAGCGAAAATAAAAACATAAGGGGTTATTCACAAACCTCTGAATTGGCCCCAAATTGCACCGGACAATGAACTTTACAGTTCGGTGCAATTTGTCTATTCTCTAAGCTGTAAGTTCACCAAATACAGGAGAATTAACAGCGACATACGGTGCAATTCAACAGCGCTCAGTGACACCGACATGTTCCCATAGAAGACTATCGTGCCTTCTATTCACAAAACGTCAAAATGCCCAGGTTTTATGTAATAGTAAAAAGTAATTAAATTTTATTCCTTTTCAGAAACTTTTTTTAATTGGGACCTTTTTTCAAGTCACCTTTTTTATTGGATTTTAAACGACAGAAATCCAATACTCTGCAGATCAAACTAGAGAAATGTTTGTTTCTCCTCAAATGAAGTCAAAGCCCATTTCATAGAAATTTCATTTAAATTACAATGTACAACATGCCAAAATTTATTTTCACAAAGCACATCTCATATAGGCAAGATCTAAACACCACTTATATCAGCCGCCCGACCGTACTGACACATTACTTCCATTTAAAAAGTTTCTATTGAATAAAATACATATAAATTACTGCCAATTTAATAGGAACCGTATAAAAAAAGTAACCCTAATCATATAGCACCCCCATGTCCATTTACCCACTGCGCAGCCAGGACACACCCAGACCCTATATATCGCTATAGCTCACACACTCCATACAGACCTCAGGTATAGTGTAAACAGTAGTATATATAAACACTACTGTATACACTATACCTGATGTCTGTATGGGGTATACAGTTGTGTTCAAAATTATTCAACCCCCAATGCTGTAAAGGGTTTTAGGGAATTTGGTGTACATTTGTAATTGTATTCAGAATGAAATCCTACAAGGACTTTTTAAAGAACCATATGCAACTAAAATGACATCAATTGGTTTTGTAATACAGTAGTAAATGTTTCTTTTGTGAATTCTTCATTGACACAATTATTCAACCCCTTAAAGACTACCACTCTGAAGAACAGAGGTTCATTCAAGTGTTTTCAATCAGGTATTGAAAACACCTGTGGATGTCACGGAGCAGCAATAAAGCATAATAAGCACCAATTAGGCAGCTTTAAAATGACTGTGATACTCAGCTCCTTCTAGACATTTACTGGTGTGGTTACAAACAAGGTGAAGTCAAGAGAATGGTCCTGGAAGACAAGAGAAGAGGTGATTACTCTTCACAGGAAGGGCAATGGCTATAAGAAGATTGCAAAGATGTTAAACATGCCAAGAGAGACCATAGGAAGCCTCATTCGCAAATTCAAGGCAAAGGGCACTGTTGAAACGCTACCTGGTCGTGGCAGAAAGAAGATGCTGACTTCGACTGCTGTGCGCTACCTGAAGCGTAGAGTGGAGAAAAGTCCCCGTGTGACTGCTGAGGAACTGAGAAAAGATTTGTCAGATGTGGGTACTGAAGTTTCAGCTCAGACAATACGGCGCACACTGCGTAATGAAGGCCTCCATGCCAGAACTCCCAGGCGCACCCCCTTGCTGTCTCCAAAGAATAAGAAGAGTCGACTGCAGTATGCCAAAAGTCATGTGGACAAACCACAGAAGTTTTGGGATAGTGTTCTGTGGACTGATGAAACAAAATTAGAACTGTTTGGGCCCATGGATCAACGCTATGTTTGGAGGAGGAAGAACAAGGACTATGAAGGAAAGAACACCTTGCAAAAGCCTCCCGTTCAGTCACATTCTTAGGCTTGCGCACTGCAACTGCTTTCTTTAAGTCCCACCAGAGGTTCTCAATCGGATTTAAGTCAGGTGACTGCGATGGCCACTCCAAAATGTTCAAGCCTTTAATCTGCAACCATGCTCTAGTGGACTTGGAGGTATGCTTGGGATCATTGTCCTGTTGAAAGGTCCAACGTCTCCCAAGCCTCAGGTTTGTGACGGACTGCATCACATTGTCATCCAATATCTCCTGGTACTGAAGAGAATTGATGGTACCTTGCACACGCTGAAGCTTCCCTGTACCTGCAGAAGCAAAACAGCCCCAAAGCATGATTGACCCCCCGCCATGCTTCACAGTAGGCAAGGTGTTCTTTTCTTCATAGGCCTTGTTCTTCCTCCTCCAAACATGGCGTCGATCCATGGGCCCAAACAGTTCTAATTTTGTTTCATCAGTCCACAGAACACTATCCCAAAACTTCTGTGGTTTGTCCACATGACTTTTTGGCATACTGCAGTCGACTCTTCTTATTCTTTGGAGACAGCAAGGGGGTGCGCCTGGGAGTTCTGGCATGGAGGCCTTCATTACGCAGTGTGCGCCGTATTGTCTGAGCTGAAACTTCAGTACCCACATCTGACAAATCTTTTCTCAGTTCCTCAGCAGTCACACGGGGACTTTTCTCCACTCTACGCTTCAGGTAGCGCACAGCAGTCGAAGTCAGCATCTTCTTTCTGCCACGACCAGGTGGCGTTTAAACAGTGCCCTTTGCCTTGAATTTGCAAATGATGCTTCCTATGGTCTCTCTTGGTATGTTTAACATCTTTGCAATCTTCTTATAGCCATTGCCCTTCCTGTGAAAAGTAATCACCTCTTCTCTTGTCTTCCTGGACCATTCTCTTGACTTCACCATGTTTGTAACCACACCAGTAAATGTCTAGAAGGAGCTGAGTATCACAGTCATTTTAAAGCTGCCTAATTGGTGCTTATTATGCTTTATTGCTGCTCCGTGACATCCACAGGTGTTTTCAATACCTGATTGAAAACACTTGAATGAACCTCTGTTCTTCAGAGTGGTAGTCTTTAAGGGGTTGAATAATTGTGTCAATGAAGAATTCACAAAATAAACATTTACTACTGTATTACAAAACCAATTGATGTCATTTTAGTTGCATATGGTTCTTTAAAAAGTCCTTGTAGGATTTCATTCTGAATACAATTACAAATGTACACTAAATTCCCTAAAACCCTTTACAGCATTGGGGGTTGAATAATTTTGAACACAACTGTACCCCAGCAGCTCAAACATGGATATACCCCAGCAGCTCAAACATGGATATACCCCAGCAGCTCAAACATGGATATACCCCAGCAGCTCAAACATGGATATACCCCAGCAGCTCAAACATGGATATACCCCAGCAGCTCAAACATGGATATACCCCAGCAGCTCAAACATGGATATACCCCAGCAGCTCAAACATGGATATACCCCAGCAGCTCAAACATGGATATACCCCAGCAGCTCAAACATGGATATACCCCAGCAGCTCAAACATGGATATACCCCAGCAGCTCAAACATGGATATACCCCAGCAGCTCAAACATGGATATACCCCAGCAGCTCAAACATGGATATACCCCAGCAGCTCAAACATGGATATACCCCAGCAGCTCAAACATGGATTTGCCCCAGTTCATGGATACTGCCCCAGTTCATGGATACTGCCCCAGTTCATGGATACTGCCCCAGTTCATGGATACTGCCCCAGCTCATGGATACTGCCCCCAGCTCACCTCCTCCTGCGCCGCGTGTTCGCTCCCTTCTGAGCGTCCGGTGGCGCGCAGCTTGGGCGCTTGCCTGGGGGAGCCACGTGACCAGCCGCGATTGGCTGGTGACGTGTTTACTCCAGGCGAGCACCGAAGCTGCATGCTTCGGACGCTCGCAGGGAGCGAATACGCGGCGGAGGGTGAGACACCCGCCCTTAGGGTGACGGTGTCACCCTAAGGGCGGTTGTCACCTGGTGCGGGCCGCACCCCCCGCCCCCACGTTACGACACCACTGGGTATAGTATAGTAAGGAAAGTATAGTGTATGTATATTCTATACCCGCATTTTAGACCGCAGACCAGACTCATACAGGGAAGGATGAGGCCAGAGGCAGCAAGGAGGGATGGACTGACATGGAAGGAAGAAGGGAAGTACGGGAGGCAGCCAGCCGCGCACAGTCAAGTCTCCCCGGGTGATGAGCCCGGAAGTGGACTTGGAGCAGCGCCGGTTGAGGAATCTACAGCACACGGCTCATGCGCTGTGTGCTTCAGATCCAGCCTCTCATAGCGTCGCTCCGCTGAGGGGAAAGTTGGATCGTGACGTGGCCTGAGAGTGGGAGGTGGAATATTCTGTACACACTGTCGCATCTCGCCGCCGCCTACAGGCGCTGCGCGTTGCAACGAGCTCAGTGTGTCTCAGGCTTTTCTCCAGGGACCTGTTCAGTTCCTCAGCAGCTGCTGAACTGCTCCATTGCAGCAGTTCAGTTTGCTGCAATAGTCTTGCTGAACGCTTTCGCTGTGAATATTGAAGCAAAAGGGCAGAGGTTAATGAAAGGTGCAGTTTCTGCAATATCCTCTTGCCCATTTTATTACCACTTTAGTGTTAAGGTTTACCAGGTTCCAATAAATATTTGGTGTTTTGGTCCACCAAAACCTCAAACTGAACATTTCCTTACTTTCTCAAAAAAAATTATATATATATATATATATATTTACCAGGAAGGATACATTGAGATTTCTCTCGTTTTCAAGTATATCCTGGGTGGCGAATATGTACCGTTAGGTGTCTTGCCCAAGGACACTTACAGAAGAGGTGCTCTTGCTGGAATCAAACTCAAGTTTCCGCATGCTCTCTCCATGCAGAGCAGTGATGTTACCTCTACTCCACCCAGCCGGTACTTGCTCCGTGTAGGCGGCCATCTTTCCCATGTCACAGCACTTGCAGCGAAGTAGAGAGGTGTAGCTAAGTTAGCAGTGTCTAGCATTAAACTGCAGCACAGCGTTCAGTAGCTGAGGATCTGAACGCGTCTGTCCTTAATAATACGCACATTGTGCAGCATTCCAGTAGCGCAGGGATGTGATGCATGTGGGAAATCCAGTCCTAAAACTCACTAACGGGGGGGGGGGCGGCACACAGGAAAGGTGAAAGCTTTTGGGATGCAATGTCTAGTATTGGTTACTGACATGTGTAGTGAATGGATTCTATATAGTACAGGGACCTTTCATACATTCCCCATCAGTAGGCTAGAGTTAAAGTCTGTCAAGTTTAGTAGAGCTTTGGTTAATTTTCCACCAAAGACCATAGAGTCCTTGGAGTCCGTTATCAGACCTCAGGCCATTGCTATATGAGCTATTGTGAGAGATGGCGAAACTGAACAAAAGTTGGTAAAATTAGAGCGTTTTTTTGAGGCATTAAAAGAATCCAGTAAAGGAGTAAATTGATGTTATTACTCTTTTTTTGTTGTATAGTTCGACTATATGCATGCACAGATCATTTGCAAATATTTTCTAAATTATTTTACATATAATAGAGCCTGGAACTGGAACTCGAGCTGTAAAAGTCCTTCCTCCTTCTTTTTTTTTTTTCTCTTTGAACGCGCTGAATAATCCTTAGCGGTGATGCTGTCTCTGTCTAGCAGGAATACCCTCTGTGCGGAATTTGAGATTTCTGCATTTGACTCAGCCTTTTCCATGGAAAATGCTTTAATAAACAAACAGGCTTTTGCTGTGACCTGTAAACGGTTGAAGTTGTACTCGCAGTTCAGATGAAACAGATGGAAATGCTATGATTGCAGCATCTTAAATGACAGGATTACAATTATTTATAAAGCACCAGCATATTGTGCAACACCGAATAATGGTGGGACATAACAAATACAAGTCTCCCATATGGAGAACGATGGGAAAAGAGGACCATGCTCAACCTAAGTCAGTCTAAAAGAGGGGTGACACTGAGAGGGGAGGGTAAATGGCCGAGTAGGAGCAGCCATGGGGTGCATGGAGGCTGTGTGGGAGATGGAGCAGCAATGGGGTGCATGGAGGCTGTGAGATGGAGCAGGATGGGGTGCATGGAGGCTGTGTGTGAGATGGAGCAGGATGGGGTGCATGGAGGCTATGTGGGAGATGGAGCAGGATGGGGTGCATGACGGCTGTGTGGGAGATGGAGCAGCAATGGGGTGCATGGAGGCTGTGTGGGAGATGGAGCAGGATGGGGTGCATGGAGGCTGTGTGGGAGATGGAGCAGGATGGGGTGCATGGAGGCTGTGTGGGAGATGGAGCAGGATGGGGTGCATGGAGGCTGTGTGGGAGATGGAGCAGGATGGGGTGCATGGAGGCTGTGTGGGAGATGGAGCAGGATGGGGTGCATGGAGGCTGTGTGGGAGATGGAGCAGGATGGGGTGCATGGAGGCACCCACAGAACGGTGCTGATACGGTTCCGATTTTGGAGCTTCGCCCACATCAGGCTGACAATGCTTCTTGCTGGACTTCCCCTGCCCAGACTGTATTAAGCAGGAGCATGATAACAGAAATTGGGCTTCCCTCCGATCTGGCAGGGAATTCCCAGTGCAGGTCCCCTGTATTTCTGTTACATGTTTCCTACAGCATGTGTCAACAACCTTAACCCTCCAGATCATTTGGAACTGCATTTCCCATGAGGCTCTAAGAACCTAATGAGCATCTGAACATCATGGCAGATGTAGTTCCAAAACATCTGGAGGGCCAAGGTTGCCGACCCATTACTTAGAGTCCTATGTGGGATCATTGCAAAAGCCTGAGTCTGGACACGGCCATATTGTTTGTGTAAAATAAACAATAAAATGGGCATGCTGCAATGTTTACAATGTTAACCCACCCACAGTGGCGTAGCGTGGGGGGGCGGTGGCCCCGGGCGCAGGTTTTTGGGGGCGCCATAGTGGGCCCCCGCCACCTGTTTCCCTGCCCTGTGACAGTCAGTGCACACAGGCAGCCAGCGGCGCACTCTGGAAATGCCGCGGTGGCGCCTGCACCGCCCCCTCACGTGACGTGTCACGTGACGGGCGGCGCTAGTGCAACGTGCTTAGACTGGGCTTCAGGCACCACCGCGGCATTTACAGAGTGCGCCGCTGGCTGCCCAAGAGCACGATGTCCATCACAGGGAAACCAGCGGGGGCCCAATATGATGCCCCAAACCGCCCCCCGATCGACCAGCGGGCCCTCAGAGCCGGTGAGCGGGGGGGGGGGGGGGGGCAAATCTATTCATGTGTGAGCTACTGGGGGCAAATCTATTCATGTGTGAGCTACTGGGGGCAAATCTATTCATGTGTGAGCTACTGGGGGCAAATCTATTCAGGTTTGAGCTACTGGGGGCAAATATATTCATGTTTGAGCTACTGGGGCAAATATATTCATGTGAGCTACTGGGGCAAATATATTCAGGCTTGAGCTACTGGTGGCAAATATATTCAGGCTTGAGCTACTGGTGGCAAATATATTCAGGTTTGAGCTACTGGGGGCAAATATATTCAGGCTTGAGCTACTGGGGGCAAATATATTCATGTGTGAGCTACTGGGGGCAAATATATTCAGGTTTGAGCTACTGGGGGCAAATCTATTCAGGTTTGAGCTACTGGGGGCAAATATATTCATGTTTGAGCTACTGGGGCAAATATATTCGTGTGTGAGCTACTGGGGCAAATATATTCATGTGAGCTACTGGGGCAAATATATTCATGTGAGCTACTGGGGCAAATATATTCATGTGTGAGCTACTGGGGCAAATATATTCAGGCTTGAGCTACTGGGGGCAAATATATTCAAGCTTGAGCTATTGGGGGCAAATATATTCAGGTGTGAGCTACTGGGGGCAAATATATTCAGGTTTGAGCTACTGGGGCAAATATATTCAGGCTTGAGCTACTGGGGGCAAATATATTCAGGCTTGAGCTACTGGGGGCAAATATATTCAGGCTTGAGCTACTGGGGCAAATATATTCAGGTTTGAGCTACTGGGGGCAAATATATTCAGGTTTGAGCTACTGGGGCAAATATATTCAGGTTTGAGCTACTGGGGCAAATATATTCATGTTTGAGCTACTGGGGCAAATATATTCATGGTTTGAGCTACTGGGGGCAAATATATTCATGTGTGAGCTACTGGGGCAAATATATTCATGTGTGAGCTACTGGGGGCAAATATATTCATGTGTGAGCTACTGGGGGCAAATATATTCAGGTTTGAGCTACTGGGGGCAAATATATTCAGGTTTGAACTACTGGGGCAAATATATTCAGGTTTGAGCTACTGGGGCAAATATATTCAGGTTTGAGCTACTGGGGGCAAATATATTCAGGTTTGAGCTACTGGGGGCAAATATATTCATGTGTGAGCTACTGGGGGCAAATATATTCATGTGTGAGCTACTGGGGGCAAATATATTCATGTGTGAGCTACTGGGGGCAAATATATTCATGTGTGAGCTACTGGGGGCAAATATATTCATGTGTGAGCTACTGGGGGCAAATATATTCATGTGTGAGCTACTGGGGGCAAATATATTCATGTGTGAGCTACTGGGGGCAAATATATTCATGTGTGAGCTACTGGGGGCAAATATATTCAGGTTTGAGCTACTGGGGCAAATATATTCAGGTTTGAGCTACTGGGGGCAAATCTATTCATGTGTGAGCTACTGGGGGCAAATCTATTCATGTGTGAGCTACTGGGGGCAAATCTATTCAGGTTTGAGCTACTGGGGGCAAATATATTCATGTTTGAGCTACTGGGGCAAATATATTCATGTGAGCTACTGGGGCAAATATATTCAGGCTTGAGCTACTGGTGGCAAATATATTCAGGCTTGAGCTACTGGTGGCAAATATATTCAGGTTTGAGCTACTGGGGGCAAATATATTCAGGCTTGAGCTACTGGGGGCAAATATATTCATGTGTGAGGTACTGGGGGCAAATATATTCATGTGAGCTACTGGGGGCAAATATATTCAGGTTTGAGCTACTGGGGCAAATATATTCAGGTTTGAGCTACTGGGGGCAAATCTATTCAGGTTTGAGCTACTGGGGGCAAATATATTCATGTGTGAGCTACTGGGGGCAAATATATTCATGTGTGAGCTACTGGGGGCAAATATATTCATGTGTGAGCTACTGGGGGCAAATATATTCAGGTTTGAGCTACTGGGGCAAATATATTCAGGTTTGAGCTACTGGGGGCAAATATATTCAGGTTTGAGCTACTGGGGCAAATATATTCAGGTTTGAGCTACTGGGGGCAAATATATTCATGTGTGAGCTACTGGGGGCAAATATATTCATGTGTGAGCTACTGGGGGCAAATATATTCATGTGTGAGCTACTGGGTGCAAATCTATTCAGGTTTGAGCTACTGGGGGCAAATATATTCAGGTTTGAGCTACTGGGGGCAAATATATTTGTGTTTGAGGTACTGGGGCAAATATATTTGTGTTTGAGGTACTGGGGGCAAATATATTCATTTGAGCTACTGGGGGCAAATATATTCAGGTTTGAGCTACTGGGGGCAAATATATTCAGGTTTGAGCTACTGGGGGCAAATATATTCAGGTTTGAGCTACTGGGGCAAATATATTCAGGTTTGAGCTACTGGGGCAAATATATTCAGGTTTGAGCTACTGGGGGCAAATATATTCAGGTTTGAGCTACTGGGGGCAAATATATTCATGTTTGAGCTACTGGGGGCAAATATATTCATGTTTGAGGTACTGGGGGCAAATATATTCATGTTTGAGGTACTGGGGGCAAATATATTCATGTTTGAGGTACTGGGGGCAAATATATTCATGTTTGAGGTACTGGGGGCAAATATATTTGTGTGTGAGCTACTGGGGGCAAATATATTTGAGCTACTGGGGGCAAATATATTCATGTTTGAGGTACTGGGGGCATTGGGGCCAATATATTCATGTTTGAGCTGCTGGGGGCAATATATATATCCATGTGTGAGCTGCACATTACTGTGGGTTTTATTGCTGTGGAGCACTGTGATACGCTCATACACTCTGCACATTACATTGTATCACAGTTAAGGGGTTCAATGCCCTAATGGTGGAAGAGAATCAGGGCATGCTAACGTGTCCACAGGTTGGGGGGCGCACAATTCTTGGCTGGCCCCGGGCACTGACAACCCACGCTACGCCACTGCCCACCCATGACGGGTGACGCCCATCTGTCAAGGGGTTAATGCCATACACCTTGCCGACAGATGTTGCGTGCACTGCTGATTGTCGGCCTGCCCTGCAGCTGACGTGTGGCATGCGGCATTGGCTCAGGGGGACGGCCTGAGTTCAGGCTGTCTCTCTGCAGCCAACCGTGTGCCGGCTGCGGGGAGGGGCCGATGCGGCCCATTGAAGTCAGCGGGGCATACCTGTATGCCCAGCTTCCTCAAAGCCCTCCTGCTGCGAGGACAACATAGAACATCCCATGGCGGTAAGGAGTTAAACACGTTCTGTTAATGGCATAATGTCAGATTTGTGTCTTTTCACAACTTTAAATTTACATAATATCGGCACCAAATTTTTTATTTTTTTTATTTCCTCTGCACACAGAACATTCCCAAACACACGTTGCATGCAAAACTAGTTATTCAATAGCAGTGAAACTGTCCCATAGAGAATAGTTAATCTACTCGGGAAAAACCCGACATGTCAGCGACATGCCTAGATTTCCGATGTTTCGACAGGTTTAAAGAGGTGAATCCCATAGGATTCAATGTAGAAAAATATTGTTCTTTTCAGTTTCAGAAAATTATTCTGAACATCGATTTCGCCAAAGAAATACTAAAAGATTTGTTTTTTTGTTTTGTTTTTTTTCTGTAATGGGCCTTCTTACTCTTTAAGGACCTTTTTTTTTTTTTTTTTATCATTTAGACACATTTTAAATGCATTTTTATTTTAAAACCCTATTAGAAGAATTGGAGTTTTGTGGGTTTTTTTTGGCCCTTGCAGTGGCTAAACCAGGTCGTGTGACCAAGTTGGCCATATCCTGACAACAAAGTTGGTCGTGTTACTAGGAACCCAGCGGACTTGTAGCCCAAGGAGTTATTCACTAAACTACAAATTGGTCTCAAATTGCACCGGGCATTGAATTTCAGTTTCACGCAATTTCAGCCACCTCGTCTTTTCACTGTGCACCCGTACTGACGTGCTTATCGGCGTACGTCGCAGCGTTGTGATGCTGCAACGGGGCCGGTCACACGCTTGTGCGCGACATGCGCCCGCAGCAAGTGTCCCTTATCCAAGCCTCCCCGTTGATGCGCTGGGATGCGTGTTGACGGGACTGCAAAGCGCGATCCTCCATAGGAGGATCGCACTTTGCAGCGCTGCGCGCACAGAGTGCACTCAGGGAGGTGGCCAGACGAGTCAGTGAGTCGAGTGGAAGAAATGTCCACTCTCACGTTCCTTCCGCTCTCCAAAGACGCTCATCTGACACTATCCTAAGCTATCAATTCACCAAATACAGGCAAATTGACTACAAACTATGATGCAATTCACTGCAATTTGGCAGCACAGAAATTGCCCCATAGACTATCGTGCCTTCTATTTGCTGAAATTCCGGTTAAATGCATTGATTTTCGGTGTTTTGGTTCGACAGGCTTAAACAGACAAATCCCATAGGATTCAATGTAAAAGTAATATTAATTTTAATTTTTTTTAAATAGAAACTGTTATTCATTGCAATTTCAGCATAAACCCTTTTTGTTTTAGCCATTTTTGTCTCCCTTTTATTTTGTAACCAACCATTGTATTACTTGGACACTGTTTATTGATTTGTACCCCTATTAGCAGATGGGAGTCTTCCTCCTTTTTTCTTGTTTGGCAGGTTTCGCCGATGCTAATTTGGTTTTCGCTGACGTCTGAGAACTGATTCAGTGACTCCAATTTCGTCAAAACACGGTGAATTCACGGTATTTTCGGTGAAATGGGCCAAAACGCAAAGCACTGACATTGCAGGCAATAGATGAGGTCTATCCAAAGAGTGGAGGTGGGGACCATTCTTTTAAGTAGCAAATCACCTGGCATTAGAGTATTGGCGAGCTCCCTCTGTGTTTTATGCACATGAATGTGTGTGGGTTATATTGGTGTGAGTATATAGGCGAATGAGCTTAGTCTGTTTAATCAGCTTATCGCAGTCCAGATGACACATGGAAACTTAACACACATAACCTGATGCACCATGTTACGCAGTCTTCGTGTATACATAATGTTATGCCCACCTTCCCAGGTTTCTGCTTATATCTTCATTACTAGGTCAACTTTTTAAGCTTCTTATTCTTTCAGTGATTGGGGCTGGAACGCGCACAATTACTGAATCCAGTCTTTTATTGTGAGCCAAGCGCCATCTAGTGGAGACATGAGAAAAATACAATCGTTAATGTTCAGGACTATTCTCACTTTACAGCCAGTCAATAAGGCAAATCTTGCACTGCTCATACAAGCTTTTAATGACATAAAATGCTCTATATATTTGAACACTGGAGGCTGTAGAGAATTTCATATCATTTTTAACTTCTCCTAATTTACAATTTGATTAAAACCATTTTAACAAAACTTCCCTTTGCTCATAAAGCATCTTGAGTCCTTGCGATCTATGTTCCTTCTCTTAATGTATGGACACTGAAGGTAGTTTCGGGGCCTCATAATTGTACAGGACTCCCCCCCCCCCCCCCACCCCCACCCACCCAAGTTTTTGGGCCTGAACCAAGCAACTTGTTTCCTGGAGCCCTCAGAGTTAAGAGGAATTGCTATACCAAGGCAGAATACAGTATAAATAAGGTTTGGGGGGGATTTTGTAATAGGGATGTTCCAATCCATAGGACCGGTAACAGAACTCAATCTCGTCATTTTTCAGGGATTGGCTTTCTCAGGCCAATCCG
This sequence comes from Leptobrachium leishanense, assembly GCA_009667805.1. Classification (NCBI taxonomy): domain Eukaryota; kingdom Metazoa; phylum Chordata; class Amphibia; order Anura; family Megophryidae; genus Leptobrachium; species Leptobrachium leishanense. The sequence goes on along the minus strand of CM019067.1, from coordinate 125,609,662 downwards.
TGTCATGGAGGAAGCGGGGAAGACGTCTCCATTCAATGTAGAGTCTTGGGATTACCTTTCACTAACAGTTATTCAGCGACATTTCGGACACATCGGTGCGATTCCAGTTCGCCGACCCTGCGGTGAAGTCGGTATTCACCGCAGGGTCCCCCAAAGTGCGCTGAGCTTGGAGCTGCTGAAGACCGCAGACTAGAACGCCACCTCCGGTCATCCTGCCGAACTGCAGAAAAAAAAATCAAACTCAGGTATTCTTTAAAAGGCGTTTAAAACCATAAAAATACATGAAAATGTGCTGAAAGAATAAAAGGCCCTATAAAAAAAATAATAAAAATGTCTGTTACAGAATAAAAACCATTAAAAAAATAAAAAATTTGGTTTAAAAAATAAAATAACTTTTTTTTTGCTGAAACTGTTGAATAAAAATGATATTTTTTTTTTTTACATTGAATCCTATGGATTCGCCTGTTGAACGGAACCATCTAAAATCAGGGCGTTTTGGTGCAGGACAGCATTCTCTGACGATTAACCATCACTGCTCTATGGCACAATTTCACTGCCACCGAAGATTGCCACATTGTGGCGAACTGTACCACATTTTGCTGTAATTTGGCAAATTGGCAGCGCATTGAATATCTGAGCTGCCACAAAAAATGCATGTGCGGTGCTCTTCAAATAACCCTTTAAGGAGCCTGTGATCTGGTCAGGAGACATGCACTATTAGATTAGGATGCTGTGTCCAGATTGCCACACAACTCTGATCCATTCTTTTTATAACTTTAAGAACCTGCCTTTTTAAGTTTTATTATACCCCGTACACATTGACTCTACATATTCCGTGTGAACAATACAGTCCCAATGAAATACAAGGAGGCACTTGTCATTATGGATGGGGTGTGTTAGACATGGACATTTGATTACTGTAATCAACATAACTCGACACTGACATGGTAATACAGCGTATTTTGGAATCCTACCCTTTTTGGGGGCTGTAAGATGTTTGGTTGCTTTTTTTTTTCTTTTGTAACCTTTGATCTATAGTTTTTGTTATGTGACTTCAGATAACATTTAAAACGTTGTGCTCTAAGGCTGGGTTCACACCTGGGCGTGAGTGCCGTCCTGGATCTTGCAGATCCTTGTGTTGTGACGTTTACTTTCCAGGTTACTGATACTGTCTTCCAATAGTTGGCTGTTGCTGTCAAACGTTTAAACATTTTGTGTCGCGCACCATTGACTATAAAATACATACAGCGTAGTTGCACTTGATTGCGATGCCCACTGTATCCTTCTATTAAAAAAAATCCTCCATTTAGACAGCTTTTGCTGTAACTACGGTTCTTGACTCAAGCTCTTACACGGTGCAGCCATTAGCAGATCTCCCATAAGGCCGTGCTTTCAGTGCACCGAGCAGTTTTTGTGCATAGATTTATAGTGACTAGTCAGGAACCAGTCATAGCCTAGAGCAGACCATAGAGCTGGTGCACAACTCCTGCTGCTTTTGGTTTAGGCATCCCTCGTCATATTGGCAGGTGTGACTTCCTCTAGATGCCATGAATGGTGACGAACTATTTTTGGGCAATTTTGGCATAATGTCATCTTTGTCGTCTTCTTTGGGTTGTCACATATTCTGGGTGTTCCTCATTAATACCAGACCCTCGTATGGATTCAACTTTTTTCTTCTTTATTGAAAAAAATAGACCACTTTCATCATCTTGTTCGATGTTCTACAATGGGTAATAATTGAGCATCATTTACATACTTTTTTTTTTTTTTTTTGGGAAGATGTCAATCACCAGTGATCTGAATTTTTGTGTAAACGTGCCCTTCAGAAGTGTCAAATAGGATCTAATCGCCATGGTACTCTTCGGAACCAATTATTTATCTAGTTTTTTGGATTCCTGATAAATTGATTTTGGCTAAAATAATGCATTGTATGAACCTTGAAGGTATTTTCTTGTTTGAGATTCCAGGATAAACCAGCAGATGGCAGCAGAGCTCCATCCTTATTTCGCCCATGGTCCGTTTACGGCATAGTTGACTGCTTAAATCTGTTTCTGTAATTGAACTAATGATGAAAGGAGGCAATTTCACACCTGAATTCGGCTTCTCTGCCACACAATAGCAACATTTGAAAAACTGTAAAATTAGCTGCATGAAACCACCGTTTACATCTTAGGGGAAAAAGCATCACCTTTTGGTACCTGCATAATGTTTTACACATGGCATACAAAAAAACATATGTCTATGTCAGGGGTCAAGAACCTTGGGGGGGGGAATGTTTTGGAACTACATTTCCCATGACTCTTTGCTAACCTAATTACTGGCTGTACATCATTGGGGGTGTAGTTTCAAAACATCTGGAGGGCCAAGGATTCTGATCCCGGTCTAAGTAATCTTCCAGATGTTTCTGATTTCTGGGTCTATCGTGTGTGTGTATGGGAACATTTCATGATGGCTTCAAAATGATTCTTGGCTTGAAATAAGTGCTTTGAGAATGTAAGCCTTGACATTGTGTTATTGTAGATGCATCGTTTGCCTTGTTTCTCAATCATAAGTGTGACGTTCATATAGCAGCGTAAATACGTATCAATCCTCTCCCAAACACATTGCTTGTTATGAAAAGGATGGATCAGGTCTTGAAATGAGTTGCTCAGCCTTCTGGGACTCAGACACAAAGTATGAATGAAGCTTGTGACGGTTTCTTAAAATTTTGTGGGTTAAATAAGGTCCTGTAATATATTTGACTTTTTTTTTCACTCCTCAGTCTTTTCTTTCCATCTTAAACTCTGCTGAAATAACTGATGTGGCCGATGAAGCAACCCGGCTCCTATTAAGGTTACATACTGCTTTACGTGAATTATTCCATGACCTGGCTATGACACCTTTACGAGTGTTCTTTTGGGTCAAACAATTTTCAGCAGTGCCATACATTAGACATTCCAGCAAATATCTAGAGCGAGACACACATTCTTCACATTTCATTCCTTACTACATGCTCTGAAAGTCAAGCTAGCAGAGAGATGGGCTTACTCTGCTTTTTAAACTTTACTCTATAGAGTATTATGAACATATTCTGACGGCATAAGAAGTATTCATGGTATGAACAGACTTCCCCGGCCAGAACCGATTTGCACCGTAGCTTCAATTCGATTTCTGTGTAGTGCTTTTACTCGCAATCTGGTGCCATTACTGAGTTTGGGTGGCTTGAGATTCTGCAATAATATCACAGGTTCTCCCACACTGGAGGTGTGTGTGTGTGTGTGTGTGTGTCTGGCTGAGAGAAGGAAGCAGACCTGCTGTAAGGTCTCAAGCAGGGTCCTCCTTCTGTTCTGTGTAATGTGTATGTATCTTGGTTAATCTGTTTCTCCCATTTTACAGTGCTATGGAACTTGTTGGCGCTTTATAAATGCTTGTAACTGGAGCAGTAAGGGGGTGTGCGAGCCCTGGCTGTGAGAAGAGCTGCATAGGCTCTGTTCTGTGTAAAGTAACAGCATACCTCTGATCCAGTGTATCAACTGGATTTTTGGAAAATAGTAAAACATGTCTTTTATTTTCAAGATTGTAAATACCAATTTTCACATCTGTTACATCTTCGTTTTTTTAGATATACATATCCTGGTTAAACTATTCACCCCCCCCCCCTCCCTTAACTGGATTTTTAGAAAATGGTAACTTTTTTTTTTAAACTTATTTTTCAAGAATAATCTAAATACCAATTGTAACATCATTAACATCTGTTTTTTGAGATATAGGTGCCCTTTTTAAAATATTCACACCCCTTTTTCACCTCCTTAGGGGTGGAATTTCCAAAAATTCTTCCTTAGTGGGTGTGTGCGCGTCATAAAATCAATGTACCTTCAAAATGTCACATTTCTAGGTTAAACTGTTTGAGCACACAAACTGTTTTCGGGCACACATTTTGCATTGGGGGTGGAGTGTAGGTTTTAGAAAAGGATTAGTTGCAAGAATTACCAGAGAATCTCCAAATAGTGAGTGAGGTACTCTTGCCCAGACCTGTCATGTGAAGGAGTTTTAGGTTTTCTAGTCTTGATGGCAAACACTGTAGTGGCTCCTAAATTACTGAAGCCTTATACACCATTCCACATATACACTTTTGAATGCAAAGTATTGCGTTTGGCTCCTGTTCTGTTGGTGGGACCTAGATTTGATGACTCAAAGTTGTGCTGTAGGATTTCCATTTAAAGGTAGTCTAGCCTTTTAGATCTGGGATCACCAACATTGTCCCTCCAGATGTTTTAGAAGTGCATTTTACGTGGTTCATTGCTCAGGCACTCATCAGGTTGGCTAAGCCTCATGAGAAATGTAGTTCTAAACACCTTCGGCTGGCCTTTATTGTCCCTGCAGAAAAGTTACTATGGCTGCGTGTGGTGACTCCGGAAGCTGGCAAACAGATTCCTCTCAACGTAGAAGTATTGAGGCACCATGGAGCATGCTAGTTCAAATGGTGGTAACTTCTAAAAAACAAATCTGTTGCTTTCTGAAATCCCTGTGTCCAACACCTAGAAGGCTGTCCCGTGTTGGCCAACTGCAACATTCCGGGTGGAGGATTGACCTGCACTTTAAAAGGCTGTTGAAATAGCTACAGATGGTGATAGTATACAGTTCAGGCACCATGACCATTTAAATTAAAGGGACATTCTATGCACTGTGACTACTTGATGATGTAAATTGAGTGGTCACTGTGTCCGGAGGATTCCCCCTTCCCTTGAAGAGCTTATTCAGCACTCCCAGAAAAAGGGCGAAGCTTCTTTTCGAAGCTCAGATCAGAGGGCTGACCTGCGCTTCAGACTCCGTGATCAGAGATAGGGAAACAACTTGGTTTCCTCCCTCCCAGCCACTGAATTAGCAGGAACATCAAACTGCTATCTCCCCCTGCCCCCCCACACTCCAGTCCAGTGGCGACTCTAGGAACAATATTTAGGGGGGGCACAGAACATACCGCAGTCAAAACTGGGGGGGCACTAATAATTTTCACCACTAAATCATATCACTGAATAAAACTAAGGGCCCAATCACCTGTGTGAGCTAAAACACCATCGCTAAAGGAAACCTTTAGCGCGAGTTGCTAAAACATAGTGCCTGACGACCCACGAACAGATCACCTTGTCTGCAGTAGTCCATGAACAAGGTCGTTTAGCGCACGCTAGGAAAACTCTAAGACCCGGGCTGAGACCCAGCGCTAATGCGGTTGTGTACAGGATAGAACGTTTTTTTTTTTTCAGTGCCGGGCCATACCTATCCCCCGCCCTCACAAGCTTGAATATGAACACATCCAGTGAATAACCTCACACCCCTGCATTATTAAAATCATCCAAGGTGGCCGTATCATCCATGGTTTGATGCACACATATATTAAGGCTGATGGGCATTGCATGATAAATGCCACCCAACAGCAGGTAGAATCATTGCACTGCATTTAATAGATCCAAAAGGAAGGCCAGGTGAGCGACAATTTCCCTGCTGCAGCATATAAATAATACATGTTTCAGGGCAAGACTTATTCACATGTCCCTTTTAACCCCTTAAGGACCGAGGACGTACCATGTACGTCATTGCAGCGGGTCTCTCTTAGACCCGCTGACGTACATGGTACGTCCTGCCGTTTTTTGAGCGCTGGAAGCGATCGGATCGCTTCCAGCAGCTCAAACGCCATTGCAGGCTGCCTGGGAGTCCAGGCAGCCGTGCAATGGCGTTTAGAAGTGCCGGGGCACCATGTGATCGCTCCCCGGGAGCGATCAACATCCGGTTTCACCGGAGAGGTGCCCGGCACTTCTAGAGAGCGCTGGAAGCGATCAGATCGCTTCCAGCTGCTCTGAGTATATTACAAGGATGCCTCGACATCGAGGCATCCTTGCAATATGCTTACCTGCCGCCGGTCCGTCCGTGATCGCTCCCCCGAGCGATCACTTCCGGTAGCGGCAGGAAGTACTGAGTGCCACGAGGTATCGTGGCACTCAGTACAAAAACGATCACATCAGTGATCAGGTGCTCTGCTGGGTGCCTCGAGGGATCAAGGCACCCAGCAGAGTAAAAAAAAGTGTGAAAAAAAAAGTAAAATAAAAATAAATAAAATAAACTGACGGGTAGGGGTAGGGGTAGGGGTAGGGGTAGGTTTAGGGGTAGGGTTAGGGTTCTAAGGGCAGGGTCATCTTGGGGCTGAGTGGGATGTTCCTAGCCTGCCTCATCAGAGAGGCAGGCTAGCAACATCCAATCAGAAGTTAGAAAAAATCAAAATAAAATTTCTAATTTGTCAGGTCAGGTCAATATTTTGTAAATATTGGCTCTGACCTCTGTGATTCTCCCTCCCTCTCCTCACTTGTGTTTTGGTGAGCGAGAGAGAGAGATCAGATTTGACAGGTTAGAGATTTTAGTGAGATTTAGTGAGATTAGAAAAATTGAGGCAGATTTAGAGAGATTTTAGGGAGATATAGAAGAATTGAGGCAGGTTTAGAGGGATTTAGAGAGATTTAGGTGTTTATTTGTATTTTCTTGTGAAACCCAACGGTTCTTCTAAGAACCAACAATCCGCTTATATATATATATAATAATTATAAAATTTTATAATCTATTATATATAATGTCTGAGAGGGTGTACAGCGCCGAGGAGGCATATGCCACCCTGGCGTCAGAATCTGAGGCATCTGCGTCAGACTCAGACCCTCATTTCGACCCCGCTAACTGCTCAGAGACGTCGCTAGATACATTATCTACGCTGGCTGATGTATCTAGTGATGTTTCTGATGCAGATCCTGGGTCAGCACCTGCCAGCAGGAGACGCACAGCTCCAGCTGAGGAGTGGGTAGTGCCTCATCGCCAGAGGCCAGATATCCCTCCTTTCACGGCAAATCCTGGCATCAATATTGATGTTGCAGGATTTACCGCCACACAGTTTTTGCAGGTGTTTATGGGGGATGATTTGTTGGGCCACATCGTGGCCCAATCAAATCTGTATGCCCATCAGCATTGTACTGCGAAGCCAGACTCCTACTTGGCAAGGCAGCAATGGACCCCGCTAGATGTGCCAGAATTTCTGAAATTCTGGGCACTTACTATGCTGAGGGCATCATAAAGAAGCCCTCAATTCGCTCCTACTGGAGCAGTAGCCCCATCTGCTCTACCCCCATTTACCCCCAATCAATGTCACGTAGAAGGTATGAAAACATTTTGCGTTTCATGCACTTCAGTGACAACAGCCTGTGCCCCCCTAGAGAGCATCCCCAGTTTGACAGGCACCAGACTTTTACATTTTATTCGTACATTTTTATGTTCTACAATTGGTGCTGTATTTTGCCAAAATCTTTGCACACCTATGCATGGGGGGCATGGGTGTACTCAGGAGATCTTGCAGAAAACAACCTGGAGAGTTTTCATGCAGTAACAAACAGTGTCTCCTAAATCACAGTCCAAATCTAATGTGGGCGTAAAAATCTGAAAATTGAAAAATTACCGCCACACACCTTCTCAAATGTTTTGGGCTAAAACCGTTGCATCCATGGCATCAAAGCACTCCATATGCAATACCTTGGGGTGTCAACATAACAAATATAAACAATTTTCTGGCAATAATTCAAACTGGGGTATGCGGTAGACCCAAAACCAAAGATAGGCCTAGCTGAAGAAATAATCTCAATTTCAACTGTAATGACAAAGTCATAAAAATTGTATTTGAACCTTCCCAAAATCCTGGCAAACCTATGCATGGGGGGCATGGGTGTACTCAGGAGATCTTGCAGAAAACAACCTGGAGAGTTTTCATGCAGTAACAAACAACAGTGTCTCCTAAATCACAGTCCAAAACTGATGTGGGTGTGAAAATGAAAAATGACCACCAAACTGTATCCAATTTGTTTGGAGCAAACGGATGCATCCATAGCATAAAAACACTCCATTTACAATACTTTGGGGTGTTAGCTTACCAAATATATGCACGTTCATAAAACTGGGGTATGTAAAAAGGCCCCTAAAAAGAAGATAAGCAAAGAAGATACTGTATGTCAAATTAGAAAATTGACAAGCACATGTCAAAGATTGGCGTAGCACCCCAAAAACAACAGAACAAATCTATATATGGGTGGTATCAATTTACTCAGAAGATGTTGCTGAACATATTTTGGGGTGTTTTTTGGCAGTAACCCATAACTGGATTTGACAATTCATGCCTAAAGTACAATGTGTATGAAAAAATAACACAAAAAGTGACTACCTGAAAGTTTGACATAGAGCTAGTGCATGGAAAGTGTTAAAATACAACTCTTTGAAGCACCCTAGGGTGTGCCCTTTCTAAAAATATATGGTTTGATGGGGGTAAATTACTTTGGCCGGCTTCAAAAATGTCCCAAATAGGACATGGGTGCATGATGACGAAATGTGAAAATTCCAAGTTGGAAAACTGAAATGCGCACCCCCAAATAAGGCCTATTAGCCCCCAAATGACCCGACATACCTATACATGGGTGGTATCAATTTACTCAGAAGATGTTGCTGAACATATTTTGGGGTGCTTTTTGGCAGTAAACCTTAAAGTTCACAGTACATGTATTCTTAAATTGCGTTCAAAAAAAAAAATCACCAATTTTTTTTTATTTCTCAAACTTTGGCATAGATTTGTGGTAAAATGGTTTGCATGGAAAGAGTCAAAATACCCCAAGTTTAATACCTTGATTTGTGTACTTTAAAAAAATATGTATATGTGGAGGGTTATTCAGGAATTAGTGACAGATATCAGTGTTACAATGTCACTAGCACTAGTTTTGAAAATAAACTCTTTGGAAATGGCAAAGTGCTACTTGCACTTATTGTTGCATAAAATAAGGAAAAAAGCGAGGAATATGTAAACATTGGGTATTGCTAAACTCAGTACTAAATTTAGAAACTACTAAGGAATTAATTTTTTTTGACGGTTGTTGATACATAAGAAATTTTGGGGGTCAAAGTTCGAAAAAGTGGTGTTTTTTCAATTTTTGTGTCATATTTCACTATTTTTTATAGTAAATTATATGAAATGATGAAAAAAATGGTATCTTTATAAAGTCCATTTAGTGACGAGAAAAACAGTGTAAAATATGTGTGGGTTACATAAACGAGTAAGAGGAAAATTTGACGTAAACACTAAGAGCGCAGAAACGTAAAAACAGCAGCGGTCACGAACGGACGGATTCGTGTAAAACCGCCCGGTCACTAAGGGGTTAAACATGGTCCACACAGTCACCCTAATAATCAACCACTTCCATACTATGAATAACCCCCAGCATAAAATGTTTAAAATTAGGCAATATATTAGAATTAGGATATATGTGGATAAAGGATACTTTTATAATAGAGCCGACTGCAACAGCAACGACAATGCGGACCAGATCCATTGCTATAGTGTATGGGGCCAAGAGAACACCTGTGCTGCATTCCTTTCAATTGCCTGTTAATTTTGGGCGAAGATCTGGTTTTTTTTTGGAGTTAGCACCAGGGTTAAGCAGTAGGTAAAATGTTGCAATTAGCGCCCCTCAAAAAATTAGCGCTGGCACCAACTGATCTGCAAAAGCGCTAGAGATCTCTAGCGCTCCCCATGTTAAGTAAAGGACGCGGAAAGTACAGTAAGCTTGAGCTACAAATCGCTAATAGCAATGCGCTAAGTGATTTTTCCCGTTTGTAGCGAGAGGCAAAAGATCTGTTGGTCAGGCGCTAGACTCGATTTACCTGGCGCTAACGCAAAACCATGCCGACGCAAGGGTTAACTCACACCAGGTGATAGTGCCCTAAATAAGTATATATAAATAAGATTCCAAAACCCCAGAGTAATGTGATGCAATGATGCCTTTTTATTGTACTAACATGATACTTTATTTGCCGCAGTTCGGCAATTTCGCTGAATGTCTGATTGCTCCTTCAGCAACTCCACTTTTAGCAAATTACAGTGACCATTCGCTAAATAGGGAATTCACTTTATTTTCGGCGAAATAAATTCCCCGAAATGTGACAAAAAGCAGAGGATCTAAAGATGATTAGACCCTTTAGATTCTAACTTCCATAATAACCCCTGAAATGCCATAAACCCAGGGAAATACAATAAAAATAATAAACAATGTGGCATTTAGCCTACTCATTAACCCCTAAAATGCCATTGATCAAGGTAAAACATGAAATAAATACACTGTGAGGCATATAGCTAACACATTAACCCCTAAAATGCCATTAATCAAGGAAAAAATAAAATGTATAATGTGAGGGATGAAGCCTACCCATTAACCCTTAATATACAACTAAACCAAGGCAAAAACTAATGTAATACACAATGTAATGTATAGTCTGAACATTAACCACTTCACTGCTGAGACATTTCAACCCTGTGAAAATGCTTAAGTTTAAGTGCCTGTTATTATTTAATGTTTTTGACTTTTCTTTCAAACGGAATATGGTCATGTTGGGTATCATTTGAAAGGCCAGAATCTGCTCTTTCCAATGACCTCTAGATCGTCCATATACGATGCACAGGGATGGAGATACACTGGTCCGAAGAAGTGTGGGAAGCTGGAAGCTGATTTTTGATGGGGGGGGCAAGGAATAACCTAGGGGGGGCAATTGCCCCCCTGTAGAGTCGCCTATGCTCCAGTCACCTGATATGCCTTGGTTTCCTGCATACCAGCAGCATGTTCTGTCCAGAGGATTAGGCTAGTGTCAGACGAATGCAGTCATCACGTACGTGTTGCCGCACCGTTAGATGTTGCAAAAAGTGAGTCAAATGGTATGTTCAAAATGTGAAAATAAATGTTTGAGGGATCTTGGGCCCATAATAGAACGACATCGAATCCCCCACCCATGTGACCCTTAATGTCCTAATGTTCAATTCTAGGAACTGATCAATAAGCATCCAGACCTGAGGAAGAGAGGAATCCTCTCGAAAGATTGTCTTTTAGGCTGGTGTCAGACGAGAGTAGTGTTCACGTCCGTGATTACGCCTAAAAGTACGTCCGTGATAGCATGACAGCCCATCGGAGCCCGACACACGAAGTACGTCCGCACTGAACTGCGGACGCACAATGGCCGCGGCCCACGGCCTCAAGGCAGGCAAGAACGTACAACCCCTAGAACGGCCGCACAAAGTGCGCTGCGTCTGCAACGTCTGCATAGCTTTGTGTGTGAGTGATGGAACGTGGTCAGACGGACTGCATTTATACGTCCAGCATTTTTCACGGACAAAATGGTTTTGCTTTTTATTTTATTTCCTCTGCTACATCCGTCAAAATATACGTCCAGTGAAAAAAAACGGACTGTGTGGCCACTATGCGTCTTCCGTACTGACGTACATCCGTGTGCACGGACATACAGTCCGTAGAAATCACGCTCTTCTGACCCTAGCCTAAAATGTGACGTTAGTGCAATAAAAAAGGTATCACTACGTACTGCTATACTCGTGATTTTGGCATCTGGACTATCGAAAAAAAAAAAATATCTATTAGATTATATTATGCAACATAGGCATCAGATACATGTATACCCAACAGACGCCAGACCGGTGTTTGTGTATATCTGGTGTCTGTGTGTGGTCAGGCTGTGCAGTGGGTAAATGGGGTTTCTGGCCATACATTGCAATGTTAACTTAACCCCTTCGCTGCGGAGGACATTCCCCACATGTCACTCGCAAGTGGGAGCCCCGGCGGAGATACTCACCTCTCTGTCCAGGGTTCCGCGGCGTTCTGGCTTCAGGGAAGCCAGACACTGAATATAGGCCGACGTCATCACGCACCGCTCTCCTTATCCAGCTTAGAAGCAATCCTGAAGCGTGCAAACCTCTGCCTCCAGGTAGTCCGTATGCTGCAGGCTGAGAGAAATCAAAAGGCTCCGGTGGAGTGAACTTAGACATCTTCACAGAGCAAAATGGCATGGCGCGATGACATCATTTCCAGGATGGGGGGGATCCTTTTGGATCCCTCTTCCTCCCGATCGGGAGGTTTTAAAGTTAAAAATAAAGGCACCGCTTTGAAGGGCAGTGTCTGCCCTTTTAAAGTGGTGCCCTTTTTTTAATTTTTTTTTTAACTCCTTATGTACCAGATTGTGATCCAGCGCCGTTCGGTGCCAGATCACGATCTAGCTCCAGTGGGGGCCGCCATCTTGGATGGCGGCTCCACCTCCGGGTTCCCCCTCGCCTCCTGACGTATCGCGCATAGCACGATGATGTCAAATAGCCGGGGAACCCCTTGCTGCCCGGGGATTTCCCAAGGAAATCCCCTGGTGGAGGTACGGGGTTCCTTTTGAACAGCTAGAGGTTCATGGAGGTTGTCACTCGAAAGGCCTGAGCATGGCCTTTCCAATGATGCCAAACATGACTGTGTTCAAATTAAAAAAAAAAAAAAACGGGTTTATTTTTTTTGTGTTTTATTAATGCAGCAATATTGTTCACATTTCAATTATAATGTGAACAATGATGCTGCACAAATGATTTTTTTTCTTTGGGGTGCGTTTTCTAAAAATCACGTAATCCCCCCCCCCCCCCCAATAAAAATGTAACGAGTCTCCATTTCAAATTTTTCTACAAGCGCACCCCATAGAAAATATAACCGCAAACACTCATGTGATAAAATGTGAAAAAAAACACATTACACGCTGTAGATGATTACATTTTATTGCATTTTTTTGTTATAATATTCAGGCAGGACATGATGTATATATATAATAATGATACATTATGAATCTGCCGAGTCCGCCGGAGAGAACGCTATATAATTTGAGTCATATAATAAAATGTGGCTTCAAATTGCGTTTAAACATGATGAGCAAAAGCGGTAAAAATGAGCTTGGCACACAGCGGTGAAATGCCTCAGCAGTGAAGGGGTTAAACAGGACAGGCTTTCAGCAAAATCCTAAATTATTTATTGAAAAACGGTCACACAACTTTGAATAAAAGTATCGGTACTTGGTATCAGGGAGTTCTTTTTAAACCGTAACGGTACTTGTACTCGGTCTTAAAAAAAAATGGTATCGTTGCATCCCTACTTTCAAGACATCAGGGCAGTGCATATTATTCGTAAAAGTAAAATGTAAAAAAAAACAAACCTACAACATGCATAAGGAGGTTATTCAGAAAGTGCCAAAAAAATTGGTGCTTGCTGGTTCTGTGCATTTCGGTGTGCTTAAGCGATTCCATTTCGCTGACCATGCAATGAATTCACTGTAAGATCCCCGAAGTGCAGTGAACATGGAGTCTCCAAAGACGGCGGAAAAGCAGGAACTCTGCTATTCTACGAATAGGTGTATAAATCAATGAAAATGCATTAAAATGTGTCTAATAAAGGTCCTAAATGATTTGTCGGTTACAGAATAAAAATTGCAAATCATAAATTTTAAAAAAATTACATAAAAGGGTTAGAAAAAATTAGACTGTTGAAAATGAAAAGAAAAAACAGTTGCAAATAAGAGAAAATATATATTTTTTTTTTACACTGAATCCTATGGGATTCGCCTGCTTAAACTGAAGTGGAATCAGGCTGGAAGATGGTCACCATTATGAGCCAGGCGGCCATCTTGTTCAGAATATTGGTTCACTTGAAAATAACTAGGTTTTAGCTGAAACTAGAATGAAGCATACGTAGAAATTTAGGAATGTGTTAGATTAGCAGAAAAGCCATTAAAACCTGAGAAAGATCCAGACTGTTCCTGGCACGAAGGGACAGAATGAGAAGTGGATACACCAAGGTCACAGAGGCCCGCAGAGAGACAAAGGGGAGCATAGAAGACAGACCAGATGTTATCCGCAACAAATAAACACAGGCGCTAGGGAGGTGAGCACAGCCCGGACTGAGTGTAGCAGCAAATCACGTTCTGTCAAACTAACATGAAGTTTGCCAATTTACGGCCAATGTATGGAATGTCTTTGTAATCGACAGAAGGGAGGTACTAACCCACATGGGGTGGGATAGTGTCACCGGGAGGTGGGTTAATTGGGATGTACCTAATTATGTATTTGGGGTATAAGATCTCATGTCACGGTGAGTTCGATGCTCACTCTTTGCAATTCAATCCTGTGTGAGCATTTGTGTGACGACACAAAGTTTGCCTCTCCTGAAGAGACTCGTGTTCAGACAATCCTTGCTCGTGTCCGGTCCGGCCTCGTCCCGAGTGAACCTAGCAGATTCCGGTTACATTTCTTGGGGGCTCGATAGCCGGGATACAGGCTCTTGCCGGCATGGCAACGACTGCTGAACACTGTAGCGGTTGACTGCAGGTGCGAGTGATCCCGCTGGTTGGGTGTCCGTTGAAGGTGAGCTGACCTCTGCAGGCGCCAAGCAGGATTTCCTGTTCAGTGGACCTCGTCTCGTCCCAAACGGACCCCTGGCCCGGGAACACTGGGACACCACCGAGTACGAGGAAACAGCAAGCAGCGCGGCGATAGGTAAAGTGTCTTCTATGTTTGTATGTCTAATGGAGATACCGATATAAAGGGAAATGTCTGGCCATAGTCGGATAAGGAGACCCGCGGCCACGGTCTCGTTGACATACCGCACCCCACGCCGACAGCACGGACAAGCAAAGGAGCCAGAGTGGCTAGCGCGTGTCTGAACCCGGGGGATCGGATGTTAACTAAACGGTAGTTCTGTATGTGAGGGAGAAGGGAGCCACGTGGAGTTGCATAGTCGTAGTCAGTGTTTGTAAATAGAGCTTCTGCACGTGGACAAATGAAAGGAGGAGAGATTTCTGTGACTGGGCTGAGAGCCCTGAGTCAGTGCTAGTGTGTATGTCGTGTAGTGAAGAGGGCTCATTGGGGCCAACGGTAGCTGCAGTGGAAGTGGTGCCGGGTGGGTAGATTACCCATAGGCAAATTGGAATTGCAGACGGAAGTGTAGTTATAGAACGGGGTGCACATAGTCACAAGCAGACAAGAGTTAGAGTTCAATTAACTGGGTATAAGGAGCCAAAAGGAGGGACGGTGTGCCCTCGGCTAGTAGAAAGAGTAGAATTGTTTATGTATTGTTTTTGTGCTGAAAGTATCTGGTACAGTATGGGTTGTGAATGATTGCTGAGAGTGAGCGCCTACTCGCCTAGCAAGAAAGCTAACTTGAGAGTGGACTCCCAAGGTACGTTTCCGGCTCAGGCGACTGCAGTCCGGCTACTGACGGAGGAAGCGAATCCGATATATATGAATTGTTGACTGAAGTACCAGACAGTAAATTTCAAGTGTTTTGTGCTAAAAGTAATATCTGCATTGTGAGAAGGTTACCGCCGTAAGAGTAACAATGGGCAACGGGTCATCCAAACCCAAGACGGCTAAGAAGGGTGAGACGCCCTTGGGGTATATGGTGCGGAATTTTGAAGTGTTGTATGCAACGCATGATTATGGAATGGATTTGAGTAAAGAAAAGTTAAAATTATTGTGTACAATGGTATGGCCACAGTTAGTTCCTGAGTGGCCAGAACAGGGGTCTATGGACCCGGAGATAATACAGAGACTGCACTCCCAGGTAACCGGGAGATATGGTCATCCTGAACAATACCTGTATATAGATATATGGAGGTACTGTGTGAGAGATAAAAGCCATTTTTGTTATGTTAGTAGGGCAAAGAAAAAAAAATGTGCCCTCAAATAAATATAAATATGAATGTGAAAATAAGTCTAATAAATATATATATTTATTTATTTATTTTTAGTGTTTTAATATACCAGTAAATTAAAGATAATTTACAAGCTTTGTGTGTGGATTATGTAATGATCTGCAGGAGTCTCTGAGCCCCCACTTCCCCCTGGGCCAGAAGAGAGAACAGGTTTTTTTTCTTTTCCTGTATTTCCCCCCCCCCCCCCGCCTTTCTGGCACACACTGTCTGCACGGAGGAGAGGGAGGGAGTAAATTTTTTTTTTGTTCTCTGATGAACAGAGAAAGTAACCCTTTATGTGTCTGTGCAGCGAATTTTTGTTTACCAGAGAAATAAAGAAGAAAAATTACTATGTTTAGCTAATTTTTAATGGGTGCTACAATAGAATGCATGAAGTCTGTCGAGTGCAAGATGTATGTTTTTATTTTGTGTTGATATATTTGGTGAAGTCTGTCTTGACAGACTATTTTAAAATAGTTTTATATAATCTAGGCTATATGTAAGAAAGTTTTATATTGTCTAGTATTGATTTCCGTTTGTTTCAAGCAATATTGTGTAATGTGTTGATATTATTCCAAAAACTCTAGTTTTGTTCAGAGCTAGAATTAAATAAAAGAGGGTGTCCTGGTTTTTATATTGTTCGAGTGTAACAATAGTGAGTATTTATAATACAACATGTATTTTATGAAGTAAAATTAAAGTATATAATAATATACAATATTGTCTACCAAAATATAATAAAATTTATTAACAAATTAAATAGAAATATATGAAACAATTAGAAGATAATATTAAAAGAGCAGTTCGAGAAATAATTAAAGTAACTAGTTTTATACGGTTTCATGTCCTATATAGTTAAGATATAGCGAAAGTATGATTTAAAAAAAATTCAAAAAAAATATATTTCTATTTAGTTTCTGATGAGATAGTTATTCTATTGTTATAAGAGTATTTTATATGATTACTGATTCTATTTTTATTTTATTTTTTTCTCTGATGTGGTATTAAGAGTCTGTTTTGGCTACGGGAGAGAGACCTCTGTGAATATTGTTTGTATATGTAGATGGTTTTTCTTTTTAGTTAAAATATACAATGTGTATATGTATATGCCCGAATGTCCCATCCAGCTCCTGGGGCGGGATCTCCTTTGCAAATTGCAAGCCCGAATTATATTTTTTCCCGGGGGTCACACTAGATTAGACCTGCCTGAGAGTGGCAGCTCCACACGGCAGTACAGCCCAGCCAGCCAGCATACCCAACCTGTAAAAATTGCAGTAATTATGCCAAGAGAAGAAGAATAGTGAACGGCACCAACCCTACCGGCCACCCCAGACTCGTACACACTACTCCTTGAAATTCCTGGAGTCTGGGCAGAGGAAAACCCGCCCGGATTAGCTGTAAATATCCCTCCAGTGTACGTCGATTTAAAACCTGGTGCAACACCTGTGGCTTTAAGACAATATCCTATCCCACAAAAAGCCAAGCAGAATATCCAGACACATTTGCAGAGACTTAAAGACCGTGGCATATTGAAATTCTGCGTGTCACCGTGGAACACATCCCTGTTACCAGTACTGAAAGAGGGCACACAAGAGTACCACCCAGTCCAAGATTTACGGGCCGTCAACGAAGCCACAGTAACTCTACACCCTGTGGTTCCCAATCCATACAATTTATTGGTATTAATTTCTGGTGATATAAAATATTACACGGTACTTGATTTCAAAGAGGTTTTTTGTTTTTTTTTTCTGCATCCGTCTGGCTCCGGCAAGCCAACCCCTTTTTATTTTTCAGTGGGAGGAATCTACAATGGATGTGCGCTCAGCCAGGACCTCCTGTCCTTCAACGCTCAGCCAGACAAAGTTGTTTTACTACAGTATGTAGATGATTTATTACTGGCTTCTCCCACAGAAAGACTGTTTCTCTGCCACAAAAGCCCTGCTACATCTGCTATGCCTTGCAGGTTACAGAGTGTCCAAAAAGAAAGCGCAAATATGTAAACAGACTGTAAAATATTTGGGGTTTCAATTAACAGGTACCAAGTGTGCATTGGGGGCAGAGAGAAAAGAAGCAATATGCCAAATACCCCAACCAAAGACAAGGCGACAAGTCCGTGAATTCCTGGGAGCTGCAGGCTTCCGCCGCCTGTGGATCCCCAACTTCGCAGACATTGCTGAGTCCCTCTATCAAGCCACCAAGGAAAAAGAGCATGACCCCTTCCTCTGGGAAGAAGAGCAAACAGCAGTTTTCCTGAAATTAAAGACTCTACTAATGGAAGCTCCAGCACTGGGACTGCCAGATCACCGCAAGCCCTTCCAGCTGTACGTGCATGAACACAATCAAACAGCTACAGGAGTGCTGATTCAGAACTTAGGCCACAGGCCTTGGCCATGAGCCAATCTATCCAAGCAACTTGACCCTGCGGCCTACCCCTATGTCTGAAAGCTGTGGCAGCCACCGCAATGCTGATAGCAGAAGCAGACAAGCTGACCCTTGGACAAGTTCTTCATGTCAAGGTACCACATGCTGTCAAAGCCCTGCTGGATGTAAAGGAAGCAACTGGTTCAGCAACAGCCAGATGACAAAGTACCAAGCTATGATGTGTGAGAATCCACGGGTTCGGACCTCATCGCTACCTTGAACCCTGCTACTTTACTGCCTGACTGCGAAGAGGATCCAGATCATGAATGCCTCCAAGTCATGGAAGAAGTGTTCAGTAGCAGGCCAGATTTGAAAGATGTACCCCTAGACAAATACGATTTACAGCTATTCACTGATGGTAGCAGTTACATGGATGATGGGAAGAAAGTCTCCGGCTATGCAGTCGTCTCAGCAGAAGAAATTATTGAAGCAAATTCTCTACCAGGCCATACATCTGCACAACTGGCTGAGATAACTGCTTTAACCAGGGCTCTTTAAATCTCCGAAGGCAAAAGAGTGAATATCTACACTGACTCCAAATATGCCTTCATGACTGTCCATGCACATGGTGCACTCTACAAAGAAAGAGGCCTACTTATTTCCTCAGGACAACAAATCAAGTATGCAGCTGAAATCGCAGCCCTCCTAGAAGTTGTATGGAAACCAAGTGCTGTCAGTATTATGCACTGTCGTGGCCACCAGAAAGGTCATGATGAAATCCCAAAAGGCAACAGGTGCGCTGACCAGGCTGCAAAAGCGGCTGCAAAACCATTGCTAACAACTGATCAAGCCAAAGTCCTGCTCTGCAAGCAAGAGGCCCAACCTTCCATGCCACCCATGCCAAACTACGAATTCTAAATGAATTGGAGAAAATTTGAACCCAAAGGCGAATTCATTGAAATTTATTCTGCACAAATGGCAAAATGATTACGGACTATTAGAACTCAATCATGATTATATCCAGTGTGTCTTTTCCCAACACGGCCCCGAGGCCGAAATTTCTACTCCACTTCTCTGAACCCTCAAGAGACACGTCTTATGATTTAACACCTCAGAAGTTCAGCAAAGACTCCGCAGAGTATACAAAATGATGCTGAAATTCTTCGGCGTAAAATTAATGGGGGAGTAATGGAGAAGATACAAAAGTAACCGAAATTGAACGAGCAGAAAATTTCGCCTCACGTTTTGACAGCCAACCCTTATAATAATCTGAGGATCACACGAATACTGCTAAATTTGGGAGAGTTGGGTGCAGAAGAATATCAAGCTCCGCTGGTGAGGTTCTTTCTCAAAGAGACCCTTATCAAAAACAAACTGCCAAGAATGAAGAAAAGTCTGATGGAAATAATACCACGCTATGGACTTCCTCTCGAAATAGGGTCAGACAATGGCCCCGCATTTATACAGAACTGTCTACAACAGTTTGCCCGCCTGTTGGGCATCATCTGGAAGCTACATACTGCTTACAGGCCCCAAAGCTTGGGAAAAGTCGAGAGAATGAACCGCACCCTAAAGACTTTGATGTCCAAACTGTGCCAAGAGATGTCACTAGGCTTGTTGGATGTGCTGCCAATAGTTCTATTGCAGATTAGGTGCAGGCCAACCCCCCCAATTGAAGCTAAGTCCGTACGAACTCATGTTTGGACGGCCTACCCCTCTGATTAATGGACTAAGGGGGGACCTTCGGGCATTGGGGGAAACTAAATTAAATGATCAGGTTGTACTGTTGGGTAAAGCAATGCAGAAATTAAATACTTGGGTGGGAGATAATATATCTCACTTTTTATACCCCCACTGCATAAGTGTTGTCCAGGTGTGTTGTGAAAGGGTGTGTTACACATGGGTACCACCTACAATAACGGGAATGTGTTATCTAGCTAAATTTATCCCAATTCAGAGGGTAAGGGGAGAAGACACTAATACAAACACAGCACTCCACCCTAGGTACCCACTGGTGTTTGAGAGACAGAAGAGAGAGTTGTTCAAGAAAGCGGATCGAATATATGGGCATGGCTGCCGGCATGGACTGGATGGGGAAGAGAGTTGATGGTAAGAATGAACAGTTATGCCAGTCTGATGGACGAGGTTTTGAATAAAACTAGTATGGACATTCAGTTACTGAATCTGGAAGTACGAGAGATAAGGAAGGTACAAATGATACATGATATGGCACTAGAACAGATCAGTGCGGCTCTGAATGGATTGTGTGAGCTGTCGATGCATTATGAATGTTGCACTTTCATCAAGAACACTACACATGACGTCCCAGACTATTACCAGATAATCCAAGATCACCAGGAGAAGGTAGGACAGTTGCAGAACACAGCAAGGAGGATCGCTGCTGAAGGCTGGAATCCACTCCGTGGGTTCGGAGCAATCAGAGATTGGTTCGGATCCATTCTGAGATTCATCTCACAGATTGGATCCATGATTCTGATGGTGGTGGTGATCTTGGTCATAGGGACACTACTGTACCGCATAGGGCTCTGTCTCTGGCCACTATGCAAGAGGGCACTGACACCCACACAGACACAGAAGATACCACTGATTATCCCACAAGACATGTTCCCAACCAAAATAGGTCCCCTAAAGTATGAGGAACTTAAGAATAATAGTAGTGGGGTGTAATGGCTACAAGTCTCAGGAGAAGAACCTGAGGCTTGAGCCAAGGGGGGAATGAAGTGGAATCAGGCTGGAAGATGGCCGCCTGGCTCATAATGGTGACCATCTTGTTCAGAATATTGGTTCACTTGAAAATAACTAGATAGGTTTTAGCTGAAACTAGAATGAAGCATACGTAGAAACTTAGGAATGTGTTAGATTAGCAGAAAAGCAATTAAAACCTGAGAAAGATTCAGACTGTTCCTGGCACGAAGGGACAGAAAGAGAAGTGGATACACCAAAGTCACAGAGGCCCGCAGAGAGACAAAGGGGAGCATAGAAGACAGACCAGGTGTTATCCGCAACAAATAAACACAGGCGCTAGGGAGGTGAGTACAGCCCGGACTGAGTGTAGCAGCAAATCACGTTCTGTCAAACTAACATGAAGTTTGCCAATTTACGGCCAATGTATGGAATGTCTTTGTAATCGACAGAAGGGAGGTACTAACCCACCACGTGGGGTGGGATAGTGTCACCGGGAGGTGGGTTAATTGGGATGTACCTAATTATGTATTTGGGGTATAAGATCTCATGTCACGGTCAGTTCGATGCGCACTCTTTGCGATTCAATCCTGTGTGAGCATTTGTGTGACGACACAAAGTTTGCCTCTCCTGAAGAGACTCGTGTTCAGACAATCCTTGCTCGTGTCCGGTCCGGCCTCGTCCCGAGTGAACCTAGCAGATTCCGGTTACAAAACCTGTTGAACTGAATCACTGAAAATCAGGCCATTTCACCAGCACTTCAGTACAGCTCACCGTTGTCTGAATAGATCAACTATTACTTCTCTTTGGGGCAATTTCGCTGCTACCAAAGATTGGCGATCTGCACCTTATTTGCTGGTTGACAGCTTTCTGAAGAGACTGCCAGGAAATTGCACCGTATGTTGAAATTCGGAGGGAAGTTCATCGCTTATTGAATAACCCCTATAGATTCTTCCTCCATACAGCTTATGGGGCTCACTCTCTATCCCTGCTCTATTGATGGCAGTCGGCAGAGTTCAGGCACCGTGCCTACAAATAAAGTAATTCTGGCAATAAAATTGATATAGAGTAGCCAGACATCGCCGCGTGATTCAGGCAGGTCCTGTACGGGATCATTCTATATAGCGGTGTCTCTTGCAGATAAAGTTGTGTAAAAAGGCCACGTCAACTACAAATAATCTGGCATGTGTTTGAGGCCCTGACGTGAATAAATGTAATGATTATCACTGTGTGTGTGAATCTACTTTACATGCATAAACACTTGGTTCTGCTCACTAAAGACAGAGCCGAAGCAGAACTTGTTATTCAAACATGGCAAAACGCCACTGCTTCCACCAAACGTGTATAAAGTCTCTAGTGAATACACCTCTGCTGCTCTGCGACTGTTTTGAAACGTTTTATCATTCCGGT
Source organism: Leptobrachium leishanense (assembly GCA_009667805.1). Taxonomy (NCBI): domain Eukaryota; kingdom Metazoa; phylum Chordata; class Amphibia; order Anura; family Megophryidae; genus Leptobrachium; species Leptobrachium leishanense. The sequence goes on along the minus strand of CM019067.1, from coordinate 125,587,594 downwards.
TATTTGGGAGTAGGGTGACGAACGAGTGAGTGTGTGGTTTCATGATTCCATGCTTGTGGACCGGGGATACTGGGATTCTCTTCTTGGCTGACCTTAACCAGCTTTTGGAAGAAGCAACTCTACTTAAAAACCTTGGGCTATTGGAACAGATGGCAATGAAGGATTTGTTTTCCATGGCCATGCGTTATACTATGGCAATTACTGGTAGCCTAGTAATAAAGGAACTGAAAGGCATAAGCCTTCCTTGCAATTTAGTCTTTTGGGGCGGGTTACCTTCCTTTGTTGTTCCTGAAACCCCATGAGCCACCCCACAGTTTAAGTGCAGCCATACATAATGACCCACATCTGTAAATCTCTGAGCGGACCGGTTTATTGCTTCAGGTCATGTGTAACAGCAACTGTATGTTTTCCTTCAGGTAACATGTAATGGTCGGTAATGGTTTAAATTCACCCACCGTTTGAAATAATAGCTTGCAGACCTTCATTAAAATAGCATTATTCAAGATGGACCAAAGAGAAAGGGAAGTCTACTGGTCTCCAACGTAGCCTTTTTATTAGAACGTCAGCGTTTTGGCTCCCGCGGATACTTAATCCTTGACTTGAAGGCTATGTTTTGAGGTGCAACGTCGCATGTTGCTGTCAAGATATAAATGAGTCGGAGACCAATGTGCCTGGGTTCCCTTTATCTTTGGTCGATTTATGGTGGAGCTTGGTGACACCTGGCCACCCTGATCTAGTTTTTGGCCGCTGGGCCTATTTCGTGGTTAATATTTTAGGTGGAAGCTCAATGGGCGTCCAGGAAGTTTTTATTCAGTGCAGTGAGACCCTTGGCTATTTTTCTTGGAGAAAGCTCGTCGTTGACCACAACAAATGGTTGAGCAAGAACGATGTGGTTAACGTTTCATTTAAAACAGAAGATTAAAAATGGGATGCATCTTGAATGTAAACTATACTTAAGAGTGATTTACTCCTGATATATGCTTAATAGCATTTCACTTTACAAAGTGTTGAAATTTATAGGTTGCTGTGACAGCACCAATCTTTTGTAGCTAATGTTTTGATCACTACCCATATCATTAACGCTTGAAATGTGTAGGAAGCAATTCCTAGGTACCAGATACCTATCAACAAGTGATTAATTAAGACATTTATCACATTTACAATGATTCCTTGTGTCAATGGACAAAATGAGATCCTGATTTCATGGTTCCCCTTAAGATGTACCCTCTCTATGCTCTTTAAATGCTGAAATGTTCATTGCTTTGTTTCGATAAGTCTGTTTGGGTTCTGACTTAATTCTCCCAGAATCAGTTTAATCATTGTTTTTGCAACAAAACCTTTATCTTTTTATTTTTTATTTTATTTAGAACCATTGTTGCTGAGGGACGTACTTGATGATACCTATATTGATGATGCTGGTTTCTAATATTTTGCAGGAATAAAGCAATATCACCAGGATTTTTCAGGAGAAGATGCACCTGTGCAAATGTCCAAAACCAACCACCTGCCTGGCATCACTACTGAGGACACCAGCAAATGTGAAACTAGTAAATTCAACCTTGATGATCACCAGGGTCCTCCTGCTTTAGGATCAACCTCTTATCCAGAATTTCCTGCTGTCAAATCCGAATTTTGCGATTTAAAAATACCAGCATTCAAGTACAACCAGGACTCTCATGGTCCAGGAAAACCTACACAAGACAGTGGTGATGGCACTGCGTTGTCTGAGACATCACAAAGTTCTGACATTGCAGTTGACCTGAAAAAGCTGTTATCAACTGAAGTGAGCCCCCACAATGGCACAGCGCTTGGTTTGGTAAAGGACCACAGTGCGGTAGAGAAGAGCACTAGTCTAAAGCAAGAGCTTGTTGCATTGGATCTCAGTGAAAAGTCTACCCGCGAGGAGTCCTGCAGTAAGCGTTCTAAATCTGCTCTGCAGGCAGCTTTGGTTCTTCACGAGTGTCCATACTGTAGTCACAAAACTTACTATCCAGAGGTTTTATGGATGCACAAAAGAATTTGGCACAAAGTCAGCTGTAGCTCTATGGCTCCTCCTTGGGTTCAGCAAAATGGGTTTAAAAACTTGAAAAACAATGTACTCTTCTTAGCAAAAAATGGCCGTACAGGTCCCCCACCTGCGCTGGGTGGTAAAGAATGTCAGCCTTTGCCCATAGGCAAGTTCCCACGTACTCCGATGCCAAATCGCTCATCAACATCGAAGAGCAGCACCTCAAATGTAGGAAGCGTTCCTAAAGCGGCCAGTAGCTCCCAGGTGCGTGACAACTCCCGTAATTCCAGTGGTTCTAAATCGACAAATCTTGACATGCAGAGACCACCTAAATTGGCACATATACAGGAACCATATAATCCACCTAGTCAACAGCCACATACTAAATCTAAATATGAAACCAGTCCAAAATTGCCCCAGTCTACAAATTTCAACAGAAATATCTCTCCTGCTCAATCCTCTGTATCAAGGCAAATTTTGCAGCCATCTAGTAGCAAGCAGTCTGAGAAGTATATGATGACCCAAGGGGGACATAGTTTTGCATCAACAAATAAACTCTCTCTGTCCGAGGCGATGAAAACCAAATTCTCTGTACAACAGCCCCAGTATCCGTATCTCAAGGTTGACACGCAAGCTAAATATGAGGGCCTTCCAGTGCCTCAGCGGGATTCTCAGGGCAAAATCATGAATGAACTTGGAGCATTATCCAACCTGAGTACAGGAGCCAAGACCAGCCCTGTGTTACATACGCCACCTAGTTCGACAGTAGCTCCACCACCTTTCCAATCAGTCAAACAAGAACCAGCATCTGAGAGCCATGAAAAACGTCTGGACTTTTTGAATATCTTTAAGACGTACATTCCAAAGGACCTAGCTACTCTCTACCAAAGTTGGGGCGCCAATGCCAATAACTTGGATAATACAGGTAAGTTTATTTTATTATTTTTATGTTATCTCTTGTTTTGCATTCTTTATAATATGGGTTGCGCTTCTGATTAACTAGCAGTAGTTTGACTTGCATGATTGAGATGTCTGAAGAACAAACCAGTTGGACCAGGCGGCCACTCGGCCTGCAAAAAACTGTAGCTTTATAGAACTGAATGGCAACATTTCTGCTCTGCATGAACCTTTCTCAAACCTGAGGCTGAATCATGAGAAATCCCTTTAGAACTGAAACGTTGCCAGTAATTTCAAGTAAACCATCTGTTTTTGGAGGCTTGAATGCCTGCGTGGTCCGCCTTCTTTGTTCTTGGGCTTTTATTCTGAGACTGGGCCTCTCTAGGACTTGGTGCACATGCTCTCCATGGTTCTTGTAAAAGTGCTGTGCTAGTTCAATTTCAAATCTCTAGTTTTGTTCATAATGACATACAACGTTGACTCCCAATCATTTCAAACACATGGCAGGGAAGTGGTAAAATAATTTAACCCTTTCATGTGCAACTCTCTTCTTAAATTCATCTCTTCTACTGATGCTTACAGTAGCCTACAGTTATCTCTCCTTCCCCATCTTCATCTCATTATTTGTACCATCTACCCATACCTCGTTTTCTCTATTCTCCAAACTTTCTACAATCAAGGGGTTGCTGCATTTTTTTATTTAGCAGATTTTTCTGCTTGAAATGATCAGCTTGTACCAAGTAACAAAAGCGGACAGCGAGTGCTTCTCTTTATAGGAAAAGTATTCATTTTACAGTGTATCGATTTCCTTGTTCAGATTACTGCTGCCACCAAAATGAGAAGGAAGGCATAATGTGTATACATGCGTCCCTGGCAGTTACTGTCGTACAGATTGAGAGTCTGTTAGAAGAGCAATTTTAGGCCAAAGTTTTTTGTAAAAGTAGAGGGTAGTGACAAGCAGAAATTTTCCACTGACATCCAGGGTATTTAATCAGTGTTTTAGAACTTCACCTACTGCGTTTTATTACACGCATGCATTGTTGCTGTATGCTTTTGATGGTTGTTTGCGAACTGGACGAATATGGCGAGTGTTTTAAAACAGATTTAAAAAGCCGGTGTTTGCCAAAATTGCCATTGCTGCAGTGGTGACAAATGCGGCGATTCACAAAAGAAAATTTGGACATTACAGTCGATGTGCTAGAATGGTTTGAACAGCTGGGACATGCCTCTGTCTCCTGTTAAAAAGCTGCATTCCCATTGCAGTAGCAATGTTTGGCCAGCAGATGGACCGATCTGCCTGTCAAATTGTGCATGCGCTGTAGGGGATACGTCAGCACATTTATGATGTGTAGCTACTATGTGGTGGTTTTCCTTCAAATCCCTGGTACTTGACAGTGGTTTTATGGAAAACCACCTGGTTGTGAAGGAGTCGACAAATTGCAGAAACTGTAGGTGATATATAAATTCTGAGAAATCAGAAACAATTTCTACAGTGTTTTTTTTTTTTGTTTTTTTTAACCTGTTGATCTGCATAACCTGTTTCGGTTACATTTTAACTCTGTGTAAAGACATAGCAAATTGTTTTATCAAATCGTGGAGGAAAACCTAATGTTGTAACCCTGTCTGTACTGTGCTTATTGTACAGCGCTGCGGAATATGCTGGCGCTTTATAAAATAATAATAATAATAATAATTCTCATAGCCTTTTAATAAAATTTTTATATATATGTGAATTGGTGGGGTTTTTTTTTCTTTTCCTATAAAACTGGGCTACTTCGCGACCTGAAGGTTTTTTCCTTTTGCAAACCACACATTTGCTTTAGACCTTGATAACGTCAAGCTCTGATGTTTCAGGAAAATCGTGAAGGAAAGGAGCAAATGATATTCAAAACCTAACATACAGAACTAAAAGTCAGGCTTGTCTTTCTTGATCAGCAGCAAAGACAACAGCTAGCCCTTTAAGTCAGATGTTGTAAACTGACCTTTACAAAAAAATAATAAAAAGAGATTTGAGTGCTTTTTCCACAAATGCTAATGGCCCAGAAAACATGTTTACTAAAGACAAGAAGAGGGACTGTTATTCCCCTGCCATGTAGCAATGTCCAGAGTGACACTCTCATTCTCCGATGTCTTTAGTCTGTGCCTCCCAGGTCCCTGGTCAAAGCAGCACCAGCAGGCAGGTAGGTAAAGGGCTAAAGGTTTGATCAGTCTTTGATGGCTCCACTCACTCCGAATTTGTCTCCAAGGTACATCTGCCCGGGGGGACAGCCAAACTCTGCTTCTGCTCATTTTCTATTATCCATGTGACTTGTCTCTGGCACGCTGGAGTCACTTTGATTTGCCTGATACACTGCTTGACAAAGCTGGGTGATGGCTGAAAAGTGGATCCAGCTGCTCTGAAAAGCGCACACCTGACATGCCAGTCCTGGTGCGGGCACATCACGAGGAACGTATTTTAATTCAATGTAATTTATGCATTCTTGCAGTCCTGTGTGTGCCTGGCCTGTCATCCCAAGCCTAGATGAAGGCTGACAGTTGTCATCTAGGGCCTGAAGGTAGCCTCAGATAATGACACATTAGACATACTAATGATGTTTTTTTCCCGGCGTAATGTTTTCTTCTCAACATCTTTCTTTTTTCGCTCTTATTCTCCCTCTCATGCCCCCCCTCCTCCTCTTCTATCAACTAAAGGAATGCTTAGGACACAGGCGCGACAAGGCGACTACGTTTGCATTGAATGTGGAAAATGTTTCACCCAGCCAAGCCATTTAAGAACTCATATGAGGTCCCACACAGGTAAACTTTTACGTTAACCCCACTTTGTGCTTTAAAAAAAGAGCAAACATTTAGTTCTTTGATTACAATCATTCGCAACCTGCAGTGTTGACTTGGAATTTCTATGTGTCATAAATACTTGTCGACTCGAAGAGAGCAATTCTAAGGCAGGCCCCGGAAACATCGATAATGATCTGCTGGCACATAAAGGGTGCATCGCCTTCTGTGTGTTTTGGGTTTTTAGTATTCTAGCTATGGAGTTCTTAATTCTGAGTCCTATGTGATATTAACCTCCTTCATTTTGGTTCAGAATCTGTTATTTATGCAGGAAAAAGGATACGAAGGGACTACTAATTCTGATTACAGATGCCACAAGCTCAGTCAAGCCATTCATATCCACATACCATTAACCCTTTTTTTTAATCATTATTCCCATTTATTTATTTTATATATATATTTTCATGTTTTGATTTCCTTTTAATACCTTAGTTTTTGCTGTGTTTTTAGAACAGAGAAATATCCTTTCCTTGGTATTATCTTACAAAATAGGGTTAAAATCCACAAATGACTAGGTCCATACCGTACCTGCATCAGTTCCTGCATATTGTTTAAACGGAGTAGCGCCAGCTTGTCATATTTGTATAATATGAACGATTTAGACTAGCGGGTTGCTCATCAGAAGTGTGAATGATGCATACATAAGCCAGTCTGATGTGAACTGACAGAGGCCAAATGGTAAGTAATGCAAGAAGAGGGTCCCTTTAGACACACACACTGATAATTAATGTTGTCAGTGATTGCTTTCTTCAGCACTGAAATCTGAATTAAAAAGGGCAGTGGCTCTAGGCTTCCATTAGCACACTCTCTCACTGTAAGTGTTACAGTAAATTGCTATGTTCTGGCCACAGGCTAGTAGCTGGTATTTTTAAAAAAAAAAAGAAATTTCCTTCCCCCTTTCGGTTTTAATGTGGTTAATCTGTAATCGTGTCAATGATGTACACACACTAACGAAAGCTTGAATGCTCCTCTGTTTAACAAGACCCCTTGTTCCCACAGTGGTATTTGAGTCTAATGGACTCCGAGGTACTGAAGTTCACACCACCTCCGCAGATGCCCCAAAACAAGTATGTTATCAATGAATTGAGTGTTTTTTGTTTCCTTTTTATTTTCGCTTTTGATCGCTGGAGAGAGATCTTGCACAGCCACTACTCCTCAGTAAAGCACTGACCCTTTCACCCTATATACAGATCCCACGTTGAGCTCCTTAAGAGCAGCCTTCATATTCGCAAGCGTAACGAAAAGCGCACATCATAGTATTTTGTGAACTTGTACGTTTGAAGCCCATTTCATTTAATATCCAGTCTGTGTTTTTCTGAAGAGTAGAAGGGTTATCCACTAAGCGCCGATGTTGCAAATACCTGCGAAAATCTCCAGCACTGCAGCGCAAATGCCGGCGTTTCAAAGAACTAAAACCCATGCAGCAACAGAAGCTGCAATGTGAAGCTTCTCCTATTGCTTGTTTGGATTTTGTTTCTGTGAAATGCCGGTGTTTGTTGCCACTGACCTACCATACCAGTATTTTCTTAGTGAATAACCCCGTAGGTTTCCAAATGTTCAACTAACATCTTTAGAGGGGCTCCTTGTCCTGATCTCTGCAGCTTTGTGGATTATCTGGTGTGCTTTTCCTCTTATTTCTAGTATCCCTATCTGAGAGTAAATTTGTTTTTTTTACCTTTTTCTTTCCCTTTCCCTATTTCAACAGACCTGTAGTAGTAGAAATATTAGTTCTAGTTGTGTTATGAATATTATAGAACACTTTTTATTTTTTACGGAATTCAACTTCCCTGAGGCCACAGCAACATAACCTCTTAAGCAATCTGCTTCCTTTCTGTGTTTTCCATCTCATTTCCAGGCCCATTCATCTACACAGTTCTCTAATAATTTAATTATATATGTCACACACATACCTCTTGGTTTTTAATGTTACTGATCTCTAAACTGTATCCTCAATGAAAATTGCTAGAAGAGCTTTTTTTTGTTTCTTGTGTAGTAGTTTGGTTGGATGAATTTAATTTCATACAGCTGTTTTCCCCCATATTTGTTGGAGAGGTCTTCTTGGACATAGAGCTAGACCGGTTGAGTTGGCAAGACGCAGCAGCTAAACCATAAGACTCTCTTGGGGAATTTCAATTTTTATGGGGGGCATTGAGACCAGTATTGACTTGCTTCAACTGCTGTGGAGGTTTAGTTCAAAATGCAGCATTGCATCCTTTATTTCCATTAAATTCCAAGGTCCTGATAGTTCTACAATGATGTATTCTTTAACCGTAACAGTCTTGATCAGTTTGGGACACACATAGGTTTTCATGAGTACATTACTAAATTTGTGTGCCATAACAGCTGTGTTTAGCAAACTCTCCATTGCCATGTGTTTTTGAGTCTTTGGGGAGTTATTCAGAAATCGCAGTTATTTACCATTGTAGCAACCACGGTAAACTTAAGGGGTTATTCAGAAAGCACCGGTGCGCTTTGGCGATTCCATGTAGCCGACCCTGTGGAGAATTCACTGTGGGGTCCCCAAAGAGCGCCGAACTGCAGAAAAAAAAGGAACTCTGCTATTCTAATAGGTGATTGAACCAATAAAAATGCATTAAAATGTGTCGGGCATATAAAAAAAGTCTGTTAGAGAATAAACTTGATGTTTCCCAATTTTTTTACTCTATCAAATACATACATGTGTTAAAAAAATAAATTGCTGAAAATGAAGAGAATAAATGGTTGAATAGAATAAAAACTATATTTGCATTGAATCCTGTGGGATTCGCCTGCTTAACCTGCCTGGCGGTATTCCCAAGGGTGACTCGGGGTTACATTTCGCTACCGCTATCGGTAACCCCGAGCCACACTCGGGCTATATATACTCACCGCATCCTTCGCTACCTCGCCGTCACCGCTGTGTGATCGCGGCAGCCGGCGACTTGCTGCCTGGTTCCGCTCCCTGTGAGCCACGTGACGCAGGGGGGCGGGACCAGGTGGCAAATCCAAAAACTGAAAAAAAAAAATATTACAGTAAAAAATACTGCAGAATAAACTTTGCTGTGCAGTGGGTGCTGGGATTCCTGTGCAGATGTACACTCCTTTGCCAATGTAATACAGGACACTGAGGTACCAAAGAAATGAGAGTATTTATTCTCAAAGCAGCTTTACAGAAATAAAAGGCAAATAAAAATCGTTTCTAAAATGTAATAAAGCTTTGCAATACAAGTTTCGCTGGTGCTTGCCGAGATCCAACAGTTGTGCACCGGCTGGGTGGAGTAGAGGTAACATCACTGCTCTGTGTGGAGAGAGCCTGTGGAGTCACTGGTTTGATCCCGATGAGCACCTCTCCAGTAAGTGTCCTTGGGCAAGACACCTAACGGTACTGTTGTAGAAATTAATCTACTTTTAATTTCTGTGTAGTTTGATCCGCTGCACTTACAAGCAGCTCTCTGCTCTCCCTGCCATACTTACCTGAACGCTCCCTATATAATGGATCCCTTCTCTATCCCAGAAAGAGACACACACACACACACACACACACACACACACACACACACACACACACACACACACACACACACACACACACACACACACACACACACACACACACACCCCTACACCCCTTTAGCTGGAGTTCATCTGACCAAGTGGGGCTGTGTGCCCCTGGTCTGCTTAATTTAATACACCATAGGACAACGCCCAGTGGCTAACTGGCTTTACAACAGGAACAAGTTTGCCCAGTAATTACATTTACATATCAAAAGGACAGGGGAGTGGACTAGAATGACCGACCGGCCCCCTGTACATGACTCATCCCTGAGTCCTGTCCATGGTCCCCATCAGCCATGTTTGTCCGACCATCCCCCATCACTGTCAGTATGGACCCCATTCAGATACTGCTCATAGTGATCAGCATCTAGTGAAGATCAGTCTACTTGTTCTTATGGATTTGCGACATATATCTGCGGAGACGTTCAGTTATTGTCAGTACATGGTACCAGTGTACAGACAAGGCTCAAATGTCTTAAAAGCAGGTATGTCGTCTCAATCCAAAAGAAGGTTTTCATACTGACGGTTTTGTCGATGGTTGGATTAAACCCAAGTACATTCTGCTAGAGCGTTTCTCCGTTTAATCCTCACACAGGGAGACAGATGACAATTTATAAAACACACATCCTAGATTATAATGTCCACATAATAAAATTTCCACAACCGTACAGACTCGCCACCCAGGACATACTTGAAAACGAGAGAAATCTCAATGTATCCTTCCTGGTAAAATCCTTTCTCAAAAAAAAAAGTGTGTACATCTGGACAGGAATCCCAGCACCCAGAGGAAAGAGGCATGTTTTTGGTTTGATTTATATTATTGAATAGAATTTATTTCCATTACTTTTTGGATAATTATTTCGGGTTTCAAACCTTCTCTGACTCCGTGTGTTTACTAGACTCTTGCTTGCACGGATTTCAGTGAGTTATTCCTACAGAATACAGGCTTACTATATAAAACAACACCTTTCCTTTCCAAAGAAATCGAAACGCTTTTAGACACAAAATTTTGCAAAAATTAGACCGCCAGGGAGGTTAAACCTGTCCCACTGAATCACTGAAAATCAGGGCATTACACCGACACTTAGGTAATCTATTCAGACAATGGCAAACTGCACCTATTCTCTATGGGTCAATTTCGCTGCCGCCAAAGATTGGCGATCTGCACCTTATTTGCTGATGACAGCTTTCTGAAGAGACTGCCAGGAAATTGCACCGTACGGTGAAATTCGGAGGAAAGTTCATCGCTTATTGAATAACCCCTATAGATTCTTCCTCCATACAGCTTATGGGGCTCTCTCTCTATCCCTGCTCTATTGATGGCAGTCGGCAGAATTCAGGCACCGTGCCTACAAATAAAGTAATTCTGGCAATAAAATTGATATAGAGTAGCCAGACATCGCCGCGTGATTCAGGTCCAGTACGGGGTCATTCTATATAGTGGTGTCTCTTGCAGATAAAGTTGATTGTGTAAAAAGGCCACGTCACCCACAAATAATCTGGCATGGGTTTGAGGCCCTGATGTGAATAAATGTAATGATTATCACTGTATGTGTGCGCGCACAATTTGCCAGTATGTGGTTAATTGACATCTTGGTGCATAGACGCCCTGCCACGAAATTGCACTGTATGGTGAAATTTACTGTTCGGTGCAATTCGGTGGTATGTTCGTCTCTTATTGAATAACCCCTATAGTCAATCCAGAGAGGGAAATTCAAATAGGGGCAGGTAATATTTTATTTAAACTGCCTGCCATTCCTTTAATTTCCCGTTTTGGATCACTGAGGTTTATCATGGTTGTATCAGCAGTGATTTTTTTTACTGTAACGCCGCTAAACAATGGCGATCAGTGAATACCCCCCCTTAGTAGTGTTCTTACTCAACATTTATGTTAGGTTTAATGCACTTGGTGTAAAATCAATTTTTCTGTTCATTTTATTGTAGCTAAAAGGCATTCTTACATGTTCTAAGTAAAATAACCCAGATAATAAGCTCCTGTCAAATGCTATTACTTGCCACAAGGAAGGCATCCGCTCAAACTCAAAAATGCTGAATTTGCGATGACGTTCTGAGCAACGACACTTTTCGTAGTCTTGTTTGGCAGCCATTAAACTTTTTGAAAAATGCATCTAGAAAGGGCTTTGGATACACAATTAGGAAATGACATCAACAACCAAAGAATCAATCTGCCTTCTAATATTGTGCACAATTTCCAACCTTTAGTTAGAGCTCCTTTGGAAATTTCCCAATAATAATGGAGTCTCCTTGTTTTTGTTTTTAAAGGAACACTACCGCTTGCGCAGATAATTTAATTACAGTTTATTACAAATAAAACACATGCTGCTGTTTATTTTTCCCTTTGACATGCAATTACGCAAAACAAAAAACAAAAAAAGTTAGGTTTTAATCTGTTTCCATTCTGTGGATTTTTCCCATGATTCAACATTTACCAAAATCCTTATGGGGAGTTTTACATTACATCTGTGGTTTGGCTTCTACAGTATTTAACAGGCAATGGAGGAGTAAATATTTAGATAAGGCTACAGGGGGCTATTGTATGATGCCTGAGATCAGAGATGGCAGCTGAATGAGAAGGCAGGGAGCTTAAAAGACTTCTAATCTACCGCCTGGCGACGTTCTTTGCATATATCCCACACAATACAATGCTGTGAATCCGTTTCCATGACTACAGACCATTCACTCTAGTTATGCTCAAAGCCACACAGTGAAGAGCAAGTGCTGTAAAGATACGGGGCAGATTACAGCACAAAACATCACAAACTGCACCCAATGACTCCTATAAAATGTTTTCTTAACCTCCCTGGCGGTCTAATTTTTTCAAAATTTCGTGTCTAAAAGCGTCTCAATTTTTTTTTTAAAGGAAACGTGTTTTTGTACATGGTTAGCCTGTAATAATTAGGAATCACGCACTGAAATCCATGCAATCAAGAGTTCTTACTGGTAAAATCCTTTTATAAATAAATAAAAAAATAGTAAATACACGGAGTGCGATAAAGTTTGAGACACGAAATAATAATTTATTATCCCAAAAATAATTATCCAAAATAATGGATAACTGAAATCGGTCTGAAAACAAGGGTAAGAGGATGTATGGTCTATTTCTTATCCTGTAGTGCCACCCAGTGGCCGTTCATAAACATTGCACTTTGGATTACAGTATTTTATGAATTATTTATAAATTTGCTGATGGTTCCCGCCCACCCTGCACCATGTGACTCGCAGGGAGCCTTCCAGGAAGCAGCTTGCCGATCACACTGCGGGGGAGCCAGGAGGATGTGAGTAAACATCCAGCCCGAGTGTGGCTCGGGGTTACTGTTCAAGGTAATGAAATTTAACCCCGAGTCACACTCGGGAATCCCGGCAGGGAGGTTAACTAAGCGAACAGGAAAACAGGGCACATGTAAGAGATCAGCAACAGAAGATAAGCATATTTAATTTATTTTTGTAGTGTCCCTTTAATCGTGAACTATTTCTCAGGGTAGAATAACTGTTAAGATGTCTCTTCAAAGTATGAACATCACAAACATAAAATCTAGCTACTCACAAATTGCAGTTAAATATTGGTTTTCACATGATTTCTCATGGAAATCACAACTTGTCAGAACACCTTCTCAATCTCTTTAGATGTCACTTGCTTTCAGGTAGTTATGTCACATACGATTAAGTAATAACAAAAGTACCAATTATTAAAATGCAAGCTTAAGTGCAAAATCTAGCATCAGCATCTTACAATAACCATTCTGCATTTTTGTATATTCCAGCAAAAATAGATGTTTCTATCCTTCTTTCCTTTATCCCATAGGTGTCTGTCAACGGTGTGTATTTTTCCCCCACTATACAGACTACGTTGTCTCACCGCAGAGTACGCAAAACAATGGCACAATTGCTACACATGCACAGTACATACATATATATAATTATTTTTATTTTTTTTACCATGGCATTGTATGGTGAATACAAAGATTGATGTTTTTAAGCATTTTCCAAACCATTTAAGCGAATCAGAAATGACTAAATGTCTAATTTTAAGTTACATTAAATCACTAAACACAATTTATTATGTTTTTAAGGAGTGCTTTTATTTCTAGGTTTTAACTTTTTGGTTTTTCAACATCATGATCATGTCACAAATCTGAACAATATAAATCCATGTTAAGTTGAGCTTGTGGATCATTGGTTGATTAAAGTAGGCGTTACCGAGAGGCAAAAGGGTAAGGTCAAAACGTCTAAAGGTGCCATAGTGATTGGAAATTCATAGGTGATTCGAGATTCAAAAGTATACGTGTGCCAGAGCCTTCCTTTATCACCTCTTATTATGACTGCTCGAATAAGACCTGGACAACTTTGACATTTTTTTTTCGGGGGGGGTTGGTTCAAATTTCAGAATGGTGGTGTTGTTTTGAAAACCCATAGAGCAAGAAGTCAAACTCCTGTCCTCCAGTTATTAATGATCTACAATTCCTAGAATTCTTCAAAAGAAATATATGGCCAGAGAATCTTGGGAAATGTAGATCAGCAGCATCTGTAGGAACAGTGTTAGACATGCCTGCCATAGTGGTTTACCTACGAATTTCGATTCTTATAGAATTGTTGCAACCACATTACATTTTTGCGATCCATCCATCAGTGAAGCCTCACCTGCCGTTCTTTGTAATTCTCTATCTGGATCAAGGAAGTTTGGAATGGTTGCAACAAAGCTGAAAAATGTCCAGTGGATTATCCATAGTATTGTTTCCTTGTTATTAAAGGAGTATCTATTCATACAGGTCATGCATTTAAATTTGCTTGCAATGTTACCTTTAAGGTGGCAGACCTCCATCAATAGTTTGGTTGCTTGAAGGATTAGGGTAATTACGGTTGGATTTGTTTGTAACAAACCTCTGCTTTGAATGTCACAATCCTGGCTGGTAGATTAAGTCCGTGTGTTATGGTTCTCCCAATATAACCTGTAAACTGAGCTGTTCTTTTGAGGAAAACCCTTGATTTCTTCATTAAACACCCCTGTTACCGTAGATACTTGAGTATAACGCGACCCGAATATAACGCAAGGAACAAAATTATACTGTACCCATAAACTATTAAAATCCTTCCAGGTTCTCTTAACACAGTCCGGCTGCCCCTCAGGTCAGGGTTTTCTGCTCTAGAATGATTGCAGTTGTTATTAAGTATGAAGCTGCCAGCCACCCGTCTTCTTTATTAGCGAATTTAGATGGCCAGTGGAGGTGAGCGAGGTGAATGATTGGCTTAAACTGAGCGTGCCCTCTGACCGTGATGGATCTGACCTCTCCTGAATCAAAGAGTTCCTGAAGTTTTTGCAAGCATCAGGGAGCCTGCATTCACTTCAGTGAGACTACCGGAACTTCCGGGAGACTTGGGATCCAGAGCAGGGAATATTTTTTATTTTTTTTTACACGCGATACAGATGTCTCTAATATAACTCAACCCCTCCAATTTTATGGTAAACTTGTCACCAAAAACTAGCGGTATACTTGAGTATCTACAGTAGTTAGCCAAGGATATAAAGCACATAGAACGCTCAGGTGGTAATCTGAATATTTGTGACTTTCCCCACTCTAACTAGTCTTCGGTTGAAATACACAAAATGTGTCCTGCAGAAATCCCAAAGTATTCTATATGATCTCCAGCAACAAGCGAGACAGTCAGATGCTTAATACTAATTACAAATATTTTTCAAGTAACATTGTGTGCAAATGTGATCTGGGCCAGCTGTTTATGAAATATGAATTGATGAATGATATAGTGGGAATTACATGCTTGTTAATCAACAGGTGTTCCACCATGACTATAGAGTACATAGGAGTACACTAAATACAAAACATTTGCTGTTTTGGCAAACACGAGCTCTCCTAGTTAATGTGACCCCTTGCACAAAAAAACCTTAAGTTCTACAAATGCGCTATTGATGATATCCAGGATTTGTTCTCCTTTCTAAAGAAGATGTTTGGTTCAATGTAAACCTGCACGTTAACGTCTATTTTAATATCTATAAATGTCTTATTCTGTGCAAGAGAGGGCTGGCAAGGAGAAAAATGCCTTCAAGGGGGGGGGACACTAGCACACAACCTCTCATAACACAACCATTGCTCGGCTGTTTTTTAAATGGAGTGCAGTGCCATGATTTGTCTGTACACACTGTATATAAGCCATTTAAACCAACAAAAGCCTCTCTCCTGCATTGCAGAGTTTTTGTAACCACGAACTATATTAACTATAAATTAGTGGTAATGTTCTTTCACAGCATTTTTTTTTTTTTTTTTAACCATAGAATACTGATAGGGTTTTATGGGGTTTAGTAATTTTGTTCATTTAGATTTCCCCAGTTCCACACTTGCCAGCCCTCCTTTGTAGCGGTCTATAATCTTTTGTTGCTCTTTGCGTTACTGCTGTCCCTTGTGCTAGATTCCCACACTCTCTTTCTTGTATGTGTGCAAGAAGTTTCCTTGTATGAGTTTCTTACCCTCTTTTTTTGGTAAGTCAGTATACGTTATTTGGTATTTTCTCCTTTTAATAGTGATTGCTGAGGTGGTTATCTTTTCTCTGCTCAGTGATTCTGTACATTTTTGTGCAGAGTCTCATGAGAATATAGGGCCAAGGAGAAACCAAATGATACATTTGCTCCGAACTCTCTTTAACACTGCTGAGAAATTCCATGTTTTTACATTTCTGATGCTGTTATTTTAGTTTGTTAATCCCTCAAAAATGACCTTGGTCATCTGTCCTCCTTCGTGAAGTACTGTACTCTATAAACCATCACATAGATCAAACACCACCTGACTTTGCTTATTTAAATTACAACTTTTTAATTTTACCCTAGAGAGCCACAGAAATTGTTCTCTTTAACTCTCACACACAAGTGTTTAAAAAAAAAAACTGTGAACCCCCCTCATGCCCAAAACAACTTGGCTCCTATACTTTCTATGTACCATGTTAATCAAACTGCTTACAATCCTAAAGATCTTGTAAAATGTCTCCCATGTCTGCTTTCAATTTTACCCATCATGCAGTGCTCCTCCATTTGGTATAGAGCTCTGTGTGGATGGAAGAACAGTCAGTGAACACTAGGAATATTTTGATCTAAAACGGAGATCCCTCAAGCAAGTTGTACTATTTATAACATTAGCACTGTAGTTGTATTGTGGTTAAGGGCAGCGGGCAAGCAATGAGGCCTATGTGTCAGACTGCTTTAGTCAGCAGTGAGCTGGAGTGCAGGGGGCTGGAAGATGGCCGCGCCCGCCTCACTGAGGAAAGTGAACAATTACTTCTGTCACGCCTTTATGACAGAATAAAAAATATATATATCTCTTGAGAGCTAACCGTCAATGTTATTGCCAGAATGTAATGATCAAAAAGCACATTTTCTTGGCCATAAAAGTAAAAACAAAATGTTTTGTAGAAATATTCCTCCTGCACCAATTAAGCCAGCGGGGCCTGTTGTTCAGTATCCCGGTTTCCCAAACCTTTGCTCAGGACCCGCTGACACGCCAGGTTTGCCATATATCTGAAGCACAGCACAGGTGATATGATTTGCTGCTCAGTGATTGCAGGATTCAGCCTGCATTTCCCAAAGGTGATCCTTAAGTCCCCCTAACAGGCCAGGTTTTGAGGATAGGTTGGGAAAATATTGAGTTGAATAGACACAGTTAAGATATATTGACCTGCGAAATAAAACTGGGGATTATAGACCCTTCTAAACACTAACAAATCATATAATTTCAAAGGCTCCTCTTGGAACCAAATCCGGGGATTTTCAGTAAATATCTCCAATAGAATTTGTGAAATGCAAATGGTGCAAGATTTGCTCCAATCAAAATAAGTGCCTATACAGTTATATAGTGATAGTTAATATTCATAATGTAAACCTCATTGCCTTTTGATAGCGCTTGTGCGTGTGTGTATATATATATATATATATATATATTTGTTTAGATTCCACTTCTACAATAGATTATTGAATTAAGCAATGCCCTCTGAAGGTTCCCAGCCATAGGGAGAAAATGTGGACTTCTATAAGGATTTTTTCTTTTAATTCAAAGTGATCTTTTAGTTCATAAGTATCTCTGCTTAAGGTTAATGTATTAATTAAACATTAAGCCTGCCCTGTTATTTTTAGGAACTTGGCATTGTTCATTGACGTTCAAAATGTCATTGTGGAACAATCTGTAGGAAGCTTCAGGCTCACATTTATTCACATTTTCAGCTTGCGGTTTCTCTTCCTTTTATCTGTCTTATTTGTTCGCCATGGTAATTTTTTATGGAAAGTGCTACGAAGCCTATGAAGGTTTTGACAGATCTGCACGAGAGCGATACCTCGGTTCTCCTTTTTGTTTTTGTGGATACCTATTCAAAGTTCCTTTTTTTTTTTTCTGTTTTGAATTTCTTTTTAGCGTCCCCTCTGCTGCTGAACTCTCTTCTCGAATCTTTCTTTCTGGAATGTGGCCTCAGATTTAGGTTTGAAAATTGATATATGCTGTGTTTTTTTTCTTTGTTTAACCTCTTAAATGCCATGTTGTAGTATAGTATGTTGGTAAATCTAAGAATTGTCAAGGGTGTTGATTTTTTTTCAGTCAAGGGACGCCAACTTGCCATTATATCACATTGGTATAAGGGTTCCACATTGCTCAAAGTATGTTTGATCTTGACATTGATCTCGATACCCCCTGAAATAAACATGTTCTTTGATCATGAGCAAGTCAGAGATGAGTTGGGCACATTAGCCATAAATGTTTTAAATTGCAGGTTAAGACATGCATGCGGTGTACAAAATGTTCTGGAAAAAAGTTTTTCTTTGTCTCTTTATAGGGGAGAGACCATTCCAGTGCAGATATTGCCCATACAGTGCCTCTCAAAAAGGGAACTTAAAGACACATGTTCAATGTGTACACCGGGTACCGTTCGACAACAGTGAGTACCCGGACAAGCAGCTCCTTCGACCTCAAAGTGACGATCCCAACAGTTACATGGAGGAGCAACTGGAAAACTTGCCTTCAAATCATCAGATTGCAGGAGCTGTTGTGTTAAAGTGAAGAATATGAAGTGATGAGAATGTCTTTCCCCATCCCACCACGCAGGAATTAATCTGCACTTACAATATTAAAGTGATGAGACTTTACCCTCAGAGTTCATGCCATTGTGTCTCCCTAGGAAAATGAAAGAAAAAATCAGGACTGCACACCAGTACGGCTGGTAAAGAAGCAGTTAATCCTCGCACACACTGGAAGAAATGGTACAGCTTAAATTGGTAAAGCACTGATATTTTTGCCTACTCTAATGGACTACGTCTCGGCAAAAGGGAGTAGCAGAAATTGCGTGGAGGATTCGACCTCTGGATTAATAGCCACGGATCGCTCAGTGATGTTGTATCATGCACTGTTCGAATCTTGCGACCTCTTTCTTGCTTTTAGCAGTCTCGCCTATAAAAAAAACAAAAAAAAAACATGCTTCTCCAGGTGCCGCGTATTTTTTTTTTTTTTTTAATTTAATTTTTTTCGTTTTGGTGGTGTTTAGGTTTGAACAAGGAAACACTTCTAAAAGACTACATGAACACTAAAAAAAATGGAAAAAAAATGATGTGGGAAAAATTTCTCCATTTTACTCTCAGGACCTTTTGTAATAGGGCTACTTTCTTATACCTGCTCCCATCTTATGCAATGTTTTTTAATTTTTTTCTCCCCTTAAATAACCATTTGCGGCAAACTTTTAGTACTGTACTAGAGAAAAATAATGGTGGTTCTGCATGATTCTGTTTTCTCCCTGCAGAATCACTCCTTCTCCAAGCCGGTACCTAGAGAGGGAATTAAAAATATATTTTTTTTCCATTTCTTTATCTTAAAGGCATGTGTATAAAGTGTTTTCTGAATAATTTCACTGTTGATTGGTGGCATTCAGGTTGCGGGGAGGGGTTTAGAAAATATATACATATAAAATTATATATATATATATATTAAATGCTAAAAAGAGAGCTTTATATACCTCTTCTGCAGCGACTTTTTTATAAGGTGGCGGTTAATTAAAAAAAAAAAAAAAAAAAAACGTAGGCAAGAAATGAAGCAGTGTATTCAATTTACCCTATTTTAATGGAGCAATTTTGCATTGCTACCGCAGAGATGGGGACTACATATGTATTCCATAGATATAAATATTTTTCCTTTATTGCTGTGACACTGTGTGTGATGGCAATGCCTCTAGAAAAAAAAGAGAAAAATAAATAAAAATTTCATATTTTGCACATATGATTTTATGCATTATCAAAGTTACTGCTGCCTTGAAAGAAAAAAAAAAGTTCTGTGAAAAAAAAAAATGCAAAAGCTTTATTAGTGTTTTTTTTAATTGTAACCTTTTGTAAAGGCAGAAAATGGGTATTAAAAATCCTAGCATGCAAAATATATTTTTCAACAAAAAGCAATAATTTTACATGTACAGATATAAATCTAACCTTTTAATACTGGTGAGAGCAACAGTTTACTTTGTAATATTTTAGCTTGTGTTTTTTTTTTTTTTTTTAGAATGTGGGCTTCTGATATGAACTTGTTTTAAACAAACGGAAAAAAAATATAAGTTTAACTTTTTTTTTTTATGTAGTTTTATTATTTGATTTGTGGATCCTATCATTAATATGTCTGATCACATCTGTATAATTATTCAAAGATAGAACATGGCCCTTTTACCCTACAGTAATTTTAAATATATAGCTCTTGGTCCTTTTTAATAAGGCACTTTTAGTTGAAGTTGCATGTATCTCTTAATTGTATTTTGAAGAATCACATATGAAATGACAAGACACTGGGTGGTTTATAGGTTTTCAATGGAAATCGTAAGGATACATTCCATTAAATGCAGATACACTATCAAATACTCATAGGTCCTTATAAGATTGATATTGGATAACACTGCCTCCCTTAGAATATACACATTTTATATTATATCGTGGCCCAGTGACCATATGCAGTGGAATCCTGTTCATCAGTCTTCTCAAGACCTTTTTTACATTACATCATCCTGTTCTAAGTAGCATAGCATGCAGTGATCTTACATGGGAATTAATTGGACGACCTCTTGCATTTGGCACGGTCTTGAAGAACATCTGACAAATGGCAGGAAGCAAAGCTGTCACTGGTGTTATGTGGATATTAATCAACAAAGTTTACAATGTGGATGTTTCTTTATGAGAACAACAGTAGGGGGAAATCATTGCGGATAATTACATGCTGTGTACAGCGGAAAAGAAGATATTTACTTAATTGTACAAGCATTACACAAACAGAAAAAAAAAATCTCCATGGATCCGAACAATCTTTTATTATCACCCTTATTACGGTGTAGTTTTTGTTGGTTTTATTTTTTTTATCAGTATTGTGTTGATTTGTTAATGTAGAAATCAGCTAGGATGTAGTATTTAAAAATGATTTTTTTCCCTGTTATTTATTTAGTCTGCCTGTTTTGATCAGCTTTTAAAATTAAATTACTTTTTAGCCTGACACACTCCTGTTAACCATCTGTTGGACTGTTACATAAGTTTCCTACTACCTCTACCAATCTGCTGTTTCTCACTCTAACAGGTTATTTTTTACAGCGCTATGATGTAATTTACACAATAAAAGGGTTTGATTGTTTACACTGCAAGTGCAGAGTCGTTTTTCCTGTTTAGTTTGTGCTCTTGAATGATTTGAACTTCAAAAAAATATGCATCTGCACACACTTGCGTTTGTGTGTAAATTTATTTCAATATGTGTAGAACTGGGATCTGAAACGCTAAGCCCGCAGATGTTTTTGTCTACAATTCCCATAATTCTTTGAATGCAATAAATGGCCAAAAGAATCATGGGTGGTGTCATTCAGAAATATCTGAGGGCCCAGAGTTTGAGATCCCTGGTTTAGAAGTATCTTTTTTAACCCCTTAAGAACCACTGACATACATAGTACGTCCTGGGGAAAATTCCCCTTAAGGACCAAGGACGTACTATGTATGTCATGGTCAATTAACCCCCTTCCCTCCCTATACTACCCTCTCTGACTGGGGTCCCACGCCAGGCTGACTTCCTTGAACCGACGGTTCTACTATGGGCCCTGACTGTCGCAATGACGTCATCGCCGGGCACCCCCCCCTTCCTGACGTCTGCAGGGAAGGGGGCTCCCTCCCGAATGGCTGCAGATAGGGGGGGGCACCGCTTTCAGTGGTGCCGCTCTTTAACCCCTTAGGTACTGGATCACGCTTCGCTACTGGAAGTGGCTGACATCTTGGTCACCCCCCACCCAATGACGTATCTCCCGATCTGTGGCAGCTAGAGGGTAATGTTTGGCCTGATCATGGCCTTTCCAATGATAACAAACATGACTAGGTTTGGTGTAAAAAATAAATTAAAAAAAAAAATAGTTGGGTTTTATTTATTTTTTTAAAATTGTCTTGTGATTTGAAGTCCTATTTTAGTAAACCCATTTATACACGAAGAGCATAAAATAGACAAAATGAGCTCAGTGCAAAGCTGTGAAATATCTCAGCAATGAAGGGGTTAAGTAAAAATTCGGTATTTCTAATTTCAGGACAAGATTTCTAAACTATTTTAGCAGATTTTGGGGATTAAAGTTGGAAAAAGTGCGTTTTTTGTCTTTTTATCATATTTCATAAAGTTTTTTTTTATTGCAAATTATACGATATGATATGGAAATATTGGTATTTTTTAGAAATTCCATATGACGGCGAGAAAAATGGTATATGTAGGCTAGGGTCAGACTAACGCAGTATTAACGTGCGTTTAGCAGCACTAAATCACGACCGTGCTAGCAGCAAATGACGTCCAATGCCGGGCAGCATACGAAGAACGTCCGCACAAAAGTGCGGCTGCGCAACGCAAGTGGCAAACAAACGCATTTTTTCGAGAACGTGATACCGCTAGTACTGACGTACAGAGTGCGCTGCGTCTGCTAGCGGCGTGTGTGCATGATTAGGAGACGTCAGACGCTGCTAATGTCCGGCCAACATAACGTCCAGACGCAAAAAGTGTTTTATTGATGATCCGTACAAAGTCACGGACGAAAATGCGCATCGTATGACCGCTATCGTTTATTCCGTGAAAAAATGCGTCCCTTCGTTCGAACGCACTTTTTCACGGACAACGCGAAAAATGCGTTAGTCTGACCCTAGCCAAAATGTGTGTTCCATAAACGAGTAAGAGGAAAATTGGAGCTAAACACGGCGCAGAAACGTAAACCAGCAGAGGGCACTTCTGGACTGACACTGGTAGAACAGCCTGGTCACTATGGGGTTAAGTTCATACTACCTTGTTAATTAGTTTAAACTATCCTCCAAAAAAATTTAATATTTTTCCCTGTATGTTTTAAATGTTAAAATGTTTCAAATGTTAACATAGTTGTCCACCCCCCCCCCCAAAAAAACTCCAAACAATTATACCTACAGTAACTATTAGCATGAGCAACCAGGGAGATATCTAATAAAGTTGTAGCAGTTTTGTTTTGTATAAAATGTTTACCCCATTTACTATATGGATTTGCTGGGCTAGTGTGATTTCACCATTTTGTCACCATGTATTAACTTAAATTACATAACATATTTATGGTGGAGGGCAAAAAGTGAGATAAAAAGTAGGGATGTACCGATACTAGTATCAGTGCCGACACTGCCGTTTGCACGAGTACTCGGTACTCATGCAAATGGCCCGATACCCCCCCCCCCCCCCGATACCGGAACCAGCGCTGGGCTGGCTTGCCGGTATCCACAGGGCTGGGGAAGCTGGCCGCATGCATGAAAAGCATTTGGCCAGCGTTCCCCTCCACGGGCCGCATTTTTACCCAGTGGTGGGTCCGGTCGCAGGGCTGTGACGCGATCACGTGGCCGCCGGGCAGTTGAGGCTGTGACGCTCCTGCGAGATCTCGGCTGGAGGCAGCGTCAAAGTCATGACCATATTAAAAGTACGTTTTTATGTACTTTAATTCTACTTATAATTTGAAATGTGAACAATAGTGCTGCATTAAAAAAAAAATTACAATGTGAACAACGATGCGTCACTGATTTTTTCCGGAAAGAAAGATATATAATTTGTCTGGGTTGTTTAATAAAATATGATGTAAAATCGCTTTTAAACATGATGAGCAAAAACTGTCAAGATGAGCTCAGCAAATTCTACTGCCCAAAGAGTTCCGAAGTTGTAAAATTGCTGCAGTCCTTAAGGGGTTACATGAAAAAGGGGTCGCCAAAGGATTGGAGTCCATCTTCCATATCAGTCACTCTGGAGAAGGTTTGTAAAACAAAGGCTCTTCTTGTGGTGCAGACTTCCCCTTGCCCCTCTTCCGCTTGGATCCATTCTAGTATTTTTAGCATTCTCCACTGTATAGTGCATGGCATCCTCCCAAGTAAATTTTCCATTACAACCCACAATTGTAGGCGAACCCTGTGCGCATAGCCAGTGCAGGGCAGCATCCAGAATCTTTCAAAGAAACGTTTGGCCAGTGTCTTCCATATATACATTTGCTACTGGATACCCTTGTGGCAATTCGGTTAATGCCCAAACACTACTTAGCAGCGGTCCAGGGCTTTTAGGCTGGGGTCAGACGAGCGCAGTGTTAACGTCCGTGTTGCCCGCACATAAGTACGCCCGTGATCGCATACAATTGTGTTAAATGGAGCCCCACACACGAAGTACGTCTGCACAGAAGTGCGGGGGCTGACGGACGCTGCAAACGGACGCAGGTTAGGCAAGAACGTAATAGTGCTAGAACGGACGTGCGGAGTGCGCCACGTCCGCATAGCTTTGTGTGTAAGTGATGGAGCGTGGTTAGATGGACTGCATTTTTACGGACAGAATGTTTTTTCATTGTAATTTATTTTCCCTGCTACATCAGTCCGTTTTTTTCACTGATGTATTTTTTGACTGTGTGGCCACTACCTTGTCGTCAGTCAGAAAGTACGTCCGTACTGCACGGACGCACAGTCCGTACAAAATGCGCTCATCTGACCCTAGCCTTACTTGTACGTTTCATAACCTGGAGCTTTAATCCCCACAAGTGTGGAACAGGAGGCATAGGAGGCTCGAAGTACTGTGATTATGGTCCCTAATGGGATAATATGCATAATCTGTTAGAATTTCCTTATGAACCTCTAGTTTTTATCTCTTATGCAGGTTCTATATGACCCAACGGAACTTTCAAGAAAGTGGGGAGAGACAACCCCACCCTATTGTGCAATTTATTATATATATTTTTACTCTTGTGTTATTAATGGCAACAACCAGAAGATCATTAACTCCGGTTTCCAAGTATTCATTTTGTGTGCTTTGTCCTGTGGCATCAAAGGCATTGCACGATAATTGCATGCATGATCCACTTGGCTTCGAAGGACGTGCTCAGCGTGCGGGCGTCGCGCTGAAAGCATCCTCACATTGCAGCCTGCGATCAGCCGTTATTCCGGCTGATCGTGTTGTCTCCCGGTGCGGGCTGACATCTTATGTCCGCTCGGCCAGCGTACTGACGTCATCAGGCCGGACACCATGACGTCTGTTCCAGGCACTCCACCGCCTGAGCAAGGAGAGTACCTGAAGAGGACTGGGGGGGGGGTCCATTTGGGACACCTCTCCATCGCTAACGACCAGAGAAGAGAGACACGGCTGGCAAATGCACAGTCTGCCTTTTGTAGTGATGCCTCTCTTTAACCTTTTATGGGCAGATCGCATGCATTGCAGTCCACTCCTGGAGATGGCTGACATCTCGCACCCACTGAAGTTAATGCGCAATGACATCAGTTAGGGAGTTAACCCTTAGCTAGAGGGTCATGTTTGGTATCATTGGAAAAGCAATGCTCTGGCTTTTCCAATGATACCAAACCTAAACAGGTGCACTGTAGAAAAAATATATTTTTAAATTTTTTTACTTCTTTAACGCTGCACTAATGTTCACTTTTAAATTATAATGTGAACAATGATGCTGCACTAATAAAAACACAATTTTAGCTAAAAGTGAAAAATTTAATTCTCTGAAATACAGTAACAGGTTAGAATATATAACGTAAAGGCTTGGATAATAAAATGTAGAAAAGGGAATTTCCGTTTACAGCATATCATTTTTTTCAAATTTTTTTTTTTGTTCTTGCAGGACATGATATAATACATTATTATATGTATACATGAACCAGACAAATTATATATATCCCTTTTTTTTATGGCAGAATTGGCAGGAGAAGAGAACAATCTAGACCAAATAGCCAAACCAGAAACATTCTCCCATTTATCTCACTTTCCAAATCGCCTGCTATTTTGACCTAGAATTTTCACTTCTCCTGCCCTTTTCCTGGTTTTCAACTTTCTGAATAACCCTGTTAATATAACTTCAAATCGCATTTCAACATGAAGAGCAAAAGCAGTAAAAATTAGCTCAGCACACAGAGGTGAAATTAATATGTAGTTCGATAGCATATATATAACTTTTATTTGATCTTCGTTTCTCAGCGTGCTGCTGGTTTCATGATGAAAAACTGAAATCTGGAAAGTTTGTGGATAACAGATATGTGGACCAAATAAAAAATCTATCCGGAAACAAGCGGCACTCTCTGGTCTCACTATAGATTAAATATTTCAATAGCCTAGCGCAGCACCTGGCAATAAATTTAAATTACCAGTCATGAGATTCATTGTATTGTGCAAAGATGACCAGAATTGATATTTTTCACATTCCATGCACTAGTGATGCTCCCAAATATCACAACAGATGGTGGGTTGGTTGTGCCTAACATAATACATCCTAGGGACAGACCGACTTTCGGTTGCAGATATTCAGGAAATTACCAATAGAAGGCTGATACTCCTTATTGACTCACTGACAATAAGATGTCAGCATGCTGTGGGAGATGCCCCAAATCAGCACCGATTTGCAGGACTTTGGAGTAGAGGTAACAATTGCAGCCATGAAACACAGCTTGGCCATTCAGCCTGACATGAGTGTGATGACATCACTGCTCTACAGCCGTGGAGACACAGGTTTGAATCCCGACGAGCACCTCTCCAGTAAGGCTAGGGACAGATGAGCGCATTTTCTGCGGCCACCGTCAAAATGTACGTCGATGCGTGCGCACGCATTTTTTCACGGAATACGCTTAAGTGGTCAGACGATGCGCAATTCTGGACGTATTTCATGACGATGGGGTGAAAAGAAGTCTAGGGAAATCCGGCTGTTTGAACGTTATGTTGGCCGCACTCTAGCAGCGTCTGACATCTCCTAATCACGCACACACGCTGCTATGCGGCCGCAGCGCACTCTGTACGTCTGTAGCAGCGGTTTCACGTTCTGAGAAAAATGCGTTCATTTTCCACTTGCGTTGCGCGGCCGGACTTTTGTGCGACCGTACGTCGTATATTGGCTGTCATTGCCCGTCATCTGCTGCTAGTGCGGCCGTGATTATGTGCGCCAGAACGCGCGTTCGCACTGCCTCAGTCTGACCCTAGCCTAAGTATTCGCGTATGTCCTGGGTAGCGAGTATGTACCGTTCGATGTCTTGCCCAAGGACAGAGAGAAATATCAATGTATCTTTCCTGGTAAAATACTTTCTTAAAAAAATAGGACTTCCCTCCTGACAGTATTCTATTTCTCGTCATCTTCCTCTGTCCACTATCTGGCAGGAAATTCCATATACAGAGTACAGGGGCCTTTTGAACTTTGGCACCATATGTCCTACAGCTGGGGGTCAACAACCTTGGCCCTCCAGATGTTTTGGAACTACATTTCCCTTGAGACTCTAAGAAACTAAGTAACTGAGCATCATGGGAGATGTAGTTCCAAAACATCTGTAGGGCTGAAGTCGCTGACTTCTAACCAATGGGGTCATGAGGTATCACTGTCGCAATGGCCAGAGTCTAGACATGATAATGTTTTGGGGGAAAAAAGTAACTTAAATTTACTAGTACACCCCGCTGCCCGGTGTAGCGGACACGCGTCATTGGCTACAGGGGAACAGCCGGAGTTCAGGTCATCCCAAAGCAGCCACCGGCACGCAGAGAGTGCTGTGCGGTGCTGAGTCAGCCCATAGAAGTCAGTACACCCAGCAGCTTCAAGGCCCACCTGCTGCAGAGATGGCATGATACGCCCTGTGGCGGGAAAGGGTTAAGTTTTTGAGAATTATATTGCTAACCTTCAAACTTCCTTTCCAAGAATAAGTGTTTATGGATTTTTTTTGTTCACTCTAGCATATGCATGTACACTATTGCAATACAGTTTTTTGTACATTTGTTCCGTTGGAACATTTTTATTGTTTTCACTTTGTTCAACCCCTCAGCTTTGTACACTTGACATCTTCTGAAAATGTGGTATAAAAGACTTCCCTGCTCTGAAAGATGTGACTAAGAATCCTATTAAAGTCTCTGCGTACCTCCTTTTCAGTAAATAGTCCAGGTATATTCCCAGCATATTGCATCAAATGTTGGCTACCAGCCATCAATATTCCCTGCCAAAATGACTGTCTACCTTGCATTGGATAGATAGATCTGTGTACCAGCCATTCTTTTTCACGCTTCTCCAAGTTGAATGACTTGGATACCTTGTCCCTTCCCCTGCCCTATGCTTCTTTGCTCCTTTTTACATCAATAGTTGTTGTATGGCAATGCTTACTTCGTGTTCCCTCCCTTTTTTATATTATGACATTTATCGGGTATATATATATCAAAAAGTAAAAATGTGAATTAAAAAAAATCACCTTTTAAGAAACCGTATTATTGTTGTAGCTTCCCTTACAGCTCACCTTCGTTTAATATGCAATATGCCTTAATAAATGTCTTTATTAAATTGGCAACAATTTCATTAGGCTTAAGATGTGTCCTGTGTACGTTGCCACAAAAAAATAAAGATGCTTATTTAACAGTTTAGAAATGATGGAAGTATTTTCTCACCTGTGAGCGATCAAGACAATTGTTTTCCGTTGTCAGGAAATGGATGATAAATCAATATGGTGTTAGATTCAATTAGATGAGGGAGTAAATGAAAGTATCCTCAATGAACCCACAAAGATTTAATAAATGTGTATACATGTAGAATATAAACCGTGGAGAAGCCTTTGATTCCTGGACTCATAACCCCTTTCCTCTACAATGTCGCTTATGTGAAGTATGAAATACATATCTGCTTTAATCTACATTTATGTGCCAGTTTTTTATTTTTGACATTTAAATGGCGTTTCTGACCACAACAAATACGAAAAAGGGACATTTTATCCTTTTGAACCTTGTTTTAGATGTACATATGCAGGTTTATTGTGTTATTTTAAGGCAGACACACCATTCCTTTAAATGAAAAGCGCATACAGGTGGAGCACCCTTTACTCTGGAATGCTTGACACCCCAACCGTTCAGGATTTGGAATTCTATTGCATTTCAGAATCCAGGAAAATGCGATGACGGAGAAAAGAGATCGAGGCAGGTGAGTCACAATCCTCTTCCTGCTTCAGCCACGAGCTTGTACACACGATGGAAGCACTGTGCAGCCTTTCTCCACTGACAAAAAGCACGAAGTATACAATGTACAGGTGTACTTGCTAATTGTAAAATCCTATAGGATAAAAGCCGTGTACTGCATACTATATGAATCGGATCAATAAAAGCACTTTAGCCCTGTATATAAAATTAATAGAAGGTATACTGAATGGTTTTTTAGAGAGCGGTGAAGAGCAGGAGAATGACTGGAGAAGTGAAAATTCTAGGTCAAAATAGCAGATTTGGAAAGTGAGATAAATGGCAGAATGTTTCTGGTTTGGCTATTTTGACCTAGAATTTTCACTTCTCCAGTCATTCTCTTGGTTTTCACCTCTTTCTGAATAACCCTGATAGTTAATATGTAAGTTCAATATATCAAAAACCGTGCCCATTTGGATTGACCGTTTCATTATACAGTCAGTTGGTTTATAGATTTGATTTACTGACTACCAAGAATACAAACTTCGTACACTGTCAAAGTATACATAAATAGTAGCAGAAACGTGCATCAATTTGGCTAAGAAGGGGCA
The DNA here is from genome assembly GCA_009667805.1 of Leptobrachium leishanense. Taxonomy (NCBI): domain Eukaryota; kingdom Metazoa; phylum Chordata; class Amphibia; order Anura; family Megophryidae; genus Leptobrachium; species Leptobrachium leishanense. The sequence continues at coordinate 125,558,291 of CM019067.1, read as the reverse complement.
TGGATTCAATCATGGGAAACTAATATTTATGTTATGGGTTGGTGTTATGTATTGAGTAGTCTGGCATTTGCATAAAAGAATTACAAGAAGATGGAACATTTAGCACAATGATGCTCAATTCTATTACAAATGACGTACCAGTAAGGTGTAATTCTGAGGAAAGTAACTTTTTAACTGGCTTTTGTTACAGGAATTTGTTTTGGCTTCATGTTGACCAATGAGTACTGAAAACACATTTAGGACTTGACTAAAATATCCATGCTTAAACATAATACAAATATTTAAATTGTACAAGTTTTACATATTAACAGGATTGGAAAGTTACACCACATGTATTATATATTGTATTTGTAACAGTTTTGTTGCTTCTAAACAAATTCCATGTCTAAATTGATGCCATTCATTCTCTTTGGTAGAAACATAGAAAAATGTCGGCAGATAAGAACCTTTCGGCCCATCTAGTCTGCCCAATTACATGGATACTTTACCTGGATTTATCTTTTGTTTAGGATAGCCTTATGCCTATCCCATGCCTGCTTAAATTCAATTACTGTTTTGGTACATTCATCTTGATAAGTTATGACTAAAGTAGAATAAAGAAAACCAAAACGTCAATGTAATGTTTCGGACTAAGCCTACATCTTAAAGACTTGCATTTTAGTCATGCTTATTTTCCACATTACAAGCACTTTATTATTAGAATAAATATTGCTATTAATGACATACACGTTAAAGTATTGTGAAACCTCAAAACCGTGCCGGTTCTTGGGAGAGAGTGGGGTCAGGTGCAGCTCTCCGCTGCAGGACTGGTGGGTGCAAGAAAAGGGGCCGTGGGTTGTCCCCTAGGCAATTTGGGCAGTTGGCTAGGGTTCTTTCAAGAAAGGAGTCGGGACTCGGGGCTGCTGTCGCCCCCAAAGTTAATGTGATAGCTTTTTAACCAGCAACCAAACTACGGTAGTGTAAGTGGATATTAATGTTTTAGGTTATACATTTGTTATATTTCTAATTTAACAATATTTGCTGTGTAGTCGAGGCTGAACAACTCTTCTGGTGTATGTCTGAATTCATATAAAATTATACCGTTGGTGTTTGCCCTTTGAGATTGCAGTTGATAAATTCCAGTTTCCCTTCGTAGTGCATTCTCCAAGAGGTTGTGTTAGTAAATGTTTTATGTGAACAGTGTGTAACCCGTGCTTTCTTATCAGTTCATGCAGCTAGGGGATGTGTCTAAACCCCGCTTCTTCCATATGCTGCATGGCACATAGCCAAGATGTCACTTAGTGGTTGTCTTGGATTTTCCATATGCCAGAGTTAAGGTATCACATTCCTCTGACGTTTTGATAAGGGACTGTTCCAAGAGCCACATCATGTGAAAAAAATCAAATAATTTCATTAAAACTTTTGTCATGACATGCTATTGTGCAGACAATAAGTTGTTAACCCTCACCCTGCGCAAACACACAGTCTGGGTAGCAAGATCTGAGATGGTTGTGATGAGCTGGTATTCAAAATAGCTGTAGCAACAAGCATCCACATTAGGTAGCAGGAGATGACAAAGTAATGGAGCTGAGCAGCAGGGTTGTGGAATCCGTTATTAAACAAAGTCAGCGTAACGAACATCACCACGTCTCATATATATATTCCGAAATATATTGTCATATCCAACCTGCCCAGTGCCCTAGATCTTCAGTAGGGTTGGGAGTTGTATTAGAGCTTTGAATAGGGGAGCGTGCATGTAGACCTACCTTTCATGGTCTACATTCCGTCAACATTTACTTCCAGTCCAGTACATCCAACTACATGCTTACGGACCTAGTTATTAACTCTAGTATTGCTATTTAAATACTCAATCCTTATAAAATGTAAGTCTACTGATAAGTGTTCTGCTTTGAAGGCGAACTGAAGCTTCTGTGTGTATTAAAACTGTAGTTGTGTTCAGAAGTCACTCCCTTGGACTGTGAATCCAGTTCATTCACAGCTGGTGTACATGGTAGATAAGGAAATCAGGACGGACCCATGGTCTTTTATGCAACTAGTGTTTTCCTTTTCGCAATAAGGAGTGATTATCCAAATAAAATATTTTATTGTAATCAAATCAATATATATAAAATCAACAAGAAGCCGGACGCGTTTAGTTTATAGACTTTTGCAAGGGCAGCTATAATCCTCAATCAATAAAATATAAGTATTTGTACTTCCCATCATTTCTTATATAGTCAGTATATGCACTTGATTGGTTCTTCTCCTGATCAGTGTTTTCCTTATGGTAATTTTCTAGTACGTCAAGCAGCAGTACATAAATACATATGGGTTTTCATCTCCTTAAAAACTCAGGACAGGAAGTACCTTTTTTATAAAAATATATTTTTTAAAAGCCAAATACTTAAAGGACACACCCCCTCCACACCTCTAACCTCTCCCCTTCTATAAGAGAGACAGCCTTCCACCTAGGCTCCAGTATTCTGTTCCTGTCCTCCAGGCAGGTTGTGCCTCTTGAGGTGAGTGACAGACTGTAGGGGAATGTTGCATTTCTAGGGGCTGGTTCACCATCTTCAGTTTTTATTTTTTCCTGGGCTTGCAATGGGTTTATATCCTTAAAGGAATACATGTAGATGAATACGGGTTGAGGCTGCTACTGATATGTCTGGTTTTCTGCCAGTTGTTTTGCAGCTTAAGTCCAGCTCTGTTCATGCACAGGTTGTATGCCTCTGGCATGGCCAACAGGGTGGAACACTGCACAGGTTATTATGTTGCGGTTTCACTGTATACGGTTTAAATGTAAAAAAAAAATCCACACACAACCGGATTTAAAGCCTAGAGGGTTTCAGGACAGCATGTCTGGATCCTTCCACCTCCGTGTTTTCAGTCTAGACCCGAGCACTGCATATGATCTTTCAGGAAAGTGCAGCGGCCTTGGCCCGCCGATTGGTAGAGCTACAGGCGCAATGAAGTGAAAAAACACTAATTGGTTCCTCAATGTCATTGGGTCTGTGGTGTCAGGATGTCTGGTGGGCTGGGGTTGCTGCCCCTGGTGTATAGCCTGCAATCCTGATGGTTCTTTGGAACCTGGCATTTGCCTGTTCTGTGCTAGCACCACTATTTAGGACTTGAAGGACTGAGCCATGCCATCCTGAAATCCACATTTTTAAAAAAAAAAAAAAATTTGTCCCAGGTGCTATTACAGACCTTCGATCTACAGGGCAGCTTGTGTCCCTAACTTGTGTTGTTCAAGTGCTGTTTTTAACAAGACAAGAACCGGTCTCAGCATAAGTGCTACATTTATCCTGTGTGTAGGGATGTCTGTTCCTGATGTATCATTCTTTTATTTAGGTCTCCGGTACCGTAGCGCTTTACAATGGGGTAATCACAAACGTGTTTGTGCTTGCCCCATTGTAAATATCCTACGGGCAGGGTCTTCTGCACCTAATGTCAGATGAACGCAGTCAAGGTGCACTCTGCGTGTGTGCATAATGGACTGACCGTGTGGTGTCTACAGTATCTTCCGTCAATACGCTTCGTTTTGAGGTTACGCGCAACCTTCTGCTGTTCTGTATTTTATATATGGGGAGCTGACAACTCCCATTTGGTGTGCACCCCTCCCTGTTTTATAGGCGGTCATGGTGGAGCACCTGTAAAGGCCTGGACCCTGTCGGGGAGTTCCAGGGTGAGTTGATCCTGTAAGTTCAGATTTGGTCAAGATGTATAGGACCTGTCAAAGATGGGGTACATTGGTGACTGTGACAGGCTTAAAGTATGATCATAATTTGAGTAAAATGATGATTTAATTCAGTCAGGTGGTGTTTTTTTGTTTAAAGTTTTTTGCCACAGAAAATTATGGAAGGTGGTCAATATGGAGTGCGTTCTTGGTGGGTGTTTTTTCTACGTCCATCAAAAAAAAACTATGGGAAATAAAATTTAATTTGAAAAGGATATGAGAAGCCATTTTGTGTGGCAAATGCGCTGCGTCTGACGTCTCATCACTCACACAATGCTGCGTGTCCGTATAGCGGTTTTACGTTCTTGCCTAACTTGCGTCCGTTTTGCCTTGTGCGTGCGCAGTTCGGTGCGCAAGTACTTTGTCTGGTTCTCTTGCTCATGATTCTATGCTACGACGGATGTTAAACTGTGCAGCAACACGGACATGATCACTGCGTTCGTCTGACACAGGCCTAAAACAGCACTTTAAACAAGTGCTCAGCCAGATACCCGTGAGCTTAACCCCTTCGCTGCGGATGATGTGTGGGGAACGTCCTCATTGACTCCCGCTATATGCAGAGGACGTTCCCCACACATCACTCGCAAGCGGTAGCCACAGCGGAGATACTCACCTCTCTGCCCGGGGTCCCACGGCGTTCTGGCTTCAGGGAAGCCAGACGCTAAATATAGGCCGGCCCTGATGTCTGACATCATCGCGCCATGTGCAATGTCATTTCCAGGTGACCCCCCGGCAATGCCGGGAGATCACCTGAAAGGGAGGGGATCTGCCCTGTTAAGCGGTGCCTTTTTTTTTTTTTTTTTTTTTTTTTTACCCCTTACGTACCGGATCGCGATCCAGTGCCAGATCGTGATATAGCTCCAGTGGGGGCCGCCATCTTGATTGGCGGCTCCACCTCCAGGTTCCCCCTCGCCTCCTGACGTAGCGGGATGTCAGATAGCCGGGGAACCCCTAGCTGCCCGGGGATTTCCCAAGGAAATCCTCTGGTGGAGATACGGGGTTCCTTTTTGAACCCGCTATCTCCAGAACCTTGGCAGTTAGGGGTGTCATTCGAAAGGCCTGAGCATGGCCTTTCGAATAATAACAAACATGACCAGGTTCAAAGTAGAAGAAAAAGAACAAAAACCTTTTTTTGTATTTAATTTTTTAATGTGGTTTTATTAATGCAGCAATATTGTGAACAATGATGCTGCACTAATAATTGAAAAGTGAACATGTGTTTTTTTTTTTTTTCTTTTTTCTAGCAAACGCACCCCATAGAAAAAAATGTAACGAGTCCCCATTTCTAAATTTTCTACAAGCGCACCCCATAGAAAATATAACCCCAAACGCTCATGTGATAAAATGTGATAAAACAACTTTACACGCTGTAGTTGCTTAAAAATTTAAATTTTATTGCATTTTTTTTGTTATACATATAATATAGAGGCATATCATTATTATACCTCATGACCTATTATGTATCTGCCGGAAAGAATGATATTTTATTATATGACCCAGACATATTTATATAAGGCTTCAAAACGCGTTGAGCAAAAGCGGTCAAAAATGAGCTCAGCACACAGCAGTGAAATGTCCCAGCAGTGAAGGGGTTAAACAGGACATGCTTTCAGCCTTAAAATCTAAGGGACAGAGGTATGTGAAACAAGTGGGGGTGGAGCTGGTAGCCAGAAATAAGATTTAATGGGAAGGGCTAGAATGAACCTTGGGCTAGTTAGGGTGATTGGCAAAGTGGAAGTAGCTGGAAAGGAAGCTACAGGTTTTAGACTAGGTGGGAGGAACAGCAGAGTCCAGGTTTTGGTGTAGAAAAAAAATTGGGGTTAAATTAAATAGGACTATCATTTTCAGATGCCAGCTTAAAATTGTCAAAATTAGCTCAGCGCACAGCGGTGAAACGGCTCAGCAGTGAAAGGGTTAAAAAGCAAAACCTGTAAAAGTTGGGTATTTCTAATCTCGGGACAACATTTTGAAACTATTTAGCCGGGGTCTTTTGGCGGTTGTAGATTTTGAATTAGAATTGGTAAGAATTTTTTTTTTTTTTTCTAGTAAATTATATGATATTATGGAAATAATGGTATTTTTAGAAAGTCCATTTAATAGCGGGAAAAACAGTATATAATATGTGTGAGTTGCATAAACGAGGAAGAGGAAAATTTAGACCTAAACACAAACAGCGCAGAAATGTAAAAACAGCAGCGGACACTAAAGGACAGATTTTCGTAAAACCGCCCAGTCACTAAGTGAAAGGAATCTCCTTTTATTCATTAACCAATCACTGAAACTTGAGTAAAAAAGGTGGATACTCAAGTGTGCTGTAAGAATACCTGAGCTTAGAAGGCGGGGGTAACCCAACAAAATCAGGAATGAGAATAAACATAGCCGCATGAGGGTGTGTCATACCCTATTCATTTGGGTAAGAGGAAAATCACAACAAAAAATGGTCACAAGGACCTGTATACAAATGGTGTGAACAAAAAATAAAATAACTTTTTAATGAAGTAATATAAAAAGGGATCCAATAGATCCACGTGGTTACAAGGTAAAACACACTTCTAGGGAATCGTAGTTCGAGTAAGACAAGGTTGGCTATTACAAAAGCACCTTTGTACAGCTCCCCGGTATATGCCGCATGAGGGTGTGTCATACCCTATTCATTTGAGTAGGTTTATTCTCATTCTTCATCACTGAAACTTGCCTAGTGATCTGCAGAGAATATTACACTATTGCTTTGCTTTGTTTTGTAATGATTAACTTGTCAGTATATAAAGAATGAAAATAAGCTAGAGAGCATGCATAAAAGAGCGTAGATGGCTCACCTGACTGCAAGGGTGTGGGAGCCAGAGGGAAAGGAAAGTTGGAATGGTGTCCTATATCAGGCCTAGGTTGGTAAACTAAAGCATACTAAACTCCATACAAAACCACTCCTCAATCCCTGGCACACACATCTATTTGAATCTGTATCGCTTGCGTGGGGCTTAGACTAGAAAGTAATTATTGTGTGTCCTGAAGCAACCGATACTGCTTTACTAAGTAGACTGATAACTTGTGATACTGCTCAGCTTTTTCATGTAGATGACACTTGTATGATTTGTATAGAATGAACTAAAGTTGCACCAACGCTCAAAATAATTGAATATTTTATGGCTGCTCTATTTTTTTTTATTTTTTATTTTTGCGCTCCAACACTGACTGGAGAAGTGAAAATTCTAGGTCAAAATAGCCAAACCAGAAAAATTCTCCTGTTTGGTCTAGATTGTGCTCTTCTCCTGGTTTTCACCTCTCTGAATAACCCTGAAAGTGCTGCAAGGTGATTTTTGTGACCGCAAAATCACTTTAGCTCCAGCTGTAATCTAGCACCCAAATCTAGACTCACCTGCCAGGCTCCCTCATACCAATCCACCATCTTGCAGCAACAAACAGATGGACACAAGGTAAAATATTTTTTTTTTTTTTTTTTGCGTCCACAAGAAATCACATTGGAGTTGCCCCACGATCTTGTAAACTGTAACACTAATGGGATCCGGCGTATATACAGGCTAGCAGCTTACCGGAGCATCATTTCAGCAACCTTCCACTTGCAGATTTACAAACTACAGGCCCATCTCCATTAGGAGTGTCAGAGATTCACAGATTGGAAATGGAGCCACTAAGGGTTAACGGCTAACATGTTTCGTCACTGTGCTGATCTAGGTGCTATAGTAGCAGCTCAAGTTGCAAAAGTTGTAAGTCCCTGATTGATACCAGCAACGCCTTGCTGATACAGTCTCCTGGATCCAGTGGGTTCCATTGAACTAAATGTGACCCTGTGTAAAATATGATGCCTGAAACCAGGGTCCTTGAAATGCTCCTGTAGTAGACTGGGAACAGATAGCTCCCAAAGGAGCCATTGGATCTTCCTGCCCCCTGTATTATGGGGCCAAAAGTGGTGATCATCTGGGGGGGTGCTTCAGAGAACGGTGGTTTTTTTTCGGCTTTTTGCCTTAAAAAATTGTTTTGGTGAACTGGAGTTGCTATTTGAGGAAGTGCAGGAGGCGGCTCGGCATCGTGGGGTGGAGTGGGCCAGAAGAAGCCTGTCGGAGGTGTTGGCGGCAGAAGGGGGATCTCGGCCTGCCAGGATTTCGAGGCCTCCGGAGCGGTTCAGTCCAGGAGGCGAATCCAGTGGTCTATCGGTGGCCGAGAGATTGAGAATGGAGGCTGTGAGAGGTCGTGGACGGTTGGTTCAACGGATGTTGACTGGTGGTGACGCAGTTGGGAATGAGGCTGGCGTGAGCGCTTCTAGACGTGTGAAAGGTAGGAGCTCGAGGCCAGTATCGGGGGCTAAAGATCCTTCTGGTCGGAGGGGTGGCGTGGTGTGGTGAGCTCTACCAGGAGAGGAGTGCGGAGGTCGGAGTTCCTCGGAAAAGGAGAGTTCGGTGGTCCGCCAGGGGTCCCAGAGAAGGAGCAAGGGCTGTCTCAGGGTGTCAGGTGCTGGTTCTGGGGTGGTAGGATTGAGCCCAGTGTGCAATGAAACTTGCTGAGAAACGTGGATGTAAGAATGAAGACAGGGTTTATTAGGAAATCCTAAAACATAAAAAGGAAACCTGAATATAGAAGGGATCACACTAAACAAACAATAAATTTTAACGGAAGGCAAGATAGGACAGAACTAAACTACAACAAAAAGAGAAATATACGGAGGCAGGGTGTTTCTAGAGGCAGAGGTTCCTGGGTCTGTAAAGGATCTTGGTAATACAGAGCAACGGGCTTTTTACAGGATACCGGGCAGTGGATTCTGCGGGATACAGGGCAGGCAGGTTCTGAGATATTCTGTGGCATATGAGGTAGCAGATTCTGTGGAATGCAGGGCAGCGACGCCTGGGGAGTCTGCGACGTGCAGGGCAGCGACGCCTGGGGAGTCTGCGGCGTGCAGGGCAGCGACGCCTGGGGAGTCTGCGGCGTGCAGGGCAGCGACGCCTGGGGAGTCTGCGGCGTGCAGGGCAGCGACGCCTGGGGAGTCTGCGGCGTGCAGGGCAGCGACGCCTGGGGAGTCTGCGGCGTGCAGGGCAGCGACGCCTGGGGAGTCTGCGGCGTGCAGGGCAGCGACGCCTGGGGAGTCTGCGGCGTGCAGGGCAGCGACGCCTGGGGAGTCTGCGGCGTGCAGGGCAGCGACGCCTGGGGAGTCTGCGGCGTGCAGGGCAGGCAGGTTCTGGGAATTCAGCAGCAGGCGGAGGATTCTGTGGGGTACAGAGGAAGGAAAATACTGGAAGGGACAAAACAGATAAGGGTCTAGGCAGGAACAGGAGGTAGCTCCCTGTCAGCTTGGCATTCACCAAGACAATGCAGAAGCAATGTTACTTGGGTGCGGTTTGGTTTTATGCAGCGAGCATCAGATGAATTAGGCAACACCTGAGTGTTGCAGAGGAGAGTCCTGAGAGTCTCAGTACTACGAGGCGGCGCTGGATTTAGGCTTTTTACGGCGTTGGCATTACACAGGGACTGATGTTTCGGCGGTAAGACAGTTGGTGGATAGGGATGTGGACGGTGGTGTGGCACAGGGTGTTGGTGTGTGGATGAGGTCACTCAAGAGCTCGAAGTATATTGGTGTTCAGTTGGTGAAGATGATGGGGCTCCGAATGTTGGTGTGTCATGCTTTGGTATCGTAGGTTTGTTTGGAGTCCAGTATGCAGATATAACTTGAGAGGGAAAGTGCAAGAGACGTAACCTGGGGATGGAATTTGTGTCGGTTCAGGCGGAGTTCGTTCTTTAGCGAGGGAGGAAGCCAGGAGTCGGTAGCCGGGAGGTCAGTCAGAATCGAGCGCGGTACAAAAGGAGGTAGACTGGAGACGTGGTCAGGTGGAAGCAAGGGTTCGTTTAACAAGGATTCAGACAGGTAATAATACAAGGAACTTGGATAGCTTAGGGAGCTGACGACGGAGCGTCATTCCTCTTGGTGTTCCGAACTTTTATGGTGCGCAGGGAATGGGCTCCGCCCATCTGCCGGGAAGAGGCTCCTACCCACTGGGTCTCCCCAGGCTCCAACCGGAACCCGCAAGAGCCACGCCCCGAAGGTGAGTCGGGAGACGCCGCCCCCACCAGATCCCGCGGAGGCTCAAGAGTCCACCGCGGGACCCGGATGGAGGACCCCACGCCGCCCGCGAGCGACTACCACCACGAGGGAGGCAGCGGGGAACCCCAGCGCTGGACCGAAAGGTCACTGCAACCAGTGGCAAGGGAGCTCCCAATGCCCGACGTCCCCCAACATGTCATGGCGACCGGCGTCTTCCACCTCAGCCGCACCGCGGGGTAAGGCATGACATGGTGTGAAAGAGCGAGTTAATGATTTTGGTACTTCGGGTTCTGGGGCTCATCGCACTTTTTTGTCCACAGTTCCAATGGTTTGGGAGAGGAGTCCAGCAGCCTGGAAACCACCAACCGGCTGTGGAGTTGGTGCAGGAAGTTTGGGTGGACCTCGTGTGGCGACAAGTAACGGAAATGGTGGTGATGTGCATTCTTTCAGGTCTTTTTTACAGGGGGCCTTTGAGGCTTGGTCGGTTTCACCTAGGGGTGTGAACCAGGGTGTGGATTTGGCTCAAGCATGGAAGGGTGCAGGTGGGCCAGTTGTGAGAGCTGGTGGAGCTCTTGGCGGTGAAGTTATGGCTTCAAATGGACCGAGTGGCGATGTGGGTTCACTCGGTGAGTCCGCAGGGGTGGCGGATGTAGCAAGGAGGAATGCTTACGTGTCATTTTCTGGGCCTTTGGGGTTTCATTTGAAACAGGAGGTTAAAGAAGGCATTTGGCGGGGGGAGTATGTGGAACTTTTTCCCTGCTTCCGTTGGATGAGGTGGCTGGGGTAAAAGATGATTCGTCTAAGGACGGTTTAGGCTAGGGTCAGATGAGCGCATTTTGTACGGACTGTGCGTCCGTGCAGTACGGACGTACTTTCTGACTGACGACAAGGTAGTGGCCACACAGTCCGTTTTTTTCACTGACGGATTTTTTGACTGATGTAGCAGGGAAAATAAATTACAATGAAAAAACATTCTGTCCGTCAAAAATGCTGGACGTAAAAATGCAGTCCATCTGACCACGCTCCATCACTCACACACAAAGCTATGCGGACGTTGTGGACGTGGCGCACTCCGCACGTCCGTTCTAGCAGTATTACGTTCTTGCCTAACCTGCATCCGTTTGCAGCGTCCGTCATGCCTCCGCACTTCTGTGCGGACGTACTTCGTGTGTGGGGCTTCATTTAACACAATTGTATGCTATCACGGACGTACTTATGTGCACGGACGTTAACACTGCACTCGTCTGACCCTAGCCTTAAAGGAAGAGGAAAGGAAAAAAAGGTTTCGGAGGATTCCTAAGTCATTTGGGAATTGGCTCCGGGCTTTCTGTATTTTGGCAAGTGTGGTGGGGGAAAAGAGCCCACAGCACTGTTCGGGCCTTTTTTGTTATGTGGATGGGATTTGGGAGGCTTATCGAACTTATGGTGGTTGGGCGTGGTGGAAATACGATGAGCAGTTTAGGCAACGTTTGGCGGCTCACCCAGGTATGGGGTGGGATAAATTGGACATTACACTGTGGTTGCGTTTGATGGGTGGCACTAAAGGCGTTGCCCTTTCCAGGGGTTCCGGTGGGGGAGGGGGTCAGTTCCCCACTGTCAGGTGTTAAACTGCCAGCACGATCCCTTTTTAACGAGGGTCAGTGCAAGTTTGTTGCGGGTTGCAGGTTCAAGCACGAATGTTCAAATTGTGAAGGCTTACATTCATGGTCCAGATGTTTTAAGAGGGCAAGACAAGGAGGTTTGAGTTTTGGAGGGTCTGGAGAGGGGAGCTTCCCCAGTGAAACTCGACGCGATGTTACAGTGGCTGAGGCTTTACGGAAGACATAGAGATGCAGAGTTTTTACGAGATGGTTTTGGTGTTGGTTTTCGGATTCCTTTTGCAGTAAGGCCAGGGGGTGGCAAGTTAAGAAATTTTGAAGTCGGCTAGAGTGTATCCGGAGGTAGTTCAGGAGAAGGTGTTTAAGGAGATTGGGGCTGGTAGGATGGCAGGTCCATTCTCGTCTCCTCCAGTGCGGGATTTGAGGATATCCCCTTTGGGGGTGGTGCCAAAGTGGAAGGCAGGAGAGTTTAGTTTGATTCATCATTTCGCCGATTGGTTAGCATCTTCATTGGTGCGGAATTTGGCATTTTTGGAGTTGTTGCCATTGGTGGCCTTGGAGCTGTGGGGAGGTGCTTTGGAGGGGAGAAGGATTCTGTTCCGTTCTGACAACATGGCGGTGGTGTCGGCAGTTTAATTCTTTGTCGGCTTCATCATTGCCAGTCATCAGATTGCTGAAGAGGTTTGCGTTTGTCTTAAATTTAATGTTTTATGCAAGGCACGTCATGTTCCGGGTCGCCTTAACTCAGTGGCAGATGCTTTGTCTCATTTTCAGTGGGACAGGTTTCGTTCCCTGGCTCTGTTGGCGGAGGAAGTGGGCACCCCTTGTCCGGAGGGCCTTTGGCAGCTAGGCTCGGAATTTTTGGAAGATGGGTGAGAGGTTTTTTTGTCGGAGTCCTCTTGGAAGGCCTACTCGCGAGTGTGGAGGGATTGGGACGCATTGGCTGAGCGGTTCAGTTACGTGTCAGTGGGTGGATTGGATGAGGAAAGTTTGCTTAGGGATACCTCATTCGGTTATTCGAGTCAGGGGCATCTCCTGCGCTGGTACGGCAGTCATTAGCGCCTTGTTTTTCCTTTTCCAGGTATCGGGGAAAATCGATGTCACCAAGGATTTTGTTATCAGGTTCGAGTGGGGAGCTGGTGTGCAATTCTAGGAGAGGAGGTGGTGGTTTGGGGAGCTGATGCGTTTGGTTGGGAGTTAGGAATATTGTTATATGGGTTTCTAACTCCAAGACTGATCAGTTGGGTAGGGGGCGTACAGTTGCTTTATCCAGTGTGGATAACTGCGTGGTTTGTTCAGTGAAGAACGTTAAGGAATTTTTGGAGGTACGGGTGGAGTCTGGCGTGGCCTTTTTATGTCACGCGGACGGGTTGGATTTATCAAGGTATTAGTTTGTTACCATTTTTAAGAAGGGTTTGTTGAGTTTAGGGAGGAATTTGGTTCTCATTCCTTTTGGAATTGGGGCAGCAACAGAAGCTTCAAGCAGTGGAAATTCAAGTCGGCAGTGGAAATTCAAGAATTGGGAGGATGGAACTCAACGGCTTTTCAGTCCTACGTGCGTCCGGGTTTGGTGTTATGAATTTTGGAAACACTTGTTAATGCTGGGAGGCTATGTGGAGAAAAGTTTGCTGTATGATCTAACAAGAAAAACTTTTACATAGAATATGAATTTATACCTTTTACATGGAATATATATATTTATTCTATTATCTTTGTATATTTGTTGGTTGGATTTGGAGGCGAAGAGTATGGTCATTGTTTGTTTTTATTTGCAGGTATGAACATCGTTTATTTGTGTGGTGGTTTGGCGGAGATTTTTTCTTTTTCTGAGTTTTGTGTGGTGGAGATGTGGGTAATCTGTTTTTTGCAGATCCTTCGAGTTGTGTGGATCATTGGAGACTCGCTGATTTTATTTTTTTTTTTGCGAGAAGGGCGTTGGTGCAATCCTCTGGAGTACAGATGGTTCTGCTTGGGTCGACAACACGGGTACGGTGGTTCGGAATCCATGGACTCCTATGGGAGGAGTTTAAGCTGACGGTTTTGGGTGCCCTTAGGCACGGTGAAGTTCCCCATGTGCTGGTGGTACGCATGGGAGGGAACGATTTGGGTGTGGTCCCTCTTGGTGTGCTGCTGTAGCAGATGTAGGCGGATCTGCGGCAGTTGAGGGATTTGGGAGTGGTCCCTCATGGAAAGCTGCTGGAGCGGATCTGCGGCAGTTGAGGGAGTGGTCACCATTTACAGTGGTGGTGTGGTCTGAGGTGATGCTAAGGATGGTGTGGGAGCAAGCTGAGAATGAGGCGGTGCGGCTTTGCCGGATCAAGGTGAATCGCTGCATGAGAAGGTTTGTGAGGCAGATGGATGGTGTGGTGGTGCGGCATCTACCCTTTGAAGAGGAGGATGCGGAGTGTTATTTTATGGTGGATGGCGTTCACCTGACGGATGTGGGCAAGGATCTGTTCATCCTGGGACTCAAGGAAGGGATTGAACAAGCCCTAAGGGGGTTATGTGAGGAGCTCGTGGCGGGGGCTTGTAGTAGGGATGTGCGTTTTCGGGTTTCGAAATTTCCCGATTCGTGTTTTCGGATTCGGACGATTTTCCGAATCGGATCGGACCCGAAAACCGACAGATCCGAAAAGTTTTCCGAGCCGAAACAAAATATTTTCGGAATTTTTGAATGGACTTGAAATGTGTCAAATCGAAATTTATTTTCGCTTTATTCATGATTTCGGTTCCATTTCGGTAATTCTGGACATAGTTAAATATACGATCGGTTATATCGCTGATTCTGTAAATTTTGTATTTGTAAATGCGTATTTTTGATCAACTTTTTTTTTTTTTTTTTTTTTAAAACCTTTTGTTCTGGTTTTTATTTTTAAAGTCAGACTATTTGGGGCAGTTTAGTGTTTTTTAAATCGTTTTGTTCATTTTTTTTTTATTCCTTGGCTTTCATAACATTTTAATATGATTAAATAAAGTTGTGAAATGTATATTCATAAGAAAAAAAGATCTTTAATAAAAAAAAAAATAGAATCGCCAGAATTATCGGATCCGAAAAACAAACCAAAAATTTATTATAAAAAAATATATAAAGTATAAAAAAAGTAAACCATAGTAGTTTACGGCAAAACGAATAGAGTTAGACCCTTTGAAACGAGGAGAACAGACGTTACGAAAATTTCCGAAATCACGAAAAGTCGATGCAAAGTGACCCGAAAATACGAAAAATGGTCGCTATTCTGAAAATGGACACGAAAAACGAGCCGAGCCGAATCGAAACACAAATCGGTCGAAACGAGAAATTTTAAACATCCGAACAAAAAAGATCGGTGCACAAGCCTAGCTTGTAGGCAGTGCTGGCTAGGGGTTCCTTTTTAGTTAGGATAACTTTGGTCAGATGGTTGGGAGTTGAAGTTTTTTTGGTGGTTGGTTGGTTTGGAGGTGTGGTTGTGGGGAGTCCTCTTTCAGCACTGGGTTATTGTTTTAATTTTGTTATGGGAATGGTTATGTCATGGTGGTGGGTTATTGTGTCGCGTTTTTAGCTGTGGCCTATATATATAATAAATATATTATTCCACAGTTATGTGTTTTGTATTCTTTGTCTCCCTGCGTCCGAACCGGTCATCAGCAGGAGACTTATGGTTTTACTTCAGAAAAAAGGGCACATCCACCTATATCTGGAGCGCTGGGTAGGTGCCTTAGTCCAGTGGTCCCCAACCCAGGCCCTCAGGGCCCACTAACAGGCCAGGTTTGCCAGATATCTGAAGCACAGCACAGGTGTTATGATTTGCTGCTCAGTGATTGCAGGATTCAGTCTGCATTTCCCCAAGGTGATCTGCAAAATCTGGCCTGTTAGTGGGCCCTGAGGGCCTGGGTTGGGGACCACTGCCTTAGTCAACACCTTCACCTATTAGCAGCATTCAAGAGTCAATCCCCAAAACACACCGTCTAAAGCAGTGTTTCCCAAACCTGTCCTCGGGACCTTCAACCAGGCCAGATTTTGCAGATCACCTTAGGGAAATTCAGATTGAAGCACAACACAGGTGATATGATTTGCTGCTCAGTGATTAAGGTTTCAGATAGCTGGAAAACCTGGCGAGGCGGAGGGTCCTGATGACAGGTTTGGGAAACACTGGTCTAAATTGGGAGAAAAAAACCACAAACTGAGAGATATATCTCTATCTCCAAACAGAACAGTGGGTGTTATGGATCTCACTTTGTGGAACATTTCTTGAAACAGGATTGCATATAATATATATATATATATATATATATCTCTATCCGCTAAAGCCAAATAATAAATGTTGCATAGATGTAGTCCAAAGTGTGCATAGCACCATATATAGTGGCGAAGAGTACTCAGAGGGTGGCTTCATCGGTCATCAAAATGACTGAGCGGTGAAACGTGTTTTATCATTTTTAAGCTGGGTGTTTGGTTAGTGCTATGTTTGTGCCGCAAAAATTAACATTTGTGCTTTCATTTTTAAGATCTTAGCAATTTTGTTCCCATACATGAGACTGAAAAAAGGTCACACGGCCCCCTACAACACCCAAAAGTCACGAAATCGGGCTTGTTGGTTAGTGCCGGTTTGTGCTATTGAAATCTCCGTTCTATCTTTTTTCGTTTTTGAGTTAACATTTAATAAAGGTCACGCAGCCCCCCCCCCCCGAACACCCAAAAGTCACAAAACCTGGCTTGTTTGTTAGTGCTGCGTTTGTGCTGATTTGTGCCGCAAAAATGAACGTTTGGGCTGGGTTTGTGTAGATTTGTGCTGCAGAAATGAATGTGCTGGTTTGGTTTTACAGGTATTGCGCATTTTATTTGAAACCCTGCCCACTTTACACCACACATTTATAACATTTTAAAAACAAACATACTATTTGTTTGTGCCGCAGAGATATTATGCACTGTATTCAATCAAACCGTGCCCACTTGGCATATTTGTTAACATTTAACATGGGGTGCAATTAGTTTGTGCTGATTTGTGTCACTTTTTTTAGCCACCTTATTCTTCTTCTTTGTACAGCGCTGCGGAATATGCCGGCGCTTTATAATGTGTGCAATATAGATAGGGTTACAATACATTGAGTAACATTTGACAAACCATTACAGGAGGAAACGAGGGCCCTATTCCCGTGTGAACTCACAATCTAGAAGGGTGATGTGATATGTGCTATAATAAAATGTTCAAACAGATCAGCACTGTTTGATAAGAATTTGAAACATTTTCTTCCCAATTCAGGTGTCACGTGCTTCATTATGGTAGTTGCTGGGGTAGTGGGTTTGTGGGAGGTATGTCTGGGCTATGATGGTCAGGTATGCCCACCCTTTCTTCCCCCTTTCAGGGTTAAGGGCCATGAATGCATGACAATTGAGGGATACACCCTATGCTGTTTAAATTAACCACTTGAATGCTAAGGACGCGCTCAGCGCGTCCTCAGCATTCCCGCTGGTGTGCTGAGGACGCGCTGAGCGCGTCCTCACATCGGGGTCAGCGTTCGGCCGGGTTCCGGCCGATCGCTGGCCCCTCCGGTGCGGGCTGACATCCTGGATGTCAGCCCGGCATCCGGACCAGCAGCCGCCAGCATTAGGTGTCATCGCAGGGGCGCGATGACACCTAATTCAGGCGCCCCCCCCCGCATGTGCGGAGGAGGCGCCTGAAAGGGAGGGGGGGGAGGTCCTTCGGACCTCTCTCCCTCCCGATCGGTGGCGCACAGGGGGTTAACCCAGGCATCATTTGGAAGGGCACAGCCTGCCCTTCCAAATGATGCCTGGCATTAACCCCTGGGGAGCTGGATCGCGAATCGGCGCTGAAAAGCGCCGGTTTGCGATCCTTTCCCGGAGCTGGCCGACATCTTGGATGTCGGCCAAGCTTCCGGGAACTCCCCCAGAGGACTGGCGTCATCGTGCGTAGCACGATGACGCCAGTCCTACAGTTAACCCCTAACTGTCACCAAGTGTGGAGATAGGGAGTTCATTGGAACTCCCTATCTCCCGATCCGTGGCAGTTAGGGGTTAAATTTTGATATGGTTGGATCGGCCAGAGCATGGCCGTTCCAACGATACCAAACATGAAAGTTAAAAATTTTGTAAAAAAAAAATTAAAAAAAAAAAACTTTTTTTATTTTTTTTGGTTTGTTAGTGTAGCAATATTGTTCCCATTTCAATTATAATGTGAACAATGATGCTGCACTAACGATTTTTGTATGCGGTGCGTTTGTTAAAAATAGTGTCATTTTCCCCAAAAAAAAATGTAACGAGACCCCATCTCTAATTTTTTTAACAAGCGCACCCCATACAAAATATAACCGCAATTGCTCGCATGTTAAAATGTGGAAAAAAACACTTTACACATTGTAAATTATTGAAAATACATATTTTATTGCATTTTTTGTTATAATATACAGACATGACATAACGTATACATATAATAATGACATATTATGAATCTACCGAGTCTGACGGAAAGAACGATATATAATATGTCGGTGTCATATACTAAAATAAGCCTTAAAAACACGTTTAAACATGATGCGCAAAACAGGTAAAAAATGACCTCAGCACAGGGGCGGGAAAAGCCTCAGCAGCGAAAGGGTTAATGGATTGCTCCATCCTCAAGATTCTAATTTTAATTGGACATCTTTGTAGTTAACCCCTTAGTGACCGGGCGGTTTTACACAAATCCGTCCGTTCGTGACCGCAGCTGTTTTTACGTTTCTGCGCTCTTAGTGTTTACGTCAAATTTTCCTCTTACTCGTTTATGTAACCCACACATATTTTACACTGTTTTTCTCGTCACTAAATGGACTTTATAAAGATACCATTTTTTTCATCATTTCATATAATTTACTATAAAAAATATTGTGAAATATGACACAAAAATTGAAAAAACACCACTTTTTCGAACTTTGACCCCCAAAATTTCTTATGTATCAACAACCGTCAAAAAAAATGTATTCCTTAGTAGTTTCTAAATTTAGTACTGAGTTTAGCAATACCCAATGTTTACATATTCCTCGCTTTTTTCCTTATTTTATGCAACAATAAGTGCAAGTAGCACTTTGCCATTTCCAAAGAGTTTATTTTCAAAACTAGTGATAGTGACATTGTAACACTGATATCTGTCACTAATTGCTGAATAACCCTCCACATATACATATTTTTTTAAAGTACACAAATCAAGGTATTAAACTTGGGGTATTTTGACTCTTTCCATGCAAACCATTTTACCACAAATCTATGCCAAAGTTTGAGAAAAAAAAAAATTTTGGTGATTTTTTTTTTTTTGAACGCAATTTAAGAATACATGTACTGTGAACTTTAAGGTTTACTGCCAAAAAGCACCCCAAAATATGTTCAGCAACATCTTCTGAGTAAATTGATACCACCCAAGTATAGGTATGTCGGGTCATTTGGGGGCTAAAAGGCCTTATTTGGGGGGTGCGCATTTCAGTTTTCCAACTTGGAATTTTCACATTTCGTCATCATGCACCATGTCCTATTTGGGACATTTTTGAAGCCGGCCAAAGTAATTTACCCCATCAAACCATATATTTTTAGAAAGGGCACACCCTGGGGTGCTTCAAAGAGTTGTATTTTAACACTTTCCATGCACTAGCTCTATGTCAATCTTTCAGGTAGTCACTTTTTGTGTTATTTTTTCACACACATTGTACTTTAGGCATGAATTGTCAAATCCAGTTATGGGTTACTGCCAAAAAACACCCCAAAATATGTTCAGCAACATCTTCTGAGTAAATTGATACCACCCATATATAGATTTGTTCTGTTGTTTTTGGGGTGCTACGCCAATCTTTGACATGTGCTTGTCAATTTTCTAATTTGACATACAGTATCTTCTTTGCTTATCTTCTTTTTAGGGGCCTTTTTACATACCCCAGTTTTATGAACGTGCATATATTTGGTAAGCTAACACCCCAAAGTATTGTAAATGGAGTGTTTTTATGCTATGGATGCATCCGTTTGCTCCAAACAAATTGGATACTGTTTGGTGGTCATTTTTCATTTTCACACCCACATCAGTTTTGGACTGTGATTTAGGAGACACTGTTATTTGTACTGCATGAAAACTCTCCAGGTTGTTTTCTGCAAGGTCTCCTGAGTACACCCATGCCCCCCATGCATAGGTTTGCCAGGATTTTGGGAAGGTTCAAATACAATTTTTATGACTTTGTCATTGGAGTTGAAATTGAGATCATTTCTTCAGCTAGGCCTAGCTTTGGTTTTGGGTCTACCGCGTACCCCAGTTTGAATTATTGCCAGAAAATTGTTTATATTTGTTATGTTGACACCCCAAGGTATTGCATATGGAGTGCTTTGATGCCATGGATGCAACGGTTTTAGCCCAAAACATTTGAGAAGGTGTGTGGCGGTAATTTTTCATTTTTATTTTTACGCCCACATTAGATTTGGACTGTGTACACCCTGAGTACACCCATGCCCCCCATGCATAGGTGTGCAAAGGTTTTGGCAAAATACAGCACCAATTGTAGAACATAAAAATGTACGAATAAAATGTAAAAGTCTGGTGCAGTAAAAGAAAAAAAAAAAATAAACTGAACTAACTAACTGGAGTTTGAGAAAAAAATAGAAAGGAAAAAAAAAATCACAGATCACGCACAGTGTGATATATCTTGAAACAGTCCCCAAGACACAGACCGGGTTGTCCAGGGCATTCTGGGCAGTAAAAGATTGTGTCTCTCCTCTGCCCCCTCTTGAAACACACCCTGCACCTTTTTTGGGGTTTCTGTTTGCCCTCAGTAGGGGGGATTTTATAAATAAAATGCGTAGCCCCAACTCTGTCCCCCATCACCGCCCGGGGAGCAGGTGCATCCTGGTACAAAAGCCCCGAAATGACCTGGAGCTGAAACTGTAAAAAGGACAGTGTCACTTCGGGGTTTGCCTTTTTGCAGAGCAAAAAGGCATTGTGGGTTGCAATTTGCATCAGGTAAATTGCAACCTTTTTGTACCAGGCCCTTGACTTCCGCATAATCTGGTAGGGCTGGAGCAGCTGATCTGCCAGATCAACCCCACCCATATGCCGGTTATAGGCTTTGATGCACACTGGCTTCCTGATGCGCTCAGCTCTGCCACGTACAGAGACCTCCACACACCTCTCAGTGTGGATGGTGGACAGAAGGTATACATCCTTCTTGTCTCTGTACTTTACCGCCAACAGCTCCTCTTGGCGCAGAGCTGAGGGCTCCCCCCTTTTTAACCGGGTGCGGACAAGCTGTGCTGGGAAACCTACGCGGTTCTTGCGAACAGTACCGCATGCTGCTGTATCAAAACAATACAGCAGCTTGAACAAAGGGACACTTGTATAAAAATTATCCACATACAAGTGGTACCCTTTGTTCATCAGGGGAAAAAGTAGGTCCCACACAATCTTGCCACTGGTTCCCATGTGTTCTGGGCAACCTGGAGGGTCAAGGCTACTATCCTTTCCCTCGTACACCCGGAAGGCCTGAGTATACCCACTCTCGCTGTCACAGAGCTTATACACCTTCACTCCATACCTGGAGCGTTTGGAAGGAATATACTGCTTGAATCCCAGCCTTCCCTTGTATTTCATTAGGGATTCATCAACGCAGATATTCCTTCCCGGTGTATAAGCCTCTGCAAACCTGGCGGCGAAGTGGGTAATCAGGGGGCGGATTTTATACAGCCTGTCAAACTGGGGATGCTCTCTAGGAGGGCACAGGCTGTTGTCACTGAAGTGCATGAAACGCAAAATGCTTTCATACCTTCTACGTGACATTGATTGGGGGTAAATGGGGGTAGACCAGATGGGGCTACTGCTCCAGTAGGAGCGAATTGAGGGCTTCTTTATGATGCCCATCAGCATAGTAAGTGCCCAGAATTTCAGAAATTCTGGCACATCTAGCGGGGTCCATTGCTGCCTTGCCAAGTACGAGTCTGGCTTCGCAGCACAATGCTGATGGGCATACAGATTTGATTGGGCCACGATGTGGCCCAACAAATCATCCCCCATAAACACCTGCAAAAACTGTGTGGCGGTAAATCCTGCAACATCAATATTGATGCCAGGATTTGCCGTGAAAGGAGGGATATCTGGCCTCTGGCGATGAGGCACTACCCACTCCTCAGCTGGAGCTGTGCGTCTCCTGCTGGCAGGTGGTGACCCAGGATCTGCATCAGAAACATCACTAGATACATCAGCCAGCGTAGATAATGTATCTAGCGACGTCTCTGAGCAGTTAGCGGGGTCGAAATGAGGGTCTGAGTCTGACGCAGATGCCTCAGATTCTGACGCCAGGATGGCATATGCCTCCTCGGCGCTGTACACCCTCTCAGACATTATATATAATAGATTATAAAATTTTATAATTATTATATATAATAAGCGGATTGTTGGTTCTTAGAAGAACCGTTGGGTTTTACAAGAAAATACAAATACACCTAAATCTCTCTAAATCACTCTAAACCTGCCTCAATTCTTCTAAATCTCCCTAAAATCTCTCTAAACCTGCCACAATTCTTCTAAATCTCACTAAAATCTCTCTAAATCTGCCTAAATTTTTCTAATCTCACTAAATCTCACTAAAATCTCTAACCTGTCAAATCTGATCTCTCTCTCTCGCTCACCAAAACACAAGTGAGGAGAGGGAGGGAGAATCACAGAGGTCAGAGCCAATATTTACAAAATATTGACCTGACCTGACAAATTAGAGATTTTATTTTGATTTTTTTTTACTTCTGATTGGATGTTGCTAGCCTGCCTCTCTGATGAGGCAGGCTAGGAACATCCCACTCAGCCCCAAGATGACCCTGCCCTTAGAAGGGCAGCGCCATCTTGGCTGTCAGTTTATTTTATTTTATTCGTTTTTATTCATTTATTTTTCTTTTTTTTTTACACTTTTTTTACACTTATTTACTCTGCTGGGTGCCTTGATCCCTCAAGGCACCCAGCAGAGCACCTGATCACTTATGATCACTTTTTGTACTGAGTGCCACGATACCTCGTGGCACTCAGTACTTCCTGCCGCTACCGGAAGTGATCGCTCGGGGGGAGCGATCACCGACGGACCGGCGGCAGGTAAGCATATTGCAAGGATGCCTCGATGTCGAGGCATCCCTGCAATATACACAGAGCAGCTGGAAGCGATACCGATCGCTTCCAGCGCTCTTTACAAGTGCCGGGCACCTCTCCGGTCAAACCGGATGTAGATCGCTCCCGGGGAGCGATCACAAGGTGCCCCGGCACTTGTAGCCACCATTGCACGGCTGCCTGGACTCCCAGGCAGCCTGCAATGGGGTTTGAGCTGCTGGAAGCGATCCGATCGCTTCCAGCGCTCTTTAGAAGTGCCGGGCACCTCTCCGGTCAAACCGGATGTAGATCGCTCCCGGGGAGCGATCACATGGTGCCCCGGCACTTCTCAGCGCCATTGCACGGATGCCTGGACTCCCAGGCATCCTGCAATGGCGTTTGAGCTGCTGGAAGCGATCCGATCGCTTCCAGCAGCTCAAAAACGGCAGGACGTACCATGTACGTCAGCGGGTCTAAGAGAGACCCGCTGCAATGACGTACATGGTACGTCCGCGGTCGGGAAGGGGTTAAAAGGAAGTTAGGTAATGTGGAAGGAAGAGAGATTGCATGTTCTATAGGTGTTCATGTAAAACATAACTTATGTTCATGCTCTGTGTTTACAATTTGCACAAAGGTTACGGCTCTCAAAACCCTTGCTTATAATAAATATAAAGTTAAGAAAGATGAATGTGTAAAAATATGTCCATAATTTGATACCAGAAACTCTTACCATAGTATAGTGTGAATGCTGATTTCCATTAACCTCTTAAAGACATATTATGAAATACTTAACTCGTGGTTTTCTGTTCATACCTTTTTCTTAGGAGTTAACTCTGGCGGGGCATACTAATACGCCCAGCTTGCCGGCCTCTTTGTTGGCTGCTGCAGGACAGCCTGCGAGGAGGCACCCACCAGAGCTCCACAGCAATAAAACTCACTGTGATACGCTCATACGCACTGCGAATTACTGAGTTCCACAGCAATGTGCAGTGTTGGGTTTTAAAATGTAATAATGTGGGGTGAAAAGTGGGCGGGGTGTCATCAGATAAAATGCACAATATCTGTATAACCAAACCGGCACAAACATTCATTTTTGCGGCACAAACGCAGCACTAACCAACAAGCCCGGTTTCGTGACTTTTGGGTGTTGTAGGGGGGGGCTGCATGACCTTTGACCTTTTAATAAATCGTTAATCTGGTTTCGTTTGAGCTTTTAATAAATCGTTAACTCAACTCCAACGTCATGCAGCCCCCTACAACACCCAAAAGTCACAAAACCGGGCTTGTTGGTTAGTGCTAGGTTTGTGCCGTTGAAATCTCCGTTCTATCTGGTTTTGTTTTTAAACGGCACTAACCAACAAGCCCGATTTTGTGATTTTTGGATGTTGTAGGGGGCTGAGTGACCTTTGACCTTTATTTCAGTCTCATGGTCTGAAAAAAACATTTGTGCTGCTTTCATTTTTGAGATATTCGCAATTGTTAATTTTTGTAGCACTAACCAAATATATTTTTTTTATTTGTGCCGATTGTAGGGGGGCCAGCTTCACACAGCTAAAAAAATAAACCACTTTTAGACGCGGTTTTTCACAAAAATTAGACCGCCAGGGAGGTTAAAGGGACCTTTGCAAATCTGGAGATATAGCCATGCAAGGATACCCTGTTACTTTGTACTTTTAGTCTATGGATTTAAAAAATGAAATTTAATATAACAAACCTAAAATATACACTTTATCCCCTCCCTGGTTATTATAACCAAAGATGACCATCACTCTTTCAGCACCAAAATATAGGTACATCACCATTGGATCCAGACCACCCACAAAGACCTCGGGAGGAAGGGAAGGCAACCCCCTTGAAGTGTTTGCCGAGGCACATCATACTAGGGGTTATTTATTTATAAAGGATTTTACCAGGAAGGATACAATGAGATTTCTCTCGTTTTCAAGTATGTCCTGGGTTCAAGAACATTAAAATGTTGGTTGTTACAGAAATACATTGTAATACAATGCAAAATATTAAACACAAATATACAGATTAACAGAATATAAATATGTAGGAAATAGTGATTATGTTACATGTTTACAGGTGCATTCTGTATTGAGGTATGTTAATAGGGAGCTCGAGTGACTTTAGACTGGGGGAAGATTTGATTGGCGTCTGGGAGGTTATTCCATGACTGCGGTGCTCTGTAGGAAAATGAGGATAAAGCCCCTTTTTGTATTGTGGTACTGCAAGTAAGGTGCAGGTCCTGGATCGGAGGTTATAGGATGAGGGAACTGCTGGAGGAAGCAGTCTATTCAGGTAGGGTGGCAGCTTTCCAGAAAAGCTATTAAACACCAGGTTGGAAAGGTGAAGGGTGCGTTTAGACTCCAGCGACGGCCAGTTTAGCTCTTTTAACATGTCACAATGGTGGGTCATGTAGTTATGCTGCCGCTTTGCACTACAATGTGAGTTATACAATGTGGTAAGTTTCTGAAGGTGTGTTTGCGGGGCCGCTGCATACACTACATCTCCGTATTCAATAGCCGGCATAAGCATTTGTTGTACAATCTGCTTTCTTACCGTGGGGTTCAGGCAGGATTTGTTTCTGTACAGGGCACCTAGTTTGGGGTAAATTTTAGATGAGATTTTCGATGTGGGGCCAAAGCATAGTGTAGCGCTCACTCCCGGAGGAGCCGCTGAAAATGAACCACGAGTCAGTCTCCCCGCACTAGGGAATAAATATACTCCAACACGCTGAACAGTTTTATATTTTAAAAGGTTTACTAAAAGGTTTGCAGCTCTTAAGACACGGTATATGCAGGAAAATTTACAGTACTTTCGTAACACGATAAACGCGTAGCGGTAAAAGAAACGAAAACACGAGGGCTTCGTATTTTCGGAAAAACCCCGACCGAGCAGAAAATTAAAAGATACGAAATTCGAGGAAAAACCGCGTAGCGGGACACAATAAAATACACAGTTCTCGTATCACGGTAAACGCGCAGCGGGAACAAAAAGAGGAAAAATGTTCGGAACGTAGCTTTAACTTTGCCCCCTTGTCCCGATTCGAAAAAGGAAACTGAGTCCTGTACAGGTTAAGTCCCAGAACGTGAAGTGATATGTATTTGTATGTGTAGGGTACTCGGGTACTTTTCAACTGGCCAGTGAGTTTACTTGAACGATGTCTTCGACTAGTCAGTTGGGGCCCTGTGGGTTTTAGAAGGAAAACAGCAGTGTACGTTCTTATTTACACACGGCCTTGGGGGCCTCTCACCCATCCAGCGCAAGCTTGAGGTTCCGCTGACCCAGGACGTCTCTCCGCTCGATATTGACTGGGGACGCCGACCACCGGATCTGTTGTCTGGCCTTCTGTCTGTCAGCCGCGACTCAGCCAGCTTACCGCCTGCTCCCCGCTTCAATCGACCGCGGTACTCCTTACTCGAGGGGTCTTCTCTCCTTAGCACTGCACTCGGATAATAGATGGTGATGTCTATCTCCCACAAGGCTGGGTGACCCAATCCTAAGGCCTGATCCACTTTGTCTGCGCTCCGGCCTATCTTTTGGTCTCTCCTTCTCTGTACGTGCATCCGCTCTCCTCTGCTCCCTGGCGCGCTCTGCCTGTTCTCCACGAGGTGCAGGATGTACAGGCTCTCCACAAACCCACCCACTTCCTGTTTCTTCGCAAAGCATGCATGGACATGTAGTTCAAGTGTCCAGGGTCTTTAATCGTGATAGTCTCCATCTTGTGGCCAAAAATGGGTACTGCCACAGTAAACTTTAACACATCGCTACAATAGATTTGGGTCTAACCACATACCTAGATAAGTGACTAGTCAGCGTGCCATTTGATTTTTGTCCCGACACATAGATGGATTTTGCAATTTATGTAGTTTAGGTGCTGTTCCAAAGAGCATCGTTACCGTTTTGTCAGAATTTAAGAAACGTTTGTTGAGTTTGATCCACTTTTCTACCTCTGTGAATTGTTCTTGCAGCACGGCCTCCAGCTGTGGGAGATTTGGTTTGCTGGTTGAGATTACGGTGTCGTCTGTGTACATGTGCACAGTTGAGGCTTTACAGATGTTGGGCAGATCATTTATGAATATTGTATATAGCAGGGGGCTGAGTATTGAGCCTTGGGGTACACCACAAGTGACGGGGAGGGAGGAGCTGCCAGAAATGGACACCTATTGCAACCGATCAGATACATATGATTGGTATTGGTGATTGCACGATAACCTGGTTTCAGAGTCTAAGTTTTTTTTAACAAGGTTACCAGGGCTCTAAACCAGGTGAGCAGGAATTTACATTTTGTGGACTACAGTCCAATTGAGGATGCATTAACATTCTGAACTATGAGATTCTCTATGTCCCTCTGAGAAATTGTGACAGACTACCCAGAATAGAAGGTGGTGTTACTCCTTAATAAGCGGACACACTACGCTACCCACAGAGCCAACAGAAGGGCTCCACCATTTGTGAGTTGGATACCATAGGTTTATTTTTGACTCACTGGCTTGAACTGTCAGAGCAGAAAACAAAATATCCTGTAGTGCAGTATTGCTCAGAGATAAACGGATCCCAAAGACACCAAAAGTGGACAATTATACCTACAGCAGTTAAAGATTCACCTGCTCAGAAAATGCATCACCAAATACCCTTTGCCACTACATATGGTGCTGTGCACACATATAGGCTTTAGCTGTTATATATATATATATATATATATAATAAATGTTGCATAGAAGTAGTCCAAATGTATTATATGCAATACTGTTTCAAGAAATTTTAAACAAAGTGAGATTAATAACACCCACTGTTCGATTTCTAGATTGACCCTAGCCTAAAGGTAGGATAGTTGTCCGAACGTGATTTCTACGGACTGTGCTTCCATGCAGTATGGACGTATGTTCGTATGGAAGACGAAGTAGTGGCCACAGTCCGTTTTTTTTCACCGACGTATATTTTGACAGATGTAGCAGGGAAAATAAATTCAAAGCAAGACCATATTGTCCGTGAGAAATGCTGGACGTATAAATGCAGTCTGTCTGACCACGTTCCATCACTCACACATACAGCTATGTAGACGTTGCGGACACAGCGCACTTTGTGCGGACGTTCTAGGGGTTGTACGTTCTTGCGTCCATGGGCTGCGGCCGTTGTTCGTCCACAGTTCAGTGCGGACGTACTTCGTGTGTCTGGCTCCGTTGGGCTTTCTTTCATGCTATCATGGACGTACTTTTAGGCGCCATCACGGACGTTAACACTACGCTCGTCTGACATCAGCCTTATAGGTACCCGTTTGCGCTTTAGAGTTTTTTACTCCTGAATGGTTTTGTTTTTTGTGCCATACTTATGGTCTATATAAAGTTTTTGGCCCACTTTAATTACGTAAACACGGAAGTCTGCTGGTTGAAGTCCAGGGCTGATTATTTTTTTTATTTTGTCGCAGTCCAGCCCTGTTGCCTGGGAATTACAGACCTGTGAGCTTAACATCTGTGGCTGGGAAAGTATTTGAGGGGTTACGAAGGGATAATATTCAGGAATTTATTGGGAGGTATAATGTAATTGGCAAAAATCAGCATGGTTTCATGAAACACAGATCATGTCAGACTAGCCTAATTGCAGTCTATGAAGAAGTAGGTAGAAGTATAGATCAGAGGGTCACAGTGGATGTGATGGACTTGGATTTTGCCAATGCTTTTGACACAGTTCCACACAAGGTTATTTAAATTTTTAAAAATTTGTCTAGATGAAAATACTTGTTCTTCGCTAGAAAACTGGCTAAAAGAGAGGGTACAGAGAGTGGTCATAAATGGTACATTTTCAAGATGGTCACCAGTGGTAAGTAGTGTCCCTCAGGGGTCTGATAGGACTGACTCTTCACTTTATATATATAAATGACCTTGAAATAGGCATCGCAAGTCCTATGTGTCAGTGTTTGCAAATAACACAAAACTAGAAAAAGCAATACAATGTGAGCAGGATGTTACGTTGCTGCAGAGGGATTTGGATATATTGGTGGACTGGGCATTTAAAGGGAAGCTTAAATTTAATGTAGATAAATGCAAGGTTATGCACTTTGGAGTGAAGAACACACAGTACCATTTAGAGTATAATTTGTTTGAGGTAGGGAAATGAAGGCAGGAGAAGGATTTGGGAATAATCATGGACTTCAAAACAAAGTAACAATGCCCAAAGTCAACCAGCAGCCACCATGACCAGCAAGGTATTGTCATGAATTCAGAGGAATTCATTCTCGGGATGAAAACATAATTTTGTCTCTTTTATAAATCAATGGTAAGACCGCACCTTGACTATGCCGTGCAATTTTGGGCACCTGTCTTAAAGGATAATTTGGTGCTACAAAAAGTGCAGAAACTGGCAACTAAATTAAAACAGGTTTAAGCTTGTTAACTTAAACCTTCAATTCCCCTTATTAGTTTAGAGAAACAGCGCTTAGAGGGGATCTGATAACTTTATAATGGCCCCGTATATAATTATATAAACCATTGTCTGGAAACCTATTCATTAACAGGACTATACACCGGACACGAGTTCACCCATTTAGACTGGACGAAAGGAAATTCAGCCGAAAGCATAGGAAGGGTTATTTTATGGTGAGAACAATAAATCTGGAATTCTGTTCCAGGAAGCCTGTTGAGGTGGTTGGGTCCGACTGTACTGACTTAAAAAAAAGACTGGATGACTTCCTGCAAAAAAACATAATATTAAAGGGTTATATTTCGTATGTGGGTAAAAGCTGCTTGATCCAGGGAGAAATCTAAATGCCACTCTGGGGTCAAGAAGGATTTTTTTCCCTGTGTGTTGCATATTTGCAAGCGCTTCAGACGGGTTTTTTTTTTCTTTGTTTTGGATCGACGGCAGTAGGTGATGTGTGAAAGCCTGAACTCGATGGGCGCATATGTAACTGTTCTAGACAAAAATGCTATATATTGTGTGTAAAAGACATGGGGCCCTATTCCATTGTTGTCCATATGATAACTACAGGAGACATTATATGTAATGTCTCCTTTAGTTCATAACTGGAACTGCTGTTGCATTCTTGCCACAAACTGGGCTTACCGATCGAATGGTGCAATTCCCTGTGTGAAGTTACTGTACATTAATGCCTACTATACTTTTGTGTGACAGCAGTCCCCTCCACCATTTAACCCCTTCCTGACTGCTACCGTATAGATGTCCGGTCAGGAAGTCCCCTTAATGGCGGACGTACTACGTAAGTCAGACTCCCAACTTTCCTCCCTATACTCCCCGCTCTCACGGCAGACTGGAAGTCTTCCGCCTTTTCAGGGGGCCCAGGCCAGCGCCATGTCATCAGTGTATGATGACATCATTGCCAGGCGCCTGCAGTAAAATATGTGGAAATGGGGGGGGCTCCTTTGGAGCCCTCTCCCAAACTGTTCCACTTAAAAAAAAAATTGGTACTGCTGGAAAAGGGAAAGAGTCTCTCTTTTTCAGCGGTGTCTCTCATTGAACCCTTCGTTGCTGGATTGCGATTTGGCGCCAAATCGAGATTCAAAACCCAGAAGTGGCTGATGGCTGGATGTCAGCCAGCCTCTGGGTCACCCCCACCCACTCACATAGTCACCATATGTGAGGATTTCAATAGACCAGTTACCTCCCTAGCTGCCAAGTGGAGATCGTGGGATCCTTTGGAACGGTTATTCACCTGTTCAACCATAATTTACTGCTTTCATATTAAGAGCACCCAGGGGCCTACCTCATGATGCTGCCAAGATACCCGCTGTCATTCTTTGTGGAGTGCAGGCAGCAGATAATGTGGCGATTCTAGGAGCAATACCATCCTTTTGGATGCAGGGCAAGGGGGCAATGCCGAACTGCGACAAGGACAAAAAGGCACAGAATTTTACGCACAGCAGCCTGTTTAAAAGACAAATACATGCGTTTGCATACATAACCGTATATCCATGTGTGTAAACGTATTGCTCCTACACCCCGGGGACATGTAGCAATTAAACTCACTGTAATGTGCAGTGTATGAGCGTATCCCACAGCAATAAACTATCAGTAAATGTAATGTGTGGTGTTTTGAGCGTATCACAGAATCCACAGCAACAAAACTCACTTGAGCTGTCAAGATCAAATTTTAAAACCAATGTGAGATCAGACTGACCAATAGATCCGGATGTGTTGAGAGCATGTGGGAAATTTTGGCGAGACCTGATACATTTATTTAGGGCTTCACCCCCTGATTAAGGAATTCTGTAACGAACTCTACACAGGGCTATTTTTGAGCTCTTCGATTCACAAACTACCAGCGACTATGAATTTGGAGCTCTGGGAAAGTATGACCAACTGCATCTAGATAACTGGGAAACATTGAACACCAAAATATTTTCCATGTGACTGAATGAGAACTAGTTCCATGTCTAACCATATTTTTTTTTTCTATAATTTCCAGGACTTGTGAAGGCTAGTAGGTATTTGCCACCCAGGGCGACCCAAATCCTTCTAAAATGGTTGATGGATAACCGTTCTAATCCATATCTGGATGAGGCAGAAAAGGCCAGATTGGTACAACAGACTTCATTAACAAAAACTCAAGTGAGTAACCAAATACAATACTTAATCTGATATATTCTGTAGAATCTATATAAAAAATAATTGGGACTACAGTGTTACAAGTGCAGTAATTGCCATAGAAACCACCAAAATGTTTGTGCTCCGTAATCACTTTAAGAAGCTTTTTACTAAAATACTTTTTAAAAACCATTGTTATACATAACAAAAAGTTATTTCACATCTAAACCATCAGGCTGATCAACTACTTGGTAGCCCCCCCCCATCTTATTTTAACCAATCAAATTCTTGTAAAGAAACACTAAGAAATATAAACACATTTATCAGATCGGCACATTTTTATACTTGCATGCAAATCTTTCTCACGGACTCTTTGCAGGTATGCGACTGACAAATGCGAGAACTATTTTGTACAGCATGAAAGACAGAAAATCAAATCCCACTGTCCCAAACCAACAAAAATGGAGGCAGGAAATAGGAGTCACCTGCACCTATAAACGAAGAGCCTGTTGTGGATTACATGTGGAACAATTTAGAAACGCTGGCTATGGTGGCTTCTCCAGTGAAGATGCAAATGGATAAAGAACAGGCCGAGATGAATGGAGAGCTTCTCCCACATTCCACCTGATTTTTATTTAAAATCTAACTTACCTTTTGGTTGTTGTGCTTTCTGCTCCATAGGATACCACCAAAAATATACAATTTTTTTTTTTAAGTACTACAAGAAAAGTAGATGGATTTTATTCAGCAAATGTAGAATAGTCCAGAATGGCTTCAAACACCAGTAGAAACATTGAATAGGAGGTTTAGCATAGGTTTGGTAAATTTAAGTATAGGAAACTATGGTAAACAATGGTATTTAAAAATATTGACTTTTACTCCATGTGAAATATTCTACTTTTTAATTCAAGTGATTATACAGTCGGCAACTTTATAATTTGTTAAATATTTTACTATTTGATATATTTTAATGGATAATTTCTAAAGGTTATAAATAAAGCACTTGTGGAATTTCTTCATAGAGTGTTAATTTCTGCAGAGGTTTGAGATCTGTCCGCATTGAGCTAATCACTTGGCCTGTGACCCACAAGGCACCTTTGCCGCCACCCTCTCCCCTGTGTTTCCACACCAAATATTGGACCCTAATACGAAGTTGGTGCTAACTTAACCAGAGCTGTTGTAAACTTACCAGAGCCATTATAGTCTATGGAGTTGTTAAATTTACAACTCTGGTTAAGGCTGGGGTCAGACGAGCGTGATTTCTACGGGCTGTACGTCCGTGCAGTACGGACATCGTCAGTACGGATGACGCAGTAGTGGTCACACAGTCCGTTTTTTCACTGAAGTTATTTTTGACGGATGTAGGAGGGAAAAATAAATTACAATGAAAAAACATTCTGTCCGTCAAAAATGCTGGACGTATAAATGCAGTCCGTCTGACCACGCTCCATCACTCACACACAAAGCTATGCAGACGTTGTGGACGTGGCGCACTCCGCACGTCCGTTCTAACAGTATTACGTTCTTGCCTAACCTGCGTCCGTTTGCCGCGGCCGTTGTGCGTCCGCAGTTCAGTGCGGACGTACTTCATGTGTCAGGCTCCAATGGACTTTCTTTCATGCTATCACGGACGTACTTTTAGGCGCAATCACGGACGTGAACACTACGCTCGTCTGACCCCAGCCTAAGTTAGCACCAACTTCTTAATTATTGTCCATTGTCGGTTCCCCTAATATTTTTTCAAATGTCAAATCACCCCCATTTCATCCAGGGGCGGATCCAGAGACTAGTCTCGGGAGGGGCACTGACAGAAAATAAGGTGTTTTAGCAGAGAGTCCGACTCACGAGAATTTACAGAGGGCCCGGCTCACAGGAGCTTACAATCTAGAGGAGCAGAGGGCCCGGCTCACAGGAGTTTACAATCTAGAAAAGCAGAGGGCACCCAGGAGTTTACAATCTAGAGGAGCAGAGGGCACCCAGGAGTTTACAATCTAGAGGAGCAGAGAGCCCCCAGCTCACACATGGATTTGCCCCCAGCTCATGGATTTACCCCCAGCTCATGGATTTGCCC
Organism: Leptobrachium leishanense; assembly: GCA_009667805.1. Lineage (NCBI taxonomy): Eukaryota > Metazoa > Chordata > Amphibia > Anura > Megophryidae > Leptobrachium > Leptobrachium leishanense. The sequence continues at coordinate 125,525,248 of CM019067.1, read as the reverse complement.
AGGTCATGGATTTGCCCCCAGGTCATGGATTTGCCCAGCTCATGGATTTGCCCCCAGCTCATGGATTTGCCCCCAGCTCATGGATTTGCCCAGCTCATGGATTTGCCCCCAGGTCATGGATTTGCCCCCAGGTCATGGATTTGCCCAGCTCATGGATTTGCCCCCAGGTCATGGATTTGCCCCCAGGTCATGGATTTGCCCAGCTCATGGATTTGCCCCCAGGTCATGGATTTGCCCCCAGCTCATGGATTTGCCCCCAGCTCATGGATTTGCCACCAGCTCATGGATTTGCCCCCAGTCATGGATTTGCCCCCAGGTCATGGATTTGCCACCAGGTCATGGATTTGCCCCCAGGTCATGGATTTGCCCCCTGCTCATGGATTTGCCCCCAGCTCATGGATTTGCCCCCTGCTCATGGATTTGCCCCCAGGTCATGGATTTGCCCCCAGGTCATGGATTTGCCCCCAGGTCATGGATTTGCCCCCAGGTCATGGATTTGCCCCAGGTCATGGATTTGCCCCTGCCTCATGGATTTACCCCCAGCTCATGGATTTGCCCAGCTCATGGATTTACCCCCAGCTCATGGATTTGCCCCCAGCTCATGGATTTCCCCAGCTCATGGATTTGCCCAGCTCATGGATTTACCCCAGCTCATGGATTTACCCCCAGCTCATGGATTTGCCCCCCAGCTCATGGATTTGCCCCCAGCTCATGGATTTGCCCCCAGCTCATGGATTTGCCCCCAGCTCATGGATTTGCCCAGCTCATGGATTTACCCCCAGCTCATGGATTTGCCCAGCTCATGGATTTACCCCCAGGTCATGGATTTGCCCAGCTCATGGATTTACCCCCAGCTCATGGATTTGCCCAGCTCTCACCTGGATATTGCTCCAGGCCTCCAGCTCCGGTGTTCAGGGGACCCAGATGCCGCCGGGCAGCGCAGGAGCGCCTGCCCGGTCCTGAAGAGTGCGTCCTTGTAAAGGGGAGGCGGCTGCGTGCGTGCGCAGGTCACGCGGTCCGGCCAGTCAGGTGGTACAGAGACTCAGTACCACCTGATTAGCCGGACCACGTGACCGGCTGCGCCTGCACGCAGCCGCATCCCCTTTACAAGGACGCACTCTTCAGGACCGGGCAGGCGCTCCTGCGCTGCCCGGCGGCATCTGGGTCCCCGGCTCAAATCTCGGGGGGGGGCAATTGCCCCGTTGCCCCCCCCCCCTGGATCCGCCCCTGATTTCATCCACCTTTTAATATAAAGCTGCTAATCTCTTCCCACCCCCTCACATATTTCCCTAACCTTCTAATGTCTTTCTCTTCCACCTCACATCCAAGTATTCAGATGTATTGATTCTCCGATAAAGAGAGCACTTTTTGTGAGATCTTCTCTAAACTCAGTCTGTGCTTCACTCACAAATAGAGGATTTTGTCTGTCACTCCTCTATGTTGTGGAGTTGTTCATGCAACTTAGAGGAAGTGATGTGTAACAATAGGCATAAGGCTATCCTAAACAAAAGATAAATCCAGGTAAAGTATCCATGTAATTGGGCAGACTAGATGGGCCGACAGGTTCTTATCTGCCGACATTTTTCTATGTTTCTAATATGTGCACAAGCAATACATTGCATTACTACTTCACTTTTTGGGTGATGCAATGTATTCTATTAATTCAGTTGGTCGAGGAAGAACTGTATGGGGCATTCTGAAATAGCAAACTTGAAACAAAAAGATACAACAGTGCAGTACAGGGTAAAAGGGGTGAAGACCCTTTTTATGAAGTCCTTCTCCCCCCCCCCCCAGGAGATGGCACCTACAATCCCAAGAACCCTTAGTTGGCTTTTTAGTATTCCCCTGAGATCAGTAGGGGTGGGCCCCATCCCTTTTTCAGATGGCATTTGTACATTGGGGGGGGGGTCATCTCCTGTGAATATCAGACACTTCACAGGTTCATTGTGACCATTTTGGCATTTTTAGAATAGCTGACTAACATATGAAGGCTAATAGGCATTTCCCACCCAGTGATCCAAATCCTTCTAAAATGGCTGAAGGCTAACTTCGGCCTCATCCGAATATGGATTAGCACAAAGGCCTGATTGGTACAACAGACTTCATTAACAAGAACTCGAGTAATTGACCCTATACTTGAGAACCTAAAGAATATATCAGAGCTTCTACGTTTAAAAAAAAAAAAAAAAAAAGTTGGTATTACACCAACAAAAAAAATTTGATAATTGCCAAATAATCCAATGTTTGCTCCATAATTTTTTTAAAGAATCCTTTTATGTAGGATAATTGTTTTTATAAAGTATCTTTTTATAATAAAAAGCGCACATCTAAACCATCAGACTGATCCAACTACTTTGTACCTCACAGCTAATCTTGTGTATTTCTTAGTGTTTCTTTAAATTTGTCAGATCGGCACATTTTTATACTTTCATGCAAATCTTTCTCACTGACTTCCTCTCGTCGCTTTGCAGGTATGTGACCATTTTGTGCAGAATACGTCTTCTCGCATTTGTCAACCAAAGTCAGAAAATCAAATGCCACTCTCCCAAACCAACAAAAAATGGAGTCAGGGAATTCATCGACTCACCTGCACCTATAAACGAAGAGCCTGTTCTAGATGACATATGGAGCAATTTAGAAATGCTATGGCGGCTTCACAGGTGGAATGTGGGAGAAGCTCTCTGTTCATCTAGGCCTGTTCTTTATCCATTTTCATCTTCAACGGATTTTTAATTTAGATAACTTGCCTATTGGTTGTACTTTTTTAAAAAATTGTGCATTATGTGGTTTGTGCCCGTTAGGATACCAAAGTATACAAGAAAAGTAAATGATTTTAAGTAGCATATATAGAATAGTCCAGAATGCTTCAAACACCAGTAGAAACATTGTAAAGGGGAAACAATGGTATTCTAGTATTTAAAAATATTCACCATTACCCAATGTGAAATATTCTACTTTTTAATTCAAGAGATTATACAGTCATCAGTTGGCAACTTTAATTGGTTAAATATACATTTTACTATAGATATTTTTACATTTTTTTTTAATGGAGAATTTCTAAAGTTTATAAATAAAGCACTTGTGGAATTTCTTCATGGAGTCTGTCAATTTCTGCAGAGTTTTGAGTTCTGTCCGCATTGAGCTAATCACTTGGTCTGTGACCCACAAGGCACCTTTGCCACCACCCACTCCCCAGTGTTTCCACACCAAATATTTGGCCCTAATACAAAGTTGGTGCTTATTTAACCAGAGCTGTTGTAAACCGAGCCATTATAGCCTATGGAGTTAAGTTTACAACAGCTCTGGTTAAATTGGCACTAACTTCTTAATGTTGCCCATTGACATTGTCTGTTCCCCTAATATTTTTTCCAATCACTCCCATTTCATCCACTCTCTAAATCTAATTTCGTCCCACCCCTCACATATTTCCCTAACCCTCAAATGTGAGGTGGAAGAAAAAGACATACTCAATACATATCAATACTTTCTTCAACTGGGATTCTCCAAACTTTGAGATAAAGCACTGAGTGCAGCCCAGGATGAGGAAATGATGTGTAACAACTCCAAAACATTTAGGAGGATAGACAGACAAAATCCTCTGTCACATTAACAATATGAGCACAAGCAACAGATTTCATTATTACTTCACTTTTTGGGTGATGCAATATAATTTATTAATTCAATTGGTCTTGAACTGTAAGGGCTTTCTGAAATAGTAAGCTTAAAACAAAAATACAACAGTGCAGTACATTGTAAAAGGTGCGAAAACCCTTTTTATGAAGTTCTCCCCTGAGGAGATGGCACTTAAAAGCCAACTAAGAGGGCTTTTGGGATTTTTAGTATTCAAGTGAGGCCAGTAGGGGTGGCCCCTTCCCTTTTTCAGATGGTTTGGGGGTCATCTCCTATGAATATCAGACACTTTAGAAGGTTAGTTGCCCATTATAAAAAATGCCAAAATGGTTGCAATGGACCTTATATTTATTTGCGCCTACCTCTGGTCCGTTTACATTCAAAGAATATAAACTAGGCTCCAGCAGTATGTGGATTGAAAACAAACTAATTCCTCTGAAGTACAGGCAGGATTTCGAAGAGGCAGAGATCAAATTGCCAACATATGCTGGATCATGGAGAAAGCTAGTGAGGTCCAGTAAAACATCTACCTTCTGCTTCATTGACTATGCTAAAGCTTTTGATTGTGTGGATTACAAATTGTGGCAAGTTCTTAAAAGAGATGGGAGTACCAGACCATCTTATTTGCGAAACCTATATGCGGGTCAAGAGACACAGTGAGAACTGGACACGGAACCACTGATTCAAAATTGGGAAAGTAGTCCGGTAAGGCTGTATACTGTCGCCCTACCTATTTAACTTAAAGGCAGGGCTAGATGAATTAAGATGTGCTCTGCATATCTCATAAATTCGAATTAAAGATTGCCAGGAGAAATAAACCACCTGATAGGTAGATACTACTTTAATGGCAGAAAGTGAGGAAGCACTAAAGAGCCTCGCTACAGGTGAAAGAGCGTGCCATGATCTTAGCCGATTGCAACAGTTGGCTTGAAACTCAACAGTAAGGAAACTGTCTCAATTCCTGGCAAATAGATGGGGAGGAAATTAAGGTAGTGACAGGTTTTATTTTCTTGGCTGCAGTCCCTATCTGCGGTGATTTTGGAGCCCAAGACATTAATGACTAATCTTTCAGGGTAATGTCTCAGCATACTTAAAAGAATCTTGCTCCTGGGGAGAAAAGCTATGGCAAATCTAGACTGCTTTTAAAGATCTGGAGAAAATAAGTGGTCAGGACAAGAAATATCATTATTAGAAAGGTATGGGAAATAATTTCACTAAACAAGAACGAGAGGCATTGAGATCATTAAAGGAAGACCATAATGCTGTCATAAAACCGGCAGATAAGGGGGTGGTATTGTCCTTGTATAAATGTGAAAGACAATTATTCTTTGTCATATTCAATTAAACAACACCGCAACCTATAAAAGCTTGTCGAAAGCTCCTACTAACGACATGAAAAAAACTTTAAGACTGTTAGTCGTATATCCTTAATCATCTTCCTTCTTCGTTAAAATATTAGATCTTTCGATAAGTTATGCTAAAATTCCCACTTTTGTGTAGCTTCAGTAACCCATAAAGAAAACCCTCCAGGTCGACCCCTAGTCTCGGGTATAGGATCCATTTCATCTACGTATTCAGATAGTCAAAAAAACAAGAGCCTATTTAAGGGACACTAAAAGATATTATTAAAATCCTTATGCAACAAACTTGGCAGGACAATTACTGGTTGGTCACGGGCGATGTATTATATAGTAGTATATAAAGAGGTGACAACATCCGAAGGGTTGGGAGGCCACATCTCAACTTTTAGAATTGGATGGACAGATTCCTACCACACAGAAAATTCACCCTGAAGAGCATAGAATGGATTCTAAATAACTATTTCTGGTTTGGTAGGGATTATTATATCCAAATAGCAGGGATGGTGATGGCATAGCTGGGTGCGAATCTCGTTCGATTTATTTATGGCATACTGGGAATCCTTTTTTTTTTTTTTTGGGTGCGGATCTCGTTACCTAGCACCGTTATATTGATATTTTTATCTGGAGGTGTGATGAGAATTCCCTGCAAGGTTTTCTGGACACACTTAATACTAATGATATGAATATCCATCTGGATTTCAATTACAGTCAAAAAGAGGTTATCTTTTTTTAAATTCTCCAATATAAAACGTATTTTTAGATTTAAGAAAATTATATTAAAACAAACCGGTGGACGTAAATAGTTATATCCACTATCAAAGTCATTTTTCCACCTGGTTGACCAATATCCCGATAGTGCAATTTCTCTTCACTCGAGTGACGGAACCGTTCCCTTCCGTCTGTCCTGGCTCTCCAGACACTCCTTTGTTGCGGTCAGCATGGCTACTGGGAGCGCTGTCCTCCGCTCCTTGAGAAGCTTAACCCGCCTGCTTCTGATTCTCTGCCCTGGAGCCGTTAGGAATTTCCAGAAGGCCGCTCGGTGCCTTCTGAGGTTGAGTGTATAGTGTAGCGTCGCTGAAATAAAACACCAGACGCGGCTGTATGCTTTGAGAGAGAATCCTGTTTTAGTCTCAGAGTTCTGACCTTTTAATGAACAAAAACACCACCATTTATGCTGAAATCCAACAGCCATAATTAGCATTTTAGTAGGACGATGTGCGTCATTTATGCAAATTACATTGTCAGATATTTACAATAAACATTCTTTAGCCCACACAACATTTGCATAATCTATTGTTCTAACACATCAGACTAAAGACAAACACTATCACAGACTTCTTGAATCAAATTATGCAACAGGACTGTTCCTCTTATCCGGCTGCATAAATTACACAGCAGTAAAGCTTGTTTACTGGCTATACAAAAACACATTTACCTACAGAAATATAAGTATATTTAAAACTAAAGTTACGCCATTTTACACTAAACCAATTGTATAGTGTGATTTTAAATATATTTTACATCGTTTGGTTTTAGTTTAAATTAAACAGTCTCTTGGAGTTTGAAGCATGGAGCGTTACATCAGCTCCATGACATATGTCCCCCCTTCCAGAACGGCAGGGCAAGCTTAGATCCCAAACGGATCGCTTGCCACTGACAAGACTTCTCACCTTGTCCCTATTCTGCGCCATCCTCAAAGTTCCAGGGTGCTGGCGCACAAGCACCATCAGTGGGGTCTGACGGTCGCTGCAGGGTTGTGGGTTCATAGTCAGTCAGGAGGAGGCGAGCCCACGGGTTTTTCCACTTGTCCTTGTGGGCTGGCCTGCTGTCCGAGGGGTGCCCTATACTCTGGGGCCCGGCCTGTCGCTGGTGTAATCCTTTTCTGGTGTCCCCTCCTGGGGAAGTGTCTCGCTGTTGGGGAGAGGTACCGCCTGTACCTTCTTCCAGGGTATCAATAACCCAGGGGGAACGTGTGCCAACTGCACGTGCCCCTGGTGCTCTGGCCAGCCGTTGAGGGGAATAGGCCGGAGGCCTCTTGCCTCACCTAACGGGTTGGGAGGATGGGCAGAGGTTGGAAATGCTCTGCCCCGTAGCCAGCGCTTCTGCTGGGGGGGTGGATGCTGGGGAAGTGCCTCCTTGCGGGAGAATGGCGTCCTCCATTCTCAGGGGAGCCATTGGTCAGGAGGGTAGCACCCTCTGTAAAAACTTGCCTGGATCCTCTGGGCACAAGTTGGGTGGTGGCCAAAGGCCAGCAGCACTCTCCCATATACAACACCCGTCCCCCCAGCAGAAGAGCTGGCAATGGGGCAAACAGTTTACCTCCAGTCGGGGTAGGGTCGTCGGCTGCGGGGCTGGCAGCCCCTGGGAGTCCTCACCGAAATCTTTTGTGTGGACCGAAGAAGGTGGGCAGAGGCCAGCGGCGCTCTGCCCTGTTGCCAGTGCTTCTGCTGGAGGGGTAGATGCTGGGGACGTGTCTCCGGGCGGGAGAATGGTGTCCTCCATTCTTGGTGGGGTCAATAGTTGCTGGGCAGGCAGCCTGTGGAGATCCTTGCTCGGGTCGTCTTGGTGCAACTTGGGGAGTGGGCAGAGGCTAGCGGCGCTCTGCCCTGTCGCCAGCATTTCAGCTGGGGGGATAGACACTGACGAAGTGTCTTCTGGCGGGAGGATGGCATCCTCCATCTCCAGTGGGGTCATGGGCTGCAGGAAAACCAGTCCGGGGGGATCCTCTCCTGGATCCGTTGTGACCATTAGGAAAGGTGGGCAGAGGGCATCAGCGCTCTGCCCCGTCGCCAGCGCTTCAGCTGGGGGGATAGATACTGACACAGTGTCATCTTGCAGGAGAATTGTGTCCTCCGGGTCTGGGGATGGGCAGAGGCCAGCGGCACTCCGCCCTGTTGTCAGCGCTTCCTCCTCTGCTGTGGTCATGAGGGGGAACCAAGGGAGCGCCTCGGGCTCCAATTCTTCTGTGTCACTTTGACTGCCCTCTTCTTCCGCCAGACAGTCCCAGGTAATGTTCCACAGCTAGGCCTGAGCCCCATCGCACAGCCTTTTGTAGGCCTTTTTGAGTTCCCATTCCTGCTCAACCAGGAACTCCTGGACCTCCGGTTTGAGGAACTGGAAGACCTTGACGATGACTGTGATACAGAGGAACTGGAGTTGTTCCGGCTCCTTGTATACAGCAGCCCTGTGCCGCCGTGTTGGGCCGTAAACTACTGGAAGGCTCTGTAGCTGGTGTCCAGTATAATTTCGCTCTGGACCAGTTCGCCTGTCAGCCATTCCTCTTGGGGCTGTTCTCCCAAAAAGGGCACCCGTAAGTACCACTGGTGCTCGTACCTCTCCGTATAAGTGGGAAGGGCTTCTTCAGGGCAATCCTCCTGTTGGATGGCCTCGTTCCACATCTCCTGGCGGACAAAATCTTTCCACCAGTGCTCGTCCTGCCAGGCACCAAGTTCATACGCCTGGGCCATCACCCTCCTTACTCTTTGCTGGAACCGGTCTCTTATGGATGGGCTTTCTATCCAGCTGGCCTGTATCTCCGCCATCCGCAGTTCATGCTGGCGCTCCTTTTCTCGCTCCTCTTGTTGTTGGATTTCCCTAATGGCCTGTTGTATGGTGGCTTCTGACGGGACGGCACCGTACATAGCTATCCTCTCTCGGACTTTCTTTTGGAAGGGGTCTTCTGTGGCCGTGGTCCCTGTGCCCCAGTTCCATTGATCCATTGCAACCAGTTCGCCTACCAGGGTGTCTTTAGTTTTTGAGCCAGCGGACCCTCCTCGATTCTCCAATATGTCTCTCAGCATGTCCCTCTTGCAGAATGGCCAGCTATGCCAACTACGTTTCTTCTGGGGTTGGAGAGCTTATCCCACCGCTTGCCACCAGTGGGACGGAACCGTTCTCTGCCACCTGTCCTGACTCTCCAGACACCCCTTCGTTGCGGTCAGCCCGGCTACTGGGAGCGCTGTCCTCAGCGCCTCAAGCAGCTTGACCCGCCTGCTTCTGATTCTCTGCCCTGGAGCCGTTAGAAGGCACCGAGCGGCCTTCTGAAAATTCCTGAGGTTGAGTGTGTAGCGTAGCGTCGCTGAAATAAAACACCAGACGCGGCTGTATGCTTTAAAACAGAGACTGAAACAGAGAGAGAATCCTGAGAGTTCTGACCTTTTAATGAACAAAAATGTCACCATTTATGCTGAAATCCAACATCCATAATTTAGCATTTAGGACGATGTGCGTCAGTTAGATATTTACAATAAACAATGTAATTGCATAAATGACATTCTTTAGCCCACACAACATTTGCATAATCTATTGTTTTAACACATCAGACTAAAGACAAACACTATCACAGACTTCTTGAATCAAATATGCAGCCAGATAAGGGGAAAAGCCTGTTGCATAAATTACACAGCAGTAAAGCTTGTTTACTGGCTGTACAAAAACACATTTACCTACAGAAATACAAGTATATTTAAAACTAAAGTTATGCCATTTTACACTAAACTAATTTAAACTGAAACCAAACGATGATACGATTGAACATAAAGTCTCTTGGGGTTTGAAGCATGGAGCGTTACATCAGCTCCATGACAACTCTCAAAAAATAATCTCTATCGGGACAATTAATGAGGGAATCCTTAAAATCCTTTAGAATTTTTTTGGAGAAACAATATCTAGAATCTGTATTGAAAAAAGCCTTGGAGAGAGTGGATATAACTGACAGATCTATCCTTTTATTAGGTAAAAATGATAAACGATGAGAATGATTTTCATGTCCCTACTTGCTTTTCAATTTTGATAGAAAGCCTTTCAAGTCTTCATCTTCCCTAAGAATATACCAATATTTATTGACCGTCTTTTTAATGTCTTTATGTGCCCTGAGTGAGAAACCGGCTATTACTTTGAACCAGTGTTCGTCTTAAATTGGGGGCACCTCAAAGTTATATTAAAAGAACAAAAGATAGAGTTCTTACAGGATTGCCAGCCTTTACAGTAAAAAAAAAACCAGTTTCCTGTTGTATTTCATTATACATTTTCCACTGGTTATAATATTAGGGTGGTTACAAGTCAAATATCACCTAGACCAGTGTTTCTCAAGTGGTGGGTCGTGACCAGGGCCGGACTGGGTCGCGGGGCAAGTGCCCCAGGCCTCTCTAATGCCTGGGACCCGCTGATGCATCTTACATGCGGCAGTGGGTCCCAGGTGGCGTGGCTACCTCTGAATGTTCCCAGGCGCCACCTGAGACTCACTGCATCTGGCAAGATACTCTGTAATGGCAAGGTGGGAAGGGGAAAGAATCTGTAATGGGAAGGTGTGGGGTGGGACTCAGTGACTGGTGGCACGCTCTGTACTGCCAAAACCAGGAGCCACTGTGCAAAATGCACATCTCAGTGAAGCAAAGTATATTTATATAGGCCAGCCTCCAATGGAGGCATTTTTTGACTGAAGAGCAATGGAATAGCACCATTGGTCCAAGCCAGGGTCTCTCTGAGAAGTCTGCAGCGCGCGTCTGGCACTGCCTACTTCCTGAACCTACGCTTTTCAGTGCCTCAATTAGGGATGAGCCGAACACCCCCGAGATCGGTTCGCATTTGAATTCGAATTCGAACTCAATACAAGTCAATGGGACTCAAAATTCGATGTTTAGAGTGCCCTTCAAGAGGGCATATATGCTAGATATTTGCCATAAAAAGGTGTATGGGGGTCCGGGTAGTGCCCTGGGGGACAGGAAACAAGGACAAAAAGTAAAAAAAAAAGAAGTTTTTAACCCCTTCACTGCTGACGACGTGTGGGACACGTCCTCAGTTACTCCCGCTGTATGCTGAGGAAAACGTGTCCCACACATCATCAGCTTTGCGGGACCCCCAGCGGAGATACTCACCTCTTTGTCCGGGGTCCCGCGGCGTTCTGACTTCAGCGTCCTCAGACGCTAAGTCAAGCTCCTCCCGACGTAAATGACGTCATCGCGCCATACGCGATGACGTCATTTCCAGGCGACCCTCCGGCAATGCCGGGAGATCGCCTGGAAGGGAGAGGGGGGCATCCGTTCGGATCCCTCTCCCTCCCGATCGGGAGGTCCCACAAAAAAAAGCCAGGCACCACTTTAAAGGGGAGAGTCTCCCCTTTTAAGCGGTGCCTGGCTTTAACCCCTTAGGCACCAGGTTGCACTTTGGCACCGAATTGCGGCCTAGCTCCGGTGGGGGCCTCCATCTTGGATCGCGGCTCCACCCCCGGGTCCCCCCTCACTGCCTGACGTCCTCACGCATAGCATGATGATGTCAGATAGCCGGGGAACCCCTAGCTGCCCGGAATACCCTGGTGGAGTTATCGGGGTTCAAATGAACCCCCCATCTCCAGAACCGTGGCAGCTAGGGGGTGATGGAGGGTGTCAAGCGAAAGGCCTGAGCATGGCCTTTCGAATGATACCACACAAAAAAAAATTATTTTTTTTACTTTATACCTGGTCATGTTGGGTATTTTTATTAATGCAACAATATTGTTCACATTTCAATTATAATGTGAACAATGATGCTGCACTAATGATTTTTTTCTATGGGGGGAATTATGTGATTTTTAGCAAACGCACTCCACAAAAATGTCCCCATTTCTAATTTTTGTACAAGCGCACCCCATAGAAAATATAACCACAAACGCTCATGTGCTAAAATGTGGAAAAAAAACCTTTACATACTGCAGATGATTAAAAATTCAATTTGTATTGCATTTTTTGTCATAATATATCATTTTTATATGTATACGTCATGTCCTGCCTGTATATTATGAATCTGCGGAGTCTGCCGCAAAGAACGATATCTAATATGTCTGTGTCATTTAATAAAATGTGGCTTCAAATCGCGTTTAAACATGAGCGAAAGCGGCAAAAATTAGCTGAGCACACAGCAGTGAAATTCAGGGTTAAGGGGTTAAACAGCATATCAGAGGAGCATTTAGTAGAGAAATGAACACTTCTCAGAAGCACAGGTGTTGTTTGATACATGTTCAGGAGACACCTCCAGACACCCTCAGTCTGGTCTAATGAATTTGATACATTGTAGACTAATTAAAAGCACATGTTATGTCCAAACACTAATTAAACACCTGTTTACACCGTTTTAGAGCACAGGTCATTTAGGAGGTGAGAATCTTTACTGCAGAATATTCTAAGCAACGGTTTATTAGATATTGAATTAAAAACTAATGTCTACGTGCAAAGAGTCTCTTTATTTCTAGATTTTTTTGTATTTAAGCATTTTTTCAAATAATTTTATTTTTTTGAACTCGAACCGAACACACCAAAAAGTTCGAAGTTCGCGAACTTTCGAACTGCCGATGCTCGAGTCGAACTCCGAACTGATCGAACCGAACAGCTCATCCCTATTCTCAATCTCTGTGTAGCTGAACGCTACGCTATTAGCATAAACTCAAGCTGGCCAAATTGCATAGGCTCAGGGAGGGCAGGCTACTGTGAAGAAATAATGTGTGCAGTGGCAGAGACTGATGGCAGGGGAGCACAGAGCAGATGAGTTTAAGTTTTTTAGAATATTTTATTATTTATTCAGTAGTAATTGAAATTAGAGTTGCTTTGTCTGCCATCACCCCAGACTTTGGGGTGCTTCTTGCTCTTAGAACTTCAGTGAAAACTGAGACACTTACTAATTGATTTCATATGTTTCAGTTTTATTGGGTTTTTGCCTCAACATCACTTTCCTTTTTGGAAAGAATCCCTGTTTACAAAATTGATAATGCAGTAATCCTAGAACTAGTGAAAACGAAACATAATTTATTCCACAAAACAACGTGCGCAATATTCTACAATGTATGCACTTTTTAAACAGAAATTCAATTAAATTATTTTTGGGTCGTGACTTAATGACCAAAGACAATTGTAGGTCCTGAGGGTCCACAGGTTGAGAACCACTGACCCAGACGTAATCAATTACTTGATATTATATTCTATGTAAGACCAACAATATAATCTATATGTTGGAATGTCCTTGCGGACTTCAGTATGTGGGACCTTTACACAAGTGTATTGATGAACACATACGTAATATTAGAAATGGGTTTTTACAACCTAGTGTTTCTGGCCATTTTTTTGATTGCCACAACTCAGACCCCAAAGGGCTAATCTTTTTAGGCATTAAACGCGTAAAAAGAAATTGGAGAGGAGGTGATAATATTAAAAGTATGGGGCGAGAGGAAAGGAGTACAGCATATGATTTAAAAACATTCATACCGTCAGGTCTTAATGTGGAATTTGATCTTTTTAATTTTTTATAAGCAATGAATATTCTGTTTGTTCCCATCCATGATGTGTTTTTTTTTTCGGATTATATGCCCTTTTGCAAAACTTTAATAAATATAAATCCCAAACAAACTAGTATATATGTATAGCCTATATCTGTACATGTCTAGTTCCTCGAGTCCTCTTCAGTTTGCGGCATACACCTCGGAACAGAAATAAAATACATTCAGTGCTGATGATGCACTCAAACGTGTCTTTTTAAGTGGGATAGCGGTTTTGATTTTTGAGAGTATTTAGAGAACTTTGAAAGGATGTGACGTATGCTCTGATGAAGTCCCATGGGCGGGACGAAACACGTCAGCACTACTGATCGATCGTGGACCTGTGGTCCTCGAGTGACGAAGTAACTGCGGTTATATGTTGTGAGCTCCCCAGCAGTACGCAAAGGATTCGTGAAAAAATACTGTGTATCAATAAGCATGTTTTAATATACGTACAATCTTAACCATAAAAGCAAAGGCGGTAACAATCTTATCTAGCAGGTTGCTGCTTTCATAAGGAAGAGAGAATATGCAATAGTGCTTATACCTTTTTGTTAATCGCCTTCCTCTTTCAGATGTACAGATATATATATATATATTCTTGTGGATGCCGATATTTCCCGAGTGCAGGATAAGCGGTTTTCTAGAAGATTTATCACCGATTGATGGGACACTCGAGCAACTTGTAGCTGATTTTTTTGCATTGTGAAAAGACCAGTGAGAGGATTCCCTGACTTCGGAATGAGGACTTGTATACACACTTAAGTATTATATTTAATTCATGTGTGCCTATGCATTACAATTTGCTATGATCAATTTGTGACACACTAGGTCAGCTCAATACCACCTGTTTAGTCTTGACTAAACGCACTTTTGTTGGCAGGGTGATGTCTCTAAAATATAGTTTTCCCAGTTGCAATGTATGGCTGTGAAAGTTAGGCTGAGCACCAAAGAATTGAGGCCTTTGAACTATGGTGCTGGAGCAGACTCCTGCAAGTCCCTTGGACTGAAAGGCGATCAAACCGGCCAGTCCTAGAGGAGATTAACCCTGACTGCCCTATAGAAGGCCAGATCCTGAAGATGAAACTCATTTTGGTCACCTAATGAGAAGGAAGGACTCACTGGAGAAGAGCCTAATGTTGGGAAAGATTGAGGGCAAAAGAAGGGGATGACAGAATGAGGTGGTTGGATGGAGTCACTGAAGCAGTAGGCATGAGCTTAAAATTGACCCCTGAAGATGATAGTTGCGAAGTCGTGTCCGACCCATCGCGACCACATGGACCCCCCCCCCATCCTCCTGGCCATCTTGTCTTCTACCAACAACCACCTCTGGCTCGTGAGGTCACTTTTGGGGCATTTAAGGTAATGCATGACCAACTGGTGTCAGGACCTCCTTTGTGCTGCGCTTGATGTATGATTACATAAATGTGCAGATAAGCCTAACCAGAAACTTGTGCCTTGCTTACAACAGAGTTGAAAGGTGAAACGCTTGACCAGGAACGTATTCTTAGCTAGGGGTTTTAAATCTAATAGCATAATTAAGGTAATTGCTCTAACTTTTTTAAATAGAATATATATAGAACGACGCCCTCTGGGGCTCCATCTTCAAATTTAATATAGACAACCTATAAAAATCAGCTTAAGCTATCAAGTACTTAAAGTAGTCTTTTTACTAATATATATCCACGTAAACCGACTTTTCCAATTGACAGTAATTTATAATGGAAGTCTATAATTTGTCTAACTATTTGTATGGATAATGTTATCTAGTAAAAATTAAGCCTCCATGCACCTTCTTACATCAAACACTGAAGATGTGGTTCTTTTTGCACCTAGGCAAACAAAAAATGTTAAATAGATGCATGCAAAAAGGGCTAAAAAACCAAAAACAATATCTTATTAGATAATCATTAATAAATGGTCTATAATCATGGTCAGATGTTTTGGCTTTAAGAGCCTTTATTTGGGGGAAACGTTTAAAGCCACAAAGGGTTATTGGGCCGGTGTTACAGACTATACCGATCAAGCCGCTAAAGTAGCAGCTCAAGTTGTAATAGCTAGGAGTCACTGATCAATACAGACAGCGCCGCCACATGTATCCTCTCATGAAGTCTGGACTCCATGGAGAAAAGCGTAACCCTGTGCAAGATATGGAGGAGCTCACATATGTGGGGGTCACACTGGAGCTACTCAAGAACAATGGGGACTATTTAAGGTTGGGAATGGTAGCAGAGAGTGGAGAAGAGGCGGAGGAGAGTGGCAGGACACTGGAGCAATGGAGCCTAGTATTGGATCACAGATGTGACAGGTGACGCGGGGGAGGGGAGCTGACAGGGATCACAGTGGGGACAGGGCTGGAATTATATCTAGGCAGTGTAGACAGGTGCCTGCCACAAGGGGGCACCTTGTTCTGTAAAAAAAATATTTTAACAATTTACAATCGTTTAGACCTGTGTAACTCTGGACCACTAAGCACTAGAGGGACATAGGAGGTTTCTTTGGAAAGGTCGACATTATATAATTAATAATTTACATTTTACTTGATAAATCCAATTTCCTATTAGACAATCTGTGGGATGTAAATATATACACACACACATCCATTCAATGCAACCAGGCACTGAAAAGCATAATTTACATAGGCACATCCCCATACCATACAAACAAGCCCCAAATCCAAAATGTCCCAAGCTCTCTGTACCCCAGAATAAAATGTGCATTTTGCACATTATTAAGGTATGGCCTTTCAGGGCTTCTGTGTTATTTTCTGTAACAAGACAGACAAAAATAAACTCTCTTGAAACCAAGTATCAGGATGACACCTTCCGTCGTTTTTTGAAGTATTTTTCGGGAATGAAGTTTTGTGGCAGACCCAGACAATTTATCTTTTCTTTTAGTGGACTCGGCAGATTCAAAATATGTCTTTACTATGTCACATCAGAATGCAGTAACAAAAAAAAGTCAAGTGTAAATTGCCATTCGGATTGCAATTATTTATAGCGCGTAAAATAATTTTTCCATTAATATCATCCGAACCTTTGTGGTTCTATGTGTTTTTTGATTTTAAAATAGAAGGTGAGATCCAGTTGCATTTTTCTGATTGTTTATAAGGAAATATGAAATTTTAACCAAAATTGCAAAAGCAAAGATTTTCGCGACTTGGTGATTCAGGAAATCACCTTAGTCCTAACTCTAACTCCCAAAAATCTTACTTCAGGAGCAAGCAAAATATTTTGATGGAGCTGACGTTTTACTGAAAGATTCAGCGTCAGCCGAATTTTCTTCCCAATAAACAAGAGATTTTTCAGACCCTTCGGAAAATAAAGCAAGTTTCAACTACTGTAGTGCGAGAAAACAAGTCAGACAAAAATAAAAACATTCATGACCCCTCTGGCTTCTGTACAATATAGATATTTATTAAAAGCTTTATTCCATTTTAGTCTGAGTCCTTCCTCAATATTTGGGATGGTGTGTATATCCCTTTGTGCTTATAATGAAAGGGTTGGGATATCTAAGCCCAGGAGGGCAATGTGTTTTTTTTGGGGGGTTTTTACACTTGGTTCTTGTTGCAGGTTTCTCCCGCCTGTTAATTAGGTTAACCCCTAAACACCGCAGAACTTTCTATGACATCCACGTGACCCTTGAAGACGTGGGGCGTACAGGTATGCCACGCTGAGTTCAATGGGCCGGCTCCTCGCACCCGGCACGGGGTGAGCGCTGAGCGACATTGGCTGCAATGGGACAGCCTGAACTGGGCAGGCCTAATTATGGGAACGCAAGGGCACCTGTCAGCGAGGAGCACCAGTATGCCATGCTGGCATGAACCCCATAATGATGGGCGGGCAGGGCCGGCCCGACAATGGTGCAGCACGGAGCGCTTGCGCCAGGTGGCAAGTTTGCACAGCGGCAAATTTTGCCGCCATCTTGATTTCCGGGCCGGCGCTGCACTATTTTTTTCCCAGCGCGGCCTGGAATTTTTTTCGCCAGCACCACGTGCACAACCGGAGCGCCTGCACAGCATGACAGACAGGCAGGGGGTGAAGGAGGGCAGGGGGATGCAAATCGTGCCCCTACTGGGCAGTCACATTGGGAACCTGCCTGGATATCCCTGGGCATCCCCCACCAGAGGCCGCGTCGGGTCTCCCCCCTCAGATAACCCCGCCTTCTCCTGTCTTACACCTCCTCCTGGTCCAATAGTGCCTCCCCCTCTTCTCGCACTTCTGGCCCCCCACCCCTGGAGAGGGCCAGGCCGCTAGTCGCACCATCCTTCGGCTCAGGAAGTGAGTGCTCACTCCGCCAGCGCAACTCCGTGTTTCAGAGGCAGCTATGGAGTTCGAGGAGCTGGGAATCGGAGAGGAATGAGGGGTTTTCGGCTGCATCGCCTCGGGGAGCTGGCCCACCCAGCTGGACATACCCCATGTCATCACCTTGGGGCTGCAGCACAGTGAGTGAGGGTGACCTAACCAGAAGACAGACAGCGTGCAGCCAATCACATTCTCACTTTCCAAAGAGGTTCTATAGCAGCTTGTCCTGGATCCCTGGAATTGGTTCTGCAGACTGACAGCTCTGCAGCACCCGCATGCTCTGCTCTGACAAATACACAGCCTGGGCACTGCGGGCACCTGTAGCTCTGCACTGCACATTGCACAGAGTGTTTCTTTCATTGTGCAAGAAGAGTCAAATATTTACTCACAGGATGAGGGTTACTGCTCTATATTCAGAGAAAAAGCATTAAATATACCCATGAGAGCTGGGCCTGGGCGCAATATATACCCATGTGAGCTGGGCAGGCAATATATACCCATGAGAGCTGGCAGTATATACCAATGAGAGCTGGCAATATATACCCATGTGAGCTGGGGGCCCTACTATATACCCAATATCACTTTGTTTTGCTGTTCAATAAAACAATTTAAACTATTTAACTTATTTAAAATATAATACTTAGTGTTATTTATCGCTATAAAGTTATATCATGATATTTATAACTAAGATCCAAGTATAACACAATGGACGTGTCATGTGGGCGTATTTTGGGGTTACGTGGTGGTGGGGCAGCATTTCAGCCTTCGCCCCAGGCAGCACAATGTCTTGGGCCGGCCCTGTGGGCGGGCATTAATAAAAGGTTTCCTGCACGGGAAAGGACATTACCTCAGAGCTGAACCTTGCTCGCTCAGACAACCTGTGGCAACAGTTTTTTTTTTCTTCAAAAATCTTGTTCTGTGCTTTTGTTGTGGTCTTCGAGCTGCCAAGATTTTGTTAGTTCTCTTGAAATAGAAAAAGGGACATTTTGTGATGTTAGAGCTTGGCCGAGCCAGGCTTTATTTTTTGTTTTGTATGTCTGATAAAAACTGCTGCAATAAAATATCTATAACTATAAAATCATTTGTACGTCGCCGCGCATCCGGTTTCTGTTGGCTGCGCGCACAGCCAACAGAAACCCGATGTGCAGCGCCGGATGCGCGCGCATCCAGGAGAGGATGTAGGCCCAAGCCAAGCTGGGGACTCGCCTAAGCCTGAGCATCCAGGCTCAGGCGAGCCCCCGGCTTGGCTTGGGCCTACAGGCCCAGCCGAGCCGGGGACTCGCCTAAGCCTGGAGGCCGGCCGAGCAGCCTGGACAGCCGGAGGACGGTCACCGCTGGAGCTCAGGGCCGATGTAGGAGGATGTTTCCTATACATACTCCCCTACATCAGTCCTTAGCTCCTCCAGCGATGGCAGTCCTGCTTCCAGTGTCCTCTCTCCGTTGGTCGCCGGTATGACGTCACAAAAGCCTTTGACCCTGGTGAGTATGTGTGGAACCGGTGGAGGACTCGAGGCCGATGTAGGCGAGTATGTGCTCTCCACACCCACCTTGCTTGCTCGGCCGGTATCCAAGCTTTGGCAAGGCCCCGGCTTGGCTTGGGCCTAAAGGCCCAGCCGAGCTGGGGACTCGCCTGAGCATGGAGGCCGTCCGAGTTGCCTGCTCGGCCGGCCTCCATGCTCAGGTGAGCCCCCGGCTCCGCTGGGCCTCTATGCCCAAGCCAAGCCGAGGGCTCGCCTGATCCTGGATGCCGGCCATACACACACACACACACACATATACGGTTGTTACAGGGTGTGATATATACAGTTGTGTTCAAAATTATTCAACCCCCACTGAAATTGAGTGTTTTGGCCAGTTTGACATTGATTTTGATCATTCAGTCATCTTGCTTACAATTAAATCAAAGAGGCACGTGTAAGTCAGACAAATATAACATAACATTTATAATGAAATAACCACAAATGTCTTTTCTGTGCTCACATCATTATCAGTTTTATTTCAACCCCCAAGTGACATTCAATCTTAGTATTTATAACCGTAAAAGGATGTTGTACTAACAGCTTTTAAACGTGAAGCATAGCTTGACACAAGTGTCTTGCAGCGATCTACGGGTATCTTCGCCCATTCGTCATGGGCAAAAGCCTCCAGTTCAGTCGCAGTGCACAAGCCTAAGAATGTAACTGCTTTCTTTAAGTCCCACCAGAGGTTCTCAATCGGATTTAAGTCAGGTGACTGCGATGGCCACTCCAAAATGTTCCAGCCTTTAATCTGCAACCATGCTCTAGTGGACTTGGAGGTATGCTTGGGATCATTGTCCTGTTGAAAGGTCCAACGTCTCCCAAGCCTCAGGTTTGTGACGGACTGCATCACATTGTCATCCAATATCTCCTGGTACTGAAGAGAATTCATGGTACCTTGCACACGCTGAAGCTTCCCTGTACCTGCAGAAGCAAAACAGCCCCAAAGCATGATTGACCCCCCGCCATGCTTCACAGTAGGCAAGGTGTTCTTTTCTTCATTGGCCTTGTTCTTCCTCCTCCAAACATAGCGTTGATCCATGGGCCCAAACAGTTCTAATTTTGTTTCATCAGTCCACAGAACACTATCCCAAAACTTCTGTGGTTTGTCCACATGACTTTTGGCATACTGCAGTCGACTCTTCTTATTCTTTGGAGACAGCAAGGGGGTAGTATATATCCACCCACATGGGGTTACAGGGTGTGTGTGTGTATGTATATATATATATATATATATATATATATATATATATATATATATATATATATATACACACACACACACCCTGTAACCCCATGTGGATGGATAGATATAGAGATATATATCTCTATCTACCCATCCACATGGGGTTACAGGGTGTGTGTATATATATATATATCCACATGGGGTTACAGGGTTTGTATATATATACCCACATGAGGTTACAGGGTGTGTGTGTGTGTGTATATATATATATGTAAGTGTCTATAAGGGGTGGGGTGAAGGACTAAAAGTGAGATAAAAAGCCTCCACACTATAATAAGTGTGTTTAATATTGCAGAAGCCACCTGCACATCATAGCAATTCAAAGAATTGGATCCCAGAGCTCCTTGTGCCACATTCCCCATATGCAGCAAGGAATTCTGGGTAGGATATGCAAATGACTTCTGTCTCACTTTTATACATCCTAGATCTGTTATCGTTTCCCCAAAGTCTACTGAAAATTAAATTTAATATATTCTGCAATCTTAATCAACCCCCTGAATAGAATCCCTCCCAACAGGACCAATATGAAAAACGGGTGTCTCGAGTACACCGGATGCAACCAATCAAGGGACAGATCCTCACGTTGCGCCAGTATCAGAGCAGTTGTTAGCTGCCCCCAAAATGAAGCACAGCACTGACTAAGAGATTTATGGAGATCTTCGTTAAATATGAAGAAGAGGTTCTAAAATATCTAAAAGCAGTTGTTGAGGATGAAGTTTCGACCATTCAAACCTTTAAGAACGATTCTGTGTTTGTTTTTCAACTATTCCTCTAGGGAGACAATCTAGATCGGTATGACGGGAATATCCGTGACCGCAAACAAAATATTCCTTAGGGACATTAGAGACTATAAAGAGGGTAGAGTTTACAAATATCCGCAAAATAGTTTACGCCCAAATCACCCGTTGGGCTCTGGGTCGGAATATGAGTCATCAGAATACGAGGACCCCTCTGATGTGGAAGTGGTCAAACAAACACAGGATGCCACTAGAGAAATCCTAAGGACCAGAAAGGTGTCTTTTTTTAGAACAGCCCCAAAGGGACGAACTGCCACAACGGTTACGGAGGGGGCGCTCCACAGCGAGACGGGGAAGGAATAGGAGGGGCTACTAGATCTAAATTTACAGGTCGTTAATTTAACTACTCTACGCTCGGCATAGGTTAGAGTCACAGTATTACAAAAGGGTCTGACTTTTGTCCCCAAGCCTTCTTTTGATAAATTTTCCTGGATTAAAGATATACATCTTTTTGTATGCCAAGCAGCACTGTATAAATTTCATGCTATACAGAGGGAAAATCAGCTAGAAGGATGGGGCTTGCTGACAGTGATGCGGAGTGTCTGGATGTTCTTGTAAGTTTGTTGGATGAGAATTTCAGCGATGAACATGAAATTGGCAACGCTGGTTATACTGATCTACAACGAAAGAGCACTTTCACCCCAGCTATCAGTGAATTTGGCAATATTGAGTCTTTCTGTAATCTAGTGTGTCATGCGATTGTAGATTTAGTTAAATTGTAAGGAACCGAGTTATTAATTTCTTATCTAAGAAAGAGCATTTTGCTCTTAACAAATTACAGACTAATCAAGAACTGGTTATTAAAAAGTCCGATAAAGGAGGGAACGTCGTATTAATGGATAAACATCAATATAAAAAGATGGTTCTGAATCTTATTGAGAATCAAAACACCTACCGGTCTTTACCGCGTGATCCAACTGACTTGTTTTTGAAAGATCTTTCAAAGTTACTTAAGGAAGGCAAGGATAGAGGATTAATTTTGACTAAAGAATATGAGTTTATGAGACCGACTAGCCCTAGCATAGCCATTTTTTATGCTTTGCCTAAAATACATAAGATTATACCCCCACCAGGAAGGCCAATCATGTCTGGATGCAATAACCTCACTCAGAATATTAGTATCTATGTTGATAAGGTCGTACAAGATTTTGTCCAAGAACTACCATCATATATTAAAGATTCCACCGATATGCTTAGATTCCTTTCAACTTTGAAACTTCCCAGGCAATGTGTGCTTTGTAGCCTTGATGTTGAGTCACTTTATAATTGTATTCCCCATGAATTGGTTTTAAGAGCTGTGAGGGAATTCCTGGAAAGTAGAGGGCCCGAACATAATGATCATACGCTTTTTACATTAGGAGTCAAAATGAAAGCGATTAACTCCAATTATTTTTCTTTCGATGGCAAGTTCTATAACCAAGTCATGGGAACAGCGATGGGAACGTCTATGGCACAGTCGTTCGCCAACCTATATCTAGGGTGGTGGGAAAAACATGTTTTTTGTCCAGAAATGCAACACTCCCTAAGACACGTGGTAGCATGGAAACGGTTTATTGATGATATTTTTATAATCTTGTCAGATAACAGACACCTTTAAGGCGTTTGTTAACTGCCTCAATGTCAATTGCCTTAACCTTAAATTCACCATGGAAATCCAGGAGGATAAAATTAACTTCCTTGACTTTCACAATCATTGTCTTTGGAAATGGTAATTAGCTACCACACTCCATCAGAAACCCTTGGCTACCAACAGTTTTTTAAACTGGGATAGCTTTCATCCATTCTCATTGAGGAAAGGAATCCCGATTGGACAATATCTATGGCTAAGACGTCTGTGTTCCACTCAGGGCCGCCATCAGGGCATTACGCCCCATGCTGCCGTAAGGGGCCTGGGCCCAGTGGGGGCCCGGGCCTCCGGGGCCCTGGGGGGGGTCCCAGGCCCACTGTGTCTCCTCCGGCTCCTGGCAGCTTCACTGGGTGGCTGGGCGGGGCGGGGGCCAAGCAGTGTGTGGGGGCCTCCAATGCACGTTGCTTTGGCTCCGCCCCCTCCACTCAGTGAAGCCGCACGCCTGAGCTGGAGGGCCCGGGCTGAAGAGCAGAAGAGAGAAGAAAAGAAGACAGAAGAAAAAGAAAAACAGATAGAAGAAAAGAAGACAGCAGAGTGGCCAGGGCCCAGTCCCCAAAGCCCAGACCCCAAGGCCCAGACCCCAGGGCCCAGACCTTAAGGCCCAGACCCAAGACCCAGACCCCAGGGCCCAAACACCCAGGGCCCAGACCCCAAGACCCAGGGCCCAGACCCCAAAACCCAGGGCCCAGTCTCCAAGGCCCAGACCCCAGGGCCCAAACCCAGGGCCCAGACCCCAGGGCCCAGACCCTGCATCCAGACCCCAAGGCCCAGGGCCCAGACCCAGGGACCAGGCCCAGCCTAGACCCAGGGCCCAGACCTCAGGGACCAGGCCCCAAGGCCCAGACCCAGGGACCAGACCCCAAGGCCCAGCCCCAGGGACCAGACCCCAAGGCCCAGACCCAGGGACCAGACCCCAGGGCCCAGACCAGACTCAGGGCCCAGACCCCAGGGACCAGACCCCAGGCCAGATTCAGGGCCCAGTCCCAGGGACCAGACCCCAAGGCCCAGTCCAGACCCCAAGGCCCAGAGCACAGACCCCAGGGCCCAGACCCCAAGGCCCAAACCAGACCAAGGGACCAGACCCAGACCCAAAGGCCATCATATACAGCCCGTTTCTGTGAGATTTATTGCTGTGGATTCTGTGATACGTTACATAGTTACATAGTTATATAGGCTGAAAAAAGACATGCGTCCATCGGGTTCAGCCTCTCCCACATAACCTACTGCTGTTGATCCAAAAGAAGGCAAAAAACCCAGTCTGAATATGCAACATACTGGGAAAAAATTCCTTCTTGACCCCAGAATGGCAGTCAGATTTCTCCTTGGATCAAGAAGCTTTTACCCACATATTAAATATTATAACCCTTAATATTCAACCCTTAATATAACGTTCATACACACTGCTCATTACTGTGAGTTTTATTGCTGTGGATACTGTGATACGCTCATACACACTGCACATTACTGGGAGTTTTATTGCTGTGGTGCTATGTTATGTCCTTTATTTTTTTTTTTGAAGGGGAGAAAAGCTGTTAGAGGGAGTGCCGGGGGGCCCCATCGTGAGGTTTAGTAAGGGGCCCCATCATTTCTGATGGCTACCCTGGTTCCACTACAGAGAAATTTAAACATCATTCATGGCCCGAGCTTTAAGTTTAAAGAAAAGGGGTACCCTAATAGTTGCTTAAAGATGGCATACAAACGGGCGTTGTTGAGCGATAGGTATTTTAAGCAGTAATTGACTCCTAACAAAGATACTAGTAAGACGAGTGGTAATACAATTCGTCTAATTGGCAATTAAGATACAGGCTGGCATGCTATAAAAACTATATGTGCACGATTTTGGCCAATTTTAACGAAGGATAAACATCTTAGCAAAGCTCTAACCTGTTTCCCTTACATCAAGGAGGTGCCAAAATATTAGTGACTATGTCGTGCATAATCAATTTTCATCACGAGATCCGCAACAATGGTGGCTTAAAACAGGACTAAAAGGCACCTTCAAATGTGGTCGGTGTAAAGCCTGCCCGTATATTGCACAGGATAGAAAATCATTCTTTAGCTCTAACGGGTCTAAAGAATATTCTGTAAAACATTTTTCCAATTGCAACACAAGAGGAGTTGTATACCTCCTCATGTGTGGTTGTGGAAAACAATATGTGGGGAAAACCATTAGACCTTTGAAGATACGCGTACAGGAACACGTACGTTCAGTGAGCTATGAACGAGATACCCCTATCTCAAGGCACTTGAGAAACGAGCATGCTGGCAGTCCCTCTGATCTAAGGTTCATATTTATCAAACAAGTTGTTCAAAATTCGCGACGTGGTAATTTTGACCTGAGATTACGCCGTAGAGAGGCGTTCTGGATTTATCGGTTAGGGACATTGTCCCTTTTTGGATTAAACGAAGGGTTTACCTTTGCACCCTTCATAACCGACTATTAATTTTCTATTTTTAATGTGCCTTTTTGGTTTAGTCTGTCCTAGTGGCATGGCAGCGCTTCATGTGATTTCCTTATGGAACTTTTTTATTTAACATGGGCCCCCCTTTATTGCTCCGGTTTATTTACTTTTCCACATGGTTATAAATCACTCTCTATCACAGTATTTAGGCCTGCATGCTGTTACAATAACGAGTAGACGGAGCAGCACCACGTATTATATGTTGTATTTTGGTTACATTGTGTTCAGCCTCAATAAGAAGTCGATTCGTTGAAGCTTGACCATATGAGTTTACTCGGGGCTTGCGTCTGCAGGGCGGTCATTTAATGACCCCACGTGGTCTTAGAATGCCTTCTGCAGGCTAATAGGTTGAGTGATAACGTGACTCCAGCCCGCCCACTTTCAAGCGATTGGCTGGGCGACAGCGTTACTGTCAATCATCATGGAGGGCGGGGGCCGCTTGAGGCACTTTATGGGCTATTTAAATTCGAAGCGCAGCCATTTCTTTCATCTGTTGACAAAGCCGACGTTCAGTATCGGCGAAACGCGTCCCGACTCAGATCGGACAGAAATGTAATTGTGTTTCCCTTGATGGGAATGTTTTTAGCTGTTGTCTGTTTATAAGTACGGGTGGGCGCAATTGTTTGGGCAGCGTGATTTATGGAGCTGCATATGGAGTTGTTTTCCAGCTAATTATACTGGCAGGCCACTAATCCTCTTCAGCCAGCCCTTGTGGGGAATACTATACCGGTGGTTTTTGTTCAACTAGCGTTCACTCATGGGAGGAATTACTATTGTATTTAAACGTTAATAGGAATCTAATGCTACCAATTGTTGCACCAATATATGTTATTATAGACTTTACAGCCTGTGAACAGCATAGTAAGATTAACATTATTGGTTGTGGTGTGTGGAATACTATACTGATGGTTTGTGTTCAACCAGCGTTCGCTCATGGGTGAACTTACAAATCGTATTTCAATGTGAATAGGAATTTAATGCTATAAATTGTTGCAGTGATTCTTTTGCTCCAAAGCACTAATATATGTTATTGTAGACTTCACAGCCTGTGAGCAGCATAGTAAGCTTAACATTATTGGCTGCGGTGTCGCGGTTGCCATTACGGAACCTTTGTTAAGATACTATTAGCCTTGTGGCTTGAGTGCAGCATTACCTACTTAAGAGTCACACAATTACATGTTTATTTACATCCTATTGGCCAATCTGTGGGCCCTCCGAGAATAGATCGATCACCTTTTCCTCTCATTAACAAGGCGTAACATCGACCACTGAGGAGTTGCATGTACCTTTAAGGCACCTTTATAGGATTTTATCTTTACAACTGCCTAAATAATACTAACTGGTGCAGAAATGTTTAATTCATTTTTTCAAGCAACTCTAGCTTAATAGTAATTAACCACTCTAGACGATTCAATTAATTATCTCTAGGTGAGATAGTATGTACTGTCTCCAGCTGAGTTATCTACTTACGGTCTATTGAGCCTATGGAAGTATGATCTTTAAATGGAAAAGGCTAATCACGCTTATATAACTCTCGATGAGTAGCACTAAGTGGCAATTGTTCACATTATTAAAAGGTACCCTATTCAGATTTTTGCAGTATTTTATATTCATGTTCAATTCATCGTTTATCAATATAGTCCTTTGAAGGAACGTACTGGCAGATTTTCTCGTTATTTGACCTTTTGATATTCAGCGATTCACATTGTGCTCGAGTTTACCATCTTTAGGTCTGCCAACCTTTCACCAATGTCGACTGGCTGTTGACGTGTAAGGCTGGGGTCAGACGAGCGTAGTGTTCACGTCCGTGATTGCGCCTAAAAGTACGTCCGTGATAGCATGACAGAAAGCCCATTGGAGCCTGTTACACAAAGTACGTCCGCACTGAACTGCGGACGCACAACGGCCGCGGCCCACGGACGCAAGGCAGGCAAGAACGTACAACCCCTAGAACGGCCGCACAAACTGCGCTGCGTCCACATAGCTTTGTGTGTGAGTGATGGAACGTGGTCAGACGGACTGCATTTATACGTCCAGCATTTTTCACGGACAAAATGGTTTTGCTTTTTAATTTATTTTCTCTCCTACATCCGTCAAAATATACGTCAGTGAAAAAAACGGACTGTGTGGCCACTACTGTGTATTCCGTACTGACGTACGTCCGTGTGCACGGACGTACAGTCCGTAGAAATCACGCTCGTCTGACCCTAGCCTTAAACCTGTTTTAATGTATGCCTAAGCGGCACCATTAATTGTTGTCTATTTACTGACTATCTCTTTAGCTGGGGGAATAAGAGTGCACTCCTCTATTATCATTATCACCCTAGTGTCCACCCGACACAAATCATTGCTTTCAATTATTCATGTTTTTTTATTTGGTCTGTCTTGATGTTGCAAAGTTGCATTAAATAAAGTTTTTTCAGTAACAAAGCACCTATCCTGGAATTTGCTCTGTAAAATGAAGACTGTTGGCATAGATTTTCCTGTCTCCATTTTACCGACAACTGTAAAAAGGCTCATGATATATTTTCCAAGAGCCACTTCAGTTGATAATAGTAATGCACCATATTGACAATTTGCAGGCCACTCCCCTGTCATTGGACATCTCTCTTACATTGCATGGGTCTGCAAATCCAAACAAAGCAGACAATGGGTTTAAATGAAAAGTGACCAGACCCTGAAAAGCAGTCATTTACATAGACTATTAAAATGATACACCTTTGTGTGGGCACATCCCCATACCATTGTCATCTCCATTAACATAGAAACAGGACATACAAACCCTAAAGCCAAATGTTCTAAAGTCTCTGCACCCAAGATTAAAATGTCAAAAGGAGGGGAGTACTGGAGGCTTAGGTGAAGTTGTAAACGGAGCAACCAAGCTCATTTTGAACTGGAAAGAAAAAATCAGTCTCCATCATAATGGAGGTGGGAGGTAATACACCCCCCCCAAAAAAGAGAAATTCAATAAAAAGGTGGTTTTTTTGGAGATTGTGAAGTCTTCGAGGTTAAAGCTCAACTTTTACAATATTAACATAACCAAAAATTAGAGTTACCATTATTAAAAGATTGTCTCATGCAGGACCCCAGCTCTGATGCAGACTGTATATGCTTTTGCATAGCACTGTGGGAGCAGCAGCCATTTTACAAAGACAAACATACAGTTTCCTGGCATATGGATCAAGACACATTAGAGGAGCTACTTCTGGTGCATAGCTTTCTCTGGCAAGTCTTAGGCCTTCATGAGTCTGCAGGTATGGTAAAAGCAGACAAATAAATACTGTTTCTAACCTTTTAAGTGATAGTCAACTGTTCTTCATATATCAACTTCAGGGACCCTAGGGGTATTACTAAAATCTAATAAGACTGCCAGTGCAGAATCAGTGCACCAGCTTTATTCATATGCCAGGAACCTGTAGGTTTGTCTCTGCGTATATGTGTGTTTTGTGGATAGCGCTGTGGGAACAGCAGCCATATTCTGTACAGTGACCCGGGCTCTGACACTACTATCTTTAAGAATACTAACCATACTTTCTGCTTATGTTAATATTGCAAAAGTTAGGTTTTAAACCCACCTTAAACCTCACAATCTCTAATCCAACCCCTTTTTTGACGTGATTAAAATGTGAATAAACCCCACAAGAAAGGACTATGAAAAAAATAAATAATTATTGATGCTTCTGAAAGAATAGGAGATTCCTTTTCATCCCTGAAATTTCCTACTGATGAGTATGGATCCACGGTCTCATTACTATCATTTATATAGTGCTGCCATTTTCTACAGATCTTTTTATATTATAATAATAATGATTTGACCCACGATGGTTTGGGAATGAAGCGAGTCAAATATACTAATAACCACTGCCATCTAGCTCCTTGTCTTTGGTTGTGTGACCATATGTTGCAGGTCTACTGAGTATCACCTGGTCTCCTTATAATGGGACCATATATTCAAGATGCACAGTATCTGGAAACACGAACCACCATTCCAGTCTTAATACCAATAGAACCTGAGCCTCAAAAGGGTCATTGCCCACTTCCAGTATTAGACACCAAAAACAGAAAGCTCAGTGGCAGCTGCTAGTAACACCCCGTTTGTATCCATATATTGCACTACTGCAAGTATCACATGGTCTTTTTTCATACCACTAATTATATGGGTTTATCGCCCTAAATTGATGACTGTACACAGATCCTTAATTTTGGAAAAGTCTTGTACAGGGTATTTCCCACTGCAAGTAATTTCTCTTCTTTTGATTCATAGATTTTGAAGAACACATGAATCAAGCCAAACACAAGGTTATCTTTGCAGAAATTTTGCTTCCTTCTGCTCTGACAATGTTCTCCAACTCTGGGTTGTGGTCCCCCCCCCAAAGAGCTATGCTCCATGTCACATAGCCAGGTCAATGAAATTGTGGATCGGGACTACCAGATAAAGACCCAGTCATGGCCAGCCCAATCTCCAGCTCTTAGCCCTGTTGGAAACCTGTGGCTTGTGAGAGAAAAAGAAGGATGGTCAAAAGACTTGTGGAAAGCTACGATTGAAAGAAAAAACCAAAATGAGATTATGCCATCAATTTCTCAACTCTTTGTAAAACTTTAGATTTTTAAACCATTCAATTCTAAACTTGTTTTTGCATTATTCATGGTTTGAACATTTCATCTATACTGTTACAGTATTTTTATTTGGAATTTGAATAAAATTAACATTTTTGTTTTATTATTCTATTAACTGATATTTCTTCCAAAACGCATTCCTATAAATAGTATCCAATCAATGACACCTTAATGAAATGCACATGTTAATTTCCAATAACAATGACAGGATTTGGACAGTTTTCTTTCAATCCACTCAATTCGTTAGCCAATCACAGCCCTTACTAGAAACTTGAGCCCTGAAAGTGACAATGAATAAAGCATATTAACTGAATAACCAGTGACCATGACAATATTTTTATTTGGAATTTGGGAGAAATTACAGTTTATGGACTAAAAATCAAAAATGTTCATTTTAGTCTAGCACATTCCTATAAAGTTAAACTTTGCCGTGTTTTTTTTTTTCTTCCAGATAGAGATATATAGATATTACAAATTAACAATATAGGTGAAATTTCATGTGAAATATTTTTTTCAGTCCACAAACAAAAGGGATTATCCTCCTGCCAGGCTCCCAAAGACAATGTACCTTTTACACTTTCTCAGCTCACTTAATGGCACCTTATTGAAATGCAAGTGTCAATTTGCAATAAAATGACAGGATTTAGACAGTTTCATCTCAATCCAATCAATTTGTTAGCCAATCACAGCCCTTCCTTCAAACTTAAGCCCTCCCTCTTGAGATCTCAGGAGTATTTTATCCTCATTAAGAGCCAGACACTGTCAAACTTCTCTCAACTCCTCAAAGCTGGTCATCTTTACATTTCCCAAAGCAAAAACCTGCGCAGGACAACTTTTTCTTGTGACCCACTATTAAGGTCAAATTTAATGACAATGGAACCCAGCAATGCCAGACAAGGTAAGAAGTTACCTCTACATGACAAATTACAATATAGAAAGATTGGAGTTGTATGTTGACATGCATTTTTGTTTCCATGAAATTGATCAAACCTTGAATGTTCTTTTCAACAAGATCAAACTTTTTAAAACTACTGTGAGATCGGAATGATCTTTAGATCAGTATGTGTTGAGAGAGCATGTGGGAAATTTTGGTGAGTTCCCATACCTTTATTTAGGACTTCACCCCCTGGCTAAGGAATTCTATAATGTACTCTACACAAGGCTATTTATTTTTTTGCTGCCGAGCTCTATGATTCACAAATTACCAACGACTATGAATATGGAGCTCTGGGACAGTATGATCGACGGCATCTAGCTAACTGGGTAACATTGAACACCAACAATATATTTACCACGTGGCTAAATGAGAACTAGTTATATGTCTAACCATCTTTTTCTCAAATTTTCAGAACCTGTGAAGGCTAGTAGGTATTTCCCACCCAGTGTGTCCAAAATCCTTCTGAAATGGTTGATGGATAACCGTTATAATCCATATCCGAATGAGGCAGCAAAGGCCAGATTGGTACAACAGACTTCATTAACAAAAACCCAAGTGAGTAATTGACCAAATATAGTACTTAAGCTCTGATATAGTCTGTAGCATCTATATAAAAATTGAAACTACAGTGTAACAAAAAGTGCAGTAATTGCCATAGAAAGCACCAAAATGTTTCCGTAATGGCTTTTTTAAAGAGTCTTATGTAAAATAATTTTAATATAAAGTAATTAAAAAAATCTAAATAAACACGCACATTTATTTCACATTTAAAAAGTCAAGCTGATAAATCAGATCGGCACATTTTAACACTTGCACACAAATACTCTTCACTGATTTTTTTCTCTTGTCTCTCTGCAGGTATGCGACTGGCTGATAAATGCGAGAAGACGCATTCTACACAAAACGTCAGAAAACCAAAGGTCACTCTCCCAAACCCACGAAAATGGAGGCAGGGAATTCAACAACTCACCTGCACCTATAAACGAGGAGCCTGTTGTGTATGACATATGGAGCAATTTAGAAATGCTGGCTATGGTGGCTTCTCAATTGAAGACGCAAATGGATAAAGAACAGGCCAAGATGAACAGAGAGCTTCTCCCACCTTCCACCTGATTTTTAATTTAGATAAACTTGCCCATTTGTTATTGTATATTTTGTTAGTCTATGGAGCAGAAACCACCTAATGCACAATTTTCTGTTAATAAAAGTCTTTATTGCTTGAACAAGTCTCCGTGTTGCAGAATATTGTGCAATGGTATATATATATAATTTTCTACTCCCAATGCAGGCCACTCCCCACATAACTATTCTGATCCTTATTCCATATACCCCAGTGCAGAGAAATCCTCAATAGCCAAAAAATGTAAGTGTGGTAGCAAAGACGCACTCTAGGATCTTCAAAAATCAGAAAAAAAACAGAACTTCTCCACATAAAAGATCTTGATAAAAGACTTGCAGAGCACCGCGACATTGATCCCATTTTGTGTGGAAGAAATGTAAATTAGGTTTAATTTTAGACACTGGAGTGGTACAATGAATGGATTTATGTATTTTACACACAAACATTAAAAATTTAGGTGCTAGAATATCAATTTGCAGACCACTCCCCGCCACTGTACGTCTTAAATTTTACTTGATAAGCCTGCTTTGTTTGGATTTACAGAGCCATGCAGTGTGATCATGCACTGAAACACAGCCATTTACATAGACCTTGTGAGGTACATTCCCTACCATTGTCATGTCCATTTACATAGATATTGGACAAACCAGCCCTGAAGTAAAATGTCCAAGTCTCTGTACCAACAATAAAAGGTGAATTTGCTTAAAAAAAGCAGGATTGTGAAAATAAGACAGGGATGTTTCACAGGTACCACTTGCATACATATTGCCAGTATGAATTAACTGTGCTGCTACAAGAATAGGAGATTCCTTTTCAATATATAAAAGTATCTACTGATCACTGTGGATCAACCGTCTCATTTCTGCATCATCTTAGTAGCTAAAACAAAACTGATGAACTGTGCCAGGATTGAGGATTTGTTGTTTTAATGGGGTCTATGCTTTAGTTTAAAAACCTACGCCCCTTATGAGGGCACTATTCCTTTAATCAAATAGTTGCCTGAAGCTTTGTAGTTACAGCTAAACTTGCTATTCCAAGTCTGCTGGTAACCTGCGTTACGGATTGACTTTTTCAACAAGTTTTGATAACTTGTGTATGCGTTGGATTTTAGCTATACTTTGTATAGAATGAATTAAAAGTTACGCTAGCACTCATAGCATGCAATTAAATATTGCTTTTTGTGAGCGCAAAAAAAAAAAAAAAAAAAATCGGGAATGTCATAAAACCTGGTGTAAATAAAAGGATGTGATGAATTTTAGCGCTTCCCTCTGTAAAGTAAGGATGTTTTTCAAGTAGGGAAAAGTTCTTATTCTTGTGCTTAGGTTCACTTTCACAAGTCATATTCTTCAACCCTCAAAAAAAGCAGAAGACATGGCGACATAATGTAACTTGCTTACTTCAGCCGAGCCCCCCACAAGCATATAGAGTTTCAATTCACGTGTAAAGGTGTCTCAAATCAGACACTAGATGCAATATGGTATATTAAGGAGGTACCGGACTCCCCTCTGACATCTTTATCCAAGATGTTCCTTCAGGAAATAATGTGCAGCAGCAGGACCATTGGTTAAGATTTATTCCAATAAAAACAATTAAGAACAAATAAAATAATGCCAAGACGCGTTTCGCGAACAAATCGCTTCCTCAGTCGGCAAAAATTAATAATCTTAACAGTCCTGCAGTGTCCTTATATCTATAAATGTCTGTGGCATAATTAGGCGAACAAACAGAAACTTCCGGTATTCAGCAATACTACCGTGCATGCGTGGGGTACCATCCAATCATAAAGAATGATCTGCCTTCAAAATGGTGTTGCGTTCCACCTCATTGTATCCTGCGGTTCATCCCATCCTTAACAACCATTCACACTTATCCATCATTGTTCGCTTATGCTCATATGAACCCGAGCATTATTACAGAGCCTTAATGGTGTTACATATAGCTACCTCTTGTCGATCAGTTTAAAGGAACTTTTTTGAACATATTATTTTGACACCAAATAACATGACGATTTCTAAACAGCACACCCTGATAACTTTTATAATATCTAAAAATCCAACAAACTTAAAACAAAAATAATCCTTTCCAGACCCATATAACCAGCCTAAATTCTAAAGTGCATAGTTTTATACCCTATGAGTGTTCAATACATCTCATTAGTAAGTGCCTATCACTCCAAACCCTTACAAAGGCATACCTAGTCTAAAACTTAAACCATGTATTTATAATATATATATATATATATATATCCAATACACCTCTTTATATGAGGTCAGTAAGTGTATACCCATTTAAAAGCAAATTAATCATTTCAAATAATTGATTGTGCCCCTATTTCCTATAACCTCTATATTTCATATATCTTTTCCTCCATAAAGTGTCCAATCATATTAGCTTCCTTAAAGTGCAATACAAAGGTATATTTAACCTTAATCTTATATAAAAAAAAAGGAATTTTGCACTTTATTATTATAAACTTTCTTATACTAGTGATTATTAATTCTAAAGTGCATAATTTTACCCCCTATATGAGTATTCAATACATCCCATTAATAAGTGTCCATCGATACATCATTACAAAAATTTCCTAAATATCACAAATAATCCTATTTTAATTATTTCATATAATATTCACTACTCCAACAGGGTTATCCAAAGAGATTCGAAAAGTCACCGCACGTTCGGTGACTTTTCGTTCTCTTCAATTCGGTTCCTTTTGCCGATTGCATTTCGGTGACCCTGCGGTGTATTCAGCAAACACCACAGGGTCCCCGAATTGCAGGGAAAAGCTGCCGCAAACCTGACGAAAACTAACCGAATGCACGCTGAAAACAAGCAAAAACATCTGGATTAACCTTCGAAAAAGCCGAACATGAGCCGAACAGGAGCCGAATCACACAGAGCCGAAGCAGCTGTGACGTAGAGGAGGCAGTGAATAAATTAGAAAAACCATTTGTATGAATCTGGGAAAAAGAAACGCTGTTTGCAAAGAAACTACTGAGCGAAAATGTCTGAAATTTTCACAGGAGGTCCAGGAATGATAATAAAGAGGGCTGTTACAAAATAAATAAGTAAACTGAAAAAATAAATTTAAAAAAATCGGACTTTAAAAAAAAAAAAAAAAATCTGAAAAATGCTTAAAGTATCCTAAAAAATCTATAAATAAAGAGACTCTTTGCTGCAGAATTTTATAATGAACGGTTTATTAGATATTGAATTAAAACGGGAATATTTTTAACATTGAAGCCTATGGGATTCTCCTGAATAAACTTGCCGAATTAAACCACCGAATGGCAGGGCATTTCGGGAACCTTTCACTGCTGGTTTGTGTTCTCTGAATAGCCGAAGCATTGCTTCTCTATGGGGATTTCACTGCCCTCGAACAGGCACCGAACAGGCACCGTATGTTCAGGCAATTCGCCAGGATTTGGCGTATTGCCTGCTCTCTGGATAGCCGAATGGCCAGGAAAGGTAACCGAACGCTGATTTTCAGCGTTCGGTTACCTTTCTCAAGCAATTCGGATCTCTTTGGATAACCCTGATAGTGTTCATTTGACCTTCTCACCTTCAGGTGTCAAATCGGACAACAAACATTCCAAGCTTATATGGCTAGCCTAAAGCTCGAACCCTATACTTTTATTTCGTATGTAGATGTACAATATTCCTGACTCGATATCAATGAGTATGCGCCTCTTTTTTAAGAGGCATTTAACCACTTCAACTAATTAATAGTGCCCCAACTTTCTTCTACAATTCATATAGTATTTTCTTCATAAAGTGTCAAATTACCAATTTAATTTAAAGTGCAATTCAAGAGATACCCAACCTTAAACTTAAAGTGCAAAATAAATATTTTATAATATTATAAAATGTTTGTTTTTTTTAATTTATTTTATTTTATTATGTTATATATAATACAGAATTTAGAGAAAGTGACAAATCTCGAAATCTTGGTTAAGTCCTCTAGGTACTAACGTTTTTAAATTATAGATCCACTTCATCTCTACCCTATTTATCTTGTTAATAAAGTCTCCCCCTCTCCATTCCTTCTCTATTTGTTGAATTGCTAAAAATTTCGTCCCCTTAGGGTCTTTATTGTGGTTATCTTTATAGTGCTGTGGCACTGTATGAGAGTTCGAACCCTTTTTGATGTTATTAAGGTGCTCACGGATACGGACATTGATGCTTCTCGTTCTGCCAACATACATTTTACCACAAGGGCAAATCAGAATATAAATAACATTGAGAAAAACAGGTAAGTGTATCGTGTATCTTGTGCACATCCCCTGCCATACTACTAAATTCCTTTACATGTCTCTTTTGGCTCCCTGTTGATCTGCATCCTAGGCAATTTCCACATCCATAGAAACCATTTTCCAAACCAAAGTGATTTTTTGGTTTTTTCTTCCTTGGATAACTACTTACTATATGATTTTTGATATTATCCACCCCTCTAAAGATGATAGTAGGGGATGTTTCTAGGATTTGGCGGAGCTCTTCATCCTTTCGAAGGATAGGCCAATATTTTTTAAAAATTCTTTTGATGTCTTTGTGTGCATTACTATATTGGCAAACAAAGGGAACCTTATCATTTAAATCTTTTTTTTGGTTTAGATTTTCTAAGAATGTGTTTTTGATCTGTCTGTGATATCTGTTCTCTTACTTTTTCCAAAACCTGACTGAGGGCGTAGTTATCTCTGTTGTGCTGTTTGATGGTTCTATGGTTATAAATCTCTGCTGTATCGCTGATTTAGCAGTTTCTATGATTGCACAGTTACTTTTTCAGTACAATTTTCGTCTCAATTAATGTACATCAGGCATATATAGGAGCCAATTGTTAGGCTCTTCATAGCATTGATACTTTACACAGTCTATAGAATATCTTGCTATTTTATGCGCATAATTATTCACATATCGGTCGACCCCTATACCCATTTAAGGTGGTCCTCAGAAGATTATGAATTATTCAATGCTTTTTGATTTGATTGTATGAATGCCTGGCATATTGCTAACTGCCGCTCAGTAGCCTACATTAGCTAGACTGTGTTACACAGTTTCACTTTGATTTTAATGCACAGACCAACAGGATTGCCTTAGTGAGGTAACCGTCCCTCACTGGGTGGTTTCAATTAGTGACCTATGTTTTTTAGGCGTTCGGTGTCATGTTAGTTTTTTGTACACCTATTAAAATTGATATTGGGTAGTTGGTGTCTACCACCTTTTTCTTTTTTTTCTTTAATATTGCCGGGTTATGCCCATTGTAGACACTGGTTTCTGATTATATTCCCCAGTGCTTTTTCTTTTCCTTTCTGCAATAAAATATACACTTCATAAAAAGATTGTGATGTATTGCCCTAGAGCAGTATTTATCAACTCTGGCAAACCTGTCCTGTTCGGGGATCTTGAGGACAAGATTTTTGCAGCAAAGCCCAGGTGATATAATTTGCTGCTCAGTGATTGCAGTAATCAGTCTGCACTTCCCCCATGGTGATCCTTAAAAGCTAGCCTGTTAAAATGTACTTTACAGCAGTGTTTCTCAACACCAGTCCTTGAGAACCATGCTATGGATCCCTGTGACGGAGCAGGATGACAACACACACACACAGAACAAAGACACATACTTGCATGTGTAGCGCTCACTCCCGGAGGAGCCGCTGAAATTGAACCTCGGGTCAGTCTCCCCGCACTAGGGAATAAATATACTCCAGCACCGTTGTGGATTTTCTAAATTATATAGTTTACTAGAATAAAAGGCATATAATGAATAACACGGTGTTCGTAGATATATTTACAGTACTTCGTAATGCGGGAAACGCGCAGTGGAAAAGAAATACGATGCTTCGTAATTCGAGGAACGCGCAGCGGAAAAGAAATACGATGCTTCGTAATTCGAGAAACGCGCAGCGGAAAAAGAGAAAATACAAGGTTTCGTAATGTGAGAAATGTGCAGCGGAAAATAAATGGAAAAATATCTTTAACCCCTTGTGATTGGGGAGTGAGTCCCACACAGGTTGTGTCCCGGAATGTAAGTGTGTGTGTGTGTGTGTGTGTGTGTGTGTTATGGTACCCGGGTACACTATTCAACTGGCCAGTGAATTGCTTAAGAGGTATCTTCGACTAATCAAGTTGGGGCCCTGTGGGTTTTGGAAACAAACAGCAGCTTGCTTTCTTGGTTTTACAACGGCCTAGAAGGCCTCTCACCCATCCGCCAGATACTTGAGGCTCCGCTGGACCAGGACGTCTCTCCGCTCGATATTGACTGGGCTCTCTTGGCTTCTGGATCCACTGTTTGGCTTTCTGCTCCTGTCGTGACTTGTCCAGCTTACCGCCTGCTCTCCAGTCCGATCGACCTGCGGTACTCCTTACTCGGGGTCCTCTGGCTTCCTCAATAGTAGCTTGGGTAATCTTGTGGGTCACTGGGTCTCCCTTTGGTAAGGCTGAGTAACCCGATCTGTAACTCCATTAGGCCCCACCTGCGCTCCGGCCTGGACACTCTGTTACGTTCTACAGCACTGTGTCTTGTCTCTCTCACTCCCTGGCGCGCTCTGCCCGCTCTCTCCACGAGGCTCAGGATGTAAGACTCTGTGTCCCACACACTTCCTGTGTCCGTTCCCAAAGCATGTCGGGAAATGTAGTCCCAATGTAATATTCAGTGTCTCACATTGCGCTTGTCTCCCTCCGGTGGGCAAAAATAGGTACTGCCACAATAAGGAATTAAACACAGCGCTACACATGATATAGAGCCACTCTATTGCAGTGCTACATATTAACAATTTGCAGACCAGTTCCCGCTCACTCTATATTTAATGCCATTACAATTTACTTGATAACCCAATTGTCTATGAGGAGATTGGTTTTAATCACTGTGGGTTTATACATCCACATATACACAGCTGGAATCAAAATTATTCAGCCCCTGTTGTAACTAGGTTTATTCTGAAGGTCTACAGACATTCAGCTGCTTGCAGCGACAAATCAAACTAATTCCATTGAAATCACTTGAAGCATGTGGAGTTGAGTTGTTTCCCCCAAGTCTACCGAAAATTAAAACTTAATATATTCTGCAGTCTCAATCAACCCCCTGAACAGGACCAATATGAAAAATAGGTGTAAAAAAAAAAAAAAAAAAACTACTTTTTGACTTTTTTTGCAGAGATTGTGAAGTCTGTACAGAAGATGGCTGCTGTTCCCACAGTGCTATCCAAAAAGCATAAACACATACAAACACAGTTTCCTGGCATATGAATCAAGACACATTAGGGGAGCTACTTCTGGTGCATAGCTTTCTCTGGCAAGGCTTAGTATTTATTTCTCTGCTTTTACTATACCCGCAGACCCATGAAGGCCTGTTTCTAACCTTTTTAGAGATCGTCAACTATCCATCTATAGATTTCAGGGACCCTAGGGATATTACTAAACTCTAATAAGACTGCCAGTGCAGAATCAATGCATCCGCTTTATTCATATGCCAGGAACCTGTATGTTTGTCTTTGTGTATATGTGTATTTTGTGGTTAGCGCTGTGGGAACAGCAGCCATATTCTGTACAGTGTCTCGGACCCTGGCTCTGACACTAACATCTTTTAATAACAACCATAGTTTTTGGTTTTGTTAATATTGCAAAAAAGTTTTAAACCCTATTAAGACCTCACCATCTCTAAACCCCAACCCCTTTTTGGACAATATTAAAATAAGAAAAAAAAACACACGAAACGACAATGAAGAAAAAAATAAAATAATTATTGATGCTTCTAAAAGAATAGGAGATTACTTTTCATCCCTGAAATTTGCCTACTGAGGACTATGGATCCACGGTCTCAATACCGTGTATGAATATAGTGCTGCCATTTTATGCAGATCCCTTTAACCCTTTCACTGCTGAGGACGTGTGGGGAACATCCTCATTGACTCCAAAGGAAAGATAGGGGTGGAGATAAGGGTTCATTTGAACCCCGATATCTCCAGACTGTTTTCAGCTAGCAGGGTCATGTTTGGTATCATTAGAAAGGCCAGAGCATGGCCTTTCCAATGATACCAAATATGACCATGTTTAAAGTAAAGAAAAACAAATACAAAAGAAAAATTAGGGTTTTTTAAAGCCGTGAAATGGCTGAGCAGTGAAGGGGTTAAAAGATAACAGGGCTATTCAGAAAGGTGAAAACCTTCAGAATGACTGGAGAATTGAAAATTCGAGGTCAAAATAGTCAAATCAGAAAAATTCTCCCATTTATCTCACTTTCCAAATTGGCTATTAGGTCTAAGATTGTCCATTCTCCTGCCAATGCAAGGTTTTCACCTCTCTATGAATAGCCCTGAAAATGAAACAAATTTATATATAAAAGAAATAAGCAGAATGGCTCTCAACGCATAGGTGTAGGAACCATTGGAGGAGGAGATTTGCCAGGGAATGAAGATATGTTACATAAGCCCAAAAAAAAAAAAAATACATGCGTCCATCAAGTCCAGCCATTTGCACATCTACGGTGGTTGTTTGGATGTAGTTTATGCTTTAATTTACCAACCTAGGCCTGTTATATGGCACTATTCCATTTGAATCTGAAACATTGCGTGAGGCTTGGAGTGGTAACGATTGCTTGAGAACGCACAGTAATTACCATTTGCTATTCCAAGTCTGCATCCCTGGTAGTTACGCCCCTGGCAGTAACGCAAATTACCAGCAGAGGGTGCCACCGCACCAGGGCCCTCGATTCCAGAGGGCCCACACTCACCTGCCTGGGGGCTTGTCTAGATTTTAAATATAATTTAAAAAAATGTATTTATACTTATTTGTGAGTTTTACTTTGGAGCTCTGTCATACACTCATTACATACCACATACTAATGTGAGTTTTGTTGCTGTAAACCTCTGATACACACTGCACATTACTGTGCATTTTATTGCTGTGGAGCTCTGATACATTCATACAAACAACACATTGCTGTGAGTTATTTCTGCGGAGCTCTGTGATACACTCATACAACACACATTACTGTGAGGCTCTGTTACACATAATGCTCATTACACATAATGCTCATTACATTAAAAATGGGATGGACTGAAGAGGTCATCGTGGACCTGGAAAGAAAAAAAAAGAAAAATATGGGACACTGGAGTCAACTATGGGGACCTGGAGGGGACGGATATTTTTTGCCTGGAGGGCCATCATAGTTCTTGCAGCTGGGCCCTGAGGTTTCTAGTTACACCTCTGGTTACTGTTCGGTTTTGTCATCTTGAAAAATGTCAAATCTTGGCAATGTCAAATCTTACCTATACTTTGTAAGCTAGCGCAACTTTAATTCATCCTATACAAAGAGGGGATTCCATATTGCATTTTTTTGAATATGAAAATAAATAACTTGATGTGATTTTGTGATAGCAAAATCATTTTGTCTGCAAATATACTATAAATCCCCCGCATCTTTCCTTAACTGCAGGGCTCCCCCACCAATCTGCCATCTTGGCAAGAAAAAAACAGGACCCTTTCTATAGAAATCGTGCAATAGGTATAACTTGCGAAACTGCAATTCCTACAGTGATTCTCGATGGAGTCCTATGTATCCGGAGTATATACACGCTAGCAGGTTACCGGGGGCAATTATTTAAACAAGCTATCACAGGTGCCACTCCTAATGGAACTGGGCCTGATTTCAGTAACAGGGATCCTCTATTTGGGAAAAGTGCTAGTGGCTCCGTATTACAAACCCTATACCAATCAAGCTGCTATAGTAGCAATAAGTGTCTTCCAGCCATTAAAACTGATTTGTTGTTTTGGGGATGCTTTTAGGCTGGGGTCAGACGAGCGCAGTTATCACGTCCGTGTTGCCGCACATTTGTACGTCCGTGGCAGCATAGCATTCTGACCAATAGAGCCCCACACACGAAGTACGTCCGCACAGAAGTGCGGATGCGGCAAACGGACGCAGGTTAGGCAAGAACGTAATACTGCTAGAACGGACGTGCGGAGTGCGCCACGTCTGCAACGTTCGTGTAGCTTTGTGTGTGAGTGATGAAACGAGGTCAGATGGACTGCATTTATACGTCCAGCTTTTGACGGACAGAATGTTTTTTCATTTTAATTTATTTTCCCTGCTACATCAGTCAAAAAAATACGTCAGTGAAAAAAATGGACTGTGTGGGCACTACCTTGTTGTCAGTCAGTAAGTACGTCCGTACTGCACGGACGCACAGTCAGTACAAAATGCGCTCATCTGACCCTAACCTAAGAAAGCTGGATTCATAGCTTCTTCAAAATCTAAGCACAAGGTTATCTTTGTCAGAGCTGAATGAAGCAAGATTTCTACAATGTTCTCCAACTCTGGATTGTGGTTTTTTTTTTCTCCCAACTAAGCAATTGCCTGTGTGACATAGCCAGGTCAATGAAACTGTGGATTAGGAGCACCAGATCAAGTCCCAGTCATAGCCAGCCCAATCTCCAACCCTTAGCCCTGTTGGATACCTTTGGATTGTGATGAGCTATGATTGAGGTAAAGAAAAAAAGATTATGCCAACAAATATTGATTTCTGGACTCTTTGTAAACCTTTAGAATTTAATTTTAAAAGATTATATGAACTTGTTTTTTTCATTATGCAAGGTTTGAATGTTGCATCATTACTGTTAATTTGTTTTATATTCTGCAAATTAACACTTAACATTTGTTTTATTCTATATCTGATATTTCTTCCACACACATTCCTATAAATAGTATCCATTAATGAAATGAAAAAGTTAATTTCCAATAAAATGACTGGATTTAGACAGTTTCCTTTCAATCCAATCAATTCATGAGACAATCAAAGCCCTTACTAGAAATGTGGGCCCAGAAAGTGACAGTAAATAAAACAGAATAACCACTGACAATGACAATATTTTTATTTGGAATTTGGGAGAAATACCAGTTTATGGAATAAAAAAAAAAGGTTAATTTTAGTTTAGCACATTCCCATAGTTTACTGCCCCCAAACACAAAAGGGATTATCCTCCTGCCAGGCTCCCAAAAACAATGTACCTTTACACTTTTAATCCACTTAATGACACCAATGAAATGCAAATGTCAATTTGCAATAAAATGACAGGATTTAGACAGTTTCATCTCAATGCAATCAATTTGTCAGCCA
Organism: Leptobrachium leishanense; assembly: GCA_009667805.1. Lineage (NCBI taxonomy): Eukaryota > Metazoa > Chordata > Amphibia > Anura > Megophryidae > Leptobrachium > Leptobrachium leishanense. The sequence goes on along the minus strand of CM019067.1, from coordinate 125,482,238 downwards.
ATCACAGCTCTTAACGCAAACTTGAGCCCTCCCCCCTTGAGATGTCAAAGGGGATAAAATACCCCTAAGAGCCAGACACTGTCAAACTTCTCTCAACTCCTCAAAAAAGTGGTCATCTTTACCTTACCCGAAGCCAAAACCTGCACAGGACAACCTTTTCTTGTGACCCACTATTAAGGCCAACTTTAGTGAAGATGGAACCCAGCAATGCCAGACAAGGTAAGATGTTACCTGGGATTCAAAAATTACAATATAGAAAGATTTGAGTTGTATATTGCCATGCTTTGTTTCTATGAAACTGGTCAAACCTAGATTGTTCTTTTCAACAATATCAAACTTTTTAAAACTACTGTGAGATCGGAATGATCTTTAGATCAGGATGTGTTGAGAGAGCATGTGGAAATATTGGTGATTTCCCATACCCTTATTTAGGACTTCACCCCCTGGCTAAGGAATTCTATAATGCATTCTGCACAAGGCTATTTTTATTGCTGTGGAGCTCTAGGATTCACAAACTACCAACGACTATGAATATGGAGCTCTGGGACAGTATGATCAACTGCATCTAGATAACTGGGAAACATTGAACAGCAATAAATATTTTCCATGTGGCTAAATGAGAACTAGTTCCATGTCTAACCTTTTTTCCTTCCCTCAAAATTCCAGGACCTGTGAAGGCTAGTAGGTATTTGCCTCCCACAGCGACGGAGGTCCTTCTGAAATGGTTGATGGATAACCGTTATAATCCATATCCGGATGAGGCAGAAAAGGCCAGATTGGTACAACAGACTTCATTAACAAAAACTCAAGTGAGTAATTGACCAAATACAGTACTTAAGCTCTGATAATCTTTTAGTTCTGTAAAACGTTTTATAAAGTATTTCATTTAAATTAAAAAAAGATGCACATTTATTTCACATTGAAACCATCCAGCTGACAGATCAGATGGGCACATTTTTATACAAATCCTTCTCATTGACTTTCTCTCGTCTCTTTGCAGGTGTGTGACTGGCTGCTAAATGCGAGAAGACGCATTCTGCCCAAAATAAAGTCAGAAAACCAAATGCCACTCTCCCAAACCAAGGAAAATGGAGGCAGGGAATTAAAGAATGAAGAGCCTGTTGTGTATAACATATGGTGCAATTTAGAAATGCTGGCTATGGTGGCTTCTCAGGTGAAGATACAAAATGGATAAAGAACAGGCCAAGATTAGCAGAGTGCTTCTCCTACATTCCACTGGATTTTTAATTTAATTACTTGCCTATTTGTTGTTGTATATTTGGTATCCTGTGGAACAGACAGCACCTAATGCACAATTTTTAAACAAGTACTACAAGAAAAGTAAATGATTTTATGTAGCAAATGTAGAATAGTCCAGAATGGCTTCAAACACACCAGTAGAAACATTGTTTGAATAGGAGGTTTAGTAAATTTAAGTAACGGAAACTATGGTAAACAATGGTATTCTAGTATTTAAAAATATTGACTTTTACCCAATGTGAAAGATTCTACTTTTTAATGCGAGTATTTATGCAGTCATCAGCCTTTATATAGTAAAATGTATATTTAACAAATTATGAAGAAATTCCACAAGTGCTTTATTTATAATTATAATATCTATAGAGTCTGGTGTCAATTTCTGCAGAGGTTTGAGATCTGTCCGCATTAAATCACTTGGCCTTGGAGCCACAAGGCACCTTTGCCGCCACCCGCTCCACAGTGTTTCCGGACCAAATATTGGGCCCTAATACAAAGTTGGTGCTTATTTAAAACCAGAGCTGTTGTAAATTTAACTCCCTAGACTATAATGGCTCTGGTAAATTTACAACAGCTCTGTTTAAGTTAGCACCAACTTCGTAATACTGACCATTGTCTCTGTTCAATACTTTTCCAATCTCAATAACTTCCATTTCATCCACTCTTAATCTAAATCTAATTTCCTCCCACCCCCGCATATATTTCCCTAACCCTCTAATGTCTTTCTCTTCCACCTCACATCAAGTATTCAGATGTATTGAATATTTATCTCAAAAAAAGTGCTTTCTTTAACGGGGATTCTCTAAACTCTGCGAGTGCAGCCCAGACTGAGGAAGTGATGTGTAACAACTCCACAACATAGAGGAGTGACAGACAAAATCCTCTAAGTCACATGAACAATATGTGCACAAGCAATAAATTTCATTATTACTTCACTTTTTGGGTGATGCAATATATTTTATTCAGTTGGTCGAGGAAGCACTGTATGGGCTTTCTGAAATTGCAAGCTTGAAACAAAGATACTTCTACAAAGTAATGCTCTGTTGTATTTGTTATTCTGCCTCCCATTGTACAGCGCTACGGAAACGCTCCATAAAAAGGGTCTTCACAACTTTTTATAAAGTCCTTCTCCCCTCCCAAGGAGATGGCCAGTAGGGAAGGCCCGTTTTCCAGACGGTGTTTGGGGTCATCTGTGAATATCAATATCAATATTACTTTATAATTTAGTAACCCATTATAAAAATGCCAAAATGGTTGCAATGGACCTTGTATCTATTTGACCCTGGCTCTTGAGATCACGTTTGGGGCATTTTAAGGTAATGCAGGACCATCAACTGGTGTCAGGACCTCCTTTGTCTTGCGCTTGATGTTCCTTGCATACAACATTGAAGTAATCATACAAGTTTCTGGTTAGGCTTATCTGCACAGGGTTGAGCTGAAAACCTGTGCAAATAAGCTAAGGATATGTTCCTGTTCAAGCGGAGTGTTTAAACCCAATAGCATAATTAAGTCGATTGCTTTAACTTTGTTACATATAATATATATGGAATGACACCCTCTGGAGCTCAAACATTCAAATTTAATGTAAACCTATTCTATAAAAAAAAACAAAAACAACACTTCAGCTATCTCAATACGTCATGTAGTCTTGTACCAATACACATACACAGCACAGACAAATTATCAAATTATCGATTTACATGATATAGACGGCATACCTGACTTCTCCAATAGCCAGTAATGAATTATGATCGTACAAATTATTAGCAGTTCACTCTTACTCTAATACCTTTACATTTTACTAGATGACCCCATTGTCTGCTGGTAGATAGGGAGACACCTTCCATCAAAAATTGTCCAGGTGCAAAAAAAAATCCACATCTTTAAACAAAAAAAGTTGTTAAATGGATGCACTCAGGGACTATCAAAAAGGTTAAAAAAAAATAAAAAAAAAAAATATTTTATTAGATCATAAAAATTGCATGTATTCATGGCCCGACGTTTTGGACCATGATAACAGGCAATTTTTAATGATTATCTTGAAAAAACATTTTTTTTAACCCTTTTTGATTGTCTTAAAACAAGTCCTTTGGGACTGAAACGTTGACAATGAAGTGTTAATAAAAGTCTTTATTGCTTGAACAAGTCTCCCTGTTGCAGAATATCATGGATAGGTATCAGAATACATTCTACTCCCAATGCAGGGCACTCCCCACATAACTATTCTGATCCTTATTCCATATACCCCAGTGCAGAGAAATCCTCAAAAACCAAAATATATAAGTGTGGTAGCAAAGACGCACTCTAGGATCAATAAAAAAAATAACTTCAACCAAAAATAAAAAAGATGGTCTGGATAAACACCTGATTTCAGAGATTCTAAATGGCTTGGGACACTATTTAAAACCCTCACTAACTCAGTGCCCCACTAATCACCAAATACACCCCAGCCCGCTCCCTAAGGTCAAACAGTGACCTGCGCCTAGCTTCTACCCACATCACCTCTTCCCATGATAGACTGCAGGATTTCTCACGCGCAGCCCCCACTCTCTGGAACGCTCTCCCTCGTACTGTCAGACTTTCCCCTAACTCCTCTTCCTTCAAACGCTCCCTTAAAACGTTCCTATTTAGGGAAGCCTACCACCCAACTCACTGACGCAACCATCAATCACTCTCACCTTACAGTCCTCTCCTCCTGTTTCCAACCCCAACCCTCCTAGATTGTGAGTTCCTACGGGAATATGGCCCTCATCTCCTCCTGTACTGTTTGTCAAATATTGTTCAATGTATTGTAACCCTGTCTATACTGTGTTTATTGTACAGCGCTGCGGAATATGCTGGCGCTTTATAAAGAATAATAATAAATACCGATTGAGAGGTGTTCGATTATTCTTTTCCCTGATGAAGTCTATTTTGTTATGTATACAAAAAGCGTTGGAATTCTTTTATTTGCATTTTGTTGCTGATTAAAACTTTTACTGCTTTGGAACAAGTTCGGCTGGGTCATTTCCCTGTGATGGCGGGGTATCCATTTCGGCTGACGGCATCCATTGAGTGGTAACGCTGCAACTTTATATTGATGTGCCTATTTTATTCTGGCATCTTGTGAGTGCAATCCTCAGGGGGGGCCTCTTAATACTGCACTAGTATTGATGTACTGCACCATCACGTGTATTTTTGTCTCTTTGTAGAGTTATTCCCCAATCTCTTTTTATATACTCATTTCTATGTCAGCGCCAATAGGAGACGCTGGGGGGAAGCCTACTGCTAATAAAATAAGCATAATTTGTTACAAATCTGCGTCTGGATAAAGACTTGCAGAGCACCGGAACATTGATCCTATTTTATGTGGAAGATAGGTTTTATTTAACTTTCCTAAAATGCTAGAGAGGTACAATGGATTTATGGATTTTCTAGCACTTAGGTCTATAATAGTGTGTATATGTTTGTGTAGAAGACATTTTTCCAGGAGCCCCCGCTGAGGTTGATAAACACTAACAATTTGCAGTCACTCCCCTGTCACTGTACATCTCTCCTTTACATCTTACTTGATAAGCCCATTGTCTGCTTTGTTTGGATTTACAGAGCCATGCAGTGTGATCACACACTGAAACGCAATCATTTACATAGACCTTGTGAGGTACATTCCCTACCATTGTCATGTCCATTTACATAGATATTGGGGACATTTTGCTTTAGGGCTGGTTTGTCCAAGTCTCTCTACCAACAATAAAAGGTGAATTTGCTTAAAAAAGCAGGATTGTGAAAATAAGACAGGGATGTTTCACAGGTACCACTTGCATACATATTGCCAGTATGAATTAACTGTGCTGCTACAAGAATAGGAGATTCATTTTCAATATATAAAAGTATCTACTGATCACTGTGGATCAACCGTCTCGTTTCTGCATCATCTTAGTAGTCAAAAACAAAACTTATGAACTGTGCCAGGGATTGAGGATTTGTTGTTTTAATGTCGTCTAGGATTTAGTTTAACAACCTACGCCTGTTATAGGGCACCACTTCATTTGAATCTAATGTTTGCCTGAAGCTTTGTAGTTACAGCTAAACTTGCTATTCCAAGTCTGCTGGTAACCTGTGTTACGGATTGACTTTTTCAACAAGTTTTGATAACTTGTGTATGCGTTGGATTTTATCTATACTTTGCATAGGATGAATTAAAGTTGCGCTAGCACTCATAGCATGCAACCAAGTATTGCTTCTTGTGAGCACAAAAATAAACAGGGATGTCATAAACCTGGTGATTTTTTTGATGACAATATTCACTTTACCTCCGGATAGATTATAATCCCCAACATCTATGCTCCACTAGGCTCCCTCACACTAATTTGCCATCGTGGTAGGATGTAACCAGAAGGACACAAAGGTATAATGGTTCCTCGGTGCTCTCCCACTAGCATTTGTGCAAGTGAAACATTGTGAGGTGGTGTGCAGCTCCTGTGGTAACAATCGATGGACCCCTATGGACTCCAGTATATAATCACGTTAGTGGGTTACCGATAGCAATTATTCAACAAGCTAGCACTTACAGATGCCACTTCTAATGGAACAGGGCCTGATGTCTAACAGGGAGCCTCTATTTGGGAAAAACGTTGGAGCCACAAAGGGTTATTGGCCCGGTGTTACAGACTATACCGATCAAGCTGCTAAAGTAGCAGCTCAAGTTGTAATAGCTAGGAGTCACTGATCAATACAGACAGCGCCGCCACATGTATCCTCTCATGAAGTCTGGACTCCATGGAGAAAAGCATAATCCTGTGCAAGATATGGAGGAGCTCACATGTGGGGGTCATGCTGGAGTTAAGCAAGAACAGTGGGAACGATTTGAGGCTGGGAACGGAGGCAGAGAGTAGAGAAGAGGTGGAGGAGAATGGCAGGACACTGGAGCAATGGAGCATTGGATCACGGATGTGATGGGTGATGCAGTGGGGACTGACAGGGATCATAGTGGGGAAGTTTGCTAGAGGGCAGAGGAGAGTCTGGGGATGATCAGCAGGGACAGAGGAGGGGCTGAAGAGCGCAGGAGAGACAGAAGTGACAAGAGGGTGATCAGATATTAGGATATAGAAACAGACAGAAACACGGAGAATGGAGTGGGTGAGAATAGGTTTGATCATAATGATTAGGGTGTAATAGTGGTGTAATCAGCTGTACTTCACTATGGTAGTGCAAGATATTAGCTCTACATTTATTGAATACCTTCTGTAGATTGTAAACTCCTGTGAGCAAGGCCCTCTACACCTCGTCTCCATCCAATGTTTGTTTCTGTCTTGTTCCCTTTGGTTATTATAAAGCGCTGCAGAAGCTAGATACAATAAAAATGATAAATACTTTACATTTTACTTGATAAATCCAATCTCCTATTAGACAATAGGGTAATCACTGTGGGATTTATGTAAATATAATATACGCATATAATGAGACCAGGCACTGAAAAGCATCCATTTCCATAGAGTAATAACATGATACAGCTTAAGCCCCAAAACGTCCCAAATTCTCTGTACCCCAGAAAAAAGAATGAATTTTGTACAATATTACAGACGACCTGAAAGGCCATGCATTTTTTATTTTTTTTATTGTTTTCTTGAAGTTTTCTTCTAGAACAAGTTAGAGAATGACACCGTCATTTTTTGCGAATGGAATTCGGCGGATAAACTTTTTCATAAAACCTCAGCTCCACTGAAAATTGTCAAATGCACTTGAGATAGTAATCTAGCCTTAACCCTAAAAATCACTAACGGTGGTTGGTTTGAGAAAAATATCTTTAACCTTTTTGCAGCTGATCCATTTTATCCCCTTCCACTGATCTCATTTTGGTTTTGTTTAACCCCATAGTGACAGTTTTACGAAAACCCATCCGAAAGTGCCCACTGCTGTTTTTACGTTTCTGTGTGTGTTTAGGCCAAATTTTCCTTTTACTCACTTATGCATCCCACACATATGCTGGAAATAATGGTATGTTTTTAGAAAGTCCATTTAATAGTGGGAAAAACGGTACATCTTATAATCTGCTATTAAAAAATATTTGAAATCGCCTCTGTACTATCGACGACTTATCTTCTAGATCACACTTATGCCCAGTAGACTTTCTCCGTTATATGCAATGTCGAAATTATGTATCTACGCCTTTTGATTCGAAAGGCCATAATGGCCCTCTAACGTTGGAGAGGACGTGTCTCCAGGGGAGGGGGGGGGGAAGTACCCTCAGGGTCTGATCTAGGCTGGTCTTAGACCCGAGGTTCCACGGGGATGAAGACTAACCACTGACAATATTTTTATTTAGAATTTGGGGAAAATCAGTTTATGGAATAAAAACAATAAAATAAAGGTTCATTTTAATTTAGCACATTCCCAAAAATAGTACTTTTTTCCAGAGCTATATGTGATCCAAATATTTCACATATTCAATATATTTCAATATTCACACTTCACCTATAAAGTCCAGTTGTGGTTGGGTTTTTTACTGCCCCCAAACACAAAAGGGATTATCCTCCTGCCAGGCTCCCAAAGACAATGTACCTTTTACACTTTTAATCCACTTAATGACACCTTAATGAAATGCAAATGTAAATTTGCAATAAAATGACAGGATTTAGACAGTTTCATCTCAATGCAATCAATTTGTCAGCCAATCACAGCCCTTAACGCAAACTTGAGCCCTCCCCCCTTGAGATGTCAAAGGGGATAAAATACCCCTAAGAGCCAGACACTGTCAAACTTCTCTCAACTCAAAAAAGTGGTCAGCTTTACCTTTCCCGAAGCAAAAACCTGCTCAGGACAACTTTTTCTTGTGACCCACTATTAAGGCCAACTTTAGTGAAGATGGAACCCAGCAATGCCAGACAAGGTAAGATGTTACCTGGGATTCAAAAATTACAATATAGAAAGATGTGAGTTATTTATTGCCATGCTTTGCTTCCATGAAATTGGTCAAACCTAGAATGTGCTTTTGAAAAGTTTGATATTGTTGAAAACTACTGTGTGATCTTTAGATCAGGATGTGTTGAGAGAGCATGTGGGAAATTTTGGTGATTTCCCATACCCTTATTTAGGACTTCACCCCCTGGCTAAGGAATTCTATAATGCATTCTGCACAAGGCTATTTTTATTGCTGTGGAGCTCTAGGATTCACAAACTACCAACGACTATGAATATGGAGCTCTGGGACAGTGTGATCAACTGCATCTAGATAACTGGGAAACATTGAACAGTAACAAAATATTTTCCATGTGACTAAATGAGAAATAATTCCATGTCTAACCTTTTTCCCCAAATTCCAGGACCTGTGAAGGCTAGTAGGTATTTGCCTCCCACAGCGACTGAGATCCTTCTGAAATGGTTGATGGATAACCGTTATAATCCATATCCGGATGAGGCAGAAAAGGCCAGATTGGTACAACAGACTTCATTAACAAAAACTCAAGTGAGTAATTGACCAAATACAGTACTTAAATAGTCTGTAGAATCTATATAAAAAATAATTGGGACTACAGTGTAACAAAAAGTGCAGTAATTGCCATAGAAACCAAAATGTTCTCTGTAATGATTTAAAAAAAATATATTTTAGTTAAATAATACTTTATAAAACAAGTAGTTTATATAACTAAAAAGACGCACATTTATTTTACATCGAAACCATCCAGCTGACAGATCAGATGGGCACCTTTTTATATAAATCCTTCTCATTGATTTCTTTCGTCTCTTTGCAGGTGTGTGACTGGCTGCTAAATGCGAGAAGACGCATTCTGCCCAAAAGAAAGTCAGAAAACCAAATGCCACTTTTCCAAACCATGGAAAATGGAGGCAGGGAATTAAAGAATGAAGAGCCTGTTGTGTATAACATATGGTGCAATTTAGAAATGCTGGCTATGGTGGCTTCTCAGGTGAAGATACAAAATGGATAAAGAACAGGCCAAGATTAGCAGAGTGCTTCTCCTACATTCCACTGGATATTTAATTTAATTACTTGCCTATTGGTTGTTGTATATTTGGTATCCTGTGGAACAGAAACCATCTAATGCACAATTTTTTAACAAGTACTACAAGAAAAGTAAATGATTTTATGTAGCAAATGTAGAATAGTCCAGAATGGCTTCAAACAATCGTAGAAACATTGAATGGGAGGTTTAGTATAGGTTTGGTAAATTGAAGTAAAGGAAACTATGGTAAACAATGGCATTCTAGCATTTAAAAATATTGACTTTACTTTTTAATTCAAGGGATTATGCAGCCATCAGTTGGCAGCTTTTATATAGTAAAATGTATATTTAACAAATTATTTACAATTATATTTAATGGAGAATTTGTAAAGGTTAAATAATTATTTGTAAATAAAGTACTTTTGGAATTTCTTCAAGGAGTCGTGTCAATTTCTGCAGAGTTTTGACTACTGCTGGCTCTTGCGATCATGTTTGGGGCATTTAGGCTAGGGTCAAACGAACGCATTATTCGCAGCGACCGTCAAAAAGTGTGTCCGACCGCATTGCCGTATTTTTTCACGGATTGCGCAAAAACGGTCATACGATGCGCATTTTTGTGCGTGATTTTTTACGGATCGTCAATAAGACACTTTATGTATCTGGACGTTATGTTGGCCGGACATGAGCAGCATCTGACGTCTCCTAATCACGCACACATGCCGTTAGTGGACGCAGCTTACTCTGTACGTCAGTACTAGCGGTTTTGCGTTCTCAAAAAAATGCGTTCATTTTCCACTTGTGTTGCGCGGCCGGACTTCGTATATTGGCCGTCATTGTGTGTCATTTGCTGCTAGTGCGGTCGTGATTAATCACATGACCATCAACTGATGTCAGGGCCTCCTTTGTGCTGTGCTTGAAGTTCCTTGCTTACAACATTGAAGTAATCATATAAGTTTCTGGTTCGGCTTATCTGCACAGTGTTGAGAGCTGAAACCCTGTGCAAATAAGCTTGACCAGGAACATATCCTTAGCTAGGTGTTTTAAACCCAATAGCATAATAAAGCTGATAAACCTTTTAAAAACCACACACGACTATTTTATGTGGAAGAAAAGTTATATTTAATTTTAGACGCTGAGTGGTACAATGAATTTATGTATTTTACACACCTATACACATTATAGACGTGAGTGCTAGAAAAGACACTTTTCCAGGAGCCCCTGCTCGTTGATAAACTAACAATTTGCAGAGCACTGCCTTGTCATTGTACATGTCTGCTTTGTTTGGATTTACAGAGCCATGCAGTGTGATCAGGCACTGAAACACAGCCATTTACATAGACTTTGTGAGGTACATTCCCTACCATTATCATGTCCATTTACATAGATATTGGACAAACCAGCCCTGAAGCTAAATGTCCCCAAGTCTCTGTACCAACAATAAAAGGTGAATTTGCTCATTTTTTTTAAAAAAAATGGCAGGATTATGAAAACAAGACAGGGACGTTTCACAGGTACCACTTGCATACATATTGCCAGAACAAATTAACTGTGCTGCTACAAGAATAGGAGATTCCTTTTCAATATATAAGGCTAGGGTCAGATGAACGCATTTTCGCGTTGTCTGTGAAAAAGTGCGTTGAACGAATGGACACATTTTTTCACGGAGTAGGCGATAGCGGTCATACGATGCGCATTTGCGTTTGTGATTTTGTATGGATCATCAATAAAACACTTTTTGCATCTGGACGTTATGTTGGCCGGACATTAGCAGTGTCTGACATCTCCAAATCACACACACACGCCGCTAGCGGACGCAGCGCACTCTGTACGACCGTACTAGCGGTTTGACGTTCGACAAAATGCGTTCGTTTGCCACTTACGTTGCGCAGCCGGACTTTCGTGCGACCGTACTTCGTATATTGGCCGTCATTTGCTGCTAGTGTGGCCGTAATTAAGTGCGCCAGAATGCACGTTTAAAGTGCGCTAGTCTGACCCTAGCCTAAAAGTATCTACTGATCACTGTGGATCAACGGTCTCATCTTCATTATCTTAGTCAACTCAAAACAAAACTTATGAACTGTGCCAGGGATTGAGGATTTGTTATTTTAATGTCGTCTAGGATTTAGTTTAACAACCTACGCCTGTTATAGGGCACCACTTCATTTTAATCTGTTTGCCGGAAGCTTTGTAGTTACAGCTAAACTTGCTATTCCAAGTCTGCTGGTAACCTGCGTTACGGATTGACTTTTTCAACAAGTTTTGATAACTTGTGTATGCTTTGGATTTTCTCTATACTTTGTAAGTAAGTATTGCTTCTTGTGAGCGCAAAAATAAACAGGGATGTCATAAACCTGGTGACTGTTTTTGATGACAAAATTCACATTACCTCCGGATATATTTTAATTCCCAACATCTATACTCCACTAGGCTCCCTCACACTAATCTGCCATCTTGGTAGGATGTAACCAGAAGGACACAAAAGGTATAATGGTTCCTCGGTGCTCTCCCACTAGCATTTGTGCAAGTGAAATATTGTGAGGTGGTGTGCAGTTGGTGTGGCAACAATCGATGGAGCCCTATGGACTCCAGTATATATACCCGCTAGTGGGTTATTGATAGCAATTATTCAACAAGCTAGCACTTACAGATGCCACTTCTAATGGAACAGGGCCTGATGTCTAACAGGGAGCCTCTATTTGGGGAAAACGTAGGAGCCACAAAGGGTTATTGGCTGGTGTTACAGACTATACCGATCAAGCCGCTAAAGTAGCAGCTGACGTAATAGCTAGGAGTCACTGATCAATACAGACAGCACCGCCACATGTATCCTCTCATGAAGTCTGGAATCCATGGAGAAAAGCGTAACCCTGTGCAAGATATGGAGGAGCTCACATGTGTGGGGGTCATGCTGGAGCCAAGCAAGAACAGTGGGAACTATTTGAGGCTGGGAATGGTGGCAGAGAGTGGAGACGAGAGTGGCAGTAGTGATGGGCCGAACACCCCCGTGTTCGAACGCAAACGCCCGAAAAAGTTTGACCGCGAACTCGAACACAATTCGAACACCATGCAAGTCAATGGGGCTCGAACGTTCGAAAATTAAAGTTCCCTCCAAGAGGGCATACAGTATATGCAATATATTGGCCGTAAAAGGTGTATGGTGGTCTGGGTACTGCCCTGAGGGACAGAAAACTTTAAAATAAAGCGTTTTTAACCCTTTCACTGCTGAGTGCTGAGTCATTTCACCGCTGTGCGCTGAGCTAATTTTTACTGCTTTTGCTCATGTTTAAATTTTATTTGAAGCCATAGGACATGTTTGACGAACAAGGAGTGGGAAATGTTTGACCTTCAAGGGGCTAAATTACAATATTCACGCAAACGTTTGTGGCGGTGCAAATAACCATTAACGCGTGGGGTAAAACCATTTGCGCCGAATCACGTATTACATAGCGCAACAACCGCGCACAATTGTCTACCGTGGGTGAACCTGCATGAGCTTACTGTACTGCGCACGTCCTATACTTAATGTGAGCGCAAATGCGAATGAACGCTGGTACGAGTATGGTATTACAATCTACTAAGCGGTATTACCGCATGGCCTTTGCGTGTATAATTTTAGCAACTCTTAAAAGCTGGTGCTAATGGAAAATTTGAACAACCTGGCTAACCCCAAATATCCAAGCCCATAAAAAGGAATGCACCAAAGCACAGTGGCCCATCCAAATCATACTGAACCAATACAATGGATGAAGTGGTGTGTGCATGTATTATTGCTGCAGCATATAAACTCGGACTGACAGTGGCAGGCGCAATTTATTAATGTGAGACAGGTGTGGTTCTTAATTCTGATTGGCTGTCTCGACAAAAGACGGCGAGCGCAAAGATTTCTGCGTGTCTCACGTACGTACGCACGTACTGTGCGTGCATTTGGGCGTGTCCTGTTTGCGCACGCAATTGATCGGACGTAGAAAAAAGCCACGAGGATTGCAATTCCAACGGTGATATGCGCTCGCAAAAGTTTAACGCTTGCCGCAAAGATTTACGCTTTGCCCGAGGCTTTTGTGTGAAGCCTTTTTGCAAGATTAGCAACAATTTTTTAAAAATTTTGACTTTGTTTACAAGCGACGTCTTGGTATACAAGCGATTTCCAAGTACATACGCTTTGTCTGCCGAGCATCACGTCACAACTGTGGCCATGGTCACTTTCAGGGCCGTAGGAAGGGCGAGGCGAGTGAGGCACATGCCTCGGGCACAGCTGTGTAGGAGCGCAGCTAGTGCCGCTGGTCTATCAGATTCATCAGTGAGATTCCTCCCACTAGGGGGAGGAACTCATGGGGGAGTGTGGCTGGATGGGAGGTGCTGGAAACTGACGGACGGCCCCTGCTGGATGGGAAGAACTGATGGGTGGGCGCAGCTACCTCCGTGGGTGTATCTGGCCGAAGGAGCACATCCCTGCATCACCCCCTGATAGGGGGGGTGGGGCCAGATCGCCCTCACTCTCTTACCTTGGTAGATGCAGTGTCTCCTGACAGGGGAGGGCAGGTGCTGCACCTCACCACTCACATTCTCCACAGCTCCTGTGGTACAGTTTAAGAGCTAGCACTCTCCCTTCCTTATGTTTCTTTTGCTTTTATAGGTTTAATGTGACCTGTCTTAGCCCCAACCCCCTCCCTGCCATGCACACAGCGAGTGTTTCCAGCACCTCCCATTCAGCCACACTCCTCCAGGAGTTCCTCCCCATAGTGGGAGGAATCTCACTTATAGAACACCTGCAGAGAGACAAGGAGCAGCTAGGAGGGCAATAAGGAATAAGCAGCCTGCAGATTGGTGCAATTTACCTTATGCTGAGTGGCTTTATGGCCAGTATAGTGGCAGCTGCTACATTAGGAAACTGGTCTCAAATAATTAGGGCAGGTGCCAGCAGTTCTTCGCCCCCTGACCCCTGTGGGTGGGGCTACCACCTGATTGCAGGCAGCACAGGAAGTTTTGTATTAGGCTCATGCTTTAGTGTCTGACAGTCAGAGCCTCCTGCTACAAAAGGAAAGGTATCACTGCTATCTGCAAGAGCCCAGCTGTCTGCAGGGGTTAATGATAATCTCCCAGAACATGGTCCACCTGGTATCTGCAGAGTGGTGGAGACCAAGGAGGAAAGGAAAGTCCATGCCCTGTAAAAACAAGCAAACCTCACAGGTACATGGTGCAAGGGTTGTGCTGTTCTTCATTAAGGCACCAAGTAGTACATCTCATCTGAATGCTGTGAGCTGCAGCCAGGGGTGTCCAGTGCTTGTATTTACCCCGAGAGGAAAGAGTGTGAGCCCAGGAGAGCAGGGGAAAGCTAGACATCAAGGGCTTGGTCCATCTATTTCTAAAGACACAGCACACTAATACTGACATTACTATCACTGTCCAGCAGCTCTGTATGTAAACCATGTAAAGATCATTCATAACATACAGAGCCAACTCACACTACTATCACTCTCAGGCAGAGCTCAGAGTGTGTGTTTCAACAGCACAGAACCCACTCCAACTCCCAGCACTAAAAGCATTTATAAAGATATAGAAATTTCATTAATAAAAAAAAATTTGCACTCCCTATACTTAACATGGGGAGCGCGAAGTCCTAACGCTAATTACACTCCATTGTGGCTACTTAAAAGTTACCCACAGCTAGACGCTGGTGCTAAGTGATGCTTCTTCTGCAGAATCAGTCAGCACCAGCTGGAACCCCCCCAAAAATCACATACTTGCCTCTCATCTCACAGTGCAAAAGGTGGTCCGATCCACTGCTTCTGGTCGTGGGGAGCATCCAGGAGCTTAGCACTGCACCACTGGTCGTAGACTCTGATTTTTAAAATTATGTGGGGGGGGGGGCACAATTTTCTGTTTTTGCCTCGGGTGCAAAAGGAGCTAGCTACGTCTCTGGTCACTTTTCCTCCCTGTGTCTGTCCCAACATTCTGGCAGCTTGACGGGGAGGGCCACACAGTGTAACGTGCGTAATAGTATCATACATTACACCGGACGTGCTGAAACCCTCCCAACAGATAGCGATAAACGTCTTGCACAATAACCCTCCTCTCCCCCTCCACAATTCTTCTCAAAAAAGGTAATGTGCAGGTTAATTGGTTTTATTTTTAGTTTATACTGTACAGTATTTTGTATTACTGTAATCCTTTTCACATTAATAGCTGGTTGTGGAACCAATCGTCAGTTTCCATTATTTCTTATGGGGAAACGCGCTTTAATATAATAGCGCTTTGGATTACAAGAAAGCTTCTGGAACCAATTGTGCTCGTAATCCAAGGTATTACTGCACATATCTAGGATTATTTTTGAAGGTGGGGCCTTTTTTTTTTTATTTTATATTATTTGGTACTTAGTGTTAAATAAGAGTATTACCAGAGTTTTTGGATATTATTTGAAATGTGTAGTCAGACCATCTTGCATATATTATAACACCTATACATTTCTGAAGTTGAAAAAAATGAACAAATGCTGTGAAAACACAAAAATATGGAACAAACACTTTCAAAATTTAATCCCCAAAAAAAGAGCCCAGCTAAATAATTTCAAAATTATTTGCGGCAGCTAGGGGTTAACTGTCCCAATGACGTCCTCACACATATGGTGAGGATGCCAGTGGGTGGGGTGACCTGTAGGCTTGCCTGCCATCCAAGATGTCAGCCACCTCTGGCTTTGAATTGTGATCCGGCAACGAAATGGTTAATGCTATGCACTGCTGAAAAGAGGAGACTCGCCCCTTTCCAGCAAACAAGACAATTTTGAACTGGAGAGAAAACTTCAATCTCCACCATAATGGATATAGGCGGTAACCCCCCCCCCCCCCGTAACAAAAGGTGTTTTTTCGAGATTGTGAAATCTTCGTAAGAGAAAACAACCAAAAAGTACAGTTACTATTAAAAGATGGCATCAGAGCTGGGGTCCTGCATGAGTCACATTAGGGGAGCTACTTCTGGTGCATAGCTTTCTCTGGCAAGGCTTAGTATTTATTTCTCTGCTTTTACTATACCCGCAGACCCATGAAGGCCTGTTTCTAACCTTTTTAGAGATCGTCAACTATCCATCTATAGATTTCAGGGACCCTAGAGGTATTACTAAACTCTAATAAGACTGCCAGTGCAGAATCAATGCACCCGCTTTATTCATATGCCAGGAACCTGTATGTTTGTCTTTGTGTATATGTGTATTTTGTGGTTAGCGTATTTTGTGGAACAGCAGCCATATTCTGTACAGTGTCTCAGACCCTGACACTACCATCTTTTAAGAATAACCATACTTATGAACCCCAACCCCTTTTTGGACAATATTAAAATGAAAAACCCCCACTAGAAAGGATTATGGGAGAAAAAAAATGTGATACTTCTAAAAGAATAGGAGATTCCTGTTCATCACTGAAATTTGCCTACTGATGAGTACGGATCCACGGTCTCATTACCATCATTTATATAGTGCTGCCATTTCCTGCAGATCCCTTTAAAAGATAACTCAAAGTAACAAAAGTAACAAATTTAGAGATAATAGGAATAAGTAGAATGGCTCTCAACGCATAGATGTAGGAACCATTGGAGAGGGTAGAGATGTGCCATGGATTGAGGATATGCTACATAGGCTGAAAAAAGACATGCATCCATAGAGTCCAGCCTTTCGCACATCTACTGTGGGTGTTTGGATGTAGTTTATGCTTTAATTTACCAACCTAGGCCCGTTATATGGCACTATGCCATTTGAATCTGAAACATTGCGTAAGGCTTGGAGTGGTAACGATTGCTTGAACACAGTATTTACCATTTGCTATTCTTAGTCTGCTGGTAACTTGTGTTACTGCTCACCTTTTTCATGTTGATAACACTTTGTAATGTCAAATCTTACCTATACTTTGTATAGGATGAATTAAAGTTGTGCTAGCTTACAAAGAGGGGATTCCATATTGCATTTTTTGAGCACGAAAATAACGCTGCCATAAGCTTGACTTTGTGATCGCAAAATCACTCTGCAAATTTACTATAATTCCCCCCCCCCATCTTTGCTTAACTGCTGGGCTCCCCCACCAATCTGCTATCTTGGCAAGACAAAACCAGGACCCTTTCTATAGAAATTGTGCAAGAGGTATATAACTTGCGAGACTGGGTGCAATTCCTACAGTGATACTCGATGGAGCCCTATGTATCCGGAGTATATACACGCTGGCAGGTTACCGGGGGCAATTATTTAACAAGCTATCTCTTGCAGGTGCCACTCCTATTGGATCTGGGCCTGATTTCAGTAACAGGGATCCTCTATTTGGGGAAAAGCGTTAGTGGCTCCGTATTACCAACCCTAGCCAGGTCAATGAAATTGTAGATCAGGAACACCAGATCAAGACCCAGTCATGGTCAGCTCAATCTCCAATCTTTAGCCCTGTTGGAAACGTGTGGATTGTGATAGAGAAAAAAGCCGAATGGTCAAAAGACTGGTGGAAAGCATGATAACAAGACACATGACAAGCTACGATTGAGGTAAAGGGAAAAAAAAAAATTATGCCATCAACTCTTTGTAAACCTTTAGAATTGAATTCTAAAAGATTATATGAACTTGTTTTTTGCATTGTTCAAGGTTTCAATGTTGCATCATTACTGTTAATTTGCAGAATATAAAACAAACATTGAACATCTGTTATTCTTCCAAAACACATTCCTATAAATTGTTAATTTCCAATAAAATTACTGGATTTAGACTGTTTCCTCTCATTGCAACCAAATTATTAGCCAATCAAAGCCCTTACTAGAAATGCGGGCCGTGAAAGTGACAGCAAATACAAAATATTAAACAAAATAACTGACAATATTTATATTTGGGAAAAGTATCAGTTTAACCCCTTAACGCCGCAGGACGTACATTTACTTCCTGCATTAGGCGGGCTTTGACGCCGCAGGACGTAAATGTACGTCCTCGGCGTTTACAGCCCCCCGGGAGATACTCACCTCCTCCGGTCGCTCCCACGCTGCTCTGACTCCCGCGGAATCAGATCAGTGTGATCCCTCCTCCGGCGCTGTGACGTCATCGCGCCGGTGGCGCGATGACGTCAGTTTCAGGCGTCACCCCCCGCCGGAGCAGGGGAAGCGCCTGGAGGGGAGGGGAGGGATCCTTCGGATCCCTCTATCTCCCGATCGCCTGGTCCCCGGCGGCTGTGGCCAGCATCGCTGGAAGGGTCACAGCCTGACCTTTCCAGCGATGTATGGGGGGTTAACCCCTTAGTTGCCAGGTCGCGACCGGGCACTAATTTTTGCCCGATCGCGGCCTATTTCCGGTGGGGGCCGCCATCTTGGATGGCAGCCCCCACCTCTGGGTCACCCCCGGTCAACTGACTCATCGCGCCATGCGCGATGATGTCAGTTAACCGGGAACCCCCTAGCTGCAAAGGGATTTCCTATGGAAATCCCTTGCAGGAGATAAAGGGGTTCAAAGAACCCCCCCTATGGCTAGGGGGTCATGGCTGATATTGATGGAAAGGCCAGAGCATGGCCTTTCCAATGATATCAAACATGACCATGGTAAAAGTAAAATAAAAGTGTAAAAAAAGTAAAAATAAAAATAAAAAAATAATAAATATAATAAAAAAAAATTGTTTTTTTTAATGCAGCACTATTGTTCACATTTCAATTATAATGTGAACAATGATGCTTCACTAATGATTTTTTTTGGGGGGTTTAGCTAAAATCACGCAATTTCTCCCCAAAAAAAAAAAATGGGTTCCCCGTTCTAATTTTTTTAACAAATCTACCCAATATAATATGACCGCAGAGCCTCGGATAATAAAATTTTAAAAAAAAAACACTTTACACACTGTGGAAGATTGAAATTTTATTGAAAATTCACATTCTTTTACATTTTTTGTTATAGCATTTTGCCAGGGCATGACATATACATATAATAATGATATATTATTAATCTGCCGAGTCTGCCGGAAAGAACGATAAATAATTTGTCTGGGTGGTATAAGAATACGTGACTTAAAAATGGTCAAAATGAGCTCAGCAAACTTCTACTTCCGAAACAGCGCCGAAGTTGTAAAATTACTCCCGTCCTTAAGGGGTTAAGGAATAAAATAAAAAAAAAAGTAAATTTTAGTTTAGCATATTCCCATATAGTTTTTTTCCCGAGCTGTATATGGGATCCAAATATTTCACATGAAACTTCACCTATAATGTTCATTTGTGGTTGTTTTTAACTGCCCCCAAACACAAAAGGGATTATCCTCCTGCCAGGCCCCCAAAGACCATGTACTTTTACACATTTAATCCACTTAATGACACCAATGAAATGCAAATGTCAATTTGCAATAAAATGACAGGATTTAGACAGTTTCATCTCAATGCCAATTTGTTAACCAATCACAGCCCTTAACTCAAACTTGAGTCCTCCCCCCTTGAGATGTCAAAGGGGATAAAATACAATAAAATACCCCTAAGAGCCAGACACTGTCAAACTTCTCTCAACTCCTCAAAAAAGTTGTCAGCTTTACCTTTCCTGAAACCAAAACCTGTTCAGGACAACTTTTTCTTGTGACCCACTATTAAGGCCAACTTTAGTGAAGATGGAACCCAGCAATGCCAGACAAGGTAAGATGTTACCTGGGATTCAAAAATTACAATATAGAAAGATTTGAGTTGTATATTGCCATGCTTTGTTGTTTCCATGAAATTGGTCAAACCTAGATTGTTCTTTTCAACAAGATCAAACTTTTTTAAACTACTGTGAGATCGGAATGATCTTTAGATCAGGATGTGTTGAGAGAGCATGTGGGAAATTTTGGTGAGTTTCCATACCTTTTATTTAGGACTTCACCCCCTGGCTAAGGAATTCTATAGTGCATTCTACACAAGGCTATTTTTTATTGCCGTGGAGCTCTAGGATTCACCAACGACTATGAATATGGAGCTCTGGGACAGTATGATCAACTGCATCTACATAACTGGGAAACATTGAACAGCAACAAAATATTTTCCATGTGACTAAATGAGAACTAATTCCATGTCTAACCTTTTTCCACCAAATTCCAGGACCTGTGAAGGCTAGTAGGTATTTGCCTCCCACAGCGACTGAGATCCTTCTGAAATGGTTGATGGATAACCGTTATAATCCATATCCGAATGAGGCAGAAAAGGCCAGATTGGTACAACAGACTTCATTAACAAAAACTCAAGTGAGTAATTGACCAAATACAGTACTTAAGCTCTGATATAGTCTGTAGAATCTATATAAAAAATAATTGGGATTACAGTGTAACAAAAAGTGCAGTAATTGCCATAGAAACCAAAATGTTCTCTAATGGATTTTAAAAATTATTTTGGTTATATAAACTGTTTTATAAAGTATTATTTAAATAAAAAGATGCATTTATTTTACATCGAAACCATCCAGCTGACAGATCAGATGGGCACCTTTTTATACAAATCCTTCTC
Organism: Leptobrachium leishanense; assembly: GCA_009667805.1. NCBI lineage: Eukaryota > Metazoa > Chordata > Amphibia > Anura > Megophryidae > Leptobrachium > Leptobrachium leishanense. Next base: position 125,461,584 of record CM019067.1, on the reverse strand, counting down.
ATTGACTTTTCGTCTCTTTGCAGGTGTGTGACTGGCTGCTAAATGCGAGAAGACGCATTCTGCCCAAAAGAAAGTCAGAAAACCAAATGCCACTTTTCCAAACCAAGGAAAATGGAGGCAGGGAATTAAAGAATGAAGAGCCTGTTGTGTATAACATATGGTGCAATTTAGAAATGCTGGCTATGGTGGCTTCTCAGGTGAAGATACAAAATGGATAAAGAACAGGCCAAGATGAGAGAGCTTCTCCTACATTCCACCGGATTTTTAATTTAGATAACTTGTCTATTGGTTGTATATTTTGGTATCCTGTGGAACAGAAACCATTTAATGCACAATTTTTAAACAAGTACTGCAAGAAAAGCAAATGATTTTATGTAGCAAATGTAGAATAGTCCAGACCGGCTTCAAACACCAGTAGAAACATTGAATAGGAGGTTTAGTATAGTTTTGGTAAATTTAAGTAAAAGGAAACTATGGTAAACAATGGTATTATAGTATTTAAAAATATTGACTTTTACTCAATGTGAAAGATTCTACTTTTTAATTCAAGTATTTATGCAGTCATCAGCCTTTATATTGTAAAATGTAGATTTAACAAATTATAGATATTATAATTATAAGTAAAGCACTTGTGGAATTTCTTCATAGAGTCGTGTCAATTTCTGCAGAGGTTTGAGATCTGTCCAAATTAAATCATTTGGCCTTGGAGCCACAAGGCACCTTTGCCGCTACCCGCTCCACACTGTTTCCACACCAAAATATTGGGCACTAATACAAAGTTGCTGCTTATTTAACCAGAGCTGTTGTAAACTTAGTAGAGCCATTATAGTCTAGGGAGTTGTTACATTTACAGCAGCTCTGTTTAAGTTAGCACCAACTTCTTAATATTGCCCATTGTCTCTGTTCCCAATACTTTTTCCAATGTCAATCACCTCCATTTCATCCACTTTTTTTATTTTTTTTTAAATTCTTTATTTTAGAATTTTTGCAGAGTCAAACACCAACAGCGGAAAACGGCCGCGCAGGACCGTGAAAAGACATCGAAAGAGATCTTAATAAAAGCAAAACATACAAGAACAAATAAAGCAATAGCTAAGAGGAGTCGTATCATGTCATCCGCCGTAGCATATAGTAAGTCCTCTGTAGGGAAAAGACTCATCGGAAAAATTGAATCGTATCTCAGATAAGAGTGTCCTCAGACGGGGAACAGTCTCAAAAAAGGCCTCAGTAAAAGAGGAAGAAAAAAGAAAAAAGAAAAAAAAAAAACAAGACACAGACAAGGGGGTCATCAAAGATGGTGGGGTGTCTCTTTAAAAAAAAATAAAAAAATCAAAATAACAAGAAAATTGTATACTGTTTAGCCAGTGTCCCGAAAAGGCCGCAAAGCCTGGGCAGGCAGGTTAACGCAGTGCGGACTAGTCCAGTATAAGAGGCAAGAAACCAGGGTGTCAGGCAGGCCCCCATTCGCACCTCCACGCCGACGATCAGCTTCACGAGGTACAGCCACCGGGGGTGCAGGTACGAAGGACTGCAGGAGAGGCCCGAATGGTGTCATTTTCTCAACTGCGTGGTGTAATACCGCCACCCTTGGACTCTGCACGGCTTCAGCAGGCATCGCCATCACCCCCGTCGAATCCGCACGGCAGGTAGGGGCTGCAACATCGCGCCGCGGGAGCCGTTCGCTCATCAGTATATTGAGCAGCGGTAACTCGCCATCCGGTACCTCAGCCTTCTCCTGTGGAAGCACATAAGTCGCCGTCATCCCTGGTTCCTCACAGCAGTGGAGAGCCATAACAGGCTGGCCGCCCCCAGGATCACTTCCGCACGATGCCCCGGTTCTCAGCACGGCCAAAGCGCGGCGCATGTCTCCTTGGGTCATGGGCTGCTCATCATCCCCCAACAGCCGCAGCAGGGCATCCAGAATGGCCGGGAAACGTGGGCCCTCCGTCTCCTCGACCCTCATCAAGGACTGTAGCGGAATCGAGACACCCGACACAGCCGTGCAGGGAACGACTCGAGCCAGAAAGTAGGCCGCAAAAATGGCCGCCGGGAGCACACTCCAGACGGGAATAGCAGAAACTCAGCTAGGCTCCAGAGGAGGGAGCAGGTCAGGCTCCAGAGCACTCCTCCCGATGCCCAGCTATGCAGGGATTCCTAGTGTGGGCAATAAAGAGGAGGATTCCGGGCAGAAATCGCCCCCCTCAGTAATATTGCCCGGAGCTCCTTCGAAGCACGTCTGCTCCCTGACACAGCCGGACACGCCCCCCCCATTTCATCCACTTTTAATCTAAAGATGCTAATTTCCTCCCACCCCCGCTTTTATTTCCCTAACCCTCTAATGTCTTTCTTTTCCACCTCACATCCAAGTATTCAGATGTATTGAATATTTATCTCAAAAAAAGTGCTTTCTTTAACGGGGATTCTCTAAACTCTATTTGTGAGTGCAGCCCAGACTGAGGAAGTGATGTGTAACAACTCCACAACATAGAGGATTTTGTCAGTCTCTCCTCTTGTAAGTCGCATGGACAATATGTGCACAAGCAATAAATTTCATTACTACTTCACTTTTTGGGTGATGCAATATATTTTATTAATTCAATTGGTCGAAGAAGCACTGTATGGGCTTTCTGAAATTGCAAGTTTGATACAAAAAAGATACAATAGTGCAGTACAGTGTAAAAGAATGTTATTCTCCTTCCCATTGTACAGCGCTACAGAACTTGTTAGCTCTATAAAAAACTCGTAACTGTAAAAGGTGTGAAGACCCTTTTTATGAAGTCCTTCTCCCCCCTCCCAAGGAGATGGCCCCTACAATCCTAAAATGCCTCTTCGTTGGCTTTCTAGTATTCAACTGAGGCCAGTAGGGAAGGCCCCTTTTGCAGACGGTGTTTGATATTCACAGGAGAGGACACCAATGTACAGACACTTTATAATTTAGTAACCTATTACAAAAATGCCAAAATGGTTGCAATGGACCTTATATCATGAGTCTGGCTCTTGAAATCATGTTTGGGGCATTTAAGGTAATACATGACCATCAACTGGTGTCAGGACCTCTGTGCTGCGCTTGATGTTCCTTGCATACAACATTGAAGTAATCATACAAGTTTCTGGTTATGCTTATCTGTACAGGGTTGAGCTGAAACCCTGTGCAAATACGCTTGAACAGGAACATATCCTTAGCTGAGTGTTTTAAACCCAATAGCATAATTAGGCCGATTGCTTTAACTTTGTTACATATAATATATATGGAATGACGCCCTCTGGGGCTCAATATTCAAATTTAATGTAAACCTATTCTATAAAAAAAAAAAAAAAAAACACTTCAGCTATCTCAATACGTCATGTAGTCTTGTACCAATACACATACACAGCACAGACAAATTATCAAATTATCGATTTACATGATATAGACGGCATAACTGACTTCTCCAATAGCCAGTAATGAATTATGATCGTACAAATTATTAGCAGTTCACTCTTACTCTAATACCTTTACATTTTACTAGATGACCCCATTGTCTGCTGGTAGATAGGGAGACACCTTCCATCAAAAATTGTCCAGGTGCAAAGAAATCCACGTCTTCAAACAAAAAAAGTTATTAAATGGATGCACTCGGACTACCAAAAAGGGTTAAAAAACAAAACAGTTTTATTCGATAATCATTAAAAATTGCGTGTAATCATGGGCCGACGTGTCAAACCATGATAATAGGCAATTTTTAATGATTATCTGAAAACAACGTTTTTTTTAACCTTTTTGATAGTCCCTGAGTGCATCCATTCAAGACATGGTCTTAAAAGAAGTCCTTTGGGACTGAAACGTTTACGATGAAGTGTTAATAAAAGGCTTTATTGATTTTACAAGTCTCCCTGTTGCAGATTATCATGGATAGGTATCAGAATACATTCTACTCCCAATGCAGGCCACTCCCCACATAACTATTCTGATCCTTATTCCATATACCCCAGTGCAGAGAAATCCTCAAAAGCCAAAAAATTTAAGTGTGGTAGCAAAGACGCGCTCGAGGATCTTCAATAAAGAAATAAAACTTAAATCCCCATAAAAGATGGTCTGGATAAAGACTTGCAGAGCACCGAAACATTGATCCCATTTTATGTGGAAGAAATGTAAGTTAAATAAAACCCAAGATGCTAGAGGGGTACAATGGATTTATGTATTTTCTAGCATGTATGTCTATAATAGTGTGTATATGTTTGTGTAAAAGACATTTCTCCAGGAGCCCCCGCTGAGGTTGATAAAGAAACACTAACAATTTGCAGTCACTCCCCTGTCACTGTACATCTCTCCTTTACATCTTACTTGATAAACCCAGTGTCTGCTTTGTTTGGATTTACAGAGCCATGCAGTGTGATCAGGCACTGAAACGCAACCATTTACATAGACCTTGTGAGGTACATTCCCTACCATTGTCATGTCCATTTACATAGATATTGGACAAACCAGCCCTGAAGCTAAATGTTCCCAAGTCTCTGTACCAACAATAAAAGGTATTGCTTCTTGTGAGCACAAAAATAAACAGGGATGTCATAAACCTGGTGATTTTTTTGATGACAATATTCACTTTACCTCCGGATAGATTATAATCCCCAACATCTATGCTCCACTAGGCTCCCTCACACTAATCTGCCATCTTGGTAGGATGTAACCAGACGGACGAAAAGGTATAATGGTCGCTCGTGCTCTCCCACTAGCATTTGTGCAAGTGAAACATTGTGAGGTGGTGTGCAACTCCTGTGGTAACAATCGATGGAGCCCTATGGACTCCAATATATAATCACGTTAGTGGGTTACCGATAGCAATTATTCAACAAGCTAGCACTTACAGATGCCACTTCTAATGGAACAGGGCCTGATGTCTAACAGGGAGCCTCTATTTGGGGAAAACGTAGGAGCCACAAAGGGTTATTGGCCGGTGTTACAGACTATACCGATCAAGCTGCTAAAGTAGCAGCTCAAGTTGTAATAGCTAGGAGTCACTGATCAATACAGACAGCGCCGCCACATGTATCCTCTCATGAAGTCTGGACTCCATGGAGAAAAGCGTAACCCTGTGCAAGATATGGAGGAGCTCACATGTGGGGGTCATGCTGGAGTTAAGCAAGAACAGTGGGAACGATTTGAGGCTGGGAACGGAGGCAGAGAGTAGAGAAGAGGTGGAGGAGAATGGCAGGACACTGGAGCAATGGAGCATTGGATCATGGATGTGATGGTTGATGCAGTGGGGACTGACAGGGATCACAGTGGGGAAGTTTGCTAGAGGGCAGAGGAGGGTCTGGGGATGATCAGCAGGGACAGAGGGGCTGAAGAGGGCAGGAGAGACAGAAGTGACAAGAGGGTGATCAGATATTAGGATATAGAAACAGACAGAAACACAGGGAGAATGGAGTGGGTGATAATAGGTTTGATCATAATGATTAGGGTTTAATAGTGGTGTAATCAGCTGTACTTCACTATGGTAGTGCAAGATATTAGCTCTACATTTATTGAATACCTTCTGTAGATTGTAAACTCCTGTGAGCAAGGCCCTCTACACCTCGTCTCCATCCAATGTTTGTTTCTGTCTTGTTCCCTTTGGTTATTATAAAGCGCTGCAGAAGCTAGATACTATAAAAATGATAAATACTTTACATTTTACTTGATAAATCCAATCTCCTATTAGACAATAGGGTAATCACTGTGGGATTTATGTAAATATAATATACGCATATAATGAGACCAGGCACTGAAAAGCATCCATTTCCATAGAGTAATAACATGATACAGCTTAAGCTCCAAAACGTCCCAAATTCTCTGTACCCCAGAAAAAAGAATGAATTTTGTACAATAATACAGACGACCTGAAAGGCCATGCATTTTATTTTTTTTTATTGTTTTCTTGAAGTTTTCTTCTAGAACAAGTTAGAGAATGACACCTTCCGTAATTTTTTGCGAATGGAATTCGGCGGATAAACTTTTTCATAAAACCTCAGCTCCACTGAAAATTGTCAAATGCACTTGAGATAGTAATCTAGCCTTAACCCTAAAAATCACTAACGGTGGTTGGTTTGAGAAAAATATCTTTAACCTTTTTGCAGCTGATCCATTTTATCCCCTTCCACTGATCTCATTTTGGTTTTGTTTAACCCCAAAGTGACAGACAGTTTTACAAAAACCCATCCGAAAGTGCCCACTGCTGTTTTTACGTTTCTGTGTGTGTTTAGGCCAAATTTTCCTTTTACCTCACTCATGCATCCCACACATATACCGTTTTTCCCACCATTAAATGGATTTTCTAAAAACATACCATTATTTCCAGCATATCTTATAATTTGCATATAACGGAGAAAGTCTACTGGGCATAAGTGTGATCTAGAAGACAAATCGTCGATAGCACAGAGGCGATTTCAGATATTTTTTTAATAGCAATGTCGAAATTATGTATCTACGCCTTTTGATTCGAAAGGCCATAATGGCCCTCTAACGTTGGAGAGGACTTGTCTCCGGGGGGGGGGAAAGAGTACCCTCATGGTCTGATATCTAGACTGGTCTTGGACCCGTGGTTCCACGGGGATGCAGAATAACCACTGACAATGACAATATTTTTATTTAGAGTTTGGGGAAAATCAGTTTATGGAATAAAAAGAATAAAAAAGGTTCATTTTAGTTAAGTACTATTTATGGGAATGTGCTATTTTCCAGAGCTATATGTGATCCAAATATTTCACATGAAACTTCACCTATAAAGTCCAGTTGTGGTTGTGTTTTTTACTGCCCCCAAACACAAAAGGGATTATCCTCCTGCCAGGCTCCCAAAGACAATGTACCTTTACACTTTTAATCCATTTAATGACACCTTAATGAAATGCAAATGTCAATTTGCAATAAAATGACAGGATTTAGACAGTTTCATCTCAATGCCAATTTGTTAACCAATCACAGCCCTTAACTCAAACTTGAGCCCTCCCCCTTGAGATGTCAAAGGGGATAAAATACCCCTAAGAGCCAGACACTGTCAAACTTCTCTCAACTCCTCAAAAAAGTGGTCATCTTTACCTTTCCCAAAGCAAAAACCTGTTCAGGACAACCTTTTCTTGTGACCCACTATTAAGGCCAACTTTAGTGAAGATGGAACCCAGCAATGCCAGACAAGGTAAGATGTTACCTGGGATTCAAAAATTACAATATAGAAAGATTTGAGTTTATTGCCATGCTTTGCTTCCATGAAATTGGTCAAACCTAGAATGTTCTTTTCAACAATATCAAACTTTTCAAAACTACTTTGTTGATCTTTAGATCAGGATGTGTTGAGAGAGCATGTGGGAAATTTTGGTGATTTCCCATACCCTTATTTAGGACTTCACCCCCTGGCTAAGGAATTCTATAATGCATTCTGCACAAGGCTATTTTTATTGCTGTGGAGCTCTAGGATTCACAAACTACCAACGACTATGAATATGGAGCTCTGGGACAGTATGATCAACTGCATCTAGATAACCAGGAAACATTGAACAGCAACAAAATATTTTCCATGTGACTAAATGAGAAATAATTCCATGTCTAACCTTTTTCCCCAAAATTCCAGGACCTGTGAAGGCTAGTAGGTATTTGCCTCCCACAGCGACTGAGATCCTTCTGAAATGGTTGATGGATAACCGTTATAATCCATATCCGAATGAGGCAGAAAAGGCCAGATTGGTACAACAGACTTCATTAACAAAAACTCAAGTGAGTAATTGACCAAATACAGTACTTAAGCTCTGATATAGTCTGTAGAATCTATATAAAAAAATAATTGGGATTACAGTGTAACAAAAAGTGCAGTAATTGCCATAGAAACCAAAATGTTCTCTAATGGATTTTTAAAAAAATTCTTTTAGTTATATAAACTGTTTTATAAAGTATTATTTAAATAAAAAGACGCATTTATTTTACATCGAAACCATCCAGCTGACAGATCAGATGGGCACCTTTTTATACAAATCCTTCTCATTGACTTTTCGTCTCTTTGCAGGTGTGTGACTGGCTGCTAAATGCGAGAAGACGCATTCTGCCCAAAAGAAAGTCAGAAAACCAAATGCCACTCTCCCAAACCATGGAAAATGGAGGCAGGGAATTAAAGAATGAAGAGCCTGTTGTGTATAACATATGGTGCAATTTAGAAATGCTGGCTATGGTGGCTTCTCAGGTGAAGATACAAAATGGATAAAGAACAGGCCAAGATTAGCAGAGTGCTTCTCCTACATTCCACTGGATATTTAATTCCTTGCCTATTGGTTGTTGTATATTTGATATCCTATAGAGCAGACAGCACCTAATGCACAATTTTTAAACAAGTACTACAAGAAAAGTAAATGATTTTATGTAGCAAATGTAGAATAGTCCAGAATGGCTTCAAACAATCGTAGAAACATTGAATGGGAGGTTTAGTATAGGTTTGGTAAATTGAAGTAAAGGAAACTATGGTAAACAATGGCATTCTAGCATTTAAAAATATTGACTTTACTTTTTAATTCAAGGGATTATGCAGCCATCAGTTGGCAGCTTTTATATAGTAAAATGTATATTTAACAAATTATTTACAATTATATTTAATGGAGAATTTGTAAAGGTTAAATAATTATTTGTAAATAAAGTACTTTTGGAATTTCTTCAAGGAGTCGTGTCAATTTCTGCAGAGTTTTGACTACTGCTGGCTCTTGCGATCATGTTTGGGGCATTTATGCTAGGGTCAAACGAACGCATTATTCACAGCGACCGTCAAAAAGTGTGTCCGAACGCATTGCCGTATTTTTCACGGGATGTACGAAAACGGTCATACGATGCGCATTTTTGTACGTGATTTTTTACGGAACGTCAATAAAACACTTTTTGCGTCTGGACGTTATGTTGGCCGGACATGAGCAGCGTCTGACATCTCCCAATCACGCACACACGCCGCTAGCGGACGCAGCGCACTCTGTACGTCAGTACTAGCGGTTTTGCGTTCTCGAAAAAATGCGTTCATTTTCCACTTGCATTGCGCAGCCGCACTTTTGTGCGGCCGTACGTTGTATATTGGCCATCATTGTGCGTCATTTGCTGCTACTGCGGCCGTTATAAAGTGCGCCTAAACGCACATTAAAATGCGCTAGTCTGACCTCAGCCTTCAGGTATTGCATGACCATCATATGATTACTTCAATGTTGTAAGCAAGGAACATCAAGCACAGCACAAAGGAGGCCCTGACACCAGTATAAGTTTCTGGTTCGGCTTATCTGCACAGTGTGGAGAGCTGAAACCCTGTGCAAATAAGCTTGACCAGGAACATATCCTTAGCTAGGTGTTTTAAACCCAATAGCATAATAAAGCTGATAAACCTTTTAAAAACCACACACGACTATTTTATGTGGAAGAAAAGTTATATTTAATTTTAGACGCTGGAGTGGTACAATGAATTTATGTATTTTACACACCTATACACATTATAGACGTAAGTGCTAGAAAAGACACTTTTCCAGGAGCCCCCGCTCGTTGATAAACTAACATTAACAATTTGCAGAGCACTGCCTTGTCATTGTACATGTCTGCTTTGTTTGGATTTACAGAGCCATGCAGTGTGATCACGCACTGAAACACAGCCATTTACATAAACCTTGTGAGGTACATTCCCTACCATTGTCATGTCCATTTACATAGATATTGGACAAACCAGCCCTGAAGCTAAATGTCCCCAAGTCTCTGTACCAACAATAAAAGGTGAATTTGCTTAAAAAAGCAGGATTATGAAAACAAGACAGGGATGTTTCACAGGTACCACTTGCATACATATTGCCAGTATGAATTGACTGTGCTGCTACAAGAATAGGAGATTCCTTTTCAATATATAGAAGTTGCATTTTCATTATTTCTGCATCTTCTCAGAACTTAAAACAAAACTGTTGATTTTAAAAAGTAGACAAGCAGATTGCTCTCCTGGATGCATGGGTATAGGAGCCAAGGAGAAGAGTAGGACATAAGTGTGCCAGGGATTGAGGATTTGTTGTCTTAATGGGATCTACGCTTTACTTTACCCCTTAAGGACAGTGGCAATTTTACAAGTTCAGAACACTTCTAAAAGTAGAATGTCAGCTATTTGCCTGCTCAACCATAACTTACCTCTTTCATATTAAGTGCACCCACCCTTATATAGATATATATATATCTATCTAATCTCATTTATTCAGGAGAAATAGGGCTTTCATTTTCCAAAGATTTATATATAAAATATATTTTAATATGAAAAAATCCAAACTTGAAAATAGGAAATTGCTATTTTCAAAGTTCTGCATTGTATTTTTAGTGTGTATGACATCGTACACTTAGCTTTTATTGAAAAAATATATATATTGTGTTAAGCAAGGTTTCACGGGTTCAACAGTAACCCCTTCCCATGTAGAGGTTTTGGAAAGTTACAGGGTCAAATCTAGAGTTTGCCCATTTTAGATTTTACAAATCAAAATTTGTCAGATTGAGAGGGTATGGCAGCCCCGGTATGTAAATTACCCCCTCATGGCATATAGTTTTGAAATTAGAAAACCCACGGTATTCAAAATGGGGTATGTCCAGCCTTTTACAGTAGTATATAGTCTAAAACCCTGGCCAAACTTTGTCTTCATTATTGTGTTTTGCATTTTTTTTCCACACAAAAAATGCTATTTTGCTGATATCATGCTCACTCGACCTTTTACTGGCCTAAAACATTGATATTTGTGGTCGGCAATGTCTTACGAGTTCAACGGTATCCACTTGTAGCGTTTTTATTTTCCGTTTTGGAAAGTTACAGGGTCAAATATAGGGCTTGCCCATTTCAGTTTTTACACATTGAAATCTGACAGTGGTTTTCTGGATTTATGCCCTCTTTGAGAGAACATGGCACGCCAAGAAAGAATATTGTTCCAAAGATAGCGCGCCAAGGATTCTAAATGTAGTATTTTGAGTTGTTTGGTGCAGTCACTTTAGAATGGCTGGGCTGAACAAGAACAGGGACAGGCCAAAGTCAGGGGATTCCAGAAGTCAGAGTAGTGGCATAGGAAACTAAACTTTCAAGTATTCATAGCTCCAAGGGAAGGGTATGTCACAAATTGACACTTTCTTCCTTTGTTAAGGTGCACTTAGAGAATATTTTATGAATCCCTGTCATTATACAGTATTCTGCTCAATGGGTATTGCCGTAGAATGGTGTAGTGGCCATCTTTATGCTACCAAGAGGTAATGGAAAAGGGGTACTCTTAATTTCACCTGATATGAATAAAAAAATACTATATTGCTTCAATTGCAGTTTTACACGTTATGTATTTGTGCATAATTCATAGGTCTGCAGTGTATACTTTTATTGTACTTTGTATTAAAAAGATTTTCTAAAAAGTAAAAAAGGTGGCCCTGCATTTCACCTTGCCCCACAAACATCATAGCCGGCCCTGCCACACAACCTTCATTGTTGACTCTTGAAACAAAGTCAATGGAGTTTCCTTGTAGACCTCAACGCGTCAAGCAAAAAGATTTTTTTCCCATCCATAACAGAAAAGTCTTTGTTTCAGATTTAATTTGCTTCTCCCTAGAAAATATATACTCTAGGTTACATCTTGATACAAAGCGTAAAATATGATATAACCTGTATGTAATATCAGTACTGCAGGCCTGTGAATCAGATTGCTTTGCTGATCCCTTCAGCAGTCAGTGGATTGATGAGACTGTTTGGAGAAGGACATCTCAATTGATTAGTGTTCCTTGTCATTGACTGATAGAAGGTACTGATTGGCTTCATCTTAGACATGTGGCTTTACTATGAGGATGTACAGTATATCATGCATTGACAGTATTATCTAAGGGCTATGGTCCCGTCAGAGTCCGCTCAATTTGTTATCCAACGCTTGATGAGGCTTGTCGGCGCTTAGATTTAATAAAGAGGTTAATTTTCTATTAAAATAGATTTGATGTTATGATTAATTTCATTGCTATGCTTAACTAACAAAATTAACAGCTCAATGAGGTATGACCAGCAGGCATCTACGTTAAATAGAGCATAACTAGAGTTTTATTTCTTCATCTTGGGTAAAGAATTGGTAGTGTATAAGATGTGAGCTTTAATGTCTTGAACTGCCACCATCTAATTTAAGTTTAAATAGTTTTTGTTATAAATTTAACTCTAAAAATCTGAGCTGCATATTTTATGCAAGATATAAATTACAGGGGGCCTTAGGTTTGATTGGCAAACCAAATTCAATACAGTCTTTCTGATAGAGTACTTTTGGATCATCAATTAGCTCCAAACTATGGTAACTCTGCTGTAGTAGCAGAATTGCACATTTCAGCATTTCTGGAAATCATGTAAGGAATTTTATGCTAATTCAGAAGCTTTAGTTTTTGATTTCTTAAATGATTCTCCAACCAAGGCAGACAGATTCAACTCTGCTATTACAGCCAAGATACTTTGTTTGGGGACCCCTTGCCAAATAGCGCAGCGAGACCAGAACAATGTCTTAGACCTAGGAATCGCAAGTGTTTGTCGCAAACACCATTTTGTTGAAGATACATGCGCAAAATACAGCTTCCATTGCTCATCGTGAAAAGGTTACTTTTTTCCTTTAGCCAGCATTTGAACGCCTGGCTCAAGGCTGCCATCACAAATTTTGGAGCCCCTTGCTAAACTACTTGTTGGACCCTTTTGGCAAATTCCCACAACTGCTCCTGGCATAACGCTATTTTGGCAACCTACCCAAGCACACTCCCCTTCCTTCAGTAACAAAAATATGTTGGCTGTGAATAATGTAAGGGTCTCAAACTAAAATTACCTGGAGCCACAAGGTCTCTTTCGTTGAAAGCAGCCACCAGGATTCAAAAATCTTTTAATTGAATTGAAAGCAGTACTAGTTAGTGTATCAGAAGCTCCACAGCAATTAAACTCACAGAAACGTGCAGTGTGCATGAGAATATAACAACTCCACAGCTATTTAACGCATAGAAATCTAAATTAAAGTTTGACTACCACAGATCAACATACTAAAATGTGGTTGCGTGTAGTGTGGTTATGTTAAGCTTACCTCAGTGTGAGACCCCATTAACCCCTTCTGCTGACAGTGAGGGCTCCAAACAACCCCCCCTCTCAATGAGGGAACCCCAATGAACACTCCCCCCTCCTAGTGATGACAAACTCCTCACAAACTACCCCTTTCAGTCAGGGCCCTAATCAACCCGCCTCTGTTAGGGGACCAAAGTGAACTCTCTCTTCCAGTGAGGACCACAAAACAACTCCCACCAGTCACGGGCAGGGACTATATCCTGGGCTCACTTTCTGAAATATAGAAAGGACACACATTCCAGGCAGAGGTGACAAGAAACTGAAAATACTTTTAATCAGGGAAATTAAAAAGGACATGGTTCTGGTTTCAAAAAGAGTTCCTTGGAACGGAGGTGGTGTGAAAGGCTTGTTCTTTGATCAGCCAAGGAGAGGTCTACGAGATGGATGCTCAGTTCACGGCTTGGTCTGCTGGTGCCAGGGTTACACCAATTACAACCAAACAGCAGTTCTTTTGTTCTCAGAGTGCATCCTAAAAAATGAAATATTATTTCCAGACATGCGTATGGATGGTTCATGCTATATATTTTGCAAAGCCAAGTATCTGTTCTGCAGAATGAGATCATCTGACATGACTATTCAGGAGGAAGCCGTTTCGAGAAATTGAAACAAGCCCTTCTTAAATCTCAGCCCTAACATGTGAGATGTCTAATGAATGAGGAAGATTTAACGGCTCCAAAGATGTATAGGTTATTCCAAAGGCATATAGATCTTGGGAGATCTACTCACATTTTATAACTACAATTCTTATAAATAGTTAAGGCTCGGGTCAGACGAGCGAAATATGTGCCCATACTGACGCGCCTTCTGGCGTCCGTTTCAGCATTGTCCTTGGTCACATGACAGCAGCTGCTTACAGGAAGGCAGTAGAATGTCAAATCCAGACCAGTGTAGAGGGAACCCAGCACTGAAAAGCTGTGGATATGTAACTCCAACATCCGTTTTAACCCTTAAAAGGGCAGTATTACAATGTTGGTGCCAATTTAACCAGAGCCATTGTAAACTTAACTCCATAGACAATGGCACTGGTAAGTTGGCACCAACTTTGAAATACCGCCCTAAGTGTTGCTCTGTTTTGAAAGCATGTTAATATAGATCAATTTATTGGCAGTATATTATAGTTCATGTATCTTTGATCCTAGCAAGTATAAAAAGTTAGATATCCTCTTAAAACATGTGATTGTTAGAGTGTGTCCGCTGCTGTACCTTATAGAGTGATCACTCTTTAACCTGCCATATATACGGACTTAAACCTTGATAGCCACCAGTTACTAGTCTCATACCAGTTTCATTTTACTGCAGAAATAGAACTCAAAATCACAACACGAGTTGAAGTAAGCATTCTATTGAAGGGTCTAATGCAGAAACAATGCATATATAGCAAGCAGATTACACGTCATACAACGGCACATATATATATATATATATATATATATAATTTTACCAGGATTTCGCTTATTTTCAAGTATGTACCGTTGGGTGTCTTGACCAAGAAACTCTTACAGGAGAGGTGCTCTGGCCGGGATTAGAACCTGTGTTCCAACAGAGCAGTGATGTTACCTCTGCTCCATTCAGCCAGATGCAATACAGATATATTAATATATATTATATTAGGGTTGCATCACAGGATTCCCAGGAACAAGGTAAAATCCAATAAACAAAACTTAACTAGCCAATAGTGTTTCAGGAGTATATCTGAGGTGTGGTCAAGCTTTGTATAGAGGAGTACATTTTTAACTTTTGCCAAACCTACTTTAATTTCCAGCCACCTTTTCCATACACGTCCAACACTGCTAAGGAAGGAAAACAAGCTAACCCTTTCAATGATCAAGGAAGACTATTAGCTGCACAGTGAACCTGTAGCTTTTGGATGCATACATTTTGAATAACGAACGACAGACCATGAAAATCTTCAGTTTGATTCAACTGGTGCCGCAAATATTCTACATATTGGTTTATTGCTATGTTGTGGCTAGTATGGAGAAGTGTACTACCATGCTCAGTGACTGCTTCAATGCAAGTGACAGTGTTTAACCCACTTCTCTCCCTCATTAAAGAAACAAGACCATATCATTCCTTACAGAGGCAGCTCTAGCGTTTGTGAAGCCTTATACAAAGCTTACCCCTTCATAATCATGCAAAAAAATTAAAATATATTAGACTTCAAGTTAGGTTCTAAGACTCACAGTTCGGTTTTCAGAAGAAGGATAGAGGCACCACAACGTGATTTCAGGGCAGCTTTATTCGGCTTGCAGAGACGTGTCTCGACTCTCAAGCCCAATAAAGCTGCCTTGAATTCAAGTTGAAGTGTCTGTATCATTCTTGCCTGGATAAGTATGCTGGGAGTTTGCCTCTTCTGGTAAGAGTTGGAAATATTTCTGTGGAATTGTGCTGCCTAAAGTTTGTTGTATTTATGGGGATGCATTGTAGATAGTGAGGCCCCTATATTGGCAAAGCCTTAAAAGACTGGGCTATATTACAATCTTCGCGCAAAAATGCTCACGCAACATGTGAATTTGTGCGCTAAAAGTTTAAGCGCGCAAATCACCGCTGAAATTACAATCCTCGTGCATTTTTCCATCCGATCAATAACGCAAACCGGACGCACACAAATCCTCGCGCAGTACCGTCGCGCGCAGAAATCAGTGTGCGCATTGTTTTTTTCACACGATTCAGCCAATTAGAATTAAGAACCACAATTCTCTCATGTTAAGTTTTTTCGCCTGCCAAAGTCAATCTGAGCATATATGCTGCAGCAATAATACATGCACACACAACTTCTCCATTTTATTGGTTTGGTATGTGTAGAATGTGTAACTATACTTTGCTGCATTGTTTTTTTTTGGCTGGTATATTTGGTTTCGGCCAGGTCGTTCAGATTTGCCATTAACACAAGCTTTTAGTTGCTAAAATTATGCACGCAAAGGCTATGCGGTAATTCCTGCGCATAGATTGTAATACCATCCGCGTACCAGCGCACAAACGCATTTGCGCTCACAACGTTAAGTATAGGACGCGCGCATTACAGTAAGCTCGCGCAGGTTCACCCGCAGTAGACAATTACGCACGTTTGTTGCGCTATGTAATACAGGATTTGGCGCAAAGGGTTTTACCCCTCACGTTAATTTTTTTTTGCGCCGGCACAAACTTCTGCGCGAAGATTGTAATTTAGCCTGATTAGAAGGCTTCACTTAATTCCTTATTTGGATCGATGGTAGGCTCTGATGGCTTGTTTCAACTTTAAGCAAACTCCTAAGTTTCTTATTCTGTAAATGCTAAAACAGGTTATTCAATAATCATCCTGTTGTATGACTTAATTGCGCTTGATGCATGTCCTTTAATTGTGAATTCCTGAAAAAAAAATCTAGAAAAATGTATAATTTACTAGTTCATCCACTTTACAATGTTTCAAATTCCCAGGTAGTTTAATTGCAATATTTTTTATCTGATTAAATGCTGATAGTTTAATAGATGGAACTTTATAACCTGCAATTTGTCGAGTTTGTTTGCTTTTCTGTTTTTGACACAGATTTGTTTGTTGTGACAGACCTGAATGGCGCTTGTGTATGGTTCCACTGAGATGTCATAATACACCATAGGCCCTTCAATTAGCTCAGTGGTGAAAAACAGTTTGGAACGGTTGATTTGTAATTGGTGCCAGTTTGCTGCACATTTGAATGAAGGCTCTCACATGGAGCAAACATGCTTTCACAAATCAGCTTTTTTTTGGCAGATTTGTATGTTGGATAATAGCATGATTAGAGTAGCAGTCTCGGAGGATGAATCACGGCGGAACATAGGAAAATAAATAACACACCGAGGTCGTAAATGCTTTACGTTTTACCTGTGGTGGTTTGATTGTCTAAAGAAATAAATTCAGAAAAGAATTGTCATCAATACAATAAACCTTCTGTGCCCCAGCCTGGTATAGTTTGGGTTATTAAGCTCTGTGGGGAATCTAGATCATAGCTGTATTCCCATTACATGTAATGATATTTTTCAAAGCAACCTAATGAAGGCTCTCTTCACTATCCTCAGGACCATAAATACCTTCAAGATACTTACGTTTGTGAAAATAGAACTTGATAGATCTTAGTGTAAAAGTTCATGATGGTAAAATTACATTAAATATGATGAGCACTCCATTGGAATAAAATGTTTTCTTCCTGTTAGTGTGGCGACTTTATGTCCTTCACTATTGAAATCCTGACTTTTTTTATTTAGACAATGCTTGGGTGTGATTAATGACAAGCATGATAAACCAAGTTGGATTGGTCCACTTCTCGGCTAGATTTCATTTTCAAGTGTGCATATTTCAGAAGCATTTGTCAGTTTGACATCAGCACGATATAAATCAGGTGTATAATTCAAACATATGCAGATCCAGGTCCAAGCACGATTAGGCATATTGCCTAAAAATATCTTGTAGCTCAATCCCATGGTGCTAGTTTAATTGACACGTTCATAACTCATTTTGATGTGATGCTTCAATAATCCTGCAGCTGAACCCATGTGTACATTATATGGATGAGAAATTTACAGTGTTTCATACACGTTTAGTGCAATACATCACAATGAGAGATCTACAGGTTAAATGGTTTCAAAAAAGTTTTAATAACCAGAACTTACATTTAAATCAGAGGTACAGATTAGTGAGGGGGGGTGGTATTTATTCCTCTGCCTTTTTTTTTATATTTATAAAGTCAAATATAATAATTGGGGTGTACTGTGCAGGTGTATAATACCTGCAAAGCAATAGAAGTCCCAGCAATGAGCTTTTAAACTATAATAAAAGTTGAACTCATTTGGTCTAAAAGTACTTTGTATTTGCTCTAAATTACGTACATTTTTATACAAAAAAAACTTTGCTAGTTCATGAATATTTGCCTAAATTTCATATTTTCCCTAATATTTTATGGCTATTGGGTGGCTGAAACACATTTTGAAAGCTTAGAACCCCTGATTAAAAGGGACAGTTAAATACATATTTTGTAAGGAATATGTTGGGGGTATACTGCAATATTTCCTTTGAAGAACTTAACCCCTTCAATCCTGTGGTCCTGTATTTTGAGTTTGAAAAGCGCAAGATCCAGTAAACCCTATCTGGTCTTATTCTGAAGCAATGCAAAGGAATTTTGCTTATTGCAAAGTTTCAAATCAGACGTGACAGCCAATGTTTTGAAATTGTATCTTCTGCAAGGAAACGCAAAGCCCAAACTAAAATGTGTCAGCACTTTTTGGCCAGCAGAGGGAGATCTGCCTTTTTTGTGTTTTTTACTTTTATTGATTCTTGATATAAACTATACAGAAAAGGGAATATAACAGGATTACTGAAACATTGACTGGTCCCTTTAAAGAATAAAAATGGAATCCATACCAGGTTTTTATGCCTGGCTACCAGCTTCAGCTTTCTAGAATGGTTGATCATTTTTTTTTTTATTATTATTATTTTTTTTTAAAAAAAAAGGATTTACTAAATCCAATTGGGAGGAGTCGCTTTGAACTTTGGGTACATGGACCTAGAAATTCCTTTGGGAGGTGCTAATGTTCTCTTTGGTTTCCCTGCCCTCTATGTTGAAATCACCCTGTGCCTAATATTCTAGGTGAGGGGCTTTGTGTAGTCTGGGCTACACCTGCATACCGTTATTCTAATTGTATAGGTTTCTGTTACAATCTGCTAATAGGAGTACTATGTGGGTCGCTGTAGGCCTTTTCAACTCCCATTTAGAATAGGTTTACATCTTTTAACCTCCCTGGCGGTATTCCCAAGTGTGACTCGTGGTTAAATTTCGCTACCGAGAACAGTAACCCCGAGCCACAGTCGGGCTGGATGTTTACTCACCTCCTCCTGGCTCCCTCGCTGTCCCCTGCAGTGTGATCGTGGCAAGCTGCTTCCTGGAAGTCTCCCTGCGAGTCACACGATGCAGGGGCAGGGCCAGCATAAAAGGAATCTTTTTTACAGTTTACATTTTGGATTATACAGTGTAATGTTTCTGAACGGCCACTAGGTGGCAGTACAGGATAGGAAATAGACCATACATCCTCTCACCCTTGTTTTCAGACAGATTTCAGTGTTTTTTGTTGTATTTTATTGAATAGTTATTTGCATTATTTTGGATAATTATTTTTGGGATAATAAATTATTATGTCGTGTTTCAAACTTTATCGGACTCCGTGTATTTACTATTTATGATTTATTTATTTATAAAGGATTTTACCAGTAACGAATCTTGATTGCACGGATTTCAGTGCGTGATTCCTAATTATTACAGGCTAACTATGCACAAAAACACGTTTCCTTTAAAAAAAAAAATTGAGACGCTTTTAGACACGAAATTTTGAAAAAATTAGACTGCCAGGTTAAAAATAGATTGGAGTGGTCGTCTTTATTGGCAAACAGTGTCCGATTATCTGATACTGTATAATCTGAAACTCCTGTTCATCCTCACAATCTGCTATTGTCCTATTAATGGAATTAACTCTGGTCACCATGACGCATACCAACAAAACAGATTCTGTCCCTGGTCTAATTATGTCCCAGACACGAGGCAGTGATTTCTGAGCTGGCGCAGCAATCCACCAGGGAGGGATTTCCCAGTGGCCTCTAGGCCCCTCTTGGCACTCTATTAACTCATTAAAAGGCTCAGTCCTAGTCTGACTGTTCTAACCTCAAGATCTGCGTGCTTACTCATTTCTGGGAAATTCCATCACCGCGCTTAAAGTGTACTCATCCATAAGCTTCGGCTAAGGGCTGGAGAAAGGCATGATATGCTGCTGGTGGGAGTACAAGTGTCCGGCAAGGGAGCAGCATTAACAGATGTGACTCAGTCGGGGGTCACAGAGATCTGAAACCAATTTTAAGCATTTTTCCAGTTTAAAATTTTCACCCATTTTCTGCTTAAAAGGATACAATTCCTCTTCAGCCTTCATCCCTTTGATTCAGCTGTGATCTTTACTTTCCCCGTATTCAGTTAGGTATGGACCACCTGCCCACTAGAGAAAAGGGTATTCAGAGGAATAGAGATAAAGCAATAAAGCATAATCTTGGTAGAACCATGCAGATCGTCCTAGTGTTCTCCCTAGCATTTTTGCTTACTTCCCAGCAGACTCCGATACTGCAGCACATCTTTTAATAATTTTCTTGGATATTTCTGTTAGAGTGTTATGTCCCACACACAGTCCTGGTGTCCCAGCGGCCATTAGCGCCTTCCGCTCTGCTCGCCGGCTGCAGCATGACGACGTGGCACCTGCCGGGTTTAAAATCAGATGACACTTGAGACACGTTCTTTGCCCTGGCATGGTTTTCAAGCCACTCAGTGCTTCTTTGCTTATACCTGCTATTAACCTGTTACTGACTCTGGCTTATCTGAGGTTTATCTCCTGGCTATTAACACTTGGCGATCCTCTGACTACCCAATCTGGCATATGACCCCTGGTGTCTGTGGTTCTGCTCTGAATACCTTTGGTACCATCTGTAATTTGGAAATCGGTAGATGTTCCGGACAGTTAAAAGGACCGGCAGTGTAGGATAGCCCGCCTGCGTGCAGGGGTCAGACATATCTAGGAGGAATATGTCATGGAGGTCTGAGAATAGAGGCTGATCTCTATTCACATCTCCTTGTTTTTGTTTTAGCTTAAAGTGTCTTTAATAAATGTTTATATTTCAGCCTCCAAGCTTTTCTGAGTCCGATAGGTTTGTAGTTCTTCTGGAGCAGAGAATTCAGCCAGATTTCTCTCGATGCAAGTGCTTTAAGAGTCGTTGGCCAACCTGCACTGCTCTAGTTGTACAGTACCAAGAACCTCAAAAGGCTGTATAGCATGAGCTTCCTCCATGGAAAGTCGTTTCAGCTTGACAGGCCAGCTGAGGTGGGAAGGGGGACACCCCCAGTTCACCGTAACCAATGGAATTTGTCATGGTGTTGCAGAAATCTCTCCACCATTTAAAGCAACAAAAAAGGAAAAATGCTGTCAAGGCAAGCATTGAGAACCAATTTAGCACATAAAAAAAAAGTTAATTTAATAAAAATTGTGCCTTAAAAATTAACAATAGTAAAGTTGAGGTTCTAGTGTTTCCATAATTCTAAGACCATTACAGACTCTTGTCTATTTCCATAAGGGTGCACAAACAAACCAATTCTAATGGTTCACATTAAAACATTAAATAAATCCCGAGCACAGTATGTCATAAGTGGTGCATTCTTTGGAAGAATTCAAATTGCCCTAAGTCTGCAGAAATTCACTGAGATGTGAAACTGCTAGATTTGATTTCAGTTGCAAGTAATCACATACTTATTCTGGTAAATAATAAGACTGCAAATAGTTTAGAGATGCAGTTAAGCCAAATGTCATCTTATTCAAATAAGCACTTCCTATTGAGAAAGGAGAACTGAACCAAGAGAGGATTTTTTCTACATTACTTAGAATTGTGATATGCCTTAAAATGTTCATTGGTGTTTTCAATGCAGAAATATGCATCAAAAAAATATAGACTTTAACACACACACCATTAATGAACACTCCGTTGACATTTGTGCTTTGTGTTGGTTTCACCATAATTATCCATTTTCTTGGTAAGTGCAGTCATACATTAGATATTTTTCAAAAGCTTTCTCAAATTTTCCACTATTTAATGCAACCAATACAGCTGTCTTAAATGATGCATAACCTTGTCTTGATTTTGGAAATGCCCCATATACCCGGGATTCCAAACAAGTTAGTAAATCTAGGGCAAATACTACAAAGAGAATTAGTGGTGCAAACTTTTTTTTTTTAAAATGTGCAATTCTTTGTAATATTAGTAGTGGCTTCTGAATTCAAAACCACACAAAGTACATATTTGCAGATAGGCATTTGACTTTTAAATTCTTTATATGTTTACAAGCACAGTTAACAGCAACAATATACATTTCTACAGTAAGGGCCATATTACATAGTTGGTGCTAACTTAACCAGAGCTGTTAACTTAACAGCTCCATAGGCTATAATGGCTCGGGTAAATTAACAACGGCTCTGGTTAAGTTAGCACCAACTATGTAATATGGCCCTAAGTATCCAGCACGTTGAACCACAAAAAGCAGTCATCGCATCAAAGTCAGGGGTAGACCGCTATAGAAATAGGTATGACGGGGAATAAAAATACATCAGATCAGGGAAAATAACACAGAAGGGGAATGTCAGGAGAAGGAAACCCGGGGATAAAAAGGGGAGATAGAGGAAAAAAGAAAAGGAAAACAAAGCAAACCCCCCCACTCAGAAAGGAGGTGAGCATCCCAGGAAAGAGAGGTGGTGCTACCAGCTCACCAAGATCCCACAGGAACCCTGAGGACCATAGAGGAGGGGACCACAGAGCCAAGCCAGGTGGCAAGAGCCTAGGTGGCAAGAGCCTAGGTAACTGCCTGCACGGCGCACCCACAGCAGACCCATACTCCCTCACCCTCAAGGGGGGGGCCCTCTCTAGCAGACGATACCCAGCAATGAACAGCAAGCCTACTTCATTCCCAAGATCAGGTCGCAGGACGGTCATACACATAAAGGGGGGTTTGGGAGGAGAAGGGGGGGGGAACAACCCCATATTTGAACAGAAGGAAGGGGAAAGGCCAGGGCACAAAGTAACTGGATCCCACTCCTCATCCTGGACCATCCCCTGCCTCACCAGGATCCTCCACCCCTGGTAGCAAGTAGCACCCAGATCCTGAACAACTCCAAGATGGGCCATGACGCCTCCACAGTAGCAAGAGTGAATCACATTCCTCCTAGTAAGAGAACCTGCTACCCCCCACCTGAGGCTATGGTCTTTGAAAAATGTAGCGACGGTACAGAACTTGCGTCAGACAAGTAGAGACACAAACTGTACATCATGAAATAGCAGCGATGAATCTTCAAAAGGGGATAGCTGTATTGAGTGGAACCGATGACATCACTTTAAAATTTCAAATGGCATATCCCGAGCAATGGCTATAATGTCATGAGGTGCAGTCTCCGGTACAATGGCAGCCTTGCAGAGTCACATTGCAGAGACAAAAACCTGACATCTCGAAGACGACGCAAAAGATGGACAGCCAGCCTATTCATATAGGGAAGAAGGGATGCAGCAGGGACTGACTTGCACCCCACAAATACGAATGTTCTGACATCGATGTCATGCTTCTAGTGTCTCCACTGCATGGGACAGGGTGTCCACCTGTGATCTCAGGGCCACCAAGTCAGCCTTCTGATGCGAGTGGGACTCATCGAGCAAGGCCACTTAAGTGCTGGTGGCAGCAGTCTGGGACTTCAGGACCAACATGTCCTCTTTCACACCTTGCAAATCTGCCTGCCACTACGCCCTCAAGCCAGCCAACAGCACTTTAATATCACCTTAGTGGCAAGTTGGTCATCCTCACGTGGCACAGACCATGGTCTTGTGGAGCAAACTAGCAATGGCCTCAGAAAAGGCTGGAGAGTGCTCACTCACCGGTTGGATCACCAGCAGGTAATACCAGGGGTGCACCCTCAAATTCTTTCCCACCCCAGTGGGACGTTCTTATATCTCACTGTCAGGGGCCCTCCAATAGCCAATACCACTTAATAGACCTCTTTCCCATCTGCTCCCGCAGAGGAGGGCAACAGCCAGAGGGAGCACAAAAGAGGGGGGGGTGAGACCGCTCCTGGGATCAAAAAAATGGCCGACCGACAGACCAGAGTACAGAAGCCCCACACTTCAAAGAGCTGTTGGGGTCCACAAGCTCATGTTTCACCCTCAAGAGCCGAACCACAGGGCAGTCCAGGAAACCGGAGCAAAATAAATTTGAGGTGGGATGCTGATATACACACACACACACACACGAAAACATCTCAGAGGAGCTCAGCAAGAATGCAACCATTCACCTCTGCAGTTAGCTTTACCCCCTTGACTTTTTTTAATGTAAATTATTTCTATTGCAAGATAAGTGTTAAGATGAATAATCAAAAAACTGAAAAAAAAAATGAAGGATATTAAAAGAAGTGGGGATATTTGAGACCTTTGGGAAGGAATTTCACTTTGACAAATGTGTCTTTTCAAACAATTTTTTGGACACCTGACACTAGAACCATTTGTTCCAAGCCATAAACTAATCTTGGCCAAAGGATGCAAAGGATATTTTAGAGATACTGGCTCTGAGAACGAGCTACTTGGAAATAGCTTGTTTTTCTAATCCCTGGTGAAAATTAACGCAAGGCATAGGAGACATTCATTTACAGTAAGGTGGCTCTGTAACCAAGTCGCAAGCAAGTCTAGGCAAGAGTGAATAATGCCCGATACATTTTCCTACAGTGTTCTGAGAGATTGACTATCACCTAAATTTGTGTGTGGATGGTTTTTCTAATCACCTACGGTTCAATTTTAACCCCTTAAGGACCAAGGGTCTTTAAAGTCAATGCATTTATGATGTAACAGTTAAGAACCAATGACGTAAGGGGTTAATACTTAAATTCCTGTCCTGCAGCAGCTTTCCAATGATATTTTATGACTTTTCTGAGAGCCAGTTTCTTCTCAGTCATTCATTTTTTGTGGGATATCTTCATCTTTGCAGTCTCCTGATGCAGCCATTTTTCTTCTACATCTTTATGTCGATCTTCCATTACATGTGAAATATTTTGGAATGCTTTCATGTTCTTGTCCAGATTGTTACATTTCAGTAATACGAACACTGGTATATATTTTGCCATCTGTGACGGATGAGAAACGCCTGTGAAGAAATCACAATTGTAATTTTTATTTAGGATTTACAATAGTTTTTAAAAGATCAATGGAGGGCTCGTTTTTTTTTATTTTTTGTTGCCATTGACTAAATCTTATGAGAAATCATAAATATACTAAACTTTCAATTTAGATAAATATTCTATTATTGAAGTAATTATCCCTTCGATATTTTTGGCTCCACAATCATAAAATGCAGAAACATTTTGATTTTGCAGTTATTTGCGAGGAGATTCAGTTTAAAGTGTTGCTTCATAAAATACAGATCCTGGCTTCTTGAATTAAAACTCCCATCATTCTTTGTCAATTGTGAGACCAGGGAATTTTCATGGTATTTGTAGTTCAGAAAAAGTGGATCTACCATTTCAGAGTCAAGAATCTTCATACAAATCCCATATGGCACTGAAACCGTTAAAGTTTATCGGATCTTCTACATCACTGTTAGCTCTTTGTGCCTTTACCTTCAAGGACTTTTCAAATTCCAAATGTTTTTATGCATTTAAGCATAAACAATTGTATTCCGTGACACAAATTTGAATAGAATAAACCTTCAAAAATATTTTCCTCCAAGTGATTTAAAGAGCCTTCTAATGTACTTACACATTCTCTTGTTTCCTAAAATCACCAAGCTATAACAAGCTAAGCTATTATTCAGCTAATAAACCAAGAAAGCTCTTTCAAAGATTGGTTCAATTGGCAATGAACTAAAGGCTAAGTTAGACAATAATGCAAAAAAGTTACAGTTCAGTTAACCTGGTTCTCCTCTTGCACATAATGTATGTATCAATTACTTAGCGATGCATTATATAGTGCAATCTAATTCAGCACGTCAAACTTTTCAACCCAATTTATAAATTTAGCTGAATCAGCATCTGCATCATTTGCAGAAGTAATTTTTAACATCTCTGAACAAGTAGATAGATTT
The DNA here is from genome assembly GCA_009667805.1 of Leptobrachium leishanense. NCBI lineage: Eukaryota > Metazoa > Chordata > Amphibia > Anura > Megophryidae > Leptobrachium > Leptobrachium leishanense. Next base: position 125,435,843 of record CM019067.1, on the reverse strand, counting down.
ATTTTATGTCTGACACTTAAGGATCTGGTCTGCTCAGTGAGCAAAACAAATGCATAGGCATTCGCATTATTAAAACGAGATTTGCTTAAACCAAATAAGTCAAATAATTTGTTGCATGGAAACCTTACGGATGAACATTTTTGTCAATGTCAAGCATTTTGGTAATTTGTTTATTTCGTTACATTTTATCCATGAGCTTGGCTGCAATTTATAATGTCCAGGGTCTTAAAATGCTCAATGGCCTTATGATTTTGCCTGAGAGCCAATTAAAATGTTTTCTTTCTCAGGTCTGGAATGGTCAGCAGAGATGTGGAGATATGTATGGCAAATTATGTTGTAGGTATCCATATCATTAAAATATGAACAAATTACAATTACAGCATACATAGAATTAAAAGGAACAATTCTTGATATGGATCTACAACATTTAAAGCATAAGTTTTTTGTGGGTGCAAAAGGATCTTTGCCAGTTAACGGAGTCTAGAAAGTTACTTTTCACAAATAGCACCCTATCAATATACTGGTATTCTTATTTGGGTGTTTGTTTCTAGTATGCTTCTATAGTCATTGATGTATATTAATCCCTTCACTACCAAGTATTTATGAAAAACAGAGCAATAGCTATACAGTGAAAATGTGCTAGAAAATATCAAGAGCACATTTTCAAACAATACATACTATTTGACAGTCAGACAGTGCCATCTGCTGGCCAACAGTTGTTACTTTATCTCCATAAGGCTGGCCGTCCACTGGAACCGTTTTCGAACGACTGACGATTTTGTCAGAACATGGACGACGTCGGTCGTCCGACCTGGTCAGACTAGGGTCATCCACTGCGTGCGATCTGTCGTGCGACCACAGACAATCCAGATCAAAATCAGAGGTGGAGTGCATAGGCTGCCAAAACCAGAATGAACTGGTTTTACATGCAAAAACAAGTTCATTCTGCTTTTGGAACCAGTGCAGTCCTTTTTCTTTTGTTACTTATTTTTACTATGCGCTTTGTTTGTAAACCAGTCAAACTATCCCCTAAATCAGGGCATGACGCCAACACTTCAGTGCAGTACTGCGCTCTGATATTCGTTCTCTCTGCCGCTGCAGATTGCCGAAGTGCAAGCTCTTCAATTTTCACTCCAGATGAAGCCGGTCGCTACCGGCGAAACATATGTCGAGCTGAGTGCTTAATATCTGTTTGATTTTAATGCTGTATGTCTTTTAATGCATTAGTGAGGGTAAGAATAGAATCTGGAAAATTCTAGGGACAGCAGCAATTGTGTTAGATGTTCGTTTGACGAGCCTACACCTTCTTATATCTCAGTTATTGGTTTTGTATTTGGTTTTTGTTCCCAGGCATTTAGCCTAGTTTTGTGGCCAGGCATTTAGCCTATTTATTCGGGCCACTTGCTACCTATATCTATTCAGCAAATTGGCTGTACCACCACCCTGCTATGTAAGCTGTTCTATCATTATATATTTCTCCTCCTAATGCTTGAGTTTTCATGTTGTTTTTAGTTGGTATTTGGGAGTGTTTCTTTGGTAATAAAGGCAATCTTGCCACTGTCGTTTGCCGCTCCCAGATAATCAGTGACTGACCTATTAGGTCGGTTCACTGGATAATATATTCTTTTGTTTGTTGCCAGATTTACAGGTTCAGTCCTGTTTTTGGGAGCGTTACTTCAAGTCATACATTGAGATAAGTGATTGGGGACCAAGGTACTGTTTCTTGGTTTTTTTCTTCGTTTTTGTTACTAAGTACATGAGCCTCAAATGAGAATTTTTTTTCCCATGAAACACCTAATAAAAATTTAATGGAAACAGGAATTGGTGCAGGGACTTACATTCGTAGCTGAAAAATAAATTCTAGGTGCACTCTTGGGCTGCACTTTAATAGAAATAACTCTAAAAAAGGTGGGAATTAATGGATGTAAATTAATGTTTTTATGGTATGCGGAGTTAGTTTTGTTAAGATTTAAATCACTAAAATGTCCTTTAGGTTATAGATGAATGATTATTTACAGTTCAAGCATCACACGTTATAACGCTGTGTGTCAGAACCTAGCCATCTTATCATATGAAGAGGAACCATGACGTACAGGGAATAGAATAAGAACACTTACAACAGAAATCCCAGGGTCATTTTAAAAGACATTGATTATTTAACTGACATAACTACAAACAATACTAATTAGGCTGATCTTCGTTCTTAAAGCATTTGGTTTTTGAATCGATGAACTGGATACATTTTCTTCTAAGCAATCTTTGTACAGACATTATCAAATAAAGTGATTATGTTCTCATGGAATACACTTCATTTTCACATTTTTAAGTGATCATGGTCAATATTCTGCAATTTTTGTGGTTCCCTTAATTTAATCTGCATTTTACAGTCTGGTTATTAAATATGTCTGCCCATGTAGATGTATAGCATACTATAAAGGATCATCCGTTTTGTCCTTTGGGAGAGCAAATCTGTTGTATACTTTATAGTGCATTGAGGTTTTTTGATCAACTCCCTGAAGGTAGTTCTAATTCAGCTTTGAATGTGCACTCACAAAAAGAACCAGTGGCTCTGACCCCAGTTTGTAGTCCAACATTTGTCCAATTTACAGATCTGACATCTTTTGCACCTTTTAAATTACTGGATACATAACGTCGCTGGATCTTTTCCATTGTGACAATTTTCTGCATATAATTTCTAAGAACTGTAGAAAGGAGATGTCACAGCTATATCCTCAATTTAGTAAAATAAAAACCTGCATGAAGCCAATCTAGAGACCACAGCAGGTGTATATGGAATATGTACAGCACGCATATGGAAAGGAAAGCAAAGAAAAATTAGGATAGGGTTAATTCAATGCACAAGGTTCATACGGAGAAGGTGTCCCCTGAACACTGACAATTCTAACCATCATGCAAATTTATAAAAATGGCTGCATTTACTATAAATCACAGATTAAACATTCAGAATTCTAGTGCTTACATATGAAAGGTTACGCTTGCACGTGCCTGCAAGGCCCTCAGCATCCCCTAATTGTACTTGGAGGAACGGAATGCATTTCCCTTGAAGATTGTGAAAACTTTTGGGACTGGGTCCTTGCACTTCAACCACGCTTAATCTGTTTTGTACCTAGATCGTAGCATTATTATTTCATAACCTTCTGAAAATAAGGGGAACCTTAAGAAATGTTCTTAGGTAAATAATTTGGTTTATATATGGCCTTATGTGCCCGTGTAACCTGCTATATGTCGGTAGAACTACCAGTCAATTATATGTTCGAGTTATGGAACATGTGTGTAACATCCGGAAGGGCTAGGAGAAGCATTCCTTATCGGCACACTTTTTAACCAAACATAAAAGATCCCACAGGTTTAATTTTTTTGCCCTCAAAAAGATACAAAAAAGGACTGGCGAGGGGACGATTTTATTGCTAAAATTGGTCGAGGGGAGATTAAGCTCACTTTTAGGTTTGGTACCCGAATCCCTAGGGGTCTTAACTCCGATTTTGAGCTTTGCCATTTCTTGTAGCCATACATTCTGATTTTTTGCTTTCTCTCCATGGCCCCTTATGTTGGTTTGGTCTTCCTTGGAGTATTTTATATTCCCCCGTTCAGTTTTTATTCTTATTTATCCTGTATATCTACCCTTGTAAAGCCGGTCCAATACGACTATAGTTATCCTTTTTCCCTTCGATTGTATGCATTATAGAATATTCTCCTATACCATCTTTCTCTATTCTCACATTTATGGGCATTTAAGGTTTTTTGATTGACATTGTCAGCACTGGGGTCGTGTCATAGGTATTAATTATAATATCATTAATCCAATGAAATAATGTTATCTATTTATCTACATTGATTTTGGAATTTACCAGCAAGAGATAAACCTTCTGTTATATATATATATATATATATATATGCAAGAAAGCTAGTCTTCGAACATATTCACCGTCCCTGATATGTGACAAGTTATTTCTCAAGTATGTGGTTCTGTATCGGCAGGTAGTGGTGCCTTAGGCTAGGGTCAGACGAACGCATTTTTATGTTGTCTGTGAAAAAGTGCGTTCGAACGAATGGACGCATTTTTTCACAGAATACGTGATAGTGGTCATACTATGCGCATTTTCGTCCGTGATTTTGTACGGATCATCAATAAAACCCTTTTTGCGTCTGTACGTTATGTTGGCCGGACATTAGCAGCGTCTGACATCTCCAATTCACGCACACACGCCGCTAGCAGACGCAGCGCACTCTGTACGTCAGTACCTGCGGTTTCACGTTCTCGAAAAAATGCGTTCATTTTCCACTTGCGTTGCGCAGCCGGACTTTTGTGCGACCGTACTTCGTATATTGGCTGTCATTGCCCGGCATCTGCTGCTAGTGCGGCCGTGATTATGTGCGCCTGCACGCGCGTTCGCACTGCCTCAGTCTGACCCTAGCCTTAGGGATATTTAGAGTGCTTTATTAATGTCTAGATTTGACCAGGCCGTCTGAATAGCTGATGGCATCCCCATATCTCTAGGTTTTAACCCTAAAGTGGGTGGTTTACTTGTTTTACATTTTAATGATGCTCAGTAAATATATCTTATCCTTATAGGGACGATTACTGACCCACCCACTGTATGCGGGGAGGTTTTTGGCAATTCAGAGTTATTAGATATTTAGAAAGCTTTAATTACCGCCTTTCCACTAAACTGAGACAGATTCAAATCTGTGAATTATATACAGATGTCCGCCGCCTTATTGTTTAATCGTCCTATTTTTCAATGGCATTACCCCGTTCATTTGCATCTTTACTTTAGAAGCGGGAGGGTTGCTTACACCAGATAAGTCTTCAGCTATTCTAAATTAAATTATAACACTACTTACTATCTTTTCTGTATAATAATGTTGCGTCCATTAACAACATATGTGGAGGTTTTTTATACTATATTGCTACCATTCCTTTTTAGGTTCTATTGGCATGCTTTTGTACTGTGATGTACCGGCTTACTGATAGCGATGATCAGTTTAAGCCGTTTGTTCTGTTTTTTTAAATAAAAGCTTCCATTTGTTTTTATTTTCAGGAATGAAAGTGGATCCATAGATATGCATATAGATTAACATTTTAAAATTATTTTAAAAACATTTTATAATTATATGCACTTGAACCCGGAAGTGGGTGGGCTGCCTATTCCAGTAGGCTCCCGGAGCGTTCATTTACTAATAGTATATGTATATAAAAGAAAAAATGTGGGTATCCTTTAGTGCGGCGCTGCTCGCAAAAAGAATCTGTTTTAAAGTGCAACGTGCAGAAAACCTCTCATACCATTTATAACACTGAACATTAAACAATCCTGGTCCTTGTATATATGTTAAAAACGTGGGTAAAGTGCAACGTGCATAAACATTTCATGGAAAATATGATTATTGAAAGGCAGTTCGTGTCTTTTGGTGCAGTTATGCCACCTAGTATCCATGCGGTGGAACCATTCTTTGGGTGGTCTGCAATGTATCTATCTTCTGATAGCCTCCTGTTTCTCACATCCCTCCAGTATCCCGAGAGAAAAATGGGGTTAGGAGTACATCCAGGTCTGTCAGGTATTTCAGCTGTTAAAAAACTGGTGCACTTACGTTAATAATTGGTGGATGCTGCCAGATCTCTCAAGCCATGCTCTGATCCCTCTTGGTTGCTCGTTTCTACAATTGCCTCATCCAGATGAATCTGTAAAAGCTTCCCTTCTCACGGTGCTTTCAATTTCTGGTGGCGTTGTGAAAATAACGGCTGGATGCAGTGGGATTGGGTAACAGTTTAATGGGTTTCAGCAGCTCAAAGTAAAAATATGTAAGAACATAAAAATAATAAAATGAAGGGTAAAAAAGTCTGGTAAATAGCATAGGGGTTTCCAAGATGCGTTTCGCCGGCTCCCTGACCAGCAGAATGAAACCCACCATGCTTGGGAACAGGAAGAAAAATGGAGACAGAACAATTACACCCGTAGGAATGAGTTAAGAAGTAATAATGCGAACTACGCATATAGAGACTTGGGGAAATAGAGTTTAGAAGTCCAGAGCCCGGAACACCAAGACCTTTACAATGCCCAGAAAGCTTCCAAGGGAGAGAACCGGGACTTTTTAACTACTATCAAACTAGAAATTCAAGAGTAAATGAGCACCATAACACAACCCACAAGATGAGAAAAGAGGTGGATTTTCAGTGGGCCTCCCAGAAAGGACCGAAAAAGTGAAAACCAGAAATGAAATGGAGCCCTGGGAAGTGGAAAAAGATGAATTGCCAACCCGAAGAAGAGGAAAAAGAACAAAGGACTTTAGGAAAAAGATCAAGGGTCGAATACGGTCATGCAGATCATGAAGAACCAGAGCCCCAAAAAAGACAGACCCAGGGAGGGATCTTTAATTTAACCAATAAAATCCCCAGTAGAGAACAAGAGACAGTCTTAAAAAAGGCCTCAAGTTCGCTCCCACTAATCATAAGCCGTTTTAAGACATAGACCTCCAAAGATTTAAGAGGAGCTTATGCTTGAAAAAGTACTTCCTAAAAAATCCAGGAGAGAGGGTAGAACCATTGAAGTATACAAGCACACGGGTTAGAAAGAAAAATCACTCTTCCCAAGATCTAGGATCTCACAGGAGATCAGCACATTTGAGAAAATGATACAAGACCTAGGGAAGATTAAAACCAATAAAGGAACAACCTGACAGTACAAGAATTAAAAGCTCTTCAAAGAATTGTCAGTAGACAAGGAACTGGTTACTAAGCCAGCTGACAAGGGAGGAGGAACGGGGATTCTATCCGTTGAATACTACGAGAAAGAAGCTTACAAAATACTCAAGAACAACCCAACGGGGGAGGTCAAAGAAAGATTTGATGCATTTTTGGACAGGGGATATGCCTTGGGCATCATTAATGATAAAGAGTTCAAATATCTGAAGATAACCCACCCGAGACTGGTATTTTATCACCTGCCAAAAATCCACAAGGATCCAGCTGAACCACTCGGGAGGCAAATGGTCTTCAGGATCGAATCAGTTTCAGGTAGAGTCTCTGAATACATAGATGTACTATTACAGCCATACTTAAATCAAGTCAGAATCACACCTGAAGGATACCATCAGCGTCTTGCAGGAACTGGAGAAAATTAAATGGGAAGAACATTATATTCTCATCACCAGTAATGTAGGGTCACTGTACAGCAATATTCCACACAACGAAGGAACCGCAGCAGTGAAGGGTATACTAGAAAAGGCCCAAGAACTCCTACCTGAACAAATAGAATACATTCTAGAAGGAATCAACCTCATGCTTCATAACTACTTCTGGTTCGACAACTTTTACCTCCAGATCAAAGGAATGGCGATGGGGACCAAATTTGCCCCTAGCTTCGAAAATCTTTTTATGACCTGCTGGGAGGAACCCCTAGTCCAGAGGGGCTGAGAAAACATTCTATATAAAAGATATATAGATGACATCTTAATGATTTGGCGAGGTGGAGAACAAAGTCTGCAGATCTTCTTAGAAGAAATGAACAAAAAGAATAAGAACATCCAGCTGGACAGTAAGTGGAGCAAAACAAATGGATTTTCTGGACCTGACAATATATGTGACCAACAACCAACTAGCCACTAGAACTTTTTTAAGAGAGTAGACAGTTTTAGCGAGAAGTCCAGCTGCCATTTTGACCGGTGGCTGGAAGGTGTCCCAAAGAGCCAAATGTTAAGAGTCAAAAGAAACAGCACAAAGATAGAAGATTATGAGGTACAAGCAATAAACTTTCAACCAACAGAACCAAGAAATTAGGAAAGCGGTCTCCAAGTATTGGCCAATTCTCAAGCAAGACCCTATGCTGAAAGAGATCCTCCCGGAGAAACCGTCCTTCATCTGTCGATGGACAAAGAACATCAAAAGAATGGATTACCAAGAGTGAACACCCAGGACAGAAAACGGCAAGGAACCACTATCAAATGGATAAAGTTTTCTATGGCTGTGGGAACTGCCTCAGCTGTCGGAGTACTGGAAACAAAAAACGGCACATACCCAAAGTCACCAACAAAAAGGAAAATGGAACATCAAAGATGTATTAACCTGTTTTTCCAACAACGTGATCTACCTGCTGACCTGCCCTTGTGGATTGAGATATATAGGATGCACCACTAGAGCCCTCAATATTAGAATCAGGGAACATATTTGAAATATATCAAAGGGTCTGGAAACCCATTGCGTTCCCACACACTGAAAGTGCATAACTGTGACCAAGAATCTTCAATTCCTGGCTCTAAAAGAGGTCAATTACCCAAGAAGAGGGGGAGACATGGTTAAAATTCTAGGGCGTGAAGAAATGCGACTAATATATGAATTCGACACCTGGATTCCTGCTGGCCTCAATGCAGACGGAGATCTGCCATTTCTTATAACAAAGAAAACTAGACCAGTCACCAGGGGACCATCAGAAAAAGAAATAGAAAAAAGTCCATAAGCATCTCTACCCCCCCAACAATAGGGACGGCCCCTTACGAAATGTCCTCTTTCTTACATACTCCCGGCGGTCCCACTATCCAAGGAAACACCACGCCATTAAGGCTAGGGTCAGACAAAAGCATTTTTCCCCGCGAACGTGAAAAAGTGCTTCCGAACGCATTGACGTATTTTATCACGGAGTGAGCAAAAACAGTCAGACGACGCACATTTTCAGGCGTGATTTTGTACGGATCGTCAATAAAACTCTTTTTGCGTCTGGACGTTATGTAGGCTGGACATTAGCAGCATCTGACATCTAATCACGCACACACGCCGCTATGCCGCAGCTGCGCAATCAGTACGTCAGTACTAGCGGTTCAGCGTTCTCAGAAAAATGCATTCAAATTCCACTTGCGTTGCACGGCCGGACTTTTGTGCGGCCGTACATCGTATATTGGCCGTCATTGCCCGTCATCTGCTGCTAGTGCGGCCGTAATTATGTGCGCCAGAACGCACGTTAAAAGTGCGTTGGTCTGACCCCAGCCTTAATTGAAGCCTCAATTTCTTTATATACTTTAGGTTCCAGTTCATAGCATGGAATAGGTCTACCCCTTCAAATTCCTCTTGGATATCCACCTCCACCACGAGACCCAAAGAGTGCCTCTCCCCCTCCCCTTTTCTTACTAATAAGTATGTACTTTATCTAGACACAATGTATTCTTGGGGACTATGCCCAGATATCCACTATATAGCCCACCTTATCAATCCCCAGACTAAGACCAACAGTCAACCATAACATTTATATACTAGATAAACAGAGACAAGTTCTCTATATGTATAGTAATTATCTTTACACCACCATCCAGTTCTATGTCACCCAGAGGCAAGCATTTTTTTGAATAGAAAAGATTACAACAACCCTGCACATGTTCCATTTTTATGCAGTTTTAGATTGTGTTTTAATGTGCACAGAAAGACAGTACTTATTTATAAATGTACATCAGCTAACTGGTGAAGCCGAAGCGAACACCGATCAATCTCTTTGCCATATGGGGGGGAAAAAAAAAGCCGCATAGCGGAATGAATGAATCTATTTGAGGATGCGGCACACAAGAACACCATTCCATATCCGGCTACAGATAGAGCGAAACCAGAATGACATCATCAGCATGAGACGAGAGACTGCGAAACCGTGCGCATGCGCAGTACAGCGGCAAAAGGGAAAGTGAAAGTTTCTGCAAATAACAGTTGAAAAGTAATCCGCCAAGGCATAGGGGGTATCCAATTGATGAAACTGGCCAGGGAGCCGGCGAAACGCGTCTTGGAATCCCCTATGCTATTTACCAGATGTTTTTTACCCTTCATTTTATTTTTTTATTCTGTTCTTACGTATTTTTCTTTTGATGCAAGCTGCTGAAACCCATTAAACCCGTGTTACCCAATCCCACTGCATCCAGCCGTTATTTTCACAATGCCACCAGGAATTGAAAGCACCGTGAGAAGGGAAGCTTTTACAGATTCATCTGGATAAGGCAATTGGAGAAACGTGCAATCAACGAGTAGACACTAAGAGGGATCAGAGCACGGCTTGAGAGATCTGGCAGCATCCACCAATTATTAACGTAAGTGCACCAGTTTTTTAACAGAGCTGAAATAACTGACAGACCTGGATGTACTCCTAACCCCATTTTTCTCGGAGAGATACTGGAGGGATGTGAGAAACAGGCTATCAGGAGATAAAGAGAAACCACAGACCACCCAAAGAACCTCTTTTTTGTATAGACTTTAAATCTAAAGAATGGTTCCACCGCATGGATACTAGGTGGCATAACTGCACCAAAAGACACGAACTGCCTTTCAATAATCATATTTTCCAAGAAATGTTTATGCACGTTGCACTTTACCCACGTTTTTAACATATATACAAGGACCAGGATTGTTTAATGTTCAGTGTTATAAAATGGTATGAGAGGTTTTCTGTACATTGCACTTTAAGATTTTTTTTGCGAGCAGCACCGCACTAAGGGGTACCCAAATTTTTTCTAGTATATCCTGTAGCAGTTACAAGGTTCTGCGACCACTTCTTGGTTGGCAACATACACGCACGGCGAAAGCCAGACACCAACTCTGACTCCACACTACACAGCGCCTTAAAATATTTCCCTATCCATTAGGTATATAAAAGGTTGCTTTTAGGTATACATCTGTTTGCTAGTTTACCACTGATGAAGCGCTGTATAGCACGAAACGCGTCTGGTCCTTTTTGTCCAATTGCATATTTGTTACCGCTATATGGTGTGTATACAAATGTTTAAATACCCTTTTCTGACTAAATTGAGTGTTTTACCTGGTATGATTTTCTAAGGATTGTACCATCTATACACAATCCTGGAGCGAATATTCCTCGAGCCAGGGTCAGCGCTTACAAGGGTAAGTGTGTCACTGGTCTGTCCATATGCGTGCCCTTTGAATGCTAGCTGCGCTATTGTATCCTTTTTTCTTTTGAGGGTGAGATGAAGATCCAAATCTGTTTCTTCAAAGGAAGAGGATATCCTTGCATCTGACATCTGTGAAGTTTCCGATTCAACGGAAAATCCCTCCTGTCGGTGAACACTCTTGAGGTATTCCCATTGAAACCATTTGATCCTAAGGAGGACTAAAAGCAGAACTGTCCATTTCTGCTTCAATTTACTGCTCGTGCGGACTTCTATTATACTGCCTCTGTTCATTTTTTGCCTTTTTATATATTTTTTTGGGAGCGCGGTCCTTGTTTTTTTGTATCAAATAATTTGGTTTGTCCAAAAATAAGGGCCTCTTCCCAATAAATGAGCCTGTGTGCATGCGCATAACTAAACCCTCACCCTTGGGCTGCAGCCAATGAGTAATCGGGAGAGTGAATGGGCTGCCAGAAAGCCCACCTGCTACTGAACCATATGGTCTAGAAAGATGTGTGGACTCTGAAATCTGACATACCTGCTCCCCACTCCAATATGCAGAGTTAATGCGGAGCAGACAAGCGGTTTGACCTCCATCCCTCAACCACTGGCTAAAAGGTGCCAACAAGTTATTGGAACACACCTGCAAATTGTATATGTGGATACATGGACACAAACTGTTGCAAACTGCTCAGTAATTGGTCCTCATTTGTGTTTCAGATTGTTAAGACGTAGTAAGGGTTAAGTAGTGCAAAAATGAAGGCACATGACTACCTGGTGTATACAGATCTCCTGGCATGGTTGATCAATGTTTATAAGTGTAGACTATAAAATAAGTAGTATTTTGTTATACTTCATGTTTCCTGCGTGTTACATTTGATCTTCTGATCTACCCAGGATTCACTTCTGCAATAGTCCCTATTTAAAAAACACAGCCACTGCCAAGGTCCTCATATCAAATCACAAAAACCTAAGCTTTTGAATAGTGGTTGATATAAAGTCTCAGATCAACTCCATCCTAATTAGAGTGAATGGTGAATTGTAATTAGGTTTAATATGGTCATGCAAGTCCAATTTTTAATCTTGCCTACAATGAATTCCATCACATTCTTTGCTTTTCAGTTCAATCTTATTTTCAGATTAAAACATGTGTAAGGGGTGTGCCACATAATTGGTGCACCCTCTAAAATAATCCGGTTTTAGATTTTACTTCTGTGGATGTGATGTAAGTATAGCATAGTACTGCCATTTCTAAAGCAAGGCATTTTTTTAAATTCATATTAAAATACAAATATGACTAGCAGATTAAGTAGTAATTGTATTATGAAAGCACTTTCATCATTGTAAAATTAAATTTTTGCTAAAGTAAATACATTTAGTTTCCTCTCTGTAGCAAATAAATATGATTTAAAGGTTGTACAATTGCCGACAAATCTTTCGGTTATGTTTAAAATGCTGTGGATATATATATCCATAATAAGGATGTGTTGTAGTAACAGTGTAAGAGTATATATGAAGACTTCAAAAAGTTGTTGATACAAGTAGGGATGCAGTCCCAAACATAATTAATATCACTAATAAACTGTGCAAGATCTGAAGTTGCATGAAGTATATACATTTCTTGAACAAAACAAAGAATATAAAAATATTGCTTTTCCTGTTTGAGGTACTTTACGCCCTTCTTTGTTGACGTAATAAACAGGTTGCTTTTGTGTAGACTATTTTTGTTTAGCTTACCTTTACTTCTTACATACTTTCTGACTAAAAGAGGGATTCCACGGAACACGCTCTACATTTCACCACACGAGTGTTGCACAATCCCACTTTAATTTTTTTTATGGTGAATTGTGAACCTCAAATCCGTCTTTTGATTAGCATTTTACTGCAATATTTAAGACAATCTTCTGCAAATCAAGATTCAGAATTGATATAACAGCATAAGTTTAATTTATCCATCTACCATCAATGACATGAAAACTGGCTAATCCAAACCTTTGACAATATTTCCAACTCTATAAATGTTCTATGTAGATATTTAACCTTCAGTAATGCATTTGTGTAAGCAGATCTTCAGTTTTTATATAGCAACAACATATTACACAGCGCTGAACAATGGCTACAATGCATTGAGACCTATAAGAAGCCTTTACACAAATACATTTGTCCAGATGTGAAAAAATATTTGAACATTTTATTTTATTTTTATCTGTTATAGCTTCTAGAATTTGGCAGCTGCTTATTTTTTTATTACTGTATTTGTGCACTTCAAACACTTTTTTCATGTATTTTTTTAATTAATATATCCAGTACTGTTTTTCTCAGTGATTTTTATCTGGAACCTATCCTGTACAAATAAGGTTCTCCCAGATGTATAATTATACTTGCAGTAGGTTGTCATTATCTAAAACCAACTGGGTCCATTTTTCGTATTTCTTAAAACGCAGGTTAATGCCATTGGGATTTTTTTTGTCTGCTTTCATTAAGAAGACTCTTTATTACACACACTAGGGAATGAGTTTATTTTAAGATAAAACTTGTGTAGCTGCAGGATTGACACATCTACCACCCCGAAACCAACTTAATATTACCTTATCACCACACCATAAGGAAAGAAACAAAATAAATCAGTACATCAATCCATCATGTCCAATATAATGCCATTCGTGCTTGTGGGATGTTGTAGTATGACCTGATTTCCAAATTCACAGACAAAAAAATACCATTTATTGATTCTGCTATGCAAGTGAATGATGTTCCTGAGCTATTGGAGATCAGAAAGTGCATGATTGGTGATACCTTCCTAGAATGCTGTGATGCAATATTTCAATAACATTCTTCCCACTACCAGTAAATTTCCTCCATTTAGAACTCTGCAGAGACCATTAAATCAAGTATATCATAGACGTGAATTTTTCCCTGGACAAGGTAAAAACTGTATAAAAATAGTTCAAGGTGCAAAAAGGTAGACCACAAGTACCTATAAATTTTGAAAATAGCTTCATGCAACCCACTGTGTATGCTCAATTTAAAGATGTTTTTCCAGCTTGCCCAGTAATGGGTTAACCAGTGTCACATTAACGAAGATGCTGCAGCTTGATGAATGAATATATGTATGTTTATTTACTGCTCTCTTTTGATGCAGTCACAGGATTCATAATTATGCATTTTACACAAAAGGCCAAGAAAAATTATAACGCATCATGCATTTATAGAAAGGAGAAATTGTTTCCCCCCTTCTTACTAAAGCATATGTAAATATTGCACTAATAAGAGGTTTTGGTATTCCAAATGCCACAAAAGGTTATGACCTGAAGCCTTGTTAATAGATGGCTGAAGGCTTACACCAAGCAGCTATGAGTGACAGCTACCACAGGGTATTTAGCATAAGATGTAACCTCCAGTAAATGACCTTTGTTTTTTCTTCTTTTCAAATATGTGACACGAACAAATGTTAAAAAATAATTGTAAGTGTTCTATACAACTAAATTAGAACATTAGAGCATTTGTGTTTTGCGTGCGTTGAGATACGAGAGATTTTCGGCTCTATTACAACATGTAAAAATGATTATAGTTTGTAATTTTTATTTATTTTAATTTCAAATCTTGTGTCATATTTAACCCCATAGTGACCAGGCGGTTTTACCATTGTATGTCCGAAAGCACCCACTGCCCTTTTTCCCTTTCTGTGCTTAGCTCTAATTTTCCTTTTATTTATGGAACCCACACATTATATACAGTTTCTCTCACCATTAAATGGACTTTCTAAAAAAGATACCATTATTTCCAGCATATCATATATAATTTTTTTTTATTAAAATGAAAAAAAAAAAAAACACTTTATGCTTTGACCCCCAAAATGTACAACCAAAAAAAAGACCCTGGCAAAATAGTCAGCCACCTCCAGGAGTGGACCGCGATCTGGCACCTAAGGGGTTAAAGAGAGGAACTGCTGGGAAGGACAGACTCCCACACGACTCAAGTTAGAAAAAAAAGAATGCACTGCTGGAAAGGGCAGAGGAGACCTAATGACCCCCTTCAGGCTCTCTGGCAGCCGCTGGGGTGCTTGAAACTGATGTCATCACGCCCGGCGACGACAGTGCGATGGCCGGGGCCCATAAAGCTGTCGGTCTGGCTTCAAAGCCTGAGAGTGGAGTATAGGGAGGGGGGCAATGGACTACTGACGTACATAGTACGTCCTTGGTCCTTAAATGGGAGATTTTCCCACGACGTACTATGTAATCAGTGGTCCTTAAGGGGTTAAGGCCATTTACACCCAAGAGTGCCTTTTCAATTTACGGTTTGATGTAGTGGAGAGAGGTTAGGTGTATTTTATTATGCTACATTTACAAATAAAATGGCTTAATATAAGTGGTCACCTGATGCTTAACAAGGAGTACATATTATCCAATTGCTCTACTAATTGTAGGCAAAGGGAAAGCTGGCTTTTTAACTAAACTGATTCTGTAAAATTGCTTAGAATTTCTTAAACTGTTATTTTACACATGTACTCCAAAAAACTAGTCTCAGATTGCCACACAGAAATAATTTGTGTGAGGCTGATGACAGTACATTGATGACGTCACCATACTGCAGCAATAAGGTGCAGTCTCTTTTACGACAACAAAATAAAAGAAATACAATGACTGGTGCATCCTGTGATCACATAAAACGTAAAAGGTAGTTAAACTTTTAAGAAGTTAAAATGATACATATGCAAAGAATAAGAGCTTGTGTGAAGCCTTCTAAGTGAAGCCTTCAAAGTGAGCACTTAGAGATCTTCTGGTGAGCGCTTTTGATTTTTGTTTCAAACAGATCTTTTCTATTCATCTTAAGGTTTTAAATTAGGTCTGGTGTGTAAATTAGGTTAGGCTGGTGACTCATTCCTCTTAGTGATTAGCATAGAATTGGAATCAATTGGGTGCTATTTGCTAAGGTGGTTAAACTTGTCCACGCCTTGCTGGGGGAGGTGTTCTTAGGTGACTATATAAAGCCTGGGGAATATTAGCTTGTCTAATAAGAGCTTGTGTGAAGCCTTCAAAGTGAGCACTTAGAGATCTTCTGGAGGTAGTCTGAGGTTAGACAGACAGGAGGTAGAAAACCTACAAAAAGGTAAGATTTGTTGGTTTAAATTCATTCTTTTATAATGGCAGGCTTGGTCCAGTGTAAGAGCTGTCATGCATTTGTTTTTAGATCCAATTTTTGGAGGTTTGGAGTGTGCCTGATATGTAGGCAGCTCTCTTTATTGCAGCAGGAAATTGCCTGTTTGAAGTCTGAGATTTGTAAATTATCTGTTACACAAACTCAGGCTATGGCTATGACTGTTACAAAGCCACTGCCACAGAGGCCTCCTAGGAGTGGCAGATGGACTACTGTAGGATCTGGTAGATTTAGAGCTGTGGATAGAAAACATGTCCCACAGTCTGTGGTTCTTAATTCTTTTGAGGCACTTTGAGTGTAGTGGTGAGACGGAAGTAGGCTCAGACACCATAGTTGAGGAACCACCATGCCCTATGCCTAAGGTATGCAGGACTGCAACCAAGAACAAAAAGGAAAAGGTGGGGCATGATAGAAGGCAATTGTTTCTGGGTGATTCTATCATAAGAGGTGTTGAGCTGGAGAGTAGTGGTTTGGTGAGATGTCTTCCTGGGGCTACTGCTCGTAGAGACAAGGGACGTATTGTCAAACAAGCAAAGCAGCAAGGGGAAGTGGACGTTCTAGTCCATCTAGGGACAAATGACTTGGCTAGCAATGAGGTTTCCGAGATTAAGGAAGATTTTTGTGTTCTTGGAGGTGAAATACAGCAGATTGCGTCCACTGTGTCATTCTCTGAAGTTTTGCCTGTGCATAACATTCAGAATAGGCAGATGCGCAATAGGAAATTTAATTTGTGGCTTCGGGAAAGGTGTCGGGAGCAAGGATTTGGATTTGTGTCCCATGATAGCTCTAATTGGAGCAGAAAGGAACTGTATAAAAAAAGATGGTTTGCATCTTACTCATAGGGGAACATATGTTCTCAGTGAGAAGTTCAAAGGTTTCACAAAGAAATATTTAAACTAGGAGGGGGGACAAAAGGGTAAAAAACAATCTGCCTGATTATCCCCCAAAACTAAATCAGAGGGTGCAAACAACATGCGGGGAAAAAAATGACAAGCTCAGTCGTGTCTATAAATGCTCGCAGTTTAGTCAATAAAATCAATGAACTGGAGGCAATGATGGCAGCTGAAAAAGTAGATTTAGTGGCGGGTACTGAGACATGGTTCAGTGAGAAAAATAACTGGGACATAACAATACCGGGGTACTCTATATATAGAAAAGACAGAAGGTAGGAAAGGAGGAGGAGTGGCCCTGTATGTGAAAAACAACATAAAAACGAACCGAATAAAAGTGAGCGAGGTGAACATAGAGTCAGTTTGGGTTACGCTAACATTTGGCAATCATACAGTAGCTCGTGTAGGTGTGATCTATAGACCCCCTGGACAAGTAGAAGAGCTAGATAATCTGCTGCTTGAGGAAATTGTCAAAATGGCAATGAAGGGGGAAGTTATTATCATGGGGGACTTTAATCTTCCTGATGTGAACTGGAAAACCAAAACAGCTGGGTGCACCAGAGTACAAATATTCTAAACTCCCTACTGGGATTATCTCTAACACAAGTAGTTGAGGAGCCGACCCGTAAAGAGGCCATATTGGATTTAATACTCACAAATGGAGGTTTGGTATCGGACGTTGTTGTAGGTGAAAATTTGGGATCTAGTGATCACCAGTCAGTGTGGTTTAATATAAGAAGAGGGATGGAGCCGCACCACACAAAAACAAAAGTTTTAGACTTTAAAAAAAAACAGATTTTTCTAAAATGAGATTTTGTGTGAAGGAGTTTAAAGGGAGTACAGGAGAAATGGATTTAAAGGAAGCATTATTGAAGGCCACAGGCAATTGCATTCGACTTGTTAGCAAAAACAAAAAAGGGAAGAAACCACTGTGGTACTCTGCAGAAGTGGCCAAAATAGTGAAGAACAAAAAGACAGCATTCAAGAATTATAAAAAAACTCAGAAGATAGGCAAACCTATAAGATTAGGCAGAAGGAGGCAAAGCAATTTATAAGAGCTTCCAAAGCACACACAGAAGAGAAATAGCTCAGTCAGTAAAAAAGGGGGACAAAACATTTTTTAGATACATAAACGAAAAAATAAAATAAAACAAGGATTAGTTCGATTAAAAACAAAGGAAGGAAGGTATGTAGAAGAGGATAAAAGTCTCGCTGACTGCCAATGAATATTTTTGTTCAGTCTTTGCGGAAGGAGAGGGACCTCAGTTAGGAGGAAACACTAACGAGACATTTACATATCAGTTTACAGAGGATGAGGTTCTACAGCAGCTGTCTAAAGTAAAGACAAATAAGTCAATGGGGCCTGATGGGATCCACCCTAAATTATTAAAAGAGCTCAGTGGTGTAATAGCAAAACCCTTAACAGATTTATTTAACCAATCCTTGTTAACGGGAGGCGTCCCAGAAGACTGGAAATTAGCAAATGTTGTGCCCATTTACAAGAAGGGTAGTAGGGAGGAATCGGGGAACTATAGGCCAGTTAGTCTTACGTCAGTAGTGGGGAAATTAATGGAAACCATGTTAAAGGAAAGGATTGTTGAACATCTAAAAACACATAGATTACAAGATCAGAAAACATGGGTTTACCTCAGGGAGATCATGCCAAACTAATCTTATTGATTTTTTGATTGGGTAACAAAAATAATAGACACAGGTGGTGCAGTAGACATTGCTTATTTAGATTTCAGTAAGGCTTTTGATACTGTTCCGCATAGAAGGCTTATCAATAAATTGCAATCTTTGAGCTTGGATTCCAATATTGTTGAATGGATTAGGCAGTGGCTGAGTGACAGGCAACAGAGGGTTGTGGTAAATGGAGTTTTCGGCGCAAGGTCTTGTTACCAGTGGGGTACCTCAGGGGTCAGTACTTGGACCCATTCTCTTTAATATTTTTATTAGTGATATTGCAGAAGGTATTAATGGAAAAGTATGTCTTTTTGCTGATGACAAAGATTTGCAACAGGGTTGACGTTCCTGGAGGGATCAGCCAAATGACGAATGATTTAGGTAAACTAAAAAAAATGGTCGGAGCTGTGGCAATTGAGTTTTAATGTGGATAAGTGCAAGATAATGCACCTGGGACATAAAAACCCAACGGCTGAATATAGAATATTTGATACAGTCCTAACCTCAACATCTGAGGAAAGGGATTTAGGGGTTATTATTTCAGAGGATCTAAGGGTAAGTAGTCAATGTAATAGAGCAGCAGGAAATGCTTGCAGAATGCTTGGTTGTGTAGGGAGAGGTATTAGCAGTAGGAAAAGGGAAGTGCTCATGCCACTGTACAGAGCACTGGTGAGACCTCACTGAGTACTGTGTGCAGTACTGGAGACCATATCTTCAGAAGGATATAGACATCTTAGAGAGATTTCAGAGAAGGGCTACTAAAATGGTGTACGGCTTGGAGAAAAGTTACCAGGAAAGGCTTAATGATCTTAACATGTACAGCTTGGAAAAAAGATGAGACAGAGGAGATATGATAGAAACATTTAAATACGTAAAGGGAATCCACAAGGTAGAGGAAGGGAGTATATTTAAAAGGAAACAAAGTAGCAAAACAAGAGGACATAGTCTTAGATTAGAGGGGCAAAGGTTTAAAAGTAACATCAGGAAGCATTATTTTACTGAGAGGGTGGTGGATACATGGAACAGCCTTCCAGTTGAAGTGGTAGAGGCCAAAACAGTAATTGAATTTAAGCAAGCATGGGATAGGCATAAGGCTATCCTAAACAAAAGATAAATCCAGGTAAAGTATCCATGTAATTGGGCAGACTAGATGGGCCAAAAGGTTCTTATCTGCCGACATTTTTCTATGTTTCTATGTTTCTATCTCAAAGAAAAAAAAATTAAGCAATGACAGCGTAACCAGCATATAGCCAAGGGTTGGATTTAATCCAGCCCAAATACTGAAATAGTCAGCTTTTTCAGATGCAATTCAGCCATTTTTCAATTTGGGAGCTTTAAGTAAGGGCTTACCAGTATTTATATTCAATAAAAAATTGTTTGGCCATCGACACTTGCAGCTATATTTTTTGGTTGAAATTTCACCTTCAGCAAATGATTTTGAAAAGGATTTAGAAAATATTGGTAAACCAATTTTGGAAAAAAAGGAGTCAATATATTTTATTGACAGGAAAAAGGAAAAAGCAAAAATCAGACTGAAAAATTAGTTTTAAAAGCTCAGACAGGCATGCTTAATAGCAAATTTCAATGACGATGGAAAATATGCTTTTTGGGAGCCTTCACTTGCCAGCTTTTTTTCCAGACTAGCATCTTTTGTCAACTCTATCCGACTGTTTTCTATTGCAATCAGATGATATTTCAAGAAAGTAATTTGATAAAAATTATGGCAATTTTCAGCTGTCTAGGGAATTAAAATGAGCGGTTAATTCTGACAGTTCAGTCAAATGCAAACTCAAATGAACCTGAACGGCGTTTGGTGGCCACCCAGCCTTCTTTGACATGGACAGACACAAGAAAATCAAAAGCAGGCACCTCAGAACTAGAAGGAAAACATCTACAATACTATAGTAGAAATTCACTCTGGCATATAATCTGTCCATTATCGTCCCTTGTTCCAAATGCTGATCTCACCTTTCACATCTTTCGGATTTTATTTAAAAAAAACAGTCTATATATTGCCTCCTGTTTTGCAAGGATTCTGCATGTCTAGAAAATAAACACCACTACTCACTGGAGACAAACATCTGGTTATATGGGATCTTTTGAGGTGTGATGGTGTACCATATTATTCCAGAATTAACATTCTTAAATTAATTTAAGTGCATTAAAATGGAAGACTTGGAAGTTTATAGGGAATGCAAACACTATTGATTAATTTCTTGCAAAGACTTAAGGCGTTTTGTCAGTAAATTAAAATATCAATGGTTTAAGTTCTAGTACTTATTTTACAAAAAAGAAAATGTAATATGCGCTTATTCCCATTATACTGTGTGAAACAAAACCACAATTAGAGGCTTTGGTTTCTATTAATGGCCATTGAGAGTAAGCTCACCCAAACGTTTGGCGGGTGAGCTTACTCTCTTAATGGCCATAGAAACCAAAGCCTCCAATTGTGGTTTTGTTTCACACGGTATAATGGGAATAAGCGCAGATTACATTTTTTCTTATGTTTTATACATGTTGCTGGGTTGGATACATCTGGTGGTTGCAGCCGCCCCATCGGGGAGTAGGTGTGACCCCACCCCTCCTGTACTATGTATACTTGTTATTTTACAAGGTCAGGACATATTGACTACTTATATACCCGGAATAAAACTCTAGTCTGTTTAGTGAAATACACTCTACACGTGTTCGAAAACTGACAAAAGTATAGGCTTACAGGCACAAAATAAAAAGATTAGATAAAACAGAAGATTGTATTTCATTTAATTCAAAGTAAAAAGGAAACCTTGAGGGAAATCATCTTTCCAAAACAGCATTTTTTCATTTTGTGCATATTGAAGTCTTGGCACTAATATCTAGAGATGGGTTAAGTCTACTGTAAAAGCAGAGTATTTTAAAAGACCTCTAGAACAGGTTTTTCATTTTGAGGTGTACGTGCAGTTTACTTCACCAGCCCTAGACTTTAGGCATTACCTATTGTGAAAAGACAGAAATATCTACCTCAGATAATAAACAACATTTAACACTTTAAGGACCGTGACGGTCACATGGTCATTCTGCTGTTGCGAGCTGCAGAAAGCTTGGAACACACGGTATTTGCTCCTGTAGCATGTTTGAAATGTCAAACAGCTTGGCAGGAGCAGCTATCTGGCCATTCACAATCTCTCACATAGATTTCCCTGGCAAAGATACACCGCAAAAGGTGGAAAATTTAATTTAGATCTAACCTCTGACTCACGTGTCCTCGTTGGATACAACGGGTCAGAGACCCCTAAATTCCATCTCCCAGTGCAAATGGAAAACAAAACAAAAAAACAACACTAACCTTTCTGGTAGAGCTAGGCAGTGGAAACTTAATAACAAGAGAATATGGTGATATTTTGAGAACTGAAAACAGGTTTATATATTTGGTATTTTCAGGTTTGTGTTCAACAGATAAAATGGGTAAACGTAATATGTAAAGTGAAAAAGAAAGAAAGTTGTCTATTGTGAATAAATTCAGCTTTCTATTCATTCAAGAGACAAACTGACAAACTTATGCAACAAGTCAGAAAGATTTCACTTAGTCTTTAACCCTTTCACTACCACAAGAGAGATACTGTTGTGGTTTGTCGCTTTGGATGAATTATTTGTGCAAATATCGGCAAAAAGGGGTGTACAATTAACTGGTGTTACTTCAAAAATGTATGCAGACCATATGCCTAAATGGACCCAAGATGGCCACCCATGTGCCTAAATGGACCCAAGATGGCCACCAGCCATGAGCCTAAGTGGACATAAGATGGCTATCGGCCATGTGTTACAGTGAGCACTATAAATACAAGGCACAGCATTAAAGAGATTGTGCCCATGTCAATTAGTGAAACCCAAAAGCAAACCAATTTCTGGTATTCTGGCAGAGTTCTATCCGAATAGTTAAATCTGCTATTTTTAAGATCATTAAACCTTGTTACTTTGTATATCTGAGTGAAGTATTACAAAATGTAACAGATGTTAAGCATAATCCTAGCTAAAACATTAAAATCAATACAATGAGTAAACTAGTACATCTAATATAAAAATATTAGTTAGATATCTATCTCAATCAGAATTGATTGACTTCAGGATGATACAAGTGGGAAATATGAGTGTTGTTCATATTTCCTGTATTTGACGAGGATCTCTCCTCTCCAGCAAAACTCTTTATGGTCGGGGTCTCCATAACTCAAATGCCCGCCCACTAATTACCTATACTCCACCCATTCCCCATCTACTTTATCTTGTTGCCTGCCCCTAGAGACAATGGTGTCACAAGAAAACAGGAAAACCTGGTTCTGCTTTGGGGTCTGAAAAGTTAATACTTTTGTTTGAAATGACACCTTTCAGTGCTGAGAAAATTTAATTTACTCCAGGAATAAAATGGAGAAATTTGTAACCTAGAATTTATTGAGTTATAAACAAAAGCAAAACAGGTACATTTTTTTGCATTGTAATACATTGATAATCATTAGCATAACAAAACCTCATTTACCTACCTTTTTAATGCAAGATCAGTGTAAAAATTGGAATGGTTTTATCCATCTCCAGTCACACTGCATTACTGTAAACAAGCTGGAAATAGCAGCCCCAAACCACATTAACATAAAAAATCCAAACACTTTGCAGCAGTAAACACCAGGAGAGGGCAAAATAAAGGAAGAGCTCTGGAGTCACTCACTGCTGTACAAGAATAAAATTCATGGGGTTAGAATTGCTGAAATGCCTTACAATGGGTTATAATCTCCATACAGACATTATACTCACAGATATGAGGGCTTGTAGTGATCATGTGATTATTAGCAACTCAGCTTTCAAAAACCATATAAAAATAAGGATGTAGGATGTTTTAACAATTTTATTACCTTTATCACATATACTGCATTTGATACAAAGGCCATTTATGCAGATATCCTAATAATATGTAAAGAGAGAATGCAATGGAGGCGCTAATTAAATGTGGATATATTATGTTATGCGGCCAACAGGGATTACAACACAAAACCTCGACAGAAATGTGTCAGTGATAGAGCAGAGAAAAGGAGGGGGATCCTAGTGGCGCAGTCCCTTCTGAGGGTAATTTGAGAGGAATAGTAAGGATTCCTATTAGTTCAGAAGCAGCGTGGTCTGAATGACCGTTCTAAAGTGCTGGTTAGAGGGCGGGGCTATAGGCAAGGTGCAGACAAGCTGTGAAGCTGTGAGCAGGTTATACAATAGCAGCCTTCCTAGATCAGGGAAACATTCAAATGCATACAAAGTGCAAAACGTGCGTACAAAAAATGCATGTAAAGTGCAATATGCGAATTGTGAACAAAAACACAATGTGAAAGAGTGTACAATTGCAAAGTAAAATAGGGTACAATTGACCAAGTGAACAGTAGATGCCCTGGTGGCTCAAATGTGCGTACAGATGTAAAAAAATATGGGGTTAAATGTACATAGGAAGGTTATTCAAAATATTAAAAAGGGGGGGGGAACTCTTGGTTTCTATTGTCCGTAATGGATAAAGGAAAAGTAGAAAAAATTCGGACCGTATATTGCGGTGAAGGCAAGAGATAGCCCGTTCTGATCTCTATTGGAGGGATCTAGTAGTTCCAGGTGCAGTCCTAAAACGCAGTCTTTGCCGTGGTCCTATATAGGCTCCCAATTTCCCAAAAAATGGGAAAAGAAGGAGGGTAAAGAGGAAAGAAAGAGTATATAGTGCAATTATGCTTAATAAATAGTAGGTGCCCAAAAGACAAAGGGACACTTACAGTGTCCAGAGCCTCTTCTACCGGCTCTGGTGTGAAATGCCTAGGGCCTGGTCAAGGGTGGCCTCTGCCCTTCTTTACAGGTGCGGGGTGGTCTTCACAGTTGCTATGGGGCAGCCTTCGTCTTTCTTCTGACGATTTAGTTGTTGCCTCCAATACAAAGGGAAGACATCTCCATAGCGCAATGAGTTTAATTATTAAGTGAGGTTTTATAATAGTCAAGGACAAACTCACCAATGCTGGAGCCATAAATCCAGGCTCAACTTGTAGGCCTATGGTACTTCTATGGTGGGTACCTGCACCTCTTTCAACAGCAGCGCAGCTTCCATGCAGGCAGAGAAACAGAGGGGGGGGGGAAGGGAGAGATCAAGCATAAAAAATGCAAAATAAAATAAAGGATTCCTCAATGGATGTAGATGATTAGAAAAAAGGGTTTATTAATTAAAAAGAGTATCACAGATACGCGTTTCGGCTATTAAATATAGCCTTCATCAGTCTGTGTGGAGAAAACAGTCTCAGAAAATGAGACATTTTCTGAGACTGTTTTCTCCACACAGACTGATGAAGGCTATATTTAATAGCTGAAACGCGTATCTGTGATACTCCTTTTAATTAATAAACCCTTTTTTCTAATCATCTACATCCATTGAGGAATCCTTTATTTTATTTTGCATTTTTTATGCTTGATCTCTCCCTTCCCCCCCCCTCTGTTTCTCTGCCTGCATGGAAGCTGCGCTGCTGTTGAAAGAGGTGCAGGTACCCACCATAGAAGTACCATAGGCCTACAAGTTGAGCCTGGATTTATGGCTCCAGCATTGGTGAGTTTGTCCTTGACTATTATATACCTCACTTAATAATTAAACTCATTGCGCTATGGAGATGTCTTCCCTTTGTATTGGAGGCAACAACTAAGGCTAGGGTCAGACTGAGGCAGTGCGAACGCGCGTGCAGCCGCACTTAATCACGGCCGTGCTAGCAGCAGATGCCGGGCAATGACGGCCAATATACGAAGTACGGTCGCACAAAAGTCCGGCTGCGCAACGCAAGTGGAAAATGAACGCATTTTTTCGAGAACGTTAAACCACTAGTACTGACGTACAGAGTGCGCTGCGTCCGCTAGCGGCGTGTGTGCGTGAATTGGAGATGTCAGACGCTGCTAATGTCCGGCCAACATAACGTCCAGACACAAAAAGAGTTTTATTGATGATCCGTACAAAATCACGGATGAAAATGCGCATCGTATGACCGCTATTGCGTATTCCGTGAAAAAATACGTCCATTCTTCGAACGCACATTTTCACGGACAACGTGAAAAATGCGTTAGTCTGACCCTAGCCTAAATCGTCAGAAGAAAGACGAAGGCTGCCCCATAGCAACTGTGAAGACCACCCCGCACCTGTAAAGAAGGGCAGAGGCCACCCGTGACCAGGCCCTAGGCATTTCACACCAGAGCCGGTAGAAGAGGCTCTGGACACTGTAAGTGTCCCTTTGTCTTTTGGGCACCTACTATTTATTAAGCTTAATTGCACTATATACTCTTTCTTTCCTCTTTACCCTCCTTCTTTTCCCATTTTTTGGGAAATTGGGAGCCTATATAGGACCACGGCAAAGACTGCGTTTTAGGACTGCACCTGGAACTACTAGATCCCTCCAATAGAGATCAGAACGGGCTATCTCTTGCCTTCACCGCAATATACGGTCCGAATTTTTTCTACTTTTCCTTTATCCATTACGGACAATAGAAACAAGACTTCCCCCCCCCCCTTTTTAATATTTTGAATAACCTTCCTATGTACATTTAACCCCATATTTGTTTACATCTGTACGCACATTTGAGCCACCAGGGCATCTACTGTTCACTTGGTCAATTGTACCCTATTTTACTTTGCAATTGTACACTCTTTCACATTGTGTTTTTGTTCACAATTCGCATATTGCACTTTACATGCATTTTTTGTACGCACGTTTTGCACTTTGTATGCATTTGAATGTTTCCCTGATCTAGGAAGGCTGCTATTGTATAACCTGCTCACAGCTTCACAGCTTGTCTGCACCTTGCCTATAGCCCCGCCCTCTAACCAGCACTTTAGAACGGTCATTCAGACCACGCTGCTTCTGAACTAATAGGAATCCTTACTATTCCTCTCAAATTACCCTCAGAAGGGACTGCGCCACTAAGATATCCTAATAATGTAGACCCCATTTGAAATCATACAAGATAAAAAGACAACATCTAGGGGCCCATTCATCTGGTGTAAGCTAAAACGCCATTGATAACCGAAACCACGAGTCGCTAAAAGGTAGCGCCGGACGACCTACTAACAGATCACCACCTTGTCTGCAGTAGTCCGTGTATAATGTAGTTTAGCGCACTCTAGGAAAACGCCAAGAACCGGGCTGAGAACCAGCGCTAATGCGGTTGTGCACAGGATAGAACTGTTTTTTCCAGTTCAGAGAGCCGGACCATACGTATCCTCTGCCCTCACAAGCTTGAACACATCCAGCGAAGAGCTGGACCCCTGCATTATTAAAATCCAAGATGGCCATATCATTCATGTTTATATGCACACATATTAAAGCTGATGGGCAATGCATGATAAATGCCACCCAACAGCATGTAGAATCATTACAATGCATTTAATAGATCCAAAAGGAAGGCCAGGTGAGTGACAATTTACCTGCAGCAGCAAATACAGGTGTCAGGACAAGACTTATCCATGTGTCCCTTTAAACATGGTCCAAACAGTCACCCTAATAATCAACTGCTTACATACTATGAATAACCCCCAGCATAAACTGTTTAAAATTCGAGTTAGGATATGTGGATAAAGGATACATATATATCATAATAGAGCCTACTGCAACAGCAGCGACATTGGCCAGATCCATTACTAACGCTAGCGCTCCCCATGTTATGCATAGGATATAGTACAGTAAGCTTACGCTACAAATAGCTAATTACCATGAGCTAGACTAATTTTACCTGGCGCTAACGCGAAAACATGCCGACGCAAGAATTAGCTCACACCAGGTGATAGTGCCCTTAGAGTACAGAATCTTTTCAAACCACATTTCTGTTCCACATATAACTCCACAGTAACCCATGGATATTTTACAACAAAGACCCATACTAAAATTTAACCCCATAGTGACCGGGCGGTTTTACAAAAGTCCGTCTGAAAGTGCCCGATGCTGTTTATGTTTAGGTCAACTTTTCCTCTTGTTTATGCATCCCACACATAGTCCATTTTAATGGCGGGAAAAATGGTATTTCTAAAAAGATACAATTATTTCCATCATAGCTTCTAATTTATAAAAATAAATTAGAAATATGAAAAATTGAAAAAAACACTTGAAATTGAATCCCCAAAATCTACAACCGCCAAAAAAGACCCCGGCTAAATAGGTTTGAAATTTTGTCCTGAGAATAGAAATAAATTTTTAAACATTTGGTTTTTAACCTTCTCTGCCAAGCCATTTCGCCTCTGTGCACTGAGCTCATTTTAACCGTTTTATGCTCATCATTTTTAGATGCCAGCTTAAGACCCATTTAAATAAACCCCCAAATTAAATTTATTTTAAAATAAATTTTTGCAACAAACCTGGTCAGATTTTGGTATCACTGGAAAGGCCATGATCAGGCCTCTCCAATGATCTAAGACATGACCCTCTAGCTGCCACAGATCAGGAGATATTCCACTTGGCAGCTACGGGGTTAACTGGCCCACTGAAGTCATCGCACACTTGGTGAGGTCAGTGTTGACCCAGAGGCTTGGATGACATCCTAGATGTCAGCCACCTCCGGGTTTGAATCGCGATCCGGCAACAAACCGGATAAGAAGAAAGGAGCCCCTCCCCTTCCTGATTTTTACTGCAGGCGCTGGTGGGCACCTGGCGATGACATCACACACCATGGTGACGTCATCGCGCCTGCCAGGCTTCCAGCTGTGAGGCATTGAGCATAAAATGTTGTGTACAGGTCTGTAGTAATGGAAACAGCATTGTATTGTCTGGGAAGGATTCAAAGGATATCACGGGGTGGGTGGGTGGATTAGAAGTCTTAAACTCCATGTCATCTCATTCAGCTGCCAGCATACACCACACGATAGCCCCCGGCCTCCTTATCTAAACATTCACTCACACACCCATTTGACTTAAATACTGTAGAAGCTAAACCACAGCTGTAAAGTCAAACTCACCATAGGATTTTGGTAAATGTTGCATCATGGGAAAAACCATGGGAGTTAAAAACCTAACTTTAGTTTTCCCTTTTACATGCAATTACTTCACAGAAAAAAAAACACTCCGCAGCATGTGTTTGTAATCCATAAGTAAAACTACTTACAGTTTATGCAAGTGGCATTTTTTCCCGCAATAAATGTTAAAGGGACAATAACATACATTTTAATATGGCACTTTCTTGTAAAATATTTGTAGCGCTGTGTTAAAAATCTTGCTGTGGCAGTACCTATTTTTGGCCACAAGATGGAGACTATCGCGATCAGAGATACTGGACATTGGGACTACAATGCCCGGCATGCTTTGCAAGAAGACAGGAAGTGGGTGGGACCTGGAGACTTACATCCTCTGCCTCGTGGAGAAAGTTCCAGAGCGCGCCAGGCAAGGAAAGAGAGCAGACGCATTGAAGAGATCACGAGAGGGCCTAGGCCAGAGACCAAGAGAGACCTGTTAGTCCAGAGAGGATCACCTAATCTGAAGAGAAGGAGATCCACCGGGATCCAGGCATTGCTGCAGACCGGAGGAATCGAACGGAAAGCAGGCGGTGAGCTGGAAAAGCTGTGTGGAGTCAGACAACGGATCGGGCCGCTAGTATCCCCAGTCAAAATCGGGTGGAGAGACGTCCTGGGTCAGCGGAGCCTAAAGAAATCGTCGGATGGGTGAGAGGCCTCCAAGGCTGTTTTATGATTAAAGGACGCTCTGCTGTTTTCTCTTTAGTCGAAGACCTTCCTTTAATAAACTCACTGGCCAGTTGAACAGTACCCGGGTACCACACACACACACAGATACACTTTTCACATTCTGGGACTTAACCTGTGCAGGACTCATTTCCTTTTGCGAATCGGAACGGGGGTTAAAGACAAAGATACGTTCCGAATACATTTTTCTCTTTTTCCGCTGCGCGTTTGCCGTAATACGAAGGGATTGTATGTTTGGGGTTTTGCTACGTGTCCCTTTTTCTGAACTATCGGGAAATTGCATTGCTTTTATGTTCGGTTGCGAATATTTTATTTTCCGAAAGACGAAGCCTCGTGTTTCGTTTCTTTTCCGCTACGCGTTTTACCGTAATACGAAAATATTGTAATAAAACTTGTGAATACCGTGTCTCAACATCTGCTCAAATATTTTAGTAAACTATATAAATATAAAAACTCACAACTGTGTTGGAGTATATTTATTCCCTAGTGCGGGGAGACTGACCCGTGGTTCATTTTCAGCGGCTCCTCCGGGAGTGAGCGCTACATATTCATGAATTACAATTGCATTATATGTATGCTACACTGGTTTGTTAGAGTGACCCCCCTATGCTGAATGGTACCCTAGAATATGATCATTGGTCACCAAGTAGGAAAGTCAGGAAGAAGCGATCTGAAGGAAGCAATATTTAAGTAAAAGATAAACAAATACATGATCAGAAATGAGTAAATGTACATAACTTTGTAACCATCAGAAAAATTTCTGTTCAACGTTTCGAAATTTACCCTATATTTGTTAACGTCACATCACAGGTTTCAAATGGGTAATAAATTTTACAAAAATTGTTTGGTAGTGAAGGGATTAAGTACCCAACAAGTGCAGACTCTAGCAGGTCTATTCAAAGAAAAGGTAAAACTCAAGAGAATGACTGGATGAGAAGTCAAAATTCTAGGTCAAAATAGCCAAACCAGAAAAATTCTCCCATTTATCTCACTCTCCAAAAATCGGTCAGTCTAGATTTTTTTCTGCCATTTCTCCGGGTTTTCACCTTTCTCTGAATAACCCTGTAAATGCTTGCTTGAAATGGCAGTTACACCATTAAGCTTCTAGTTCTACAAACATACGATTCAAGCCTTTGTAATAATATTGGAGAAAGTGGATATTTAAATTGAAATGTTATTTTTAAGACTAATACAAGACCTATAATGTAATACCTTTATTCTGTGGATGGGTGGTAAAATGTAAAAATATGGTTAGCTTAATTAAAGCTGCATGATAAAAAGTGCTAAAGCTTTTAAAATGTCTGAGGTTCTCTGGCTCATGGTAAGGTGCGAGTTCAAAACGAGAATAATGAAAATCTGGGCATTAAAACATATTGCAGTTAGATAACATTTTTTCTTCACTCAGAGCAGTGATTATCTCATTTAATTCAACTAATTCCAGGAAATAATATTACTTAATCATTAGTTCACTCCAAGATATGGGGAAAAAGATTTACAGGGTTATCCAAAGATATCCGAATTGCTTGAGAAAGGTAACCGAACGCTGAATTTCAGGGTTCGGTTACCTTTCCTTACCATTCGGCTATCCAGAGAGCAGGCAATTCGCCAAATGCTGGCGAATTGCCTGCACATACGATGCCTGTTCGAGGGCAGTGAAAACCCCATGAAAAAGCACTGCTTCGGCTATTCAGAGAACACAAACCAGCAGTGAAAGGTTCCCCTAATGCCCTGCCATTCGGTGGTTTAATTCGGCAAGTTTATTCAGGAGAATCCCATAGACTTCAATGTTAAAAATATTCCCGTTTTAATTCAATATCTAATAAACCGTTCATTCTAAAATTCTGCAGTAAAGAGTCTCTTTATAGATTTTTTTCGGATACTTTAAGCATTTTTCTGTTTTTTTTTTTTTTTTAACCCTTTCGCTGCTGAGGCTTTTCCCGCCCCTGTGCTGAGGTCATTTTTACCTGTTTTGCGCATCATGTTTAAACGTGTTTTGAAGGCTTATTTTAGTATATGACCCAGACATATTATATATCGTTCTTTCCGTCAGACTCGGTAGATTCATAATATGTCATTATTATATGTATACGTTATGTCATGTCTGTATATTATAACAAAAAATGCAACAAAATATGTATTTTCAATAATTTACAATGTGTAAAGTGTTTTTTTCCACATTTTAACATGCGAGCAATTGCGGTTATATTTTGTATGGGGTGCGCTTGTTAAAAAAATTAGAGATGGGGTCTTGTTACATTTTTTTTGGGGAAAATGACACTATTTTTAACAAACGCACCGCCTACAAAAATCGTTAGTGCAGCATCATTGTTCATATTATAATTGAAATGGGAACAATATTGCTGCATTAACAAACAAAAAAAAAAAAAAAAAGTGTTTATTTTTTTTTTTAATTTCTTTTTATTTTTTCATTTTTTACAAAATTTTTCACTTTCATGTTTGGTATCGTTGGAACGGCCATGCTCTGGCCGATCCAACCATACCAAAATTTAACCCCTAGCTGCCAGGATCGGGAGATAGGGAGTTCATTGGAACTCCCTATCTCCACCGTTGGTGGCAGTCAAGGGTTAAGTCCAGGACTGGCGTCATCGTGCTACGCACGATGACGCCAGTCCAGGGGGAGTTCCCGGAGGCTTGGCCGACATCCAAGATGTCGGCCAGCTCCGGGAAAGGATCGCGAACCGGCGCTTTTCAGCGCCGATTCGCGATCCAGCTCCCCAGGGGTTAATGCCAGGCACCATTTGGAAGGGCAGGCTGTGCCCTTCCAAATGATGCCTGGGTTAACCCCCTGTGCGCCGCCGATCGGGAGGGAGAGGGTCCGAAGGACCTCCCCCCCTCCCTTTCAGGTGCCTCCTCCGCACATGCGGGGGGGGGGGCGCCTGAATTAGGTGTCATCGCGCCCCCACGATGACACCTAATTCTGGCGGCTGGTGTTCCGGATGCCAGGCTGACATCCAGGATGTCAGCCCGCACCGGAGGGGCCAGCGATCGGCCGGAACCCGGCCGAACGCTGACCCCAATGGGAGGACGCGCTCAGCGCGTCCTCAGCACACCAGCGGGAATGCTGAGGACGCGCTCAGCGCGTCCTCAGCAGCGAAGTGGTTAAAAGTCAGATTTTTTTTTTTTTTTTCAGTTTACTTATTTTTTTTGTAACAGCCCTTTTTATTATCATTCCCTGGACCTCCTGTGCAAATTGCAGACATTTTCGCTCAGTTTCTTTGCAAACAGCGTTTCACTTTCACAGATTCATACAAACGGTTTTGCTAATTTATTCACCTCCCTCTGTCTGCGTCTCAGCTGCTTCGGCTGTGTGTGATCGGCTCCTGTTCGGGCTTTACGACGGGTTTATCCAGATGTTTTTGTGACTTTTCAGCCTGCATTCGGTGAGTTTTGCGGTTAGTTTTCGGTGGGTTTACGGCAGCTTTTCCCTGCAGTTTGGGACCCTGTGGTGTTTGCTGAATACACTGCAGGGTCACCGAAATGGGATCGGCAAAAGGAACCGAATTGAAGAGAACGAAAAGTCACCGAACGTGCGGTGACTTTTCGAATCTCTTTGGATAACCCTGTATATAAACATATGTGGGCGCTTGTATGGTAAGATTTATTCTTTAAATGGTCATAGTGTGACTAACCTGCAAGATTAAAACATAATTTGAGAGAAACATCAACACAATGAAACGTATGGTCTCTATAGATTGAACCTTTACATGTCCCCATGATCCTCCATGTTCTACTATTTGAAACTGTGACATTAACAAAATATCTGACTGTTCAAAAACAGCTTCGGTTAAAAAAAAAAAAAAAAAAGTAACATAGGACCTTAAATTTGTTTCATTCTCTACTGAAAAATACAACTCTTAAAAGTGTGAAGATATGAACCAATAACTGCATTAAAGTCTCTAAACAAAGACTAAATATGTCTTTCCTGTTGCAGCACCTGGACAAGTACAAACATTTTGGTTCTTAAGGCTGGGGTCAGACGAGCGTGATTTCTACGGGCTGTACGTCCGTGCAGTACGGACATCGTCAGTACCGATGACGCAGTAGTGGTCACACAGTCCGTTTTTTCACTGAAGTTATTTTTGACGGATGTAGGAGGGAAAAATAAATTACAATGAAAAAACATTCTGTCCGTCAAAAATGCTGGACGTATAAATGCAGTCCGTCTGACCATGCCCCATCACTCACACACAAAGCTATGCAGACGTTGTGGACGCAGCGCACTCCGCACGTCCGTTCTAGCAGTATTACGTTCTTGCCTAACCTGCGTCCGTTTGCCGCGGCCGTTGTGCGTCCGCAGTTCAGTGCGGACGTACTTCATGTGTCAGGCTCCAATGGACTTTCTTTCATGCTATCACGGACGTACTTTTAGGCGCAATCACGGACGTGAACACTACGCTCGTCTGACACCAGCCTAAATTTAGGTTTATTGGACTATTGATGCACTTCATTGGAAGTTCGGATGAAATGTTTAGTTTCGTTACTCATTTTGCAGCTGGCGAACACATGCATTGGCTTATTACCATGAAACTAAAATCAGCCCTCGGTTGTTGCCAACGGGGACCAATAGGAAGAGCCCCCTCTGGCTCATAGGTAGTTAAAAACATCCTACCTTCTGATTTAACCCTATAACCACTAATTATGTATGGAGGCATGTGGTGGCATGGAGCTTGGTAGCCCAACCGATCGGATTTCAATATAATGCATTCTACTCCCTCACGGTGCTCGCAGGTGCCCGACACAAATCAATGTGAATTGCAGACATAACCGCTTGAATGTGGAGGATGTGCTAGGTGCAACCTTTGCCTTCCCACTAGGACGTGGAGGACTTGCTCATAGCGAAGTTCTGCAGGTCAGTGCCAATTGTGGACCTCTCCTGCAGGGGGCTGACAGTCTGCTAGCCGTGTTTGTGGGACCTCCCTCTGCCTACGGATATTGCCCATGGGTGCATAACATCAGAAAAGGGACGTCAACACTTGCACGGCAGGAAATTCCCTATATAGGGGAGAAACCTCTGGAACCATTATACTTTTCCATTATAAAGTGAACAATGATGCTGCACTAATTTCCCACATTGCCAGCAAGAGTGGACATGATGGCACAACACGTTATGCATTGTTCCATTAAGAACCTAAACCGCTGCACTAGAGAGGAGCATTGGAGTACTTTGGAACCTCGCATCTTAATTTTAAATCGCACAGGGTCATATTAGGCATCATTGGACAGGTCTGAAGCTTTTATTTATAAAGCATTTTTTGTAGAAAACAAAACCATTGCACTCACGTTCCCATTTGCCATGCCAGGAGCAAATATGGAGCAGATGGTGCAATTTGTTATTAAACATTGGTTCATCTAAAAACACAAACCAATGCATGGAGAGGGGGTCCTTTGGAATATTATATTATTAATCTTTAGAAAGTGCCAGCATATTCAGCAGCGCTGTACAATGGGCAAAGTATAGACAGGGTTACAATACATTGAACAACATTTCAACATTTGACAAACCAGTACAGGAGGAGATGAGGGCCCTATTCCCGTAGGAACTCACAATCTAGAAGGGTTGGAACCACAAATAAAAATCACACACGCATTTAATTTTTCCTTTTTTTAACACAACCCACAAGGTCGAGTTAAGAATCACTGCATCACTGGACAAGTCTCAGTTTGGTATTTCCAATGATACCAAACATGACCGGGTTATGATCCTATGATCCTTATCTACCATGTGAATAAGCAAAGGGAGAGAGGTCTCTTCAGTGCTGAGGGGGAGGTAAAAAAAAACAAAGAAACACAAAACCCACAAGAAATAAAACGCATCATATTGCATTTTGGTATTCTATAAATTGTTCCTTAATATATTCTTATACAAGAATGTACCATTAAAGATTATGAATATGAAAGCAAAACAATATATACATATACACACACAGGATTAGGGGGTGAGTTTAATGTTACATTATTTAAACCTGTCTTTATTGCCTTGCTTTTATTCCTTGATAAAAGGTTCTTAGGAACCGAAACGGATTTTAATCAATAAAGTTTGTTATTTTTTCACAAGCCCCAGTGTGCTCCTACAGTGGCAAGAAAAAGTATGTGAACCCTTTGTGATTACGTGGAGTTTTGCATGAATTGGTCATAAAATGTGCTCTGATCTTCATCTAAGTCACAACAATTTGAAAAACACAGTCTGCTTAAAATAATACAACACAAACATTATATGTTTTCATGTTTTTATTGAACAGAACATGTAAACATTCACAGTGCAGGGTGGAAAAAGTATGTGAACCTTTGGACTGAATAACTGGTTGACCCTCCTTTGGCAGCAATAACCTCAACCAAACATTTCCTGTAGTTGCAGATCAGACCTGCACAACGATCTGGAGTCATTTTGGACCACTCCTCTTCACAAAACTGTTTCAGTGTAGCAATATTCTTGGGATCTCTGGTGTGAATCGCTCTCTTAAGGTCATGCCACAGCATTTCAAATCGGTTTGAGGTCAGGATTCTGACTGGGCCACTCCAGAAGGCATATTTTGTTTTGTTGAAGCCATTCTTTTGTTGAATTACTTGTATGCTTTGAGTCATTGTCCTGTTGCATCACCCATCCTCTACGGAGCTTCAGTTGGCGGACAGATGGTCTTACGTTTTCCTGTAAAATGTCTTGATAAACTCTGGAATTCATTTTTCCATCAATGACAACAATCCGTCCAGGCCCTGAGGCAGCAAAGCAGCCCAAACCATGATGCTCCCTCCGCCATGTTTTACAGTGGGGATGAGGTTTTGATGTTGGCGTGCTGTGCCTTTTTTTTCTCCACACATAGTATGTGTTTTTTCCAAACAACTCAATTTTGGTTTCATCCGTCCACAGAATATTTTGCCAGTAGTGCTGTGGAACATCCAGGTGCTCTTTTGCAAACTTCAAACATGCTGCAATATTCTTTTTGGACAGCAATGGCTTCCTCCGTGGTGTCCTCCCATGTACTCCATTCTTGTTTAATGTTTTCCTTATTGTAGATGTGTCAACAAGAAATGTTAGCATGTGCCAGAGATTTCTGTAAGTCTTTAGCTGACACTCTAGGATTCTTCTTTACCTCATTAAGCATTCTGCGCTGTGCTCTTGCAGTCATCTTTACAGGACAACCACGCCTAGGGAGAGTAGCAACAGTGTTGAACTTTCTCCATTTGTAGACAGTCTGTCTTACCGTGGACACGAACATCAAGGCTTTTGGAGATACTTTTGTAACTCTTTCCAGCTTCATGCAAGTCAATTCTTGATCGTAGGTCTGACAGCTCTTTTCTGCGAGGCATGGTTCACATCAGGCAGTGCTTCTTGAAACCAGTAAACCCAAAACTGCTGTGTGTTTTTAAAGGGCAGGACAGCTATCAGCAACACATCCAATAATATCACACTGATTGGACTCAAGGTTGGCTCACTCCTGGCTCCAATTAGCTCTTGGAGAAGTCATTAGGCTAGGGGTTCACATACTTTTTCCACCCTGCACTGTGAATGTTTACATGTTCTGTTCAATAAACACATGAAAACATATGTTTGTGTTGTATTATTTTAAGCAGACTTTTTCAAATTGTTGTGACTTAGATGAAGATCAGAGCATACTTTATGACCAATTCATGCAAAACTTCACGTAATCCCAAAGGGTTCACATACTTTTTCTTGCCACTGCATGCCTGGCTTTTCTAAAAAAAAAAAAAAAATTATATATATTAGTATGAATAACACCTGTCCATTGCTTGTTTTATATAAAAAGGAACAGATACATCATTCATATCCCCATTTGTCTTCCGTTAAAATAATTCACAACATTTGTAAAACAATGATTCAAAACATTTTCTGTGGGTTAAAACATTTGAAATGACAGTTACTTAAAATGTTCCTTTAACTCTTAATGCTTCACATTTGTAACACGGTTTTGTCCATCTCTTAAATGTAACGGATTAGCCCAAGCTTTTATTGCAAAAAGCATAATGTATTGTCAAATGTAATTGTTAAGTATGCCTTCCAATACTGCATTATGAAAGATCTTTAGTGCGGTCCAGTTATGGGGTATTTCTTTTAGCTATTTCTCTTTGGTACATTACTAGCTTTGATATACGATCCAGTAACTGTAATCCACAGGCTTGCCTTTAATTGCTCTTCCAATAATTAAGTTACGTTACCTCTTGTAGAATATTTTGAGCAGGACATTTGTAAGATAGCTGCTTAGGTAACCAGCTTTGAGCCTCTGTGGCCTTTATGGACCTTCAAAGCTTTTAAGATAAAGGCTTTTCATCCAAGAAGCCTTTAATATTGTGTCATTTTCCTTGCACCACAAGATATTGCACCTATTTTACATTAAGAATGTATTACTGTAGAAATGACTTGGGACAAGGGTGGCATAAAGAAGTTGCCCTGAAGTGGAAACTGTCTTTAGTGCTCAGAACTAATAAGTGATTTTTCATTGACCTGGGTAAAAGAGGCTGACATCTCCATGAGAACTGAATATATTTCATTGTTCATAGAGTTGTGTGAAGCTAGTATTCACTTTTTTTCCTTCAAGCTGTAGGACACAGTCATTTAATGCATTTCACCAATTCAACTTGATAGTTGCCAACTGGTACAATATAATTTAGTGTTAATCTAACCCTAGGTTTTATTTTAATTTCTGTAAGCAATGGGAAACATACGAGAAAAATTATTCTGAGTTCTAAATCAAGGTTAAAAACTGTATATTTTAATTTTTCTATCCTATTATGTCTGTAGTAAGTGTATATTTTGATGTGATTTAGTTCAGAAAGAAGAAAGTATAGGATTTCAATTAGGATGCCCTCTACCATCATGATCCTTAATAAAAGGGTCTCCTCTCTCCACAGGTATGACCTCATCGCTCCCTATCCCCAGGCACCCTCATTTGTAACTGATCCCCTGTTTATTTTACTGCTATGACCTCATCGCTCACTAGCACCAGCAACCTCATTCCCATAATCCCCCAGCACCTGTCCTTTTTCCTGCGCCCTCTGGACCGCTTGCTCCGTGTGCAATAAACTCCCAGCTATCCACGACCTCTTTTCAAACTCCTTCAACCTTCTAGCGCTCACTGAAACCTGGCTAACTCCCTCTGACACTGCCTCCCATTGCTGCTCCCTTACAAGGTGGTCTACACTTCGGCCATACCCCCAGACTGGGTAGGAGACATGGTGGTGGGGGGTTGGCATTCTGCTCTCCCACCTGTACCTACCAGCTCCATCTCTCCTACTCCTATGAAACACAC
This sequence comes from Leptobrachium leishanense, assembly GCA_009667805.1. NCBI lineage: Eukaryota > Metazoa > Chordata > Amphibia > Anura > Megophryidae > Leptobrachium > Leptobrachium leishanense. The sequence goes on along the minus strand of CM019067.1, from coordinate 125,397,237 downwards.
TGAATCCTCCTTGTCCCCCTGGCTCTTAGGGTGGAAGTCATCCAACACCCACTGGGACCAAAGTCCCAGTTCCTTGACCACTTGCTACCTGGCTTTCTCACTTCCTGTCTTCCAACCTTTCATGCCTAATTTTTGGGGACTTCAACATTCTTATTGATGATTCTTCTGCCCCTGCTGCCACCAAACTTTTCGCTCACATCCTCCCTTGGACTTACACAATTCTCCCTCACAGCGATGGTCACTATTGACCTTGTTTTTTCCCAACCTCTGCTCAGTGTCTGAGTTCACCTGTTGCCCTTTCCCCATCTCTGACCACCACCTTCTCTTTCAACCTATCAGGACTTCCTAAACACACTGCTCCCCCATCCTGCACACGCAGAAATCTGCATGTTGTGGATCCCCATCAATTTACCAATCTACTTCAACATCTCCCGCACACCTCAACCCTCACCTGCCCGGATGCTGCTACTAACCACTACAACACCACTCTCTGCTCTAGACACACTTGCTCCTCTGGCTCTAAAGGCCCCACAATGCCAGCTTCAGCCCTGGCACACCCTCCAGACATGCTTCCTGCTCTTTATCTACACGTCCTACCTGGGCAAAATTATTAACAACTTTGGCTTCAATTGCCACCTCTATGCTGATGATACTCAGATCTACCCCTCTACCCCTGATCTCTCTCTCCATCCGTCCTTTAGAAAAAAGTCAGCAACTGTTTGTGACATTTCCTCCTGGATGGCCTCTCAAAAAGATTAAAATGTCTTAGACTGAGCTACTAATTCCTCTCCTCTAATGCCTCCCCACCTCCTGACTTCTCTATCATGGTCAATGGTATCACTATCTCCTCATCAAACCAGGTTCGCTGTCGGAGTTACACTTGAGTCGGCCCTTTCCTTCATCCCCCACATCCAGTGTCTTTCCGCCTCCTGCTGGTACCAACTATGTAACATTTCCAGAATGCGGCCATTTCTTACCGCTGACACCACAAAGCAACTCATCCACGCCCTTGTAGTCTCCCGACTTACCTATTGTGATCTTCTAGCTGGCCTCCTCTCCTGCCTTTTCCCCCCTACACTCCAATCTGCATGCCTCTGCCTGGCTCATCCACCACTTTGTCTCTGCGAGTCCCTTCCTCTGGCTCCTCATCCACTGCAGAATTAAATTTAAAATCATTACCCTGACCTACAAAGCTCACTAACTCGGCTCCCCATTACCTGTCCTCACTAATCTCCAAATACACCCCAGCCTGCTCCCAAAGGTCAGACAGTGACCTGCGCCTAGCTTCTCCCCGCATCACCTCTGCCCAGCAGCCCCCATCCTCTGGAACGCTCTCCCTCATACAGTCAGACTTTCCCATAGTTTCCGTTCCTTCAAACGCTCCCTTAAGAAATTCCTATTCAGGGAAGCCTACCACCTGACTCACCTACATCGCTCTCTCCTTGTAGCCCATCGCTCTCACCCCCAACCCTTCTAGATTGTGAGTTCCCACGAGAATTGGGCCCTCGTTTCCTCCTGTGCTGGTCAAAAAATTGTGTTCAATGTATTGTAACCCTGTCTATACTGCCCATTGTACAGCGCTGCGAAATATGCTTGCGCTTTATAAAGAATAATTAGAATACTTTGAATTAATGATCACAGTCTAGAACGTAATTTGAAATTCATATATACTTATTTTAAATGAATACCTTTTGAGACTTTGCATTTTCCTTCAAAATATATATTAGTTTGGATATCTGATGCTTCTGAATTGTCGAGTGCATATTATTTATGCAATAAATACAGTCTTCATTACCTTTACTGACTAATTGTGTCAATTTTCTCTCCTTTAATACTGCAAAACATAATATTAAGTGTTCTAGTTAATATGTGGGTATAGGCTTCTTGACCCAGAGAAATCTGACATTCTGGGGTCTGGAAGGAATTTTTTCCCAGTATGTTGCATATTGGCGAGCACTTTAGAATGGAGTTTTTTTTGCTTTCTTTTGGTCAACAGCAGAAGGTGATGTGTGAAAGCCTAAACCCGATGGACGCATGGCTTTTCATCCTATGCATTACTGAGGAATGCAATCAGAACGAACACAAGCCCTATTTCCGGACCCCCATTTGATGCCGTTATGTAATTCCATGTTTAAATTAATATAATAATATATATAGATTTTTTTTAAATAATCCTATACTTACCACTCTACACTGCATGTTGAGTACAGTGTATTCCACCACAACCTCTGCTTGCATGCAGAAGACCGGCCTCAGCAAAACCCTGTATGTGTCCTGCTTACTCTCCTGGTGCCTGCCAGTTCTGCTTGTTTATCTCTGGCTCGACTCCAGCAGCTCCATTCCTGCATAATTTTTGATCAAGGTTTTGCCTTCACCTTATGTTGCATCCAGGTTCCTGTAAGTCCTGCCGGTACATGCTCTGGATCCCATCCCACCTGATGAGGCCTCCTCAAAAAGGAAGCCATGCCATTCTTCCATGCTTCATCATTGAAGTTAAAGTTTGTCTGTCAGGCCTGTCTGCCAATTCTCGGTCTCCAACAGGCCTGAATGAAGGCTTTAGTTTTTCTCAATTCATTTGATACGTGAGGGAACGTTATTATGCTCTTTCGCTCGTTTGTTTCTGTTTGTTTCCGTTTCTTTCTGTCCTTAGAAGCGTGTCGGTACGTTTGATGTGTAATTACTATTTAATCGTCAGCGTAGGTATTTATACCCTGTGTGTACAGTGCATTCATTTCAGCTCAGGACTAAGACCAGCAGGGCGAAACGCGTCGAGCTATGATCTTTTATTATCTTTTTAACTGTTAGTGGGACTCAACCAATGACACTATCTCACGTACCGCTTATGTGTATTATACTATCTATCTAGTTAGAAGGTATGTAGGCGGCTTGAACCGCTGAGGTAATAGGGAGGTATTTTGGACTCCGACTGGCTAATTTGCTCTATTACTCTCCTTTTTTCATACCTTGAGTTACGTGCTATATATATATAATTTCTACTGTTATATACAAGTGGTTGAGTAATTTTTCTGTTCACTTCATTTTTTTGTTTGTGTGCCTTTCTTGTATTAAAAGTAATCGTATTGTAGGCACTCTTGTTGCACTTTTTGTGCAGATTGGATTGTTGGTGATTTTCGGGGTTATGCCCCTTCGGGTGCCTTACTGCTCTTTTTCGTGTTTTTAGTTTCTGTCTGCCAAGACTCCCGATATCCTGCTCCACTACCCAAGATCTTGCCTTGCATCCTACCGAGAACCCTGCCTGCCAACCCGATACCTTCAACTATTCCTCACTACCTGTCCTGTTTTCTGGTACCCCCTGCTTTGCTATTTTGGATTACCGGTGTACAAGAACCCCTTGCTACAGACGATCCTATCTGCCAGCCGCCTGTCAAGACCCTTGCCACGGATACTAAACCACATATAGCCAGCTCCCTCAGGCCCTCTGCTACTCCTGCCTTGCCCCTTTGTCTCCATCCATTGATCAGTGTATCCTTGTGTCTTGTTTCTCCTGGGTTTGTTTCGGTTTCCAAAAGACAACCTTGCCCACTCTCCTTAATCTACCTACCCATCCTCTTAGTCATAGTCAGCAATCGTGTCGCCCTTTTCCTGTCTAGCTCTGTCCTGTGTAGTGTGCCTCTGCCCAGCCCAGCTACCTCTATTTAACGCTGTTGCCTTTGTTCTCCGTTAATAAACATATTGCTTTGCACTGAAACCTGTCTGGCCCCTGCCTCCTGTATTGGACTCCTACCCTTATCCTCAAAGTTCTTAAGGACTTTGAGGTGGTCCATTTTTTGAGTTAGGCGTGATTTGTTTTATAAAATATGCCTTAATTTGTTTTTATTCAGCATTTACTTTTGATATGTAATGCATGCGTTTTTATTTCCATGCAGTCATTTTAATTATTGTGTGATTTAGATTCCCTCACTAAGGTGGTGTTGGCTGGATAACAGCTGCTCTATAGCTCAGCATAACATTTAGGCGATAGATGGTGGAGAAAAACTGCCTTTCTGAAAAATTTCTTTTTGAAGATTCGATCTGCTTCTATGCTTGAAGGAACCGAGGAGAGACTGACCATAAGGAAGTTCCGGCAATGATTGCGTTGCTAACTTACCGATGGGTACGTCATCACTACGTTAATGGCAAGCGACAGACTGGACACCTGCAGTGTGAGGAAATGCTTCGGAAGCTCATTTCCATTTTTATTAGCAGCGTCAGACATCTCCTAATCACGCACACACGCCGCTAGCGGACGCAGCGCACTCTGTACGTCAGTACTAGCGGTATCACGTTCTCGAAAAAATGCATTCGTTTGCCACTTGCGTTGCGCAGCTGCACTTTTGTGCGGCCGTTCTTCGTATGCTGCCCGGCATTGGACGTCATTTGCTGCTAGCACGGCCGTGATTTAGTGCTGCTAAACGCACGTTGATACTGCATTAGTCTGACCCTAGCCTAAAAGTGTCCAAAGATGGAGGTCCAGTCACTTCCCTGGAGCCCAGGCAACTCTGATGGGACTTAAATATTCAATGACCCGAGATGGAAGATAGTCACGTAATTCAGCGGTGTGGTCAGCGTCAGTTCTGTCTCTTGCATCAGTCCTTTGACTTCCAGGGTGATTTGAGCTACTTTCTACAATTTGCATGCAGCCTCACTTTCTCAGCTTTACAAACAGATTCAGATCTGATAGTCGCAGAGTCATCCTTGGAACATATTGCTGCTAATTTACAGAGACTGTAGCATCACAGACCATGATGACGATGGAGATAACCGGTAAACTGGGCCCAGCAGCCACAACAAATGGTACAATTAGTGACAGATCTAGTTAAACATAAAATCAGACTAAAAAACACAGGAAACAATGCAATATTATATACACTATAGATTATGTTCTATAAATATTTGCAGTTTACAAAAGCTATCGTATAATAGTGGCTATATAATTTCACATTACTACCGTGTATTAATGCCATTATGACGTTAAGAGGTCACTTAACTATAGTGCATCAGTCTTTAATATAATCAGCAGGTTATATGTACAATTCTTGCCACTTTTTGAACAAATTGTATGTTAAAAAGCAATTACTGTATAACCTGTAGACCATTTATATCACTAATGTCCTGTTCTACCAACACATTACGTGCAATATTAGAATAATGTTTTAACACCAATTGTCAGAAAATAACTTTTGTACACCAACTGCTCCAAAAGAATTCTGTATCTGGACTTTTTTCTTTAAAAAGGGACACCACCACTTACTGTACAGAAGCTTTAACTAGATTACTTGTGCATTACAAATAAAACCACTCTATAAACCATGATTTCTGTGGTTTCTCTTTGAAGTAATTGCATGTAAAAAAGAAAAATAATATTTCGGTATTCTCTCCAGGTTCGTTTCTGGATTTTTCCTCATGATGTTGTGACAGGAATGGCTCATAAATTGGCCACCATCTTGTACATCGGCAGCCATCTTGAGCAGAGCCATGGCACAAGTAATTGTACATAGAGAATACTGACTTTAGACAAGTTTACTTCGATTCTAACATTCCAGAGGTCTCTGGTGTAGCAATTAGAAGAATGTGGCCAAGATAAACAGAGGAGCCATGAAACCGATTTAGTTGAGTCAAGGCCATAAAAGTCCCAGACCCGGGTAGAGCGAGAACAAAGGATTCCCTTAGCGCTGCTGGGGCCTTATCAGTTTTGGGAGGGACAGGTCATCTGTGGGAAGACTGGCAGGATCTAGCAAGCTTCTAAATCAAATGTCCTAATTTTATAAGAAAAGGCAAATTAGAGGGCGGGCACATTTGCCCAGGGGATGTACCTTTTTACCGATCAATGTATACGAATTGTATCTCTGTATCTCTGTCTTGAAGTCCTCACTTGAGCTTTGCGATACAATCCAGCTCGAGTCTGACGTCATAATAAAGAACGCTTTTTCCAGCCATTGACTCGTGTCCAGCCTGCCATTGTCCGCACCGACCTGCTCAACAAACAAGTTGATTGCCGGTAACAATGTACCATTTACCAAAAGCTTTTCGTCTGGTCCTTGCTTACACTACCAGTTGAGGTGTAAGATGGAATATGAATATGGCTATTCTCCAGGCTGAGATAAGAACTGGCAGGTGAAGGAGATATGACAGGGACCTTAAAATACTGCTCCCCTACCCCCGGTGAGGTCCTCTGAATACATCCTGCACAATAAAATGTGAGTCGGCTGCCTGACCCATAGACTCCATTATGACCAAAACCACACAGTGAGGTAAACGGGGGGGGGGGGGGAGAATCGTAAAATAAACACATTGAAAGGACATTTCATTTTTTTGTGGTAGTGGGTCTTTAAAAAGGACACCACATGTATGCAGCTTCCAAATACTTCTACAATCTTACTAGTCTGGGCAGGTTTGTCTTTCTAAAGGTTAGTGTGAATTTTATTTCGATTTTGCATAATCAGCCCAGGAATTTTGAACACAAGTTTACCACAACTCCCCCCCCCCACCCAAGAATCAATCCACTTATAAACACCTTCAAATGATACTGTCTACTTACTCAGTTAACTTCTTTCGCTACCAAGTGCTTTGTACAATAATGCATCCTGGCTTTTCAAGTTAAGTTGACCACAAAATAAACCTGCAAACAATGAAAGGAACAACACTATGACATTCACTCCAAGCAAGCTGTAAACATACAATGAACTAAAACAAGTTGTTAATGAACAAAAAAAAGATCTACAATGACTCTTCATTCCCGCTATCAGGTTTGCCAACCCCTATATTTGCTTTACGTACTACCTTGATTAGCCGCTGGAAGCGCCACACGCTTCATTTCATATACATATCCTAAAACATCATAAATGGACTATATCTCGGAAAAGAGAGCTAACTCAGCGTTTTAAATGTCATATTGGTTTTTAACATACTCAAATCAATACGAAATAAGTAATTTCAAGTCAGAAACATTTTCATTGTTGAACAGTGTAATAGGACACAGGGTTTTTAAATAAAATCCCCCAAACCTATAGTTGGTGCACATACACCCACAGACCTGCCTCTCCGGCTTGCTCTATGCAAGCAGATTCAGTGCTGCTGTGATTTCACTATATTTAAAAAGTAGAGGGAGTCTAGCGTCCTCTGTTACTGGATCCACTACCATTGTTAAGGGTGCCTAATCTATCGCTTCACTGCTGACAGTACAGTACCTGCAGGGCACAGAAATCTGAAGCCCCCCTCAAATAATATCTCCAAAAATACAAAGTTTTGTTTTGAGGGCGAAAATAATATTTTGTTGGAAAAAAAAAAAAAAACAGAATAGTTTGTCTGCGCTCATATAAAAAGAGGCAAAATCTATTTCTATAGTGCCAAAAGTTTCCGCAGCACTTTACAATAACCAAAGGGAGTGAGATACAGATAAATTGACATGGGCCCTACTCATAGGAACTTACAGTCTAGAGGGAGTGGGGTTGAGGAAGACAAGGGAAGTTTTACTGGACAACAGGATCATTCGTGCCAGTGGCTTGAGAATGTTGGGGCCATAGAAGCAGCTTCAATCATGTGTGAGTAGGTGAGCAGAGGGATGAATCTGTTGCAAAATTAAATCAAAACTGGAGCAGAATGTTAGTGCTCAGGTCAACCAAGCAAAATAGTGACCCAACCCTAACTATGGAAAATACTCCATATCAGCCTGGAGCAACCAATATTCTGGGCATCAAAATACACCAGGGACTGAAGGTCTTTATCAAGACATGACTTTAACGCAGATTTATTTTTGGCAGTTCAATAGGATATCAAAAGTTGCTGTTGCTACAAAGCGGGGGGGGGGGGTTCTCTTTTGTACACTGTCATAATTGGTATCTTTAGAACGGCCAGATTCTGACCTGTCCAATCACACATAATTTGAACTTGTGGGGTATAAAGAATGGATATTCAGGTGTCCAAAGACCCCTTCCTACAATTGAGTTTGTGTTTTAGATGAAGCAACGTGCAATAACTCATTGCACCATCACTGACACATTTCCTCCCAGCGTGGGAAATGAGGGGAGTTCGTACAGCAGCATTGTTTGAGATTATATATTACACACACACACGACTCAGCCCAGAGAAAAAAGTAAATTTTACATTTTTCTTCTATTACATCGTCATGCTAGGCATTATTAGAAAGGCCAAATTTTGACCTATCCAATGATACCTAGTTGATCTTACGTGGTGTATAAATCCAGGGTTCCAAAGTACCCCCGTCTCTCACTCCAGAGTCAGGTTTAAGATCATTGGTGAAACAATGTGTGGTGCCATCACTTCCACACTTGCTGGCAGTGTGGGAAATGAGTTATTGCAGCATCACTGTTCACTTTATAATTGTAAAGTAGACAGTGCAGCACTAGAAGAAAAAGTATTGTTATATTTTTTACATTAACCTGATCATATCCTGGCCTTTCCAATGATACCTCATATGTCCCTCTGGTCTGTAGGGCTCCAGAGATACAGGAGTCTAAAGGAGTAAATTTAAATTTGGCTTTACTTTTTTGGGACCAAAGTGCCCCCTTGTGGCTGGCACCTGTAGGCACATGCTTACTATGCACAATTCTATATCCAGCCCTAGTTGGCTGTCATGGTTCCCCCTCACCTGTCTTCATGCTGGCACTGACTGAACCGTGCAATGCAACGCCAGCGCCATATTGTAAATCGGTTTCACTACTCTCGCTCTTCAGGGCTCCTCCCCCACTTGACTGGCAGAACAAATTAAGTTTGCAAGTGTGAGCTGGCACCCCCTTTATGACAACATCACAGGGACACCTCCAATTACTGGGACTATAAAATGCTATATAATAATAAATTGCTCAATTCTGGTTTATCAAACTGTCCTTGCACCTTATTCCTATCTGCCTTGTTGCTACTGACTGCTTCTATGTTGCCGACCTCTACTTGTAAATTTGATTATTCCTTGCCTGCCATTCTGACCTTTTGCTACCCACTCAACTACCCAGAATGCCGCTTACCCTCATCCTATTTTTTGCCCAAGACTAGACCGTTTGTGACCTCTTTTGCCCAGGATGTCTTTAATGCGCAAAAGGGGCAGTTTCCCCGGGCCCAGTCATTGTTGGGCGGCCCAAGACTGCTGCCCCTAGAGTCTGCAAATGCCATGGCTTCGTACCCATCTGGTGCTGATCGTGGACTTCTCCCTCAGGGGGCTGACATCTTTGAGGTCAACCCTGCTTGCGGGACCTAACCCGGTACGATGTCAGAAATGGAACCCCCCAAACCAGACAGGGAATTCCCTATGGAGGAGATGCACTTGTATCTCCGGAAGCGAAGAGGGTCAAGTGATGCATTGTTGGAAAGGCCAGTGTATGGCTTTTCCAATGATACCAGACAGGACCAGGTTTTAACCCTGTCGCTGCTGAGCCATTTCATGCCTGTGTGCGGAGCTCATTTTTCCCACTTTTTCTCATCATGTTTAAACGCTTTTTGAAGCCACGTTTTATTATACCACCCAGACATATTATATATCGTTCTTTCTGGCAGACTCGGCAGATTCATAATATATTATATGTATACGTCATGTCCTGCCTGTATATTATAACAAAAAAATTTGATAAAATTAGAATTCAATAATAATTTTCAGCGCGTCCATAGCACAGGATAACCACTTGGCTGGACTCGCTGAGCGCGTCCTTAGCAGCCAAGTTGTTAAATAGTATTTTTTCCTAATGCATCAATATTGTTCACTGATAAAATTTAACACTGATGCTGCAATAACATGGGAAATGAGAAGGTAAGCGCATTGTTCCATCAAAAATGTAAACCACCGCACTGCAGCAAGAAGCGCTGGGGGTCCTTTGGAACCCCGTGTTTCTAATCCTTATACTGAACAAGGTCAAGATAGGCAATATCAGATATGACCACATAACAGGCAAAAGTAGAAAAATTTCTATTTCCCCCCCTCTTTTCTAAGGCAGAGACATTGTGTGCTTTTACATATAAAGCAATGCCGCTGCACTCTCACCTTCTCATTTCCTGTGACAAGAGCAAATGTAGATGTGATGAAGCAGTGTGTAATACATGGTCATCGAATACACAAGCCTCCACACTGCAAGGAGAGTGGGGGTTCTATGGACCCCTGTATCACCATTTTTCATATCCCAAAGTCAAATAAAAAGTCATTGGACAGGTCAAAGTCTGGCCTTTCTAATGATACCAAAGATGACCATGTAAAATATGGAAGATTTTTTTTGTTGGATGTTGGGGGGAGGGGGTGTAGAGCAAAATTTAATAGGGGGGGGAAGAGGCCAAGAAATTGTTTGGCCAGGGCCCAGTCAACAACCACAAAAGTCAGGTGATCTTGTCAATATTAAAGATGGCTCTGCTTTGCCACATGACTACTCTAACAATTGCTGTATTCTGTAACCCTACACCTAACCACAGAGCTGCTGAAGATTCATAAGCTTGGAGCCACTTCCACTGGCGAGAGTGGTAATGCTAACCGGCCGCTCTACCAGTGGCTGTATTGTACAGGTAATTTGTGCTTCCCATCTGGTTTCTATACTGCATTGATACACACCTGATACTGTCATGTCATATATTGAAAGTTTGCCAATATATAAAACAAAGTAAATTTGTGAATGTAAGAAAATTTGATTTTCAACTGTCCTGTGTGTCCAGATTGTGTTTTCTCCATAAATGGGCACTTTCAATGATCATGCAAACACGATTCCTTTAGTGAAGGTGCTAAATAAGGGAGTTGAGGCCCAATTGAAACAGCCATAAGATGACATGTAATGGATGAATCCCCACAAAGTCTAAATTAGATGTTATGCTTGACATTCTAACAAAATACGGTTAAAAACCAAGCAGCACTCTACTGTACGTTATGAACCAGATTCCCTATGCTACATCGTATAAATGGATTTACAAATCACTGTTCAGACAATTCTCTACTAGCAATAAACAGTTGGAGAAAACATTTGAAACCTAGCCTTTATGAAGGTGTAGGAAACTATAGTTCAACTTTGAGTCCTGCAACAGTTCTAAAGTCCATTTTAAATAAAAGATGTCAGCTTAATTGGCACAGTGTACCACTTTGTATTTAATAACCGTCACGTAAATTGGCACAATTGAAAGCTTGTGTATGTATTTTGCAAAAGCAGAAAAAAGTTATATTGCTCAGAACTTCAAATATTAGGTACAGAGTATATTCCATGGCTTTTATGTGGTGTAATATTTTTAAACATTCGCATAAGAACAAACAAGTTTTTTGAAACGGTTTACTTGAAAGCTGCTCATCTTAAATTCAAGGCAAAACCGGGACTATTTAGAAGCGATGTACAACATGGAGCAGGGCCGGCCCAACAATGGTGCAGAGCGGAGCAGCGGCGCCAGGCGACAGAAATTCGGGTGTGGCAAATTTCAGCCACCAGTGCCACTGTTGCGCTCTGCACCATTTTTTTCATCGTGCGGCCGTCGCGTTCATTCCTTCAACGAGCGGCAGCCTGCATGAGTATCTGCCGCTCGCCTGAGATCCATCCTCCAGCCTGCCGCGATCGAGATCACGTGAACTCTGCGATCTCGCGAGATCGAGGCAGGGTGGATCCCAGGCAAGCGGCAGATACTCATGCAGGCTGCCGCTCATTGAAGGAAGGAAGGAACGCGGCAGTCACACGATCCACCCCTATGGGACTGGCAGAGGTGAGCCTGGGTGCAAATATATCCACGCGTGAGCCTGGGGGCAAATATATCCACGTGTGAGCCAATATATCCACGTGTGAGCTGGGGCAATATACCCATGTGTGGGCACTGCTGGGTATGTGACGCTGGGCTCAGTTATACACACCTCACATTACTGTATCACAGAGCTCCACAGCAATAAAATTCTAATGTACGGTGTGTATGAGTGTTTGAATTTTATTGCTGTGGCGCACTGATACACTCATACACACTGCGTGTTTTTTTGGGGGGGGCAGCATTTAATCCTTCGCTCCAGGCAGCACAATGTCTTGGGCCGGCCCTGACATGGAGGATAGAGATTTATAGAGATCGAGAGAATGTATCTTTGAATAAGTGGACTAAAAATTTACTCCCTGTTGCCTTCAAAATCTATCCTGAGTGGTATATATTTTCTTGGAAAATTAAAACAGACGTTTCTAATTTTAGAATCACAGAACCCATACAAAAACCATTTAATCTTGAAATTGCACCCCCCAAAAACAAAAAAAAAGGGATGGTTACAAAACCACTAGATTAAACATTTACAGTAGGCTGCCAAACCTCTACATGCCAATGGCAGAGGGCTTCTGGACTAGTCTAGTAATAAAATCTGTATGAGGAAAGACCACAATTTTCTGATTTAGAAGTGTTACAGCTTCATTTTTATCAAAGGACTAAATGTATATAGAAAAATAAAGTATATACTGTACCTTACCTGAAGTAATTTGCATTATCAATGTCATGAGAAACTCCAGGAAGAGGAGAATAGGACAATTGTTCCAATAATGAGCACCAAGAAAAAAAGCATATCATGGAGGGACTGAAAAAAGTGGTCCTTTCAAATTTATTCCAAGAGAGATCCACTTTGAATACTACACAGGAAAGTCTATTTTGGATACGACAATACCTATAAAACTTGGAATTCAATTCTAGAAATTCCAGAACGGTATACTACTATATAACCAATGAGTTAGAAAGACCAGGGTCATTCCCGAAATGCCTTAGTTTGGCGTTGTTGCAGCATCGATAAACTTCGGCTACCTAGATCTGCAGAAAAAAAAAATCTAAGCAATTAAGGCTAGGGTCAGACTAACGCAGTATTAACGTGCGTTTAGCAGCACTAAATCACGGCCATGCTAGCAACAAATGACGTCCAATGCCGGGCAGCATACGAAGAACGGCCGCACAAAAGTGCGGCAACGCAAGTGGCAAACGAACGCATTTTTGCAAGAACGTAGAACCGCTAGTACGGATGTGCAGAGTGCACTGAGTCCGCTAGCGGCGTGTGTGCGTGATTAGGAGATGTCAGATGCTGCTAATGTCCGGCCAACATAACGTCCAGACACAAAGTGTTTTATCGATGATCCGTACAAAATCACGGACGAAAATGCGCATCGTATGACCGCTATCGCGTATTCGTGAAAAAATGCGTCCATTTGTTCGAACGCACTTTTTCACAGACAACGCGAAAAATGTGTTAGTCTGACCCTAGCCTTAATAAATGAAGTTTCTGCTGTGTTTAATTTTCACTATTGGGATCGCTGATGTTTATTATGGTTGTAACAACGGCCAACAATTGCCAAAAACAAATGGTAAAGATCTGAGATTAGCTCCATGGAAGAATAAACAGCGGTACTGTTCACCGTTATTAGAAGAAACTTCGCCTGCCATTGTAGATTTTGCTCATCTGTATAGAATTTCACCTTGGTTGCAATAATTGTGATTTTCACCTTTGTTTGCAACTACAGTGAACGGTGTAACAAGGGTGCCAAGTGAAGAAGTCATTTCAAAAATTAGGACAGTTCATAAATATTTGGGATTGTTTCTAATTGTGTATCAAACAATCGAATCATTAACAAATCCTTATTTGGTAAATCTGACATTCTTGTATGCTGCCTATTTATAGAATGTTGGTCCTCTGTACACCAAGAATTACAAATGCTGTTAGAATCTTCGACCACAAGATGTCACTAGCACTGCTCTGGTGTTCTCATTCATGCCTAGATCATTATCGAGCAATTGTATTCTTGCAAATATCTCTATCATTTGGAATGTTGCAAAATAGGATTTTATACCGAATGTCTTTAAATCAAAAGGAATCCTAATGTAAAAGTGGTTTATGTTTAAAAAAAATGCTGAAAAAGGCACTGAATACGGAACAATTGTGTATTAACACTATTAGACAAATGCAGTAGATTTCCTAATACTGTATAATAATTCAGGAAAACAATGCTTTCTCCTGAAAACTATATATTGGCGTGTAAAAATTAAATCAACATGAACTGGAATGCATTTAAAACACCACATATATTGGCAGAAAAATCCCCATTGTACTTTAAATATCTTGGCAATTTGTAGCAATTTATGTCTCTGCGTGTCACTAACAATCAGCTTTATATTGTACACGCAGGAATTGCAGATTTTATGTATTTAATATTGTACATATTTAAATTATCAGATTTGTGCTAGGATTGTAAACCCTTTAACAATAAAAAAAACACTTAGATGTATGAGAGTCAAATAAGTCTGTAAAGATGTTGTGAGTGAAGAACAGATGTGGTGGGAAAAAACGGTTTAAAAAGAAAGCTCTAAACATCTAGAAGATAGAGATGTTGGTTTATTAATGGAATGGTTTTTTTTTTAATTAGGTGTGAAAATGCAGATTAAAAAATGATGCAAGGTAAAAGAATTGTCAAAATTGACTCTAGCATTATAGATTTCTAGCACAGAAATATTTATTGAAAAATCCCTGAAAATCTTTGAAGTAAACCATGGATTTTTTATTATATAGATGATATGTCCAAAGTGCTGACAATATGGGTGGCATATTCTAGTTTGTAGTAAACAAAATTCCTTTGCATTCTCCGGAATATGACCCATGTAGCGTTTGAATTGATGCTGCTCTCCTGCAGGAGTTTTTGAAAAGAGAGTATAGTAGACCATGATAGTGAAGGGGTTAATAGGGCACTAGAGTAGCAATTCAGCAGTGCAGGACCTAAAAATTATTGCTTGCTGAACCTGGGACATTTGGGAGACCTGGGACATCACTCTGGATAGCTATATATGCATTGCAAAGCATAGTTGTACAGTTTTCTGACAAAGTCTTGATTCATGCGAGTCTTAATTCTAGAACGGATTTGCGTTATAGTGTAAACATAGCTTGAGTGTTGCAATGCATTATGTGACCTCCAGTGTCGATGAAATACTGATGTTTATTGCTATTTTGGGGAAGTTGAGAATTTTAGCTTGGCAAGGGTGACATTGATAGCATGATCAGGATTTGAAGCTCATTAAGAGACAGCTTACCAAAAAGCTATTAAAAGACAGACTGACAGTGTCTTGGTTATATTTGAAATAGGTTGAACCAAGCAAACCCGCATCCTTTCTACGATGCAGTAATTCGATCAAACGTAGAATTGTACTGAATCTATTGTTGTTTTAGGTTTTTTTTAAGTGTCAAATACCTCCTAAGTTTAAACAATTAAAAAAACGGTTCATCTTGCAAATATTTTTACCAAAGTAGCAATTATTTCATAACTTTGCAAGTTTTGATTGAAATTCAAACCGTTACCTGAAAAAAATTGAGCATATTGGGTATTTAATAGGTACTTGTAGCATTTTAAAAGGGTACTTGATAATGTACTTGTTAAAGTGTCTGATAAGTGCAAGCTAGTGAAAAGCTTGCATAATGCAGGTACTTCTCTGAAATGCGCAATAAGCGTTCATTAATGAAACAAATGATGGAAATAAAAGTATTAAACCTGCACAGTATGAGTATTTTCTTCTGAATTCTCAAATTACAGCACGTCACAAATATTGACATCAGCACCATATACTGACCTTATTAACCCAAGCCAGGGGTCAGCAACCTTGGCTCCCTGATGTTTTGGGAACTACATTTCCCATGTGGCTCAGTCAGCTTAATGGGTGACTGAGCATTGTGGGAGATGTAGTTCCCAAAACATCAGGGAGCCAAGGTTGCTGACCCCTGACCCAAGCAGTTCTATCCTTATGTCTATCCGGTGGTCATTACTCGAAGATTCTGAACTTCCAGGGTTCCCATTCTCAAATTGTCTGCATGTGAAATGTTCAAGCAGGTTAATCTGGACAATTGCTTTTATCTGCAGCTTAGTTTGAGTCAAGCTTATTTTATTCATACAGTCAAAGACTTGAAGAACCCAAATCAGACAATATCTCAAAGTCCTTAAAGTAGAAGCACTACACGGTTTCAAAAACATGATTTTTAGTAGTACTTACTATAGACTAGAAACACTTTTCCAACATTATTAAGCACTGTATCAGGTACAGATCCGACACAAACTTGCCCTGAAAAAATTAGATTTTTGTTCCTTAATAAAAATTATTCAACTTCCTTCCCATTGCCCAGTGGTGGGGGGGGGGGGAGAGAGGAAGGAACGCAAAGACTAACAAATCTGTGGGGTATTTTGATTAAAGCTCCATGCAAGATATGAGATGTGGGCATCTTTTGAGCAACTTTAAACTCCGTATGAAATTCACTAGGATTTACAGTACTCCGTGAGAACAGTATGACTATTCCTAGTCGATGTAAAGAGGGTAGACGTCACCAATAGAAGCCGCATAACAAAGACTAGCAAAAAGCCATACCACATAAAACATACATATAAACCCATTCACTGCTGAGCCATTTCACTTGTGTGCTGAGCTCAATTTGACTGTTTTGTGCTCACTTTTAAACGCGATTTGAAGTCATGTTTTGTTGTAGGACCCAGACAAATTATATTCCGAGTCTGCTGAAAATAAGATATAGATCATTTCATATGTACAAGTCATGTCCTGTCCAAAAAAAAAAAGTTAATTCAGACTTCAATAGTTTACAATGTGTAAACTTATTTTCTTCACATTTTACCATCCAAAATGTTTGATTATATATTATATGGGGCATGCGTTAAAAAAATTAGAAATGGGAACCTGTTACCATATTTTTCTAAGCAAATATGTGATTGAAAAAATGAAATTTCTTATTTTGGCGCATTGGGTTTTATGAATAAAACGACTGTATAAAACACTGACCTCGCCGCAGCATGGGAAATAAGGTAACAGCAGTGGTATTGCTCACTTTACATGTGACAAATTGACAATGCCATGGCTTTTGAATGAAAAAACCCAATTTTTTTTCCCTTTTTACATGGTCATGTTTAGTATCGTTTAAAAGGCCAGACTAACCTGTCCAATGACAAACATGACTGGGGTGTAAAGAATTGAAATACAGTGATCCAATGGATATATTGGGGACTGGGCACTTAAATGGCTGATGAAATATAATCTACATAAATGCAACGCTATGCACTTTTGAGTTAAGAACACGCAAGCAACTTCTACCCTAAGGCTCGTAATCAGACGAGCGCAGTGTGAACGTCCGTTTTTTGCGCACATAACTTCCGTTGCAGCATAGAGTAATCGCCAATGGAGCCCCCACACGAAGTGCGTCCGCACCGAACTGCGGGCGCACAATGCAATCGGCAAACGGACGCAAGTTAGGCAAGAACGTAAAACCGCTAGAACAGACGTGCAGAGTGCGCTGCATCCACAACGTCCGCATAGCTTTGTGTGTGAGTGGTGAACGAGGTCAGACGGACTGCATTTGTGCGTCCAGCATTTTTGACGGACAAAATGGTTTTTCATATTTAATTTTCCCCTCCTACATCTGTCAAAAATAACGTCAGTCACAAAAACAGACTGTGTGGCCACTACTGCGTCTTCCGTCAAAGTGCGTCCATACTGCACGGGTGCACAGTCTGTACAAAATGCGCTCATCTGACACAAGCCTAAATGGTATTGCCCAATGTCAAAACAGCAGTCGCAAAGGCCAGCAAGGTATTGGCATGCATTAAAAGGAAAATCTATCTTCTGGTTGAAAACATAATTTTGCCTCTTTATAAAATCAATGGTAAGACTGCACCTTGAATATGACGTAGAATTTTGGGCACCTTTTTTTAAAAAAAATATGGTGCTGGAGAAAGTGCAGAGGTGGCAACTAAAATAAAAGAGAATGGAAGATTTAAGTTCTGAGGAAAGGATAACAAGCTTAAACCTGTTTTAGTTTAGAAAAACTGCACTTTAGAGAGGTTCTGTTAACTTTAAATATATTTGGGGCCATTATAAACCAGGGTTTCCGTGGTCTCTAGAGCATGAGCTTATTTCCTTGGTCCCTAATTTAGGGACATCGGTTTCCACTATTGTTCCATTTTTTTCGTTTGAGATTCACCGAGAGAGATCCGAGAAATAATTGCTGTGGACCGCCTTAAGTATTTATAGCTTGGCTTTTTCAATACACTGGACTCTATATTCAATTACTTTTTACTGGACTTGGTTTATTCACTGGACCTTTTAGCATGGGCAGATACAATTGCTATTATACTGCTCACTGAAAACCACATGTGCAGTTTTGGGATTCTTTGCAATACAGATTTTGGTTGGCTTGTCTGTTATTTATCCCTGTAGAATACAATACTGTAGGATTTACTCTTATGCTATATAATTCAATTGATAGCTCGTATTGTGTTCACACCATTTCAATTCACATCGTGCCAGCACTCTACAACATCTTTTTTTTTACCATTATAAACCATTGTCTGGAAACTTAATAGTACTATATATAGGACAAAAAGATCACCCAAGCATAGCAAGGTTTTTTTGTTGTTGATTTTTTTTACAGTAAAAACAAAGCTGTAGAATTCTCTGCCTGTTGAGGTGGTTCGTCAAAGTCTGTACAGACTTTAATATTAAGAGTTCTAATATTTAATATGTGGTTAAAAGCTGCTTGAGCCAATGAGAAATCTGACAGCTATCTGGGGTCAAGAAGGAACCTTACCAGTATGTTGCATTTTGGCATGTACTTCAGACCGAATTTGCCTTTTGGATCAAGAGAAGTGTTAGGCTAAGGTCAGACTAACGCATTTTTTGCATCGTCTGTGAAAAAGTACGTTCGAACAAATAGACGTATTTTTTCACGGAATACGCGATAGCGGTCATACGATGCGCATTTTCATCTGATTTTGTACGGATCATCAATAAAACCCTTTTTGCATCTGGACGTTATGTTGGCCGGACATTAGCTGCGTCTGACGTCTCCTAATCACGCACACACGCCGCTAGCGGACGCAGCGCACTCTGTGCATCAGTACTAGCGGTATCACGTTCTCGAAAAAATGCATTTGCCACTTTCGGGCAGCCGTACTTTGTATATTGCCTGTCATTTGCTGCTACTACGGCCGTGATAAAGTGCGACTGCACGCGAGTTCGCACTGTGTTAGTCTGACCCCAGCCTTAGGTGATAGGGCCCAAAAAATAAAAAAAATGACATCGGACGAGTTCAGCCTATGTATTATATATATTTAGGTTAGATTGCATGCTTAACATATTCCCCATGATCAGGTCACTTTGGTCTAGTGACCAAACAGTAAGAGTTTATGAACTCCTACTTACGGATATATGTACCAAATTGCCCATAAGTGTAAGGTCTCATGAAGAGCCAGACTGAGCATGTAAAGTGTCCCCATACAATAGATTTTAGAAAAGGTCTTATTGCTACTGCTTCCCATTTACACTGCCAGGCATGGGTGGGGAAACAAACTGTATTTTCCAAGATTCTTTTAACCCCATAGTGACCGGGCGGTTTTACGAAAATCTGTCCTGTAGTGCCCACTGCTGTTTAGGTTTCTGCGCTGTTAGTCCATTTAATGGCGGGAAAAAACTTAAAGATACCATTATTTCCATCACATCATAGAATTGAGAAAAAAAAAAAGAAAAGCACACTTTTTTGCAACTAAGGCCGGAGTCAGACGAACGCAGTGATCACGTCCGTGTCGCCGCACAGTTTAATGATACAGCGCATTTGCGATGTCCAGCACCTTGACGCACAAATGGCTTTTCATATCCTTTTCAAATTATCATTTTTCATATTAATTTTATTTGACTGGTGACTTTTGGAGCAGATGTCAATTTGGCTAAACCATGAGTAATGTACAGGGTTTTTGTAATGTGTTAAACACCAAAAAGGTATGAAAATGGGAGGTGGTCAGGGAGCTGAGGGGACGGCAGTCCATGTGTTTGGAAACCACTGGGCTATAGCAACAGGGGAAAATAGTAACATCCCAATCAGACTAGGATTTCTTTAAATTGGTTCGTATTTTCCAGGATAACGATATTAGAAGGTTATAAATAAGTAGCAAACTGATTTTTTTAAAGACGATAATAATTAAAAACCCTGAATCTTATGTTTCACTGCAGAACCATGCACCAGGCTGATTCACCCACTATAGTGATCATCAGGAATGCCGATTATTATCTAATCAAGTGTTTCAATGAGGACATAGGAAATACATGTAAATTCCCAAAAAACACATTTCACACCTATACATCCACATTCATCATTGTGACACATTGCACCATTTAGCGTATATAGCAGAACGGGGAAATCTTTGTTTTATGGAAAACATTACTCCTTCATGCATCAGGTACATGGAATTTACACATTTACATGTTGCAGGAGGGAACTCAGTTAATCAAGCAGTGAATGGATTCTATATACTGCAAACTATTATCCATAAGTATGTACAGTATGTCATAGATAAAACAAAGAACCTGGTAAACCCACTGATCCCATATATTGTTCTTTTTTTAGTCATTGTACATTTGTCATAAGTAGGGATGAGCCGAACACCCCCGTGTTCGGTTCGCATTCGAACTCTAACAATTTCAAAAGTTTGAGTTCGAACTCGAGCCGAACTCCATACAAGTCAATGGGACTCAAAGTTTGATTTTTAGAGTGCCCTCCAAGAGGGCATATATGCTAGATATTTGCCATAAAAAGGTGTATGGGGGTCTGAGTAGTGCCCTGGGGGACAGGAAACGACAAAAAGTTAAAAAAAGTTTAAAAAGGGAGTTTTCAATAATGGTTAAAAATAAAAACGAAAAATTCCTTCAAATATCGTGCCTAGGAGGTCCCCATAACCTGCCCGTGAAGTGGTGGTTTTGTAGGATGTATAGAAACATTGTGTTGTGTTACTAATGCAGAAGCAGTAAGCCCTTCCACCACGCTTGCACCAAAACTATAGATCTAACACAATAATAATTGTATGCTCACATAGGCCCTTCGGGAGAGGTACATGACATACAAATACTGGAATATTACGTTTAAATCTAAGGAGTGTGATAAAGATTTTATTAAGCCCTTGATGACAAATGACGTAACATCTACATTATTAAGGATTGGCTTTACAGAGCCCTGGTCCTTAACCCCTTCACTGCTGACAACGTGTGGGACACTAGACTTGTGCACAGATTTTGTTTTCGTTTCGGCTCGTGTCGGCCGATTTCCGTATCGACTTTTTTTTGGTAATTTCGGAAATTTTCGTGTTTTTCGGAACGTCTGTTCTCAGTTTCAAAGTGTCTATTCGTTTTGACGTAAACTAATGGTTTTTCGGATCCGATATGATAATTCTGCAGATACGATAATTCTGCCATTGAGATTTCTCATGTTTTACAAGAAGGATACATTGAGATTTCTCTGGTTTCCCGGGAAGGATACATTGAGATTTCTCATGTTTTACAAGGATACATTGAGATGGGAATGATACAAAATTACAGAATCAGCGATATAACCGAAAAATACGATGTCCGAAATTACTGAAATGGAACGAAAATGAATTTCGATTTTACACATTTCTAGTCCATTTGAAAATTCCAAAATTTTGAGCATGGCCTTTCGAATGATACCCAACATGACTAGGTAAAAAAGTAAAAAAGTGTTTTTTTGTGTGTTTTTATCAATGCAGCAATATTGTTCACATTTCAATTATAATGTGAACAATGATGCCAGACTAATTAGAAGCACATGTTATTTCCAAACACTAACAGCACCTGTTTACGCCGTTTGAGAGCACAGGTCATTTAGAGGGGAGAATCTTTGCACCTAGACATTAGTTTTAAATTCAATATCTAATAAACCGTTGCTTATAATATTCTGCAGTAAAAAGAATCTCGATTTTTTTATACTTCTCAAATTAATATTTTTTTTCGAACCGAACACGCCAAAAAGTTCGAAGTTCGCAGCTTGCAGCTTACATCGTCATAGTTTATCTTTTTGGAATGAAAGTCAGGGAATGTAATTTTCTAAACGATTGCCAGGCTACATAGATGGAGTCGCAGAGCTCAAGTCTTTAGGGACAGAAACCTTGCACTACACCGGGACCTTTAAGCTGAAAATGTTAGTGTCCCTTTGATCAGGGTTCAAGGGAAATCTGTAGTATGTAGATTAATAGTTTAATCAACCTCTCGCTCCAGGTGATGTGGGGATTACTCGCTGTATGCGGAGGACATCCCCACACGCCATGGGGTCTCTGCAAAGGTGGAGACCCCACCTGTCTGGGACTGACTTCCTTGATGTCAGACCATTCCATTAGACTCTTCCCAGTGCAAGGATTTCACCACAATTTAAATCTGAATGGAAATTCACTTTTAAAATTTTTTGCTATAGCATTCTGGCAGGACATGATTTATACATACAGTACTAATGAATCTGCCAAGTCTGCTGAAAATAGGGATATACAATTTGTGTGTGTTGTATAAAACATGACATCAAAAATCGCATTTAAATATGAGCACAAAGCTGTCAAAATGAGCTCAGCAGTGAAAGGGTTAAGTGATATTTGTTGACAGATGTGGGTAATGGATATAAAAAGATTAGACACCAGCTAGGGTGCATAATTAATTCTAAAGCTCACAAGCCAACATTACAGTGTAAGAGTAATGTGCATTTTTAGGTGTATTCTGGAGACCAATATCATCCAAATGAAGTACACAATGTTTTTTAGTTAAAAATGGAAAACCACCCTTATTTTACGGAGAGGGTGGTGGATACATGGAACTTCCAGTAGAAGTGGTAGAGGCCAAAACAGTGATTGAATTTAAGCAAGCATGGGATAGGCATAAGGCTATCCTAAACAAAAGATAAATCCAGGTAAAGTATCCATGTAATTGGGCAGACTAGATGGGCCGAAAGAAAATGTCGGCAGATAAGAACCTATGTTTTTATGTAATGTGGCTGAGGGAGCGCCTGAGGCGGATGCTGGGTGAGCTTTTTTGCGCAAAGAATGTAATCGAGCCCACTGTTTTTCCTTTCATTTTAAAAAAATTACAAAATGTGTGAGTTCAGAAAAGAAGGTTGTTTTTCTACTGCAGTATACCATGCTTATTTTGCGTTTATACAAATGCACAAAAATGTTACTGCTTAAGGCTAGGGTCAGACTAATGCAGTGCGAACGCGTGTGCAGCCGCACTTTATTACGGTCGCAGTAGCAGCAAATGACAGGCATTATATGGAGTATGGCCGCACAAAAGTGCAGCCGCGCAACGCAAGCGGCAAACGAACGCATTTTTTTCGAGACCGTGATACCGCTAGTACTGACGGACAGAGTGCGCTGCGGCGGCATAGCGGCATGTGTGCGTGATTAGGAGACGTCCGGCCAACATAACGTCCAGAGGCAAAAAGTGTTTTATTGATGATCCGTACAAAATCACGGACGAAAATGCGCATCGTATGACCGCTATTGCGTATTCCGTGAAGAAATACGTCCATTCGTTCGAACGCACTTTTTCACAGACGACGTGAAAAATGTGTTCGTCTGACCCTAGCCTAAAGCAATTGCATGTTGCCTGTTGTGCACAAAATTCTTCAATTTTTTCAGGCAGCAAGAATCAGAGGGCTGATCCCTCCAAACTAGAAACATCCCAATTAGATCAGAAGTGTGGGACCAGAACAAAACTTTTAATATTCTTGTATAAACACAAAAAAGTCTGAAGCTCCAATTAAAAACATAGCCAATACACACATGGGGCACAAGGGAGAATTTGCTCAATTCACAAAAAATGGCCTTACACCCAATTGTCAATTTGGAAGAGGGTGGTTAGATTATTAACCATTCAAATTGGCATATTGTTCAAAAGAACTGGAATAGATGCCCATCTAATTATTTAGCTTGCCATTCACTAATCAGAACCACCATACCATACATCTACAGCAATCTTTACTGTTCTGCCTGGACCCAGCCAGTGGTCCATACATACAAGTATACAGTATTCCTCCTGATCAGACCCTTGCCATCTGGTTTGATTTCTGTGCTCACCCTGCAGCCAGACAATAAAAACCCCACTTACATGTGTTTCGCCGGCATGGTCTGAGCCAAATACTTTGTAACCATCTATTACCGGTAGTTACATATTTATGGGGAATGGCCCCCCCCTGCACTGCCGTGCCCGCCAATCTGCTACTAGGTAGCCACCCGTTTCTCATTCATCTTCAGGAGTGGACCAAATGATGCATTCCCTTGACCACATGACTAAGAGGACCAATGCCTTGAATGACGTACCATGTGATACCACCATACAATCCCTGCAGTTAGGTGACATGTGACTCTTAGATCCAATCAAAACCTTAGGCATTGAGCTCTCATCATATTGCTGATGCCAAGTGCAGATAGACTGACCCACCATCAACAGGCATCTGCAGAAGTGCCCATTCGTAGCAATCTCCATCAAGTTCATGTCTAAGCACCGCCTACCATCCAAACATCCTAAAATTCTCACGTAACACGGTTTTCCAAAACAAAAACGTGCCAGTCATGTGCCTGTCCCATAGTTCTCATGTGGGTTCAGATAGGTTACTTTAGTAAGAACCAAGAGATAACCACAGGCTCCCTTAATGACAAGTTCAGATTTCCTAGTCACATCTGACATGGATCAGATAAACCTAGTGCTTATCAGTAATTCCTATATACAACAGCTATCATTCCCAGAGATACATACACAAGGGGCTCGCATCCATAAAAGATTGAGGTCATATCCTTATGTCCAGATTCCTAATATGTGTAAGAACTTGACATGTCCACGGGACACTTAAATTACATCTGGAGGGGCAATAAACACAAAAGAATCATACATGTGTACATAAGTATATATAGAGGCAACCAAGAATTTCTACCAATTTCTTAAAATCATCTGACCCAAGTCAAGGTGTCCTCATTTCTGTGCCAACCCCAAGGACCCTCATATATGCCAAATCGCATTAGTCACTCAATACGCACATACAACCTGGCATTAAGATAAAAGGGAGTGAATGAAATCCCTAATTTAGGCCCAACGGGGTCAAAGATTGCATATGGTAAATCCATCTACACTCTGCCTTAAGGCAGGATCTCCTTTTAGTGGTGGAGGGTCGACCACTTCAAGAGCACATCATTTCAGCACATTAATATTACCATTATGGAAATTTGTCACATGACAGAAAACAGGTCTTGTATCCTCTTCACAGAGTGGACATGCTCCATTTAAAAAGGGACGCAATGTCTTTCCAACATATTTGTCCGAAATCACAATAATACACTATACCAGAGGAATTGCAATTAGAAAACAATTTGATTTTAAATTGACGTTCATTATGAGAGAGTTTAAAAACAATCTTAAATCTGCACGCCACGGTGGATTACCTTTTCAAATTCCCTGTACAGCACAGATATAAGGTGTTACTGTAATGCCCATGTAAAGGCATGGCAGATACAGAAATGTTTAAATTCTTGGAACCTAAATAGCTAATCTTATGATCGCTACAAATACCCATAAGCAGATCTGTCCATCTTTGTTACATTTGATACAAAAAAGGCCATTTCTGCTTGTATGCAAACCTTGTTTTAGATTGCGCAAATAAGGACCAGCTTTTAGAACATTTACCATTAACATTTTTGTAAAGGCTAGAGTAATAGATTAAAAATACACCAATTTATATTCTTTTGATCTCAGAATAACTGTTGCGATATATAAAATGACAATTTTATGTATGTGTTGTCTAGGAATCACAAGCATGTCTTAAAAAGGGACATGCATGCTGTGTGTCTTTAAAAACGTGCAGTGCCTTCTGAATGAGCCAGAAGTGTCACTCAGCCGGCATAAAAGTAAATATTTCATATTTACTGGCTTCTTTGTGGCATTTTCCACACGCACCGCAGGCACACTGAGCTAACCAGTGCTTTCTGTGGAATACAAAAACACACTGAGCATGTGCAACCGAGTTGCTCCTCCACCCTCCTGCACAGAGCTGAAAAGAGGGCGAGACCAAGTGCCATTCCAATCTGTCATGCTTTCACCCAAGTACTGCAGAGACAGGGAAGGACAGAAATCAATACGCAAAAAGTAAAAAAAGATAGGTACAGCAAAAATAAAAAGAGGGCCAGCAAGAAAAAGCAAGAGCACAAGTGAGAGTGAGTGACCTGGGCCGTGACTGTAAGCAAGTCAGCGGGTGAGCTCTGGTTTCACAGTTGCAGAGACTGGTAATATTCAGAACTCAATTTCCCCAGTCTGAGGTCCTGAGAAGTGAAAATACTAGGTCAAAATTCTCCCATTTATCTCACTTTCCAAATCAGCCATTTGGTTTAGATGGTTTTCTTCTGCCACTTCTCCTGGTTTTCACCTTTCTCTGAATAACCCTGAGGATTTCTCATCTACAGCTTGTGCTAGTTCATGTGAAGCTTTGATGGGTGGAGTAGTGGGTGGGGAATATACAGGAAGTGGAAGCTGAAGAAAAACCTGAGGGATGTGGCCAGAGAAAGAAAAATTACAGTTTAAAAAGCAAGAATACACTTTTTTACATATTAGTACATAGAAGTGTTTAAGTGTCAAGAGAAAAAAAAAAATCTAGACATGCATGTCCCTTTAAGTATGCCAACAAACATGGCAGTTCTGCAGCCATCATGTTGTTTTCTGTAATTAAAGTCCTACCTCTGTATGAAAACGTTGAGAAACAGATTAATATAAAATTTGGTAAAATGATTTCCATTAAATTAAGGTCAATCTAATTGCAAGTATACGAAAAGTGGTATTGAACAACATTTGAATAAAAAATAAATAAAATAAGGATGAAATAAAAATCCCCAAAGTAAAAACAAATCAAATCGTTCCATACGAGTACTAGAAAAACCCAGCGCATTTTAAAAAAATGTTTACCGATTTGAGACCTGCATGTATATTCTAGGGCACGCGAAGAAAAATTAGACTTCTATACAGTAGAGAGAACGTACAGGCCACCCCCTATAATCAAGTCACGCAAAACCCAGTTATATGCCATTGTCTTGTCACCTATACAGTTACAGTTTTAGTCACTTTCCCATATTAAAATGGGACAGCCTAGTATTCGGGAAAACAACGAATAAGGGATTTCTTATGGATTTTTGATCTACTACCATGAATCTATGTTAGTAACCTAACTCAAGTCAAGTAGTAGTTAAAAGTGGCAGCACTGCAGCAGGCATGCTGTCCTGGAGTCCACAGGACTCCAGAGACCTATGCAAGATAGCATATACGGATCAAAATTAAAAGCACTGAAGTGAATAATATGATTACCAGTCAGTGGGAGGGATAGGATAAGTGGAAAGTGAACAGTTAATTCTTGAATTTCTTGGGCACTATTCTGTGCCCTGCCCTAAAATTGAGACGCCAACAGGGAAAACCTGCTCCTCCAGATTTACCTGTAGTATCCCCATTTTATCGCACTATTCCAGGGCAGACTGCCGAATTAGCAAATCAGCGCCTGCCCCTGAATGCAGCGCTACCATGTGTGATATTCACAGTAGCGCTTCTGACCCACGGAGAGTATCACCTCAGACTCCATGGAGGGTTGCACTGCTGGGCCACAAGACCTGCGAGCTTATGCAATAGATTCACGGAGGGAGACTGAGGACTATTTGCAGGTTGAAATGTGAATCTCTTTTTTGGGGGGGGTGGGGGTTCATCTGGTGCTGATTCTACAGAAGCAGAAATCAGTTAGGTAAGTGCAAAGTACAGTAAGATCACTGAAACTAATGCAATCACCGATGTGGTATCAAATTTAGAACGTTTAACGTTAAGGTAATATTAGGTGTTACATCCTCAGCCCCTGTTGTACTCCCTGGGGGGGGGTCAGAGCATGGTGGTGTGCCACTGGCTGGTCGGTTGCCAGCACTTCCTGATAGATTGGCATCTGAGGGGGCGGGGCCTGGTGTAGTCACAAGGAGCCGCCGGGTTTAAAACAGGGCGAGAGGGGTTGCTTCGTCACCCTGACGTGGAGTTTGATTCCAGCCGCGCTAAATTTATTCCTACATTGATATCCTGTTACCGACCCATTTCTCTATGCAATTCCTTCTCCTGTTAATTCACCTGGCTTGTACTTTGACCACTATCTGCACGTTTGTATATCGCTGTCTGTGAGCGTTGGCAATTTAACCCTATGCTTGCCGCTGGGTTTATTGCTCGCTGTCTGGGTTCTGTCCCATCTCGTGTTGGGGTATCGCTTGTGACCTTTCGAGGTACCGTTACCCAACGTACAGCTCAGGTTAATGTTCATGTGAAAACCGCAATTAAGAAAGATTGTTTATTTCTGCCTTTTGTTATTTCTAATTGCATTTCTCTGAATATACTCGTGAGAACAACCTTGTTTGCAAGTCAGTACCTTCTGGTATTAGCCAGGTATCTACTATCTGCAATTTCAAACCAGTTCATACTGTTTCTGAATTTCTTTTGACTGCCCTGCACCTTGAATACTTCACGGACTGTCATCCCACGTATCATGTTTCTGAGTGTGTCCTAGGTAATCTGTAGGTAATCTGTTGGTCTCAAAACCTTCAGAGCCTAGAGGCAATTCAGTTAGCCCTGGTGTCTCCTTGGCTATTAAGTTACAGTCTGTAGTTTATGAACCTTTTTTGTTATTCAAGCAGATACTTTTGCCCTCAAGGATCTCAACTCCGCTACTCGTGTGGCAGCGTTACATTAGGGGCATGTGTTAAAGTCACTGACTTAAATGCTTACTCCCCGAACGTTACAGTTATTCACTAGGGAAGAGGGCCCCATGTGTTGGAAGCAGGAAAACAGGCAAGCGGATAGATCTGAGTAAATCTGACAAGGGCCAAATAGTGACTGCTAGATGACAGAGCATCTGGAAAACAACAAGTCTTGTGAAAAGTTCCTGGTATGTAGTTAGTACCTATCAGGAGTGGTGCAAGGAAGCAAATGATTGGGTGATCAACCTAAGTTGTTTCAAGTTTGGTCGTAGCAGCTTTGCCCTAGAAAATAAATTGTCCATCTGAAACAGTGGCCAGCATGCTATGCATATAATGAAAAGCAATACCATTCAACGCATAGATATCCTGTTCAGCAGTTGAGTTCGCCCCTTCAGAGCAATGGCATTTAAAAAGGGAGGTTGTCTTAACCTACATTTGGCACGTTGATGTAGTGATTGTCAACTCATTCTATGCTTCCCAGCGCAAAGCCAGTAGGCTTGTTGTCTTCTAAAATTGAAACCCGCTAGTTATGAAGTTTTAGATGGGAATCTATCCTTTGAAATTGAGGGCTGATTTTCCAGTTTGTGGACCATTAATACTAGAGATGTGCATTCGTATTTTTATATCTCCAGTATGCAGCTAGAGGATGACAGACTTTCTTGTCCTTACCAATGGACGGGATGTGCATGGTTATGGTGCGTAGATTGGTATACCAAACATGTTTACTATTAATTTTGATACAACAGTGTAAATCATTTTGCTTTACATACAGAAACATAGGATATAAGAAAAAACAATTTCAATGACCTGTTTTTCAATTAAAATGAACTCCAACTCACTAGCAGTGTGCAAATTGCTGGTATAAGAAATTCACCATCTTTATGCTTCACCTACAGTTATGTCGTGACAGGCATTCATCATAGGAGTGCTTCGAAACAGCTTAGAGATTTTCCACCTAGAAAGTTAAACAGCTGTGGCAGCAAAAATGATCTCTTAAAAAAAATAAAAATCAGGGGGTGTTCACCAAGGCCATTAATCAAAATCATTTAAGATTACAGTTAATGTATAAATAGGTGTCTTCTGAACAATAGATGTTAAGTCCTAACTGATCATTCTGCCTGCCTTCCATTCAGTTCCAGAAAGAGACATGAAAAGGAGAGAACATTGACTACTAGGAAAATGTATAAAGTACATACTATTTTTAATCCTGGCGTTTCTGTAGGACGTCTAGGTATGAGTCGGAATTTTTAAGTTATAGCTGCATACATTTTATATTATGGGGAGATATATATGCACAGGCATTTTATATTTCAGGTGTTAATCTGGTCTTCGAAACAGTTGCACCGATTTATGTCATGTGAAAAGTATTTAAAATGAACAGGTGACAGATAATTAATAAAAAGCAAGATCATTATTAGTCTGCAGAGATGTTGGTATGATTTTATGTATGCCTCCTGTGAAAGGATCAATGTTCCAACTGGATATCCTATATGCCATATAGCTTTATCTGGTTTTACCTAGACCCAAGTCTCCTGCCTCGGTGCATAACTCAGTCTGCAACTGGATTTTATTAACCTTCATTCAATATCCTCCATATGCTTTGGACCTCAGATTTTAGAAAATGTAGTCACCTGTAGCTGGTCATGTATCTCGGCATATTTTGCAAGTCCTACTACCTGAAGCCTCCAGCTGCCATGTAATTGTAACACGGTCTTAAAAACATTAACTTTGTCTCAATCTTTACTGTACTTTCATACATTATGGGGAACAAATTTAAATTTTCAGGTCATTGTTAAAATTTGAGTTCCTTACAACCTAAGAGTAATTTAAGTGCCATTATAGTTCTGAATT
Source organism: Leptobrachium leishanense (assembly GCA_009667805.1). Classification (NCBI taxonomy): domain Eukaryota; kingdom Metazoa; phylum Chordata; class Amphibia; order Anura; family Megophryidae; genus Leptobrachium; species Leptobrachium leishanense. Next base: position 125,366,857 of record CM019067.1, on the reverse strand, counting down.
ATTGCCTTACAATAGGTCCCAGGATCGCTGTTCTATGATAAAGTATTGAAAGCATTAAATCGAAGCAGGGAGCCATTAAGGCTGGATTAGCAACTCAAGTTGATATTTAACTAGTGGGCTGTTCTAGGTTTAACAGCTTGGATGTTAGAGAGCTCTTTATGTTTTATAGACATTACGACAAAATGCTGCTCATGTAACAAGTCATAAAATTTAAGTAACAGGCTACAGAATTAAACATTCTAGTTCTATGTTATAAAAAAGCTCTTCTAGCACTCATTCAATAAAAAACTTCAATATCAAATGAATATTTTGAAACGGAGATGTATATTGATACCAAATCTGCAGGTGAACCAATCTGCATGACAAGTTGATCAAGAGGAAATCAAATCAATTTAGGTACCTGCAGAAATGTTTGAAGAAGATCTGCACCAGGAATAGGGCCTCCTTTGCAGGACCATCTTGAAATGATTTTTTTTAAAAAAAGATTACAGGTTATGAAGGATGAGCTGCACGTACAGCACATCCTACTCTGTATGGATTTATAAGGTATTGCATGCAATGATATATTGTACATCTGAGCCAAAGAGTCTTTACTTTTTAGAAGTGGTTTTTAGAATTTAGCAAGGAACAAAATATTCCTCACACTCAATGAATCTTACCATTTGCGCCACCATTTAGCAAGTCTTCACAGATGACTAGATGTTCTGATTGTCAAGTTTTATGTTAACATTTTCTAAAATTGCTCAAATCTGCAGAATGACCGGGACAACAATTCTGGATTTTCTCAGTTGAAATGATAGAAGATGCCTCCATACACCTACAACTCAGGTTTATCACACACACACACACACACAGGCCACTTTATTAGTTACACCTTGCTAGTACCAAGTTGGACCCCCTTTTGCTTCAGAACTGCATTAATTCAACAAGGTGTTGAAGACCGATTTTGGTCCATATTGACATGATAGCATCAGTTGCTGCAGATTCGTCAGCTGCACGATATACAACATCCCAAAAGGTTGGATTGAGATCTGGTGACGGAGGCCATTGGAGTACAGTGACCTCATGGTCATGTTCAAGAAACCAGTTTGAGAGGATTTGAGCTTTGTGTTATGACCAATTCCAGCAGGATAATGCACCATCAGAAGATGGGTACACTGGTCATAAAGGGATGACCATGGTCAGCAACAATACTCAGGTAGGCCATGGCATTTAAACAATGTTCAATTGGTACTATGGGGCCCAAAGCGTGCCAAGAAAATATCCACACACCTTTACACCACCACCAGCCTGAACCGTTGCAACCAGGCACGATTTATCCATGCTTTCATGTGGTTTACACTAAATTCTGATCCTACCATCTGAAAGCGAGACTCAGACAAGGCAACGTTTCTCAGATCTTCTATTGTGCAATTTTGACGAGCCTGTGCAAATTGTAGCCTCAGTTTCCGGTGTTCTTTTTTGAGAGAGTATTTTACCAGGAAGGATACATTGAGATTTTTCGTTTTGAAGTATGTCCTGGGTGGCGAGTATGTACCGTTAGGTGTCTTGCCCAAGGACACTTACTGGAGAGGTGCTCTTGCTGGGATCAAACCTGTTTCTGCACGGTTATAGAGCAGTGATGTTAGCTGACAGGAGTGACACCTGGTGTGGTCTGCTGCTGCTGTAGCCCATCTGCTTCAAGTTTGGACATATTGTGCGCTCAGAGATGGTATTTGTGTCTGCCCATTCTCCTCTGCCATCAACAATGCATTCTTGTCCACACAACAACAGCTGCTCACTGGATATTTTCTCCATTCGTGAAAATCCCAGTAGATCAGCAGTTTTTGAAATACTCAGACCAGCCCGTCTGGCACCAAAAACCATGCCACGTTCAAAGTCACCCTTTCTGATGCTCTGTTTCAACTTCAGAAAGTCATCTTCACTACGTCTAGATGAAGAAATGCATTGCGTTGCTGCCTTGTGATTGCACAATTAGCAGTTTGTGTTAAGTGGCCGGTGTTTCTATATAAATATTTATATTCAAACAGTCCAAGCACTAAAATCCAATGAAAAGGATTCAAAAATGACATTGACTATAGCATTCAGTATTGTGAACATTTGTTTCTCAAGAAAGGGTAATGTACAATGACTTTTCATAAACCCATTGCTTCTTGCTTGTGGTTTTGTAGGGAAAAAAAACTATAGTCAAAGGGTTAATAGTGTGCGTCTTGAATATATAGTTTGATCCACTGGCTGAAAAAGTCACTAAAACACTACTCTGTATTTTGTGTATGCTGCATTTGTGATCACCATTATACTTTAATTTTTATGCAAAAATGCTGCTTTTTCTTTAGTTCTACTTTTTTCATTTGTTTTATTTGCCAGTGTCTTTACCTTTTGTTCTTCTCGGCTTCGGGCCAAACGAAAACTAGAATGTAAATAAAAGACAAGTGCCAGTTTTCTGAAAGACTGCATCATTGCAATGACCTTGTGATGTTAATTGGATAGAAAAGGAAAGTCGTACACATGAAGTGTGTTGTACTAAATAACTCTTCATTGATAATCCTTTGATTACACTTACAGTATATCAAAGTTGCGAGATAGCTAATGAATCAATCTAGGGAAAACTGCAACAGCAACAGAAGTGGGTAAGAAATTATGCCTGAAACAAAAACTAAGGACAATCAAGTATTTAACCATTGATGTGTTTGTAGCCATTATAGAAGCAACTGGGAATTCCATTACTAAAATATGCACCCCATTTCAAATGAAGCCATTTTTACCCACAATGGATATGGATTCTGCTTCCATACTTTATTTGACTATATCAGATAAAGTGGGAGACTTCATATAGCCAGACTGGGCACATGTGTGTGAAACCAAACAATTGCTATTAATGCCATCTGTGACACCCTTCAAGTGAAATGTTTGAGGAAACCCAGGTGTGCATGGAGATTGGCATCAAGTATCCAACATGAAGCCATAGATGACCATTATGCTGCCTTTGGGATCCAAAAAAAAAAAAAAAAACCCCCCCAAACTGCAGACTATGAAATGCATGGGATGCCATCAAGAAACTGACCATCATCAAAATCCTAAAAGCAGGTCATACAAAACCCCCCCTAAAATAAAATATAGGTTTACGCTACCCATAATACAACAGACGCATGAATAATTATTGCCATCATTACATCGGCATTCGGATGATTTTCAAAACCGATGACTGACTTTACAGGAGTTATTCACTAACCACGGCTCCTTCATTGAATACTTGATGTTATCTTCAGTGAATTCACACAGTCTATGGAACTGCCACTGTACTTTGCTGTACTCTTCACTGTGACTTAACGGAAATTTAAAGGATTTATTCAAAGAGCCGAATTGACCACCAAATTGCACCAAACAGGGAATTTCCCTGTACAGTGCAATTAGACCAGGGGTAGGGAACCTTTTTGGCTGAGTGAGCCATGAACGGCACATATTTTAAAATGTAATTCCGTGAGAGCCATACAATATGTTTAAAGCTAAATACAAGTAAATGTGTGCATTTTATGTAAGACCAACACTTTTAAAGTACAGTAAGTCTGAATTCTTTTTAATAACGTTTTTATGCTGTTGCTAACCAATGATGAATAAAGTACTTACAATTAATGTGACTTCTGGTGCTGCATGGTTTTGCTGATGGCTTTGTAGTCTGGTTGATAAGTGGTGAGGTTAAGCTTCATGCAGGCGTTGAGACTTCCATCCGTTAAACGTGATCGTAGGTTGGTCTTAATGTTCTTTAGATGTGAAAAAGACTGCTCACATGCATACGTAGAGCCAAACATTGTCAGTACAGCAATACTCACACGCTGCAGTGTGTGGTATTTGACGGGAAGCGCGTTCCAAGTTTTGACAATCAGCTGGTCCGCGGGTTGAAGTTTTTTCATTTCTCCCCACTTGTGTTTTGCTCCTCAACTCTGCTTGCTGTCGTGCAAGTCTTTCCAAATCTTCATTCAGTGACTTATTCACCCACATGTCTGAGGCCTTCAGGTCAGCAGCTTGTAGCTCAAAATCTCTGATGGAGACATCGGGGATGTAATTCAGGTCGGCGCTGTCCACTGCACACTCGTGTGGATGGGTGATGAACTTAAAAAGACGAGTGCGCTCACAAAATTCTCCAAAGCGCACTTTGAATGACTGCAGGAGATTAGATGTGAAGCCCGCTAGCTGCTGAAGATCAAGGTGTTGAGCAGGGTCACTTGCTGTGCATGCATCTCTAAACTCTCCCAGTTTTTCAAAGTGTAGTAAACGACCTGTTTCAATGTCGGCGATGAAGAGTTCTAGCTTGTTTTCAAATGCAAACACTGCTTGTTGAAGGGATAAGACTGTATTTCCAACGCCTTGCATTTTCACATTGAGCTGGTTCAGATGTTCAGTCATGTCCACGAGATAGAACTTCAGAAGCCACTCAGTGTTAGCTAACTCAGGATGCTCGACGTTTTTCATTTCAAGAAAAGTCCGGATTTCGCTCAGACAAGCCGCGAAACGGCTGAGCACCTTCCCTCTTGACAACCAACGCACATTGCTGTGCAGAAGCAGACCAGGATAATTATTCCCAACTTCATCCAGCAGGGTTTTAAACTGGCGATCATTTAAAGCTCGGGCAACAATAAAGTTGACCACCCGAATGACCAGCGACATCACCTCACCAAGCTGCTCGCCACACATCTGAGCACAAAGCGCTTCCTGATGCAGGATTCAGTGAAAACTTAGGATGGGTCTCTTTTCATGTTCACGAAGAAGCACAACGAATCCTTTGTTTTTCCCCACCATGCACGGAACACCATCAGTACACACCGAAATAAGTTTATCTAGTGGTAGATTTTTTTCTTTAGCTAACTCAGTGAAAGACTTGCACAAATCCTCCCCTCTTGTTGTCCCTTTCATAGGCAAAACAGCAAGACTTTGCTCACGTAGTGTGTCACCGACAGCATACCTTGCAATCACGCTGAACTGAGATAAATGGCTTACGTCTGTTGACTCATCCAAAGCAAGAGAAAAGAATGGTGCTGCATTTATGTCCTTCACTTGTGTTGCCTCAATTTGATTTGCCATCATGATGGTACGATCGTGAACAGTTCTTGCCGACAGAGGCATGTCTTTTATTCGTTTGATTATTTTGTCTTTATCCGAAGAGTCATCAAAAAGTTCATTGGCAACATCAAGCATGAATGTTTTCGCATACTCCCCATCTGTGAATGGCTTTCCCTTTCTCACAATTGCTAAAGCACCAGCAAAGCTAGCCGAATTCCAGTCACCTTGTTGGGTCCAAACACAAAGTTGCTGCTGACTAGCTTGCACTCTGCACAGTAGCTCTTGACATGCTTTCTTCCTGCTGTCCCTCGCAGGATATTTTGATGCAAATGTAGTATGGAGTGTGTCGAAGTGCTGCTTTATATTTGACCGTTTCATCAATGCAATTTTATCATTGCATATTAGACACACTGCATAACCTGCTCTCTCCAGAGGCGAATTCCTCTGTCCATTCCTGCTGAAAAGTACAATACTTCATCTTTTTTTCTTTTAGCCATCTTCTTCGATATAAGGGTTTCTGCAATTAGCTAGCTGACTACTTGATTAAAAGGAAGGAAGTTTACAGTGTAGGTACGGTGGGACCGTGCGAGACCACCGTAAAAATTGCAGAAGCAGATCACAGTGAGTGAACGGTCAAAAATTTAATACAGGGATAGTGGCTCCCAGGGGACCCACCGAAAAAAATTGGTAGGGTCAACAGAACCCGAAAAATAAAAAATGTCACTACAAAATTTTGATTTAGAGGGCGCAGAGCTGGAGAAAGAGAAAAAAAAATGGGTGGGGGGGGGGTGTAAAAATATTTTTATGTTGCAGGAGCTTTTTACCCTGAGTGGCCTTGTATTCTCTCCTGGTTAAGGGGCTGAAGGTGCTCGATGGGGCAGATTTGAAGCGAATTCTTTATCCCCTCCGATGTGATTGTCAGAGGCGGAGAGCCAAGCAATAAACAGGAGGGAAGCGCGTGGAGGTACTGATGCCGCACAATGCTATCTCCAAGATGGCCGCAACACGTGGCACCGCGTGCGAGCGGACCTTAACTCGGTCAGTTAAATATCACCCCTGAGCAGTGGTCGGAATGAGCTCCCACTCTAAGAAGCCGCCAGGGAAGTGCCTGAAATTCAAGCTGCAGGGGTGTTCGACGGCTCGGTACGGAGCTCAAACAAAAGCAGCCATCCACTTGGCCCGCCTCCCGGAAACACCCAGGAGGAAAGTTTACTTCCTGACCTTACGACCCGTGTACGCATTATCCAAAGAGGACAGCTGTGATTGCTCCAGCCACCACCCGCAATTTTATATTTTTAGCGTTAAAATTTTTCTTATTAAATATTTGTCTGCGAGCCAGATGCAGCCATCAAAAGAGCCACATCTGGCTCGCGAGCCATAGGTTCCTGACCCCTGAATTAGACTATTCAAAAAGCAGAAACGTTGCCAAATATTGGCACATTGCCAGAGAAATACAGTGCCGTTTGGCAGCAATGAATTTCCTCAGAGAAGTAATTGTTAGTCTATTCAGAGAACACCGAACAGCAGAGAAAATTTTCTAAATGCCCAGATTGTCGGGGGTTTCAGTCAACAGGTTTAAACAGGTGAATCCCATAAGTGTCAATGTTAAAAAAAATAAGTTTTTCTCATTTGCAGCAAAAAGTAATTTTTTTTATTTTATTTAGGGATTTCAGCAAAATTTGATTGATTTTTTTTAAATGGCTTTTTTATTTCTGTAACAGATCTTTTTATTGTTATTCATAGGACCTTATAGATTACTCCTATGCATTATTTTGTTTAAAAGGCCTTAAGTTGTTTTTTTTTTACCCTTGTTCAGCAGCTGGTCAGCTTTTTTCCGGCAGCATTTGGCGGTCATTTTGCAGATCGCCGACTGCGTTCGGTAGTTTGACGTCTCGATTCGGTACACTTCATGGACCCTGCGGTGAATGCTGAATTCATTGCAGGGATGGCAAATTTAACTTGCCAAAATTTGCCGAATGAAAGGGCACCGAAAGTTTGGTGCTCTTTAAATAATCCCTTTAGTGTAGCCCTCAGCATATACGTCAATGAGATGTCCAAATACATTTCACCATAGTTTCCTGTTACATTTGGAGTTCAGAGTTTTCACTATCATTTGTATTGATGTCCTATGGAGATCTGATTGAAAAATAAAAAATGATGAGGTATAACGCAACAGTGAACATCGGTGCTTTGTGAATTACCTCCAAATGATTTGGGAAATATTCCGTTTTAAACCTAAATGTATTTTAGCTACTACCAATTCTTTGGTTTTTGGTTACCATGTTGAAGTTCAGAGTACACTAGCAACCTTCATACTTTGAATTTAAGTTATTTATGTTTTGAATATATAATGCATTACTGAACACTGAACTTACCGGGTAATGAAATGATATGTATTGAGTGTAAAGGATTTGTATGAAAGATTTAGACATGCAGCAAGTGATTTACCCTCTTTCGCAAAGAGCCATTTTCTTGCCACAATTTTTTTTTTTAAATTACATTTTCCGTGCTTAGAGTTCTTTTTGCAATGATATCAGCGAGATTTGTAAGGCAACTAAAGTTCATTTAGACACCAAGTTCTTCATTTTTACAAAGTCATGCACAATATACAAGTCAAATCTGCCTCTTTTCATTGGCCAGTGATTTATTTCGCTCTTAAATTGGCTAGAACAGTTAGTTTTTTATTTTTATTAAGCCACACTATTCTTAAATGAAACTATTGATTTAAAGTCAGCTTAGTGAGGATTTAATTTGTTTTCTGTAGATTAAAGCAGGTAACATGGGATAATTTTACAATAAAGTGGAATAGAAACATTCTTTCAAATTATCTTCCACTTTTTTTCTGCCAAATGGTGCGGACATTACACGATTTCAAGTAAATTGTGAAAATATGTTCATAAGTCAAGCCTAGTTCTTCCACATGTTTGAGTCCTATTCAGAGAAAGTTATTTTGACCTTGTGTTCTTCCAGACGTGATATGTCCTGTGAAGGTGCTATAGGTGTATATACTAGGATTATTGAACATTAGGAAAGTGTATGTTTTGATGGTTCTTTGCAAGAACTAGTATAATTCGGGTACAGTTACAAGACATTTCAGAGAATTAGTTTGTATACATGTAAACATATACAAGCATTTATCCGGCAATTCTACTTCTATATAAAATTTCCTACACCCCTTCTAGAAAAGATAAACTTTGAGCACCTTACCAAGCATAACAGATTTTGGATTCTTCCAAATCTGATGTCTACGTGGAAGGCGATTGTGGCAGGAGAGCTGCAACCCCCATCTTGATGCAGCTAGTGTGTGCAGATGATGGGAGTGTCATGCAGGCAGGGGCGTTCCTAGAACATTTGGCGCCCGGGCGGATCATAAATTTGGCACCTCCCCTCCAACATTAAAATAAAGAAAGCCGGTGTTTTTTCTACAATGTCAAAAATATTTGTTGCAAATTGTATGTCAGTTCCCAGTAATGTGCAGTGTGTCTGAACATATCACAGAGCTCCAAGGCAATAAAACGCAGTAATGTGCAGTGAGTATAAGATCACGGAGCACCACAGCAGTATAACTTTTGTGGTAAAAGAAGTATGAACGTACAGGATCCCCAGCAATAAAACTCTCATGGTAAAGACTGAATAGGAGAGAACATAGCAATTTTTATTTATCAATCTGTGAGGGTTTTGGCCTAGGCAGTGTGAGACCTCTTGCACCTCGAGTACTGGCTGGCAGGCCCTGCAGCCTGTTTGTCTCACAGCAGGCGACTGACTGGATATGTCACGTGTTGCAAGCTGCTGCGCTACGCAGTCCACACGGCCTGACGCGTGCTGCAGCCTCACATTCAAAAGGCCAGATCCGGCAGTTGTATTGTCTAGATCCAGCACCTGCCCTCAGCCTCAGTGTGTGGCAGTGGCAATCTGGCCAGCAGCTGCTCGAGGCGCTACCAGTTCAGGAATGCGGCCGCCCCCTGGCATCCCCTCCTATCAGTGGCCACCTGGTACCTGGGGCAGACTGCCCCCCCACCCCCAAATAGTAACTCTGTCTATAAGCAGCATGTTCTAAGCAGCATGCAGAGTGACTCCGGGCAGCATGTCACACTGGGGCTGCAACAAGGCTCTCAAAACATGCCAGTCTGCTGCAGTGCTCAGGAGCCATGTTCTGAAGTGGCAGAACCAGTCCTGTGCATTTCAAATCCAGAATTATCAGAACCCAAAAAAATCCTGAAAATTCTGTTTTTCGGGGTTTTCCAAATTTTAAAATTCTTGATTAGGTGTGCCTAACCTGTACTAGAATTCACAATTCCACTTCCTATCAGTGCCCTTGATTCTCTGTCACATACAGAGTAAAAAGAATAAAATGAAAAACCTGATAAATCCAAACTAGTCTGCCACTCAAATGTATATACCCAAATGATAGCCAACTGCATTTCAGCACTCAGTCTATTGGCTGTGTAGTCCAACGGCAAGTCCAAAAAGTGAGCCACGAAAGGACCATAGACGAAATGGACCTATTAAATAGCAAATGTTGTAGCTCACCTTGCGATGGATCTCTGGCCACATTTGAAAATGCTCGTGCGATATGGACGAGAAGCACAAGCGCTCATAACACCATTGGCTCTTAAAAGGGAAGACTACCACTTAAACTAAATTAAGTGTGCATTATAAAACTACCTTATAAAGACACTTGCTTCTGGTTATTTCCTTTAACCCTTTCTCTGCTGAGGCATTTCCCGCCTGTGTGCTGAGGTCATTTTTACCGGTTTGCTCATCATGTTTAACCGCGTTTTGAAGCCTTATTTTATTATATGACCCAGACAGATTATATATCGTTCTTTCCGGCAGACTCGGAAGATTCATAATATGTCATATAATATACAGACAGGACATAACGTATACATAACAAAATATGCAATAAAATTTGAATTTTCAAAAATTTACAACGTGCAAAGTGTTTTTTTTTCACATTTTAACATGCGATCGTTTGCGGTTATATTTTGTACGGGGTGCGCTTGTTAAAAAAATTAGAAAGGGGGTCGTTACATTTTTTTGGGGGAAATTTCGCTATTTTTAACAAACGCACCCCATACAAAAATAGTTAGTGCAGCATCATTGTTCACATTATAAATTAAATGGGAACAATATTGCGGCATTAACAAAACAAATAAATTATTATTTTTTTATTTATATTTTTTATTTTTTTAAAAAAACTTTTTTCACGGTCATGTTTGATATCGTTGGAAAGGCCATGCTCTGGCCGATCCAACGATATCAAACATTAACCCCTAGCTCCCACAGATTGGGAGATAGGGGGTTCCAATGAACCCCCTATTTCCACCATTGGTGGCAGCTAGGGGTTAACTCCAGGACTAGCATCATCGTGCTATGCACGATGACGCCAGTCCTCAGGGGGAGTTCCCGGAGGCTTGGCCGACATCCAATATGTCGGCCAGCTCCGGGAAAGGATCACGAACCGGCGCCGATTCGTGATCCGGCCCCCATGGGGTTAATGCCAGGTACCATTTGGAAGGGCAGGCTGTGCCCTTCCAAACGGTGCCTGGCATTAAGCTCAGGACCCCCGCGATCAGGAGGGAGAGAGGTCCGAAGGACCTCCCCCCTCCCTTTCAGGTGCCTCCTCCCCACACGCGGGGGGGGGCCTGAAATAGATGTCATCGCGCGGAGCGATGACATCTATTGTGCCCGCAGCGGTCCCGGATTGACGGGCTGACATCCAAGATGTCAGCCCGCACCGGGGGGCACAGCGATCGGCCAGAATCCGGCCGATCGCAGGCTGCTTCGGGAGGACGCGCTCAGCGCGTCTTCCGCAGCCAACCCTTCCTGCGGCAGGACGCGCTGAGCGCGTCCTCCGCAGCGAAGTGGTTAAAGTAATTGCATTTAAAAAGGCATTTATCTGTTTCCATTTTGTGAATTTTCCCATGATGCAACATTTACTTTACAGCTGTGGCTCAACTTCTACAGTATTTAACAGTAAATGAAGTGGAATAAATGTTCAGATAAGGCTGCAGGGGGAGATTATGTGGTGTATACCACAGCAACCTAAAATATTTCATTTTTTGTTGGTAGTGTTCCTTTAAGACAGGTGTGGGCAACTACAGCCCTCCAGAGGTTTTGAAACATTTCCCGTGATGCTCAGCTACTCATAGTTGCAAAACATTCGGAGGGCCAGTGTTGCGGAGCCCTGATTTATAGGAATATTACAATATGTCATTTTACTGCCCTGGGATGTGTAATGGAAAGCCTGGTATAATTTGTTTCTGAAATATATTTTATAAATATCAGGAACAAATTACACCAGGACTTGCATTACAAGTACCTCAGGAATGCAACATGACATTGTAATATTAAATATTCCTATAAAATCAGGGGTCAGAAACGCTGGCCCCCCAAATGTTTTGGAACTATATTTCCTGTTTGGCTCTTCAACCCTAATGAGCAGCCGACACTGGCTCTGAGTGGATCTGCGCTTCTAGGTTTGTCATTTTTTCCCTTCTCAGATGAACCAAATCTTGCAATATTTTCCAAACCACACAGTTCACATGCCAATGATAAGGAGACAAGAAGGGCATGTAAACGCTCTCCTGGTGTAAATCTGGGTTTTCACGGAGCAACAATTTTTTGCCAATTTCCAACTTAATTGGTGGAGCTACCACAGCTTGCAGATAAGTGCATGTGGATGTTTTGCTCAACTGGATAAATCCATAAAACCACATGGATTAAGGGACGTGGCTAAAAAAAAAAAAAATTACATTAAAACATAATTAAAAATACAATTACATCTCCTGGACGTGTTTTGCCATATCAAACGGCTTCATCAGCTGATATGACTTACTGCGAGCCTTTAACATGTCCTCAGATTGTTCCTCTGCCAGGCATGGGAATCCAAGACAAAAGACGCTGGGGTCCTTTTGAACTGTGTTAACTACAAGATTGGTTTAGGTGGGGGGAGGGGTCAAGGGAAAGGCCAGAACCAGTCCAGGTGACCCGTTTACAAGAAGAAAAAAAAAGTTTACATTTTCCTGTTTTTTTATCCAAAAGCAGAAAAAGTGTTTAATGTAGAAGGTCCCTTATAGAGTCATTGGAAAGGCCAGATCCTGGCTTTTCCAACAATACCAGTCTCCAAAAGTAGCAGCATTCACTTCTCATTAATAAAGTGAATAAAATTACTGCTTTTCCTCACCTTCTTACTTCCCACAGCAGCAGTAAGGATGGAGCAATGCATTATTACGCATGGTTTCATTGAAAACTTAATCTGCTGCGAAGAGCAGGGAGTCCTTTGGACTGCTGCATCACCATAATGTGCTCCTCACAAGGTCAAGTGAAGTGTCACTGGAAAGAGAGTCTGGCATTTCTGATACCAAACATTCATTTTTATCGTTAGACACAATTGCGAAACATCTTTTTCACTAGACATACACACGAATACACTTTAATGTGATCTTTCTGGTTAACCTTAAAAGAGAATACAGTGTCAAATTATTTCAATATGAAGAGTTGCTTTGTCGCCCAAAGCTAGGCATTCCTCCTATACCTTTGGCCGTTGCCAAGGAATAGCAGAGTGCCAAGTTTGTATGCTATGCCATTTTTAACACCTTAAAATATGGGCCTGCTTAAATCATACATCTGTCTCGCGTTCATAAAAAGGAAAGTCCAGGCCTCTGTATGACTTATGCCAATCATTCCACCAGAAGAGACAAAAATCCCCCACGTTATTATTTTTTGTTTCAGGTGCAAGTCAATGCATAATATCAGGGGACTTTAGTTTATTGTCCCACCGAGTCTTTCCTTAAAAGGATTTAGATAGCAGAAGAATACAAGAAAAATCTGCTTCGTGTTTTGTGCTTGCACACAATGAAAACATAATAAATTAGATATGAAGGGGAAGGTGGAGGGAGTGAAATAAAGGCCAGGGGTAAAGGGATTTTAATTGTGTAAGCTGCACTTCTCCTTATGGTTTCTGCCAGCTGCTGCCGTTATTGCTACCTTCTTGTTTTAAGCTGAAAGCAGTGATGGATAGACATATGCAGACGCACAAAAGAACCTATTTGGACTGGCATGTCAGCTCATCTTTATCAAATGTTGCACAGGTATATTTTGCTGCCATGCTCCATTACCTCAGAATAGCGTGCCTGAAATGTTTGTTTGGATGTCTCCAACCCCCCCCCACTTCCTTTTGTTAAAAACCCTACGAGTTTTAAGAGGGCTACTTCAATGTTGCAAAGTACTGTGAAAGCACAGAGGCAGACAATATTAAAGCTGGAAAGAGGAGGTATAAAATAGACCTATTTCTATCACATCATTGAGGAGACTGAAGCAACACCTTGGATGTGACTGATTGGTATTATTATAAGACAGTTGTAGCTCAGGGCAGGTGAGCAGTGTGTTAATGAGACGACACCTCCTGCTTTGTGACAGATGACTGTCATTGTTCGAATGCTGCCATCCTATTGATCGATCGTTAGGTTGTTCTGCCCTGCAGTTTGAACGAGCCGTCTTTTTTCTTGCGCTGATGCGTCTAATCTGTTGACCTGAAAATGACCCAGCAGAGGTGGAGCTGAAATTAGCCTGAAATTAGCATGTCATTTCTTCAAGTTGAATGAAACACCGAGGCACATGCCATCATGCTCCACATTAACGCATAAAGAAAGCATTTTCGTGTATTGATTTAAGGTTTAAAAATAAAATCAGAATTTCTACTTTTGGGGAAAAAAAAAAAAAACCCTTGAACAATGATACCTTTTCTGTACGTTGCAGAAATGAAATGTGTCAGTTTCCATGACATGATGTAACGTGAAAGAAAATTAAGTGTAGCCCATTTGATGCATTTTTGAAAGAACATTGATTAAAAAGCACTGTATAAAATATGAGTGGTGCTTTTGCTTGCAGCTGAATTTATGTTAAGGCCAAAGAGGCCATGGACGGGGACAGCACAAATTGTAGGGGCGTTATGAGCGCTGTCATGCTGTGTATGCACAGTAATAGGTCACCTCCTGCGGTTATTGTCCTCTGCACTCAGAGCTGAGATGCAGCTCTTTGGGAAGCAGCCCAAAGACCCATACTATGATATCAAATAATTAATAAAAAAAAATCCTCTTATTAAAAATCTCATGGAGCAACATAACATTTAGAGTGGGAATGTTGCAGAGGGTTAGATAACAATGTAGGCCCCTATTAACTCTTGTGGCTACTCTTGCAAATTCTACTGGATCAGCTGCTACTCCAAGTCTGAAGTTACCACTCAACTTATCCAGCAGCTTACTGTACATTTATGCATCAACAGGATGTCCAAGATTACTGGGAGCTGGCATGGAATGACACACTTTCCCAAAACCTGTTGCTGAAATTAGAAAAAAAAAGGGAGGGGGAAGGACAGCAAGAACAATTTTCTCTAGTGTCCTTCTGCTGGCCAAGGAGAATGCAATGACCCCTCTAGAGACTGCCACTCACAAAAATCACTTTCCCAACAGTAACACAGCCCTTACATTGTTTATAATAAAGGTTGGCAAGAGTTTATCTTCAAAAATTTGAAGATCAAAAAAGCCTAACCATAAACAGTAGTAAAATATTAAAGCCAAAAGGAAACTCCAATTCCTGCATCATGTCTAGCCACGTTCTAGTGATGGTTTTTGTTGTCCCAACAAAATATCTTTTTGCCAGCTTGTTTCATTTACACCAATTGATGCACAAGTCATGACTGTAAAGCAACTCATATCCAAATTATCCATCAATGTCATTACCATTTTAGCACTCACCCTGTCCATTTAGGCTGGCGTCAGATGAGTGCACTGTGCACCCATTCTGACGTGCCTTCTGGCGTCCATCACAGCATTGAGACGCTGCAACAGGGCCAGCCACACGGTGTTTCTCACGCACAACAGCATCCGTGCTGCAGCCCTCTCCATTAAAGTGCTAGGACACACGTTGACAGAGCTGCAAAGTGCAATCCTCCATAGGAGGATCGAGCCTTGCAAAGCTGAGCGCAATAAGTTCACTCCGCAAGGTGGGCAGATGGCCGTCGAGTGGAAGTAACATCCACTGCGCTCTTCAAATACACTTGTCTGACGCCGGCCTTAGACAGTGACAGAAATTAGACACCGTCAAAGCCCTCAGGATGCAAATGTAAAATTAAGTTAACGGCAGGTTGAGAGTATTCTTTATAATGCTAGTCCTCGGGACCCTCACAAACCCCCTTTTCCCCTCACTATTCTTTTTAATGCTGGCTCAAGACCAACCGTACAATAACTTGCTCACCAGTACAAGATAAAAAAAAACACAACTAGAAAAAAGGACTAGCTGACACTTCCAGGTGGTGATTTTGGTCTTCCTTAACAGGGATATAAGGACGTAGGAATACTTCCATGTTATATCAATAACCCATTCTCCAACTGCACAAATGAGCCCTTCCTATGCAAAGTATAAGAAGGGTTAATATATACAGTTGCTAGTAGGGATGTGCATTGCTGAAAAATTTGTTTAGTTTCTAAATAATTTCGTAACTAATTTTGTTTTGTATTGATTTGAAATGTCGAAGCGATGTGAGCCAAATTTCTCTTTTATGATGGTGTAAAACGAAATAAATTTGTTAAATACCATTTCGAACTCGTATCGTATTAAGTCGTTATTCAGAAGTACTTCTGAAATACGAAATTATCAAATTCTGAATTTTTCCAAAACGAATGCCCATCTAGTTGCTAGCACAATTCCTGAGCCACAAGTTTGACGCTTGGCTGGAATAGGTTGGAAGTGGTCATGATTAGGGAGAGAGACAATTCATGGCTCACGCCTAAGGCTAGGGGGTCAAACGCATTTTTCGCATCTTCCGTAAAAAAGTGCATCCAAAAGCATTGATGTATTTTTTCCATGGAAGACGCGAAAGCGGTCATACGATGCGCATTTTTGTGCGTGATTTTTCACAGAGCAACAAAACAAGAAATATGAGTAACCAAATCAATTTGGGCATTATGTAGGCCAGACATTAGCAGCGTCTGACGTCTCCTAATCATGCACACACACACTGCTCTGCAGGCGCAGTGCACTCTGCGTCTGTACTAGCGGTTCCACGTTCGAAAAAAATGCATTTGCCGCTTGCATTGTGCGTGCGAACTTTCGTGCGGCCGTACTTCATATATTGGCCGTCATTTTCTGCTACTACGGCCGTAATAAAGTGCGGCTGCACGCGCGTTCGCACTGTGTTTGTCTGACCCCAGCCTTAATCACAAAACCTCTACTTATAAACAAAAATAAAAAATAAGATGGTAGCACATAAGGGGCACTTTATTATTAAAGAAATGAAAAGAATTAAAAGAGTATGCACTTTGGATGCCAAGCCTCGTTTCAAAACTTAGACATGGGCAGGTGGGCTTATTGCTTTTATGGATATTTTAGAAGACTAAAACTCTTAAATCCTATATACACACACCAACAAATTAAGTAAACTGACTTTTTCTTGCATTTTGACCACGGGGCTGTTGGCTAGTTTCTGTGCTGCCCAGCATTAGCAGGAGTCTGTCTTTAAAGCTGTAACCTCTTATCCAATTTTTTTCTGAACTTTGTTTTGAGTTTAGATATGTATATTTACATTAGGGCCGAATAAAGATCTCTATGGGCCTGAAGCTGAATATTTGTGAGCTTTTTATGGAATTTAGTGAAATGTAAACATATTTTAGGTTGTTCAATAGTGCAGATATGGGTATATCTAACCAGGCAGATACTGTGTGAGGAAACTCCCATTCAGATTTCAATGTGTAAAATTATTTTTCAAAAAGGTTATCCAAACCTTTGTGGTTATATACTGTATTTGTAAGAATATCAAATTCTTACATGTTCTATTAGGGAATTCTTGTTAAAAGAAATTTAATTGGGAACTAGGGATGCACCAATACCACTTTAAGACCGAGTACCGATACTTTTTTTTCAAGTACCGACACTTATTTTATGTCATGTGTCGGGTATATTAGAGAGACAAAGAATTTAAAATGGATGCCTGTAGCCATTTTGTTTTAAAGACAGTTTTTCTTTCAAAATATTCTCTAGGTTTAGAAATGAACAAGATTTTTTTTTACAAAGTTCATTCCTGGGTTAAGAAGCCCCAGACATGAAGGAACCTAGAATGAATGTGAGATAATGCTAAGACGTGTCATAAGTAAATTTATTGGTCTGTTTTAAATTTTAAAACAAAAGAGATTTTGTCTTTTGAGTATAGGAATAAGAGAAAATGTTTTGTAATATAAAATTATATTCACAAAATATATGTTTATAATCAAGGTATATTTTATTATAATTACAATAGTGAAATATATACTCCAATAAATATTGTAGAAAGTATAATTGATAAATAAAAGAAATCACTGAAGAATATTCTGTAACCAGAAAAGAATTTAGCTGATAAGGCTCTTAGCAACCAAAAGGGAGGAGAGCTATAAATCTCAAGAGACAGTCTAGAGTCTAGAGTCTAGTTAGAAGACAAGGTTCTTTGTTAAGTTAGTCTGACCTTTTGACCCTAAGATAAGAATTAATGGAATTAATATAAGAAGTGCAATACTGCCCTCTACAGGATAGTAAAAATAATGATTTATATTATCATTAATATTAACTGTGTGGCTATAATAAGCGGGAAAAAGTTTTTGGTAAGTCAGTCAGAGATTGCCAGCCATCGGGACGCATCGCAATGCACTCAGACGTCCATTACATATGACCCTCTGAAGAGTCAGAGATTCCAACAGAGACTGACATCAGACTCACATCGCCATGCACTCAGATCCCAAGACATGAGACAATCAATATTCTCACCAAATCTCTAACTCGCATGCATTGATTATCTAATATCGATAATTTTCACATATTCCAAAACAAAGCATCACATAGAAAATTCCAAGGCAGACTCATCAACATCCAAATTGGACAGGTAATGTATGAAATAAGGAATTAATGTAAAAATATATTTGTAGAGATTTTGCAACGTAGACTGAGACTTTTCGGATACGGTTAAAATCCAAATTCTAAGTAATTCTATTCTGCAGATAGAAATATGAAGAAGTGGATATAAGGATTTATTCCTAAAGACATGTTGCAAGATTGATACCAATATATATATTGAATTTGGAAATTACTGTGATTAAAATTAATAAGCAAGGAATTATATAACTACAAAATAAAAAGCAAAAGATTAGAAGTTTAATTCTCGAGATTAGGGGAGGATTCACTAAATAAGTTTTTATTACTTATCATCAAATTAGCTCATCTTTTGTTGATCTATGTAGCATAGAGATATATATATATCTATAAGAGCTGGCTGGTTAAACATTGTTTGCTGGGAAATGCATGTTGTATTAAGCAGAAATGTTTATTAACCATTTGTGTATTAGTTAGTAACTGAGAAAATAAATGATATTAATCATATATGCAGTTACTAACCGGAGATACATATATTGTGAAGCTAGTTTTTATATGCTGATGGAGTGTGGTTTGTAAATTTTTGTTTATGAAATGAGATTTGAAATTCTTTTGTATACGTAATAAATATATATATATTTTTATCCGATTATTGATTATTGTATTTTTTAAAGCAAAACACAGACAATTAAAAGAATTCAGGATAATTTCTAAGAGATATAAACGATTGATATTTGTGTCTCGTATAAGTTTCTTATGAAATAATAATCCCTGATATATTGGAGACGACTGCCGAGGTAGGTCCAGTAGGTCCAATATAGACATATTGGAGGCTTGGCTGATAAATCCAATATATACAAACGTGTTGTATTCACGTGCAGAGATTATATCCGACACATGTGACCGCTTTCCAATAAGAACAGAACTCATAAAAATGCCCCCCAGCTCATGGATATTGGGGGGAGTGTTGTGTTGTGTGTCAGACAGACCCCAGACCATTCAGACAGCCGCCCTATCGGCGTTCGGACAGGCCCCTGGAGCTCTCTGCATTCATACTTACCTTCCTGAGCGACGCCGGCAAAGTCTTCGCACGTGCGCTCGTTGGAAGGCCCCCAGCTGCGAACAAGTGGGACTCAAACGTGATCGCAGCTGGGGGCCTTCCAACGAGCAAAAACATCACCGGCGTCACTGAGGAAGGTATGAACACAGAGAGCTCCGGGTGCCTGTCCTAATGCCGCTAGAGCATTTGGACAGCCGCCCCAGCCCCTCGGATCCGGCTCAATGCCAGCATCAGGGGAAATAATCGGGGGGCACTGCACAAGTACCAAGTACTTCTGCAGTACTCGGTATCAGTGCAACCATATTGGGAACGTTCATTTTTCGGAGAAAATATACACTATTAACCAAAAAATTGTTAATATTTCCCTTGTGTTTGAGGATGGCGTTTTATGAATAATAAGACCATGTATAAAATACCGAACTTGCTCCCTGCATGGGAAAGGAGGTGAGTAATGGCAATGGTATTGCTCAATTTATGTGACAAATACACAATGCCATCGCTTTGGAACTAACAATATATATTTTTTTAATGTTCTGCCCAATGACACCTCGCTTGACCGTGTGAGGTGTAAAGATTAGTGACACAGGGTTCCAAAGACCACCCCTCCAGAGCTCTTTGCTGCTGTGCAGCATTTAGGTTTTTGATGTAAAAATTTGTAATAATGGATTGCATCATTGCCCCCACACTGGATGACATGAGAAATGAGATGGTGAGTTAGTGCAGCATCATTGTTCACTTTATAACTAAAAAAAATTTAAATATTGTGGTTAGAAAAATATATGTTTTTGTTACATAAAACCTGGTCAGGATTGGGTCATTGGAAAGGCCATGCTCTGGCCTTTCCAGTGATACCTAAACATGACCCTGTAGCTGCTATGGAGTTGGAGATACAGGGGTCCAAATGCAGACATAGTTATCCTTTCTCTGGGCCTGGAGCTGCTGCTCCATCTGCCCCATGTTAATCCGGCCCTGATTTACATAGATTGTATTCCTTAATTTTTTTTTAGCTTACTAGCAATATTAGAGCCTGTTATGGTTTTAAAATGTTTCAGTAATTTAAAGGTCGATTTTTCTTCACGTTGTTTCACTTTCCACTGACGACTATAGCTTTCATTTTTCAAAAGCAATTGATCAGGCTTAGTATATTAAAAAGAAAATCAATGTAATCCTAGATGTTTTACCTTTAACATTTTGCTCTTTGGTCCCACAGTCAATAAGCCTCCAATACTGCTTTAATATGCAAACCATTGTCCAAGTCAGTTGTTGCTTTATCAAGTTAATATATTAATTTTATAGGATGCATTCGGATTAAATATTTTGGCTACTATTGTGCTGTGAATAAAACTGGAGCATGGCTAAACTAGAAAAGGAAATACTTATCAGATGTGAAAATATCATTCCCCCCATCGTTTTAAGTTTTGAATGGATTGTAAATGGCCGATACTTAAAGTGATTTTTATAAGTTTCTCATCAATACCTTTTATACTGGTTGCCAGTTACACAACCACCACAGGGCATTTAACATGGCAGCTTGGTGAACTCCGAGTGGAGGGACCAGGCTATTTGCTCGATACCTCTCTAGCAAGGCATCTTGGCAAATTGCCACCCTCCATTGGATTGCACTAGTCTCTGGGAGCTTGCGAGCATCAGCTCTTGCTGGCTGTGTGCTGGAAATCACTATACACTCAGCTGCCGAGTTTGATTTGATGCTTGGGATACAGCAATTCAAATTGAACAACGCAGATTGCTTTCCACAGCCACCAAATCACAGAAAGTGATAACGCTCAGTGTCCACAGATGACTAGCGGATCTGTGTTGTGGAACAGAACTTTATCAAGTCACTAAATTAATGTGTTACAAGTAAAATGTGGGTCTAGTTTTTAAAGTTGCAAAACAAAATAAGGTCCAAAGTATCGAACTGAAAAATGTCCTTCCCTTTTTAACTATCCCATATGGGTTTCTCTACAAGCTTTGTGTGTTAGCATAGCTTTTAAACTAAATTATGCAATGAGTCCCATCTTTAATAGGACCGATTTATATATAGACACACGATTTCCTTGTGATACACATTTCATATTATGAGTGACCAGGGGTTTATCCTGGCAACAATAATTTTTAGATCTGTGGTTCTTTCTCTTTTGTAGAATTTGATTAACATGATTTGAAGTGTTATTTTCAAAAGGGAGGTTACTCATTTTACTTGTGTTGTTTCAATATCTTTTGTAATCTTGATATGGCCTGGAATTGAGGTTTTGGCAGCGTTTAACCACCATACTCTAGTTTTTGAACTTACAGGTCGAGGTAATTTAAAGTTGGGACCTTCCATGCCACCCCAAATACATTAAAAGTATACCAGACCTTGGTTTTAGACAATTTATTATCACAAACCTTAAAGTTAAACTATGGGATAAGAGGTGGTAGGAGTGTCTTTTACACTCTTCAAAACACCCATTCCATTACCCTCTGTAGTGATATTGCAGAAGGTATTAATGGAAAAGTATGTCTTTTTGCTGATGACACAAAGATTTGCAACAGGGTTGACGTTCCTGGAGGGATCAGCCAAATAACAAAGGATTTAGGTAAACTAAAAAAATGGTCGGCGTTGTGGCAATTGAGTTTCAATGTGGATAAGTGCAAGATAATGCACCTGGGACGTAAAAACCCAAGGGCTGAATATAGAAAATTTGATACAGTCCTAACCTCAACATCTGAGGGTTGGGATTTAGGGGGTCATTATTTCAGAGGATCTAAGGGTAAGTAGTCAATGTAATAGAGCAGCAGGAAATGCTGGCAGAATGCTTGGTTGTGTAGGGAGAGGTATTGGCAGTAGGAAAAGGGAAGTGCTCATGCCACTGTACAGAGCACTGGTGAGACCTCACTTGGAGTACTGTGAGCAGTACTGGAGACCGTATCTCCAAAAGGATATAGACATTTTAGAGAGAGTTCAGAGACGGGCTACTAAAATGGTGTACGGCTTGAAGGAGAAAAGTTACCAAGAAAGGCTTAATGATCTTAACATGTACAGCTTGGAAAAAAGACGAGACAGAGGTGATATGATAGAAACATTTAAATACGTAAAGGGAATCCACAAGGTAGAGGAAGGGAGTATATTTAAAAGGAAACAAAGTAGCAAAACAAGAGGACATAGCCTTAGATTAGAGGGACAAAGGTTTAAAAGTAACATCAGGAAGCATTATTTTACTGAGAGGGTGGTGGATACATGGAACAGCCTTCCAGTTGAAGTGGTAGAGGCCAAAACAGTAATTGAATTTAAGCAGGCATGGGATAGGCATAAGGCTATCCTAAACAAAAGATAAATCCAGCTAAAGTATCCATGTAATTGGGCAGACTAGATGGGCCGAAAGGTTCTTATCTGCCGACATTTTTCTATGTTTCCTGTCCTGCTCTTGACCTGACATTGCTACTTCACGTAGCAGTAAGCAGTCAAACAGAGGGTGGGGGGGGGGAGGCTTGCTTGAGCATCTACACAGTCCTTTGGTTCTCTGAGTGCAGAGAGTCACTGACTGGTCAAATTATTTTATTTTTTTAACTGCGCTGTGCAATCCTAACTTAAATCCAGGAAGACTGATCACTGCAACCCAATGGATTTCTAGACTGGGAAGCTCCAATTCTGAAGCACGAATCAGCCTTCCATGGGAGGAGAGGGTACATTCAGCCACCTAGGACCATTTAAAACTCAAATGGTGATAGAAGCTAGAGTGTCCCCTTAACGGTATATTATACACATGTACTATATTGTTATATTTTTTAGTGTTTAAGGTTCCTAGCAATACCTTTTTCTTATCTGGTTCATGATTAAAATAAAAATGTGAATTTAACAGTTTGTAAAATATTAAACATAGCATGTGTGACTCCCTAAAATCTGAAACACACCCACCGGGGGGGGGGGGTAATCACATTAAGCAGAATGCAAATGTGTTCCTACAGAAGAGGAACAGGTCAGGTCTGGGGTATGCAAACATGTAGGCCGTGTTTGAAAAGAGGAAAATTGATACAATATAAATCTGATTAAAGTGACATGAAAAGAATTCCAAAATCATCCAGATGGCCTTTTAACATGGCACACCAGGATACAGTTATTTTGGACTTGAGTGGGCTACTATTCTTTCCCATGGTTGATACATGGTTTAAGATTTGAACCTAGTTTTGACCATTTAGAGAACATACTGTAGCTAACCACTAGAGTTTTATTCCTGTACTAAAATGGTGACAAAATTAACTTTTTAGGAGTATGGTCTCACAAACTGAATATAGCCAACTGACTTGACAGAAGAGTGTTAATTGTATATTAGGTGTCAGTGGGTCTAATAGCCTGGAATGTCTAATTTTTAGTGATATCCTTTTTAGCAGCAGTTTCAGGTTCAGTATTTACTACAGAGTTTATAATCCAATCAGTTTTGCAAAGTTTTAACTTTAGGGCGAGAATTTTAACATTGTTGGAATGCTTAACAGGAAAAATTAGGAATGCCCCATGCCATACCCCTTTGAACCATTTTTTTTTTTTACCTGTAGGCACTACAACAGGGGTGCTCAATCTTGGTCCTCCAAATGTTTTAGAACAACATCTCACATGATACTCCTTTATGCGACAGCTTTGTGGGCAAGTTAGTTCCTATACATCTGGAGGACCAGGGCTGAGCAACTCTGCGCCACACTGGACAGATTTAAAATCCATCCCTCTCCCAGTCAGTTCTCTCATATCTAGGTATGTGCTTAGACCCAAATCTTTTGGCCCCCACATCGAAAAGCTCTCATCTAAACTTTACCCCAAACTAGGTGCCCTGTACAGAAGCAAATTTTGCCTGAGCTCCGTGGTAAGAAAGCACGAGGGTGCAACAAAGGCTTCTGCCGGTCATTGAATACAGAGATTTAATGTTTGCAGCTGCCCCGCAAACACCTTCATAAAACTTCTTACATTGTATAACTCCTTCTGCCGCTTTGTGCTACAATGCAACTACATGACCCACAATCGTGACATGTTAAAAGAACTAAACTGGCCATCGCTGGAATATAGACGTACCCTTTACCTTTCCAACCTGGTGTTTAAGCTTTTCTGGGAAGCTACGATCCTACCTGAATAGGCTGCTTCCTTCATCCTATAACCTCCAATCCAGGACCAGCACCTTACTTGCAATACCAAAATACAAAAAGAAAGTGGCTCGATCCTCATTTTCCTACAGAGCACCGCAACTATGGAATAACCTCTCAGACACCATCAAATCTTCCCCCAGTCTAAAGTCCCTTAAGAGATCTCTATTAACATACCTCAGTAGTACTGAATACACTTTAACATGTAGCAGTGAGCATATTTCCTACATGTGTTAATCTGTATATTTGTCGTTTTTAATATCTTGCATTACTTTGTATCTGACAACTGTAACAATTCAAAGTTCTTGAACCGAAGACATACTTGGAAAACCAAAAGAAAGCAATATATCCTTCCTGGTAAAATACTTTATAAATTTACGGGACTCATTACATAGGGTTCTGGCTTTGCACTGTGTGATGCGTATGGTTTGTAGACCTAGTATTCAATACAGAACAATGTCAATGAATTAGCAACCAGTAACCTAGGAGTCTAGCAGATATTCAGGAGTTTTACCTGCCAGAATGTCAAACTCCATGCGGTTGTTCCCAAAGTTATCTTTACATAAAGTGAATAATGTACGGCTTATATACACTATATTGCCAAAAGTATTCACTCACCCATCCAAATAATCAGAATCAGGTTTTCCAATCACTTCCATGGCCACAGGTATATAAAATCAAGCACCTAGGCATGCAGACTGTTTTTACAAACCTTTGTGAAAGAATGGGTCGCTCTCAGGAGCTCAGTGAATTCCAGCGTGGAACTGTGATTGGATTTGTTGCACAGGTGGCATCCTGTCGTGAAATTTCCTCGTTCCTAAATATTCCAGTCAGCTGTATAAGAATGTGGAAGTGTTTGGGAATGACAGCAACTCAGCCACCAAGTGGTAGGCCACGTAAACTGATGGAGCGGGGTCAGCAGATGCTGAGGTGCATAGTGCGAAGAGGTTGCCAACTTTCTGCAGAGTCAATCACTACAAACATCCAAACTTCATGTGGCCTTCAGATTAGCTCAAAAACAGTGCATAGAGAGCGTCATGGAATGGGTTTCCATGACCGAGCAGCTGCATCCAAGCCACACATCACCAAGTGCAATGCAAAGCGTCGGATGCAGTGGTGTAAAGCACGCCGCCACTGGACTCGAGCAGTGGAAACGCGTTCCCCGGAGGGACGAATCATGCTTCTCCATCTGGCAATCTGATGGACGAGTCTGGGTTTAGCTGTTGCTAGGAGATCGGTACTAGTCTGACTGCATCGTGCCAAGTGTAAAGTTTGGTGGAGGGGGGGGGATTATTTTTCAGGAGCTGGGCTGGGCCCCTTAGTTCTAGTGAAAGGAACTCTGAATGCTTCAGCATACCAAGACATTTTGGACAATTCCATGCTCCCAACTTTGTGGGAACAGTTTGGAGCAGGCCCCTTCCTCTTACAACATGACTGCACCAGTGCACAAAGCAAGGTCCATAAAGACAGATGACAGTGTGCAGGCCAGTCAAGTTCATCCACACCAGAGTCCTGACCTCAACCTGATGGTGTTCTGAGAGCCAGGCCTTCTCGTCCAACATCAGTGTGTGACCTCACAAATGCGCTTCTGGAAGAAGCGTCAAAAATTCCCCTAAACACACTCCTAAACCTTGTGGACAGCCTTCCCAGAAGAGTTGAAGCTGTTATAGCTGCAAAGGGTGGACCGATGTCATATTGAACCCTATGGATTATCAATGGGATGTCACTTAAATTCTTATGCGAGTCAAGGCAGGTGAGCGAATACTTTTGGCAATAGTGTATTTTAAAGTTATACCCGGTTATTCTATTACATAGTTAGAAGGATTTGCAAAACCTTTAGAGTTGATACAGTGTATATTATATACACAGGAGCGTCCTGTCCCCTGTCATTAGAGTGCACCCATGGAACACTTACAAATTGAACTCCGCACATAAAGCACTAATTAAAGGAGATGAAAGCGATTTTTTTGCTCACTCTTGAAAGATCAGGAACATCTAAAATGGTTTGGTAATAGGCCAATTCATCTTGTGCAAACCTACTGATCATGTATTTAGAAAGATCATACAAACCTAAATATTACGTGAATAGTCCATATCTACAAATATTGTTTTTATATGGATCAATTTGGTTCAAGTGCTATTGCTTTTTCTAATACAAAGCATGCCTGTCATTTTTTGATGAAACATGTTGGTTCGTTATCTTGCTAGATTTTTGCCACATGCTTTCGCACAAGTGCAGACCTATTTTATGTATAGGTGTTGCCATGGTGGAGCAAAACAATACATGGAGTTGACGTAGAAGCTGTGAAATGGTGAATCTTGCACTTTTAAAGGAGGTTTAAAAGAATTGCTGCATTTCATTTGTAATGCAATTCTGCTAATATATCCCAGCAGATGTTTCTTTACATTGTAAGAGTTTAATTCTAAATGCCATTTTCTAAGTGTTCAGTTTGCGGAGTTGGCCCATGGTACGAAAGTACAGCTTATGTACCAATATTCAATAATTAGAATTAGCATTTACTAAACAATGCATGTCTGTATAAAGAGATTTAGGCAGGATTTATTTCTATAAATGCTCTTCGTAGTAGTTTGGTGTATAATTTGGATGTCAGTAAATCAATGCACAGACCAAATGTCAGGTGTGGGTCAAGCCACATTTCCCAGGTATTTATAGCAGAAGACAGCAGCTTGATTAGTATGTGATTTGTTTTAATGTGTATTCTACATTTAGAGGTTTTAAAGATTTAGCCTTTGTTCCAAATGACAAAGTAACTGCTTTGAAAAGTTTGTTTCTAACCAGCTTTTCTGGGATAAAGTTCTGTTTATTTTAATAGGCGAGATCTTAACAATAAACTTGAACTAATCTTCATTCAGGATGTATATACATGTACACTGAAGAATTTAGCCAAATACAAAATATAAAAAAAAATAATGACTTGACCACTTCCGCTTCTGATTTTCCAATTTAGTCTTCATTTCTCCCCAAACTCAAGGTGTAATTAGAAATCTTGCCTCAAATATACTTTTTCATAAATATTCTTCATATCTAAACCAATCTTTGCAGTGGTTGCATAGTGGGTAGTCATACTAGCCTAGGTCTGGATAGGACATCGAAGAGACAGGTATGAAGTCAGGATTATAGAGTTCCACAGAATAAAACTAGTCAGAGGAACAAAGATGAGGCTAAACAAGAACCAAACCACATGTATTAGGCTGGGTTCACACCTGAGCGTCTCTCATATGCACGTTTTATGAGTGTTTTTGATAATTAGAAATGCGTGTCGTACGTGTGTTTTTTGAAGTCTATGGCCGCAAATGTACCGGCTGGGTGGATTAGAGGTAACATCACTGCTCTGCATGGAGAGAGCCTGTGGAGTCATGGGTTCGATCCCGACGAGCGAGCACCGCTCCAGTAAGTGTCCTTGGGCAAGACACCTAAATGGTACATACTCGCCACCCAGGACATACTTGTAAATGAGAATTTGCGATGTATCCTTCCTGGTAAAATATATTTTATTTTTAGAAAGTGTGCTGTAATACGCCTTTGGCAGTAGGGTGTTTTACAGCACGTTCCTACACACTGTAAAATGCCCAGGTGTGAACCAAGCCCATAGGAAATAATGGGATTCCAGTGTTTGAGCATTTTACAGCGCATAGGAACGCGCTGTAAAAAATGCCCAGGTGTGAACCAAAACATTAAAAAGGCAAGAGAAAAAGATACACAACCAGCAGGATTTGGCCTAAAAAAGAAAAAAGATGCACCAGTAATAGAAAGTTGTCAGAATATGCAACGCAAGTGACATTCCACTAAAATCATGCTCAAAACATGGTCAGAAGAGAGCTTTTTATGAAAAAGAGGATGTCACGGCCAAGAAGCTGTGGTGATATTCCAGGAATCTTGCTAATAATGTGAATACTATGCAGGTCCTTCAGAACCAACCATTAAAAATTCAGAGGCCAACTTTGACTTCTAGAATTGTTTTGCTACAAAATCGTAATCTCGAGTGTCATGACTAGATGTATGGAGATAGATTTCAGCAGTCAAAAAAAAAAAAAAAAAAAAAAGAAACGTCACTTCTAAGGAAACAAGATGTCCTATTTAAAGATTGTTTTCTAAAATTAAAAAAAATGGATGCCACAAGGAATTGCTCTTGCATTTGAATACTTGCGACTACTAAACAAACCATGGATTGTACTAAGCAAAAGTTCCAGGGAACCACTTAATATTTTAATAGCATTTCTTTTGCTGCATCAAACAATGCAGGCTCCATTTGAGCAGTCAGATTTTAGTCTGATGTAGCACAGCACATTGCGTTTGATAGCCGTTCATTCCCTGCTCCATAAATCTAGGGTGTTCAAAAATTATTTAATGCAAATTGACAAGAAAATAATGCAGTAAAAATCATCTTTTTATAAGTATGTGCCTGTTTATGAGTGATGATGAAAAGCAGTTTAAATGTAACAGAAAATTAGACTCTCCCCTCCATCTGTTCTAAAATGCTCTGCAGTATCATAAGGTCAATCCACAGTCTTCCTGAACAGAGAAAGCCAATTGACATCTGATGGTTTTTAAATTTTTCTGATTTGTTGAAATCTTTTCCGGTATGCTTAGATAACCATTTACAGATGTTCTATCTTAAACATGACAAAGATCCAAACAGGCTATTTAGTGGGAAGATAAACAAGGTGATCATTTTATTTTTATCTGATTGTTAGGCTTTCCATTTCCAGAGTTTGACAGCCGGCTAAGTTTGATTTCTGTGGAGATGCAATTCACTAAAATTTGAAGAGCTCCTTATTAAATCACTGGAAATATGTAGTCTTTCAGAACAGTCTAGGCTTGTACATTAGATTGGGAATTAGAAACTGGAAGATGTTGTGCATTTATGTCCTCAGATCTGTCACAAATATGCAGCATTAGATAAGTGCAGAGTTACAATTTGCATGTACATATGCAAGAATATCCATTTCAGTGAAAATCTCCAGTAGTCCCTGGCTGTTGTGTCAACCTGAAGGCTGCCAATCACCGATTGCTGTACAGACTCCCACAGTTTTATTTCAGGTAGATCTGTAAATTATGTTCATAGCGTTAGAGGAAGTTTTTTGAGAAAGATTTTACCAGGAAGGATTCATTGAGATTTCTCTCATTTTCCAGTATGTTCTGGGTGGCGCGTATGTACTGTTGTCTTGCCCAAGGATGCTTACTGGAGAGGTGCTATTGCTGGGCCTGTGTCTGCATGGTCACAGCAGTGAGGTTACCTCTACTCCACCCAGGCAGTACTGAGAGTATCCAAACTGAAACTCTTGGTCGCATGCATACTAGATATGCATGTACCCATTTGCTTCAGTCGTCTTGCTCAGTGTTTAACACATGTGCCAGTTGTCCATAGGGCTTGACATTGAGAAGCTTCGCTAGACAGCCAGGCAACCCAATTACTTCCTGTAGTTTGAAGCCTGGCCCCAGATCCAAACAGCAGGTGCCTGAAATGTAGCTGTTCCCTTCTAAAAGATTCATTGTTTGAGCAGGGCAAAGATTAACAAAGTTGGGCCACTTCAGTCGTGTCCTTTGAATAGCTAAACCTGATTATTCTGCATTTCCTGACACTGTCCAAGGACCCCCATTACCAAGGAACACTTCTGGGTGATAGGAGATCAAGCCAAACACCATGAGATCAAGCCAAACACCATGAGATAAAGGAATAGTCTCTTGGATGCTTTAACCCCTTCACTGCTGAGTCATTTCACCCATGTGCGGAGGCAATTTTGACCATTGTGCTCAATGCTTAAAACGAGATTTGAAGTCATGTTAGGACTCAATTTATATATCCTTGTTTTCAGCAGATTCATAATCTAGGTATAGATTAAAAAGTGGAGAAATGTGAATTTCCAGATGTCAATCATTTACAGGGTGTATTTCGCCTTCCACATTTTATCATCCAAACCTTTGGATATATTCCATGGGGTACTGGTTAAATTTAACAATGAGAACCCATTACTGTGGTTTTCTGAGAAAATATGCTAGTCAAACTAAAACTGAAATTAAGTGTGAAACAAGGGAATGTAGTGCAGCATAAACTGTTCACTTTGCAGTTTAAAAAAAAAAATCATTTTTATATTACACATAACCTGGCCATGCTTGTCCTCAGGACCTGCCAGCAGCCAGGTTTGCAAGAACATGTGATATTGCAGTATATCATCTGCATTTCTTTTAGGCTGTCCCAAGGATAGGTTTGGGAAACCCTGTTCTGGGGTGGGGGTGCACCTGAAAATGACAGTGCCAGAAGGGGTCCCGTGGAACAGTCTGACTCCAAGGAAGTCAGGCCACCGCAGGACCCTGACTCAAGAGGCAAGAACGTTCAGCTTGGCTGTGGAAGCCTCAGGACGTTCCCCACCTCGTTCACAGCCAAGGGGTTAAAGCAGTGGTTCCCAACAGGCCAGATTTTAAAGATTACCTTGGAAATGCAGATTGAATCCTGCAATCACTGAGTAGCAATTCAGATCACATGTGCGGTGCTTCAAATAGGTGGACTAGGGTTGGGAACCAGCACTGGATCGTCCCATAATCTTTTTTTCTAATTTAATAGGTTTATCAAAAATAGCTAAAATTATCAGTACAAAATTCGCAAGTCAAGGAATTCAAACTAAGATATTTAAGAATTTGTTCATTATGTGCCAAAACACACACGTTTTTAGAATGATGGGTTTAACAAGTGCAGGAAATACATTTGAAACCCCAAAGACAGTGGGGATGTACAAAACATAACTTGTTGCAATAGAGGGTTGTGTTTTCTAATGCTGCAATTTAATGCCTTTGGATAAGCATTTACACTGTTGGCAAATGCATCCGTCTTTAAGATTCCCATAGGCTTTAACAGTGAAGAAATTAGAATACACCCCACATCTTAATTCTGAACACGGAGCAGCTACCAGAAGCTCAAAATTACATGGATACGCTTGGGAAACCCAGACCACCTAAAAAAAGACAAAGTAATGTGCAGAAGAAACAGTAATGGATACTGGTGCCTGATGAGAGCCTGGCATTAACCCCATTCATATATAAACCATTACACCAGAAACGTACAAGTCTGTTTAGTGACCGGAGCCTGGTCTGTACCCATAGAAATATTAAGTAGACAATACCAAAAACTGGTCTCTGGAAATCTTCGCCAACTAGCAATAAAGCATCAACTGTGCACAGTAAGCATTTCCTAAATGGCTCTGTGGGATCACTCTGCAAGCTCCTGAACAAAACTTGCACCAAGTATTTAGCCTGCATGGGAGGGGGGACCAACACGCACATCGTTCACAAAGTATAGGCTCTGCTCACTAGAGAGGGGACCAAATAAAAATAGAGCGAAGATTTAGACTTTCAGGACCTCCACAATTGTGGATATTCACCCTCAAGTACTTAACCCAGCACGTCCCCTTGTTTACACGTGTAGATTTCGTAAACTACAACTTTTCCTATACATTGCTCACCTTGGAATAAAGTGACCAAGATTAGAGGATATAGAAGTAGTGAAGCCTAACTCTAGAAACCGTAAATGTGCACCATAACAGCATCAGATCTCCAAACATTACATCCCCTCCTAGGTAACAGTCACCTGCAGATATTAAAAGGGCTCAGGTCCATTTCAGCTGCAAATGAACATTCAAAACGAATAACCCTGAATTAGCCAGGCATGGAGAAGGAAAGCCCTTCTGTCCTGGAGTAGCAAGCATCACTAAGCCAGGAGTGAAGATCAAGCAAAAGCTAACTTTTATTTTGGGGAAAAAAAATATATATATCTCTAACAGTTAATATGCATCATAAACAGAGCACATTAACCTAGAACCAAGGAGACCACATTTGTGTCTGGCATCACAAACAACATTGTGCAAATAAAAGACACCATTGCTATAAACCAATATTATTATTGCTAAAAAAAAAAAAACCTACAAATTAAACTACAGTGACACATGTACTTCACTGCAAATGACACAGTTGTGTTAAATTGTTGGGCTTGTTTAAGGGAAGGTTCCTGCTATTTCTTTCCTCTAGGAGGGCTCAAAGTAGTCTGCATCACTAACCCTGCCCAGGTGTTACCTAATCAGTTAATTGTAAAAATCAGGTGTCAGCCGCCTGGTGGAAGTCATCTTCCTAAAGTACTACTAGCTGGACTTTAATTGTGACCTCCATAGAGAAAATCCTTTTTTTTTTTCTTTCTAATTGTAATCATTTGAAAGTACTTCTCCAAAGGAATTAAATCAAAGCCTAAATTCCTAGGTTTTTTTAAGTCAGGTGTTTTTTTTTTCTTTTTAAATAAATTGTGAAAGCTATAATAAAGTGTAATGCTCTGCATTTTCTTTGCTGATATATATATATACACATATAACGAGTATAGCAGTCTGTAGTGATACCTTTTTTATTGGACTAACGTTACATTTAAAGTACAAGCTTTTGAGAGGATTCCTCCCTTCGTCAGGTATAGAAGCTTACTGTTCTGATCTGGGCTAACACGGCCTACCTAATCTACAATACCTATATACATATACAAGGATTGTGGTGGAGGACAAAAAGTGAGATAAAAAGCCTCCGCTATAATAAATGTGTTTATTATTGCAGAAGCCACTTGCACATCACAGCAATTCGATGAATTGCATCCCAGAGCTCCTGTGCCACATTCCCCATACGCAGCAAGGAATTCTGGGTAGGATATGCAAATGACATCTGTCTCACTTTTATGCATCCTGGGTGTGTAATAAACACTATGTATACGGTATATATACACCCATATATGTCATTATATAATACATTTGGGAACAGGTACTCTTTATGGAATGAAATAGTAAAATACAATGCCTAGTGATGGTAATTATGCTTTATTTTACATATATTAGTAATCTAAAGGCTGCCCAGGTTTTATGGGAAATGTCCTATGTAAGCATTTGTCATCTGGGTCATCATCGCTATATATCAGCTTCATTCAACAGAGTGCTTGTTTAAATCTTCGAATCGAATCGCCGCTTAAGGCTAGGGTCAGACTAACGCATTTTTCACGTTGTCCGTGAAAAAGTGCGTTCGAACGAATGGACGTATTTTTTCACGGAATACGCGATAGCGGTCATACGATGCGCAGTTTCATCCGTGATTTTGTACGGATCATCAATAAAACACTTTTTGGGTCTGGACGTTATGTTGGCCGGACGTGTGCAGCGTCTGACGTCTCCTAATCACGCACACACGCCGCTAGCGGACGCAGCGCACTCTGTACGTCAGTACTAGTGGTTTCACGTTCTCGAAAAAATGCGTTTGTTTGCCGCTTGCGTTGCGCAGCCGCACTTTTGTGCGACCGTACTTCGTATATTGGCCGTCATTGCCCGGCATCTGCTGCTAGCACGGCCGTGATTATGTGCGGCTGCACGCGCGTTCGCACTGCCTCAGTCTGACCCTAGCCTAAATTTGAGAAGTAATAATGGAATCCCAATCCAGCTGTTTGCGGTTTTATGAGTATCCACCAAAATAAACATCCTGGAAAGCATTATGTTGATACAGACATGATACAGGTGTTTGCAAATAAAAAAAATAGTAAGTTTAGCAACATAACTGAGTAGGAGCACTTATTAGTCTCGCAAGATACTTGTAGATGTTGTAAAAGTGATTTATATTTGTTACTCTGGTAATGTTGCAGAAACACAACATTTGTAACAAAAAAAGTTCTTCTTATAAATACTTAAGGGGTTATTCAGAAACCACCAAAATGTCAATGAAATTTCGGTGCTTTCTGGTAAGCGCACTTCGACAATTCCACTTTGCCAATCATTGAAGTGTGTCGAACCTGGAGCCGCCGAAGTCCACCGAACAGAACGCCGTACTGACCATCAAATGCCGCTGAAGACCGCTGAACGGACAGCTGAAGACTGCCGAACAGACTGCAGAAAAAAAAACCTCTGCTAGTCTTCTAATAGGTATTTAAACCAATAAGAAAAAAATGCATGAAATGTGTCTAAATAATAAAAAAGGTCCTATAAAGGTCTAAAAAAATTGGGAATCAAAAATTTCATCTAAAAAACATAAAACATACATAAAGGTTAAAAAAAAGACGGTTTGCTGAAAATGAAAAGAATAGACCGTTGAATAAAAAAAATATAAAAACAATAATATTTCTTAACATTGAATTCTATGGGATTTGTCAATTTAACCCTTTCGCTGCTGAGCCATTTCACGCCTGTGTGCTGAGCTCATTTTTACCACTTTTGCTCATCATGTTTAAAAGCGTTTTGAATCCACGTTTTATTATATCACGCAGACATATTATATATCGTTCTTTCCGGCAGACTCGGCAGATTCATAATATGTCATTATTATATGTATACATCATAACCTGCCTGTATATTATAACAACAAATGCAATAAAATTAGAATTTTCAATAGTTTACAGCGTGTAAAGTGTTTTTTTTTCTCTTTTTATCATGCAAGCATTTGCAAATACATTTTCTATGGGTTGTGCTTGTTAAAAAAAATTGAAATGGGGACCGTTACATTTTTTTTGGGGGGAAATTCTGTGGTTTTTTGCAAATGCCCTCCATAGAAAAAATCATTATTGCAGCATCATTGTTCACGTTATAATTGAAATGGGAACAATATTGCTGCATTAATAAAACAAAAACAATTTTTTTACATTTTACATGGTCATGTTTGATATCTTTGGAAAGGCCATGCTCTGGCCGTTCCAACGATATCAAACATTAATCCCTAGCTGCCATGGATCGGGAGATATGAAGTTCATTGGACGCTCAGCGCGTCCATAGCATAGGAGAACCACGCGCGTCCTTAGCAGCCAAGTGGTTAAGCCTGTCGAACTGTATCACTGAAAATCAGGGCATTTCACTGACACTTTGGTGCACTTCGGCGTTCTGTGAATAGATTAACCATTGCTTCTATATGGGACAATTTCGCTGCTGATGAAGATCACTGAAGGTCGTTGATCTGCGGCAAACTGCACCGTATTTCGCTGTCAATTCTCCAGTATTTGGTGAATTGACAGCTCAGTGAATAGACGAACTGCCACGAAATTGCACCATATGGTGAAACTCACCATTCGATGCAATTCATTGGCAATTTTGTTGCTTATTTAATAACCCCTTTAAAGTTTTGAGTGCTAATACCTTAACCGTCGATTCAATGAACCGTACCTATTGTGACAGGAGAACTAGAAACTACATATCATTTACTTAAAATGTGATAGTTCAAAATTACTGAGAAAGTTAGTCTACGTTTAGAAGACATTTCAGTGTCAATAGTAAATGAGGGACAGCATTTTGGGGCTTCTTGAAAAATTCATATTGCCCAGAGTAAAAAACAGAACATTTTTTGTCAACTCTGTACAACTTTTATTGATGAATATAATACCAGTACATTCAGAGTATTAGTATTCATACAGTTTCAGGGGTGAGTGGCCAGGTTATAGCCTGGGGTATAAACAAATGGTCCCTTTGTCATTGATTCAAATTATAAATCCCAATCTTTCTTTGTTACTTTATGCAAACATTTTAAAGTAATAATGGAAAAACAAACCGGATACAAAAAAACGAACTATAAACAGAATACATTGCGGTATATGCTTAAGTGATACTAACAAATCTCTTCTAACTTCCCAATAAATAGTAAAGTAACCCCTTGGAAACCTCTCTCCTGCAGGTCACCCAGTTATCCTCATGCTGCATTTAATAAGCAGAAGAAAAGTGCATTGTGTCCCTCCGCCTCTCTATTTTAGTGGAAATCGGAGAATTACACAATTCTCTCTATTGTTTTTATTCAAATAATCTTGTTTTGTATTAAAAGAGTAAAAGAATGATAAACATTTCTAAAGTCAAATGCTTCCTCTGTTCATGGGAGCGGTTCTGTTTGCGGTTTTGTAATTACATTTTTGACTGCTGTGCCTAAAGGACACGCAGCTAGTTAAAGTTCCCATAGCTGCATTGGATATTTTTAATTTCTAGATTTTTTTTTCATTCATATTAGTATTAAGCAAAATAATTATCATTGTCACCTATGGTTTTAATAATTCATATAGTGGTTCTGTGTTTTTGCTTCGTCAGACTTTTTTTAATCAATATTCACTAATCATCTGGTAAGCATGTAATCCAGGGCTTGACAAATTTGCTTTTAATCTAGGAGCTAGGTACAAAAGTTAGGAGCCAACGTTTCAGCGAGGATTCGTATACAGTATACTTGATAAAGGCGAATCCTCGCTGAAACTTGGGAACCTTGCCTCTATATCTGGGAGTTGGTTTGTACTGACCCAAATTATGATTTTAGCTGTTTCTATTTATATTTCACTTTGTTACCTTTTTGCTGTTAGGTATTTTTTGTGCATGTGGTCTTGTGGCTACTTTTTTGGCTACTTCTAATATCAGTTTGGCCGCTCTGATATATGTATACTTATTATATTATTTGTGTTGTTAACATCTGTACATTGTGATATGATACTGTTTAATTTGTCAGATTTATAACTAGGCAGAGTAGGCATGTGCCTACAGGCGCCTGCCACAAGGGGGCGCCTTGCTCTGTAAATTATTTAGACCACTGTATCCCTGGAATCCTAAGGGCTAAAGGGACATATGAGGTATCTTTGGAAATGGCAGATTATGGCCTTTCCAGTGATACTGAATATAAAGATTTATGTAAAAATAAAATAAATAATATTATTAGTTTTTTTTTCTAATCTTAACCTTAATAAAAGTTGAAATTTGTGATAATTGTAACCACGATTGTCAATTGAAAATGTATCTCTTATTTTTACACTGAACAAGGTCAAATGAGGTGTCATTGGAAAGGTCAGAGTCTGGTCTTTACAATGATACCAAACACGACCAAGTACTGTGTAAAAAATAACAAATTGAAAACAAGTAAATGCTAAATAATTTTTTTTCTCTGTTCTACGGCAGAGGCAATATATGCTTTTACATATAAAACAAACCATGCCACTGCAACTCGACTAAGGCAACAGATTCTGCTCCTTCTTTGGATGTGAGTGCAGAGAGAAAATGTTTTCCAGTTTTTCAAAATGTTTTATTTTTTATTCTTTTAGTTTGCCCCAAAAAAAAAATTAAATGTCATTTTGTCACATTTTCTTTTTTTCTTCCTTTGTTTGGGGTGGCTCCACATTTCTGTGCCTACAGGCTCCTGAGATGCAAATGCCGAGTTTATATTTCCAATCTAGCATACCATAAACAGTGTTTCTGTTGAAGTCATCTAACATAGTTATTTGCTTATGTAGCGCTGTGTTAGTCTGGCTCTATGGACTGAGTTGATATTGCCACTAGGGGGAGCCAGAGTATAACGTATGAAAGTGACTATGCTGGACTTAAGAACTACACCTCCCAGAGACCTTTGCGAAGAGTACAGGAAGTGGGCGTGCTGGCGCCAGGAAGGACATCAGGAGCCTCGTGCAGGGCATGAGCAGAGCAGCTGAAAGAGTAAGACGCATACAGTACATTGTCTGGGATCACAACCAGGCCGGAGCGTGGATCGAGACGAATCCAGTGCTGGAGATCGGGGACGGAGTGTGCCTGATTGCATACCACATTTCGCTGAGTAGCTCGGAGGACAACCAGGTTCCAGAAGGACCTCAAGTAAGGAGGGCCGCGGATCGAACGGGAGTGAAGGCGGCGGATCGGTTCCTGTTGCGGAGATTCGGCATAGGAGGAGCAGATTCGTTGGCACCGGGTTCCAGTCGGCGGAGAGAGATCCTTTGGTAGAGCCATCGGTTCTGGACACAGTGTTCACCGGATGGGTGAGAGGCCTCAAGGCCCACAGTTCAGAGAAAGCGCACACTTGGTTGATTGCTTCAATTCACAGGGCCCCAACGTCGACTAGTCCAAGATATTTTTGTTCATTCACTGGCCAGCTGAATCTAGTACCCGGGTACCCTAAAACACCAATATATGAGTCTTTTTGAACGGGACTTAAACTCACTAACTAAGGGGTATTAACCGTTTCTTTTCCACCACGTGTTTTTCCCTCGTTGCGTTACCTCAGTTAAATCATTTCGTTCAAAGTATATGTGTATTCAATACCATTTTATTGCTCCAGTAAAGTATATAACTTAGAAAATCCACAACAGTGTGCTAGTGTATAGTGATTCCTAGTGCGGTGAGACTATCCTGGGTTTATTCAGCGGCTCCTCCGGGGGTGAGCGTATCTTCGCTTTAAGTAGCGTTTCTACTAGGGATGTGCATTTCGGAATTTTCACTAAATCTCCCGATTCGTGCATTCGGATTGGTCGATTTTACGAAAATTTTCAGATCCGAAAACAGCAGATCCAAACAAATTTTCGTGCCGAAACGAAAACTTTTCGGAATTTTCGAATGGACTAGAAGTGTGTAAAATCAAAATTCATTTTCGTTCCATTCGTGATTTCGGCTCCATTCCTGATTTCGGTTCCATTTCAGTAATTTCGAACATCGTATTTATATCGCTGAACGAGTCGAAACGAAAATTTACAAAATCCGAACGAACCGAACCGAACAAAAAATTGGTGCATAAGCCTAGTTTCTACTCTTATTTCTGCCAAAGTTTTTTACTAAGATTTGTAGATTTGTGTTTTATTTAAAGTGGGCTAGCATTGTTTTTACTGTTGTGTATATCTTGTTCAATGAAGATCATCATTTTAAAATTGGCAGCAGTATAGTCTCTGTTGTTGTAAGCAATGGGGGAACAACGTTAACCCCTTGCCGACGTATGTAAGTCCGATCGGGAAGTCTCCCTTAGACCCGCGGATGTACGTACGTCAGGGTCTCCTAAACTCCCACCCTCCCAAAACTCACCTCCCTCCCTCACTGGGCTCCTGCGGCAGACTGGCAGGCCAGAAGCCTGCCCTGCCTTTTCAGGGGGCCCAGCAGGCGCGATGACATCATCACGGTGCGTGATGACGTCAACGCCAGGCGCCCACCGGTGCCTGCAGTAAAAATTAGGAAGGGGAGGTGGGGCTCCTTTGGAGCCCTCTATCTTCCCAACGGTTTCAGTTTAAAAAAAAAAAAATTGCACCGCTGGAAAGGGGAGAGTCTCCCCTTTTCAGCAGTGTATCCCATTAATCGTTTCGTTGCTGGATCCCGATTCAATCCCGGAGGTGGCTGACATCTTGGATGTCGGCCAAACCTCCGGGTCACCTCCCACCCACTGACATCCTCACCATATGTGTGAGGATGTCAGTAGGACAGTTAACCCTTTCCCTGTGGAGGACGTGTGGGGAACGTCCTCATTGACTCCGGCTATATGCAAGGGACGTTTCCGACACGTCCTCCGCTTGCGGGAGCCCCCAGAGAGATACTCACCTTTCTTCAAAATTTTTTTAAAATTTGAATTTTTAATCATTTACAGCAGCATTTCCCAAACCTGTCCTCGGGACCCTCAAACAGGCCAGATTTTGCAGATCACCTTGGGGAAATGCAGACTGAATTCTGCAATCACTGAGCATCAATAATATCATCTGTGCTGTGCTTCAGATATCTGGAAAACCTGGCAAGGCAGAGGGTCCTGAGGACAGGTTTGGGAAACACTGATCTACAGCGTGTAAAGTGTGTTTTTTTCACATTTTATCATGCGAGTTTTTGAGTTTATATTTTCTATGGGCTGCGCTTGTTAAAAAAATTATAAATGGGGACCGGTACATTTTTTTTGTGGGGAATTACTTGATTTTTAGGAAACGCACCCCATAGAAAAAATCATTAGTGCAGCATCATTGTTCACATTATAATTGAAATGGGAACAATATTGTTGCATTAATAAAAAAAACACACAAATAAGTTTACATGTTTGTTTTTTTTAAATTATTATTATTATTATTTTTACTTGAAACATGGTCATTCTCAGGCCTTTCAAATGATACCCTACATGATCTCCCTAGCTGCCACTGTACGGGAGATATGGGGGTTCAAAGGAACCCCATCTCCACCAGGGGATTTTCTTGGAATTATCCCCGGGCAGCTAGAAGTTCCCCGGGGCTAACTGACGTCATTGCGCCATGCGCAATGACATCAAGTGGCCAGGGGGGACCTGGAGGTGGGGCCATCTCCCGCCTTTGCAGGGGGGTCACCCGAAGATGACGTCATCAGGCATGGCGCCTGGGGAGGCGTGGGGGAAGCCCTTGAAACTCGCATCTGACTTCCTAGAAGTCAGAACGCCGCAGGACCCCGGACAGAGAGGTAAGTATCTCTCTGGGGGCTTCTGCTTGCGGAGGATGTGTGGGGAACATCCCCCGCATATAGTGGGAGTCAATGAGGACTTTCCCCACATGTCCTCCGCAGCCAATGGGTTAAATTTCAAAAAAGTGTGTTTTTTCCATTTTTAATCATAATTCATATTTTTGTTATAGTAAATTATACGATATGATGAAAATAATGGTATCTTTAGAAATCCATTTAATGGCGAGAACAACGGTATAGAATATGTGTGGGTTCCATAAACGAGTAGGAGGAAAATTAGACCTAAACACAAACAGCGCAGAAGCGTAAAAACAGCAGCGGGCATTTTCGGACAGATTTTCGTAAAACCGCCCGGTCACTAAGGGGCTAAACAGAAAATAGCCGCAGCTGACTCCTTCTACGGAAGAATAACTGCGGTACTGTTAATCACCTTGTTTGCAGCAACTTCCCCTGCGGCATTGAATTTTGTTTCCCAAGGAAGTTGAAACTCCCCATAATTGCAACAACTGCTATGTTTACTGTTGCTTGCAAACAAGAGTGGCTAGTGCATAACCCATATGGGCAAATTGGGCATGTAAGTAATGCTATTGCAAACATTTCTACAAAATATTCCTATGACGTGAAACCATTGTTTTAAAACATGACATCCCATGTATTTGATCAGGAACTCCTCACAGTTTTTTCTCTTACTGCATGATAGCTCAAAAGAATTCAATCAGAGAAAGGGTATCATTTGGCATATGACTGGATTATTATGTTTTGCAGCAAATACAACACTGAAGAGTGTTCCACACCAAGTGAATTCTGTTTATGCACGACAGACTGCCATTCTCTAATGTATTATAAGCCTGAGGCTTCATTAAAGCGTATTTTGAATGGTTTCTTTCTCGCTTTTGTTTTACGGAGAACAAAAACAAGTTTATGAGAGTGCTGGTAGTGGTTTAAGTGGCCTGCCCTTCACTAAGGTTTTAGCTTCGATGGTACCATTACAGAAGAGACAATACCATAAGCATGAACTTGTTTTTGATCTCCAAGGTGTCTAGAGGGTAATCCAGACATGGACATCTTGCTCAAGGTGCCTACAATGGTATCAGCTATACCCTCTTGACATGGCCTAAGTAGGCCAAAATTATCACAGGGTGGGCTTCTGCAGTGAGGGGGCAACCGGTGGGGGGGGCACGATTGTGCGGCTACTCCGGGCGCATGGATGGGGATGAGCATCTGAAAACGAAGGCTGCTGTGCTTGTACACGGGGCATTGGCAATTTCATTGGCCCTGACCCTCCTTCTCACTGCCTCGAAGGACCTCCCCTGTCCTTGCCTGGTGGCCTGAATAGGATAACTGTGTGTACCTCGCACGTCTGGCCCTGCCAGCATGACTGTGTCCTGCCCTCCCATCCTTACTATGCCCCTCATGTCTTGCCCTCCCAACCTGAATGTGGCTCCCACGTACTACCAGCATCATGCAAAGTACAGTACAGGCTGCCAATAACTCCTAGCACACACATTTCACACAAGACATCCCTGCATAAACATTATGTATGCCTGGGAGTGATAAGAGTAGCAATGTAACTGATGCATGCAGGCTGCTGTGATGACTATATCAGACACATTGCAGTTCCTATCACATACAGGCATCCATACTGTATATGCAGGAATACCTAGGGTTGCCATCTGTACAATTTTCACCCGAACCGTAAGGGTTTTGAACCCTCTGTCCGGGTGTGTGATGAGCCTAGCTCCGGACATGCACATTTATTAGGAAATCAGGGGTGCACAGAGGGTGCCAGGCACCAAGCCCTGCATAGCCTGGCTCTTGAATCCATTCAGATGTGGGCTGGCTGCCCCTGCTCTCCTTTCACCAGGCCTAGCACCAAGGGGACAGACTGCAAAGCCAGCAGCTACACAATCTGCCTGTGTGTCTCCTGCGTGCTGGCCTGTCCCCTCCAGCCTGGCAGCAGCAGGTCCCGGCAGGCAGATAAAAAGGAAGGATTCCTCTTTCACACTATGGGCTCTATTACATTCTTCACGTAAACGTTAACACATGCGCAAAAACGCATTAACGCGAGGGGCAAAACCCTTCACTCAGAACGTCGTATTACAATGTCCGCACAAAAAATGCGCGTTAATGTCTACCGCTGGTGAACCTGCGCAAACCCTTTGCGAGCGTAATGTACGTTGCGCGTCCTATACTTAACATTGTGAGCGCAAATGCGTTTGTGCGCTGGTGCGTGGAAGGTATTACAATCGATGTGCAAATATTAACGGACAACGTTTGCGCGCATAATTTTAACGTCTTTTAAAAGCTGGTGGTAACGGCAAATCAAAACGTTCTGGCCGAAACCAAATACACCAGCCCAAAAAAAAAAAATACAGCAAAGTATAGTTACACATTATACACATACCCAAACAATAAAATGGAGAAGTTGTGCCTGTTTTTATTATTGCTGCAGCATATATACTCTGATTTTGACAGGCGCAAAAACTGAACGGGAGACCATTGTGGTTCTTAATTCAGATTGGCTGAATCGCGTGAAAAAACTGTCTGCCCGACGATTTCTGCGCGCAACGTTAATGTGCGCGCGTTTTTGCGCGTCTTCTATACGCATGTTATTTTTTGACAGATGAAAAAATGCACTCAGATTGTAATACCAGCGTTAATTTACGCGCGTTAACGTTTAACGCTGCGTGCAATAGCGCTACGCGTGTCGCAAATTTTGTTCTGCCACGTGCGACTGTAACTCTCGCTACACCACTGGGATCCTGTTTCTCTCATGTAGACTCTTCATTGGCATTTCAGTTCTGGCGTGCCTTTTTGGGTGATCGCAGTCTGAATTGCATATGGTTTTGTCTTCTCTGTAATAGAATCATCAAGGTAAACATTGAGACCCAGGCAGGCCCCTTATTCTTCTGCCTATGCTCAGCGCTCTCTTAAACTTGCTTTTGTTCTCATTTGTAAAAGGTAAATTAACTTGTTTGGTTTATATTAAAGTGTTAAAAGAATGATAAACAATTGTAGCGGCAGGTTCTTGTTTTACTCCCTTGTCTATGGAAGTGGTTCTTTTCTGGTTTGCACTTAAAACTTTGTTTGTGAAACTGTATATACAGGTCTGTTCAAAGAAAGGTGAAACTCAGGAGAATGACTGGGGAAGTGAAAATCCTAGGTCAAAACAGGTGAAAATCCTAGGCCATTTATCTTACTTTCCAAATCGGCTATTTGGTCTAGATTGTTCTCTTCTCTTGCCAGTTCTCCCGGTTTTCACCTTTCTCTGAATAACCCTGATAGTTTTGTCCTTAAGTACATTCTATCCAATGTATTCACTGATTACATAATTAATCACCAGTTGTGAGTGACTGGAGTCTGGTTAAAGGGTTCTAACACGTGCACTTTTATTTCTGTTTTTTACATATGTATATATGTTTCTATCCTGTTTCTGTTTATCTATCTTTCACAGATACAAACCCCCAAATACACACAGACAGAACAGACAAGAAACACACAAATACATTGACACACAAAAACACTGAGAGCGAAACTGAAAACCACATAGAGATATTACCATAGACTGTGACACACACAGAGAAAATGACAGGGAAACACAGACACTATGACAGACACTGAAAGAAATAATGACAGCAACAGTGACACGGATGGACAGAAATACACAGAAACTGAGGCACAGAGAATCAGACAGAGGTGTTTACATACACACCAACAATGACAGAGACACAGACAAACATTGACAAACAGAGAGAGGCGCACTGAATATGACACAGACAATGACAGACACACTGACAATGACAGAGACACAGATAAAAACATTGACAGAAACACACAGGAATACAGACAGAGACAATGACAAATACATATATACACATTTCTGATACTGAACCCCCAATGCCTCTGCATACCACTCCGCAACCCGGCCGGATCTCATTCGCGCCCTGTCTCCATCGGGCCTTTGGACTCCTGGACCAGATAACACCATCGGTACTTAGCAACGCTGGTGTCATTTCTTAGCGCCTCGCCAGGATTACAAATGGACCTGCTGAGAAAGTTGCCCCATTGTAATAAGGGTGTTAAATGGCAGACGCTAATGAAAAATGGCAGACGCTCAGGTTTTCCATTAATGTCTGCCATTTAACACCAACATTGGAACAGGTCCCTTTATGTATTGAAAAAAGCATTGCAAAGATTTACTAGAAAGAGAGTTCTTAATATTGGATTTTGCTTTACTCTTTTCTATGAATTTATGAAAATGGGCAGCACGAGACTTTATTACATTTTTTCATGCCATTGTTTGGGCTGTGCTGCATGAAAGTCAAAACAGTCTTCTGGAGTTAAGCTGTTATTTTATCTTCTTATATATTATTTTTAATGGTTAAATGTGTACTAACTGCCTTGTGATTGGTTTGCTGATTGCACCATTCTTTATTAAAACCTGCTGAAGAAAAAAATAAGAT
The DNA here is from genome assembly GCA_009667805.1 of Leptobrachium leishanense. Taxonomy (NCBI): domain Eukaryota; kingdom Metazoa; phylum Chordata; class Amphibia; order Anura; family Megophryidae; genus Leptobrachium; species Leptobrachium leishanense. The sequence goes on along the minus strand of CM019067.1, from coordinate 125,322,079 downwards.
ATACAAACACCCAATATTAATCTGATCCAGAGGATCAAGTCAAGGTCTCCAATTCTGGAGAAGAGTTGCCCTTCATTTAATATCAGAATATTAGAGTGTCATGAGCAAAAGAGACTGAAAAGAGCCACCAGTTTGATGTATTTATGGAGACATTTTGTTCTGTCAATGTTTGCAATACCCTATTAGTTTGCACACTATTAGTTCCCATTGTTATTATTATTATTATTATTTTCGTCATAAATGATATGGCGCCAATAGTTTCCACAGCACTTTACAATAACCAAAGGGAACGAGATACAGATAAACGGACATAGGATAGAAGCAAGAGGTGTAGAGGGCCCTGCTCATAGGAGCTTACAGTCTAGAGGGATTAGGGTTGAGGAAGACAAGGGGAATTTTACTGGACGGTAGGATCATTAGTGCCAGTGGTTTGGAAATGGTGGGGCCATAGAAGCAGCTTCAATCACGTGTGAGTATGTGAGCAGAGGGATGAGTTGCATCAGTGGTGTGGTATGCTAATCTGAAGAGATGGGTTTTGAGGGATTTCTTGAAGGCCTGAAGATTAGGGGAGAGTTTGATAGGGCGAGGCAAGTCAATCCACAGGACCGGAGCTGCCATTGAGAAGTCTTGGAGGTGAGAATTGGCCGTGTGTGTGTAGACTGATGACAGGTGGAGATCGCCCACCGACCGGAGTTGTCTAGACGGGACGTGTTTGCGTATAACAGAGAACATGTAGGGAGGGGTTGAGTTATTGAGCGATTTGAACGTTAGCGTCAGTATTTTAAACTGTATCCTGGAACATACAGGAAGCCAATGGAGGTTCTGGCAGAGTAGAGAGGTATGCGAGGTGCGCCTGGTGAGAAAAATAAGCCTGGTACCTGCATTCATTACAGATTACAAAGGGGCAATACGGGAGTTGGGGAGGCCAATAAGGAGCGAGTTGCAGTCGCGAAATGACGAGAGCATGAACCAGCACCTTCGAAGTATCTTGTGTCAAGGGTGAACACGGGCGACGTTCAAGAGTTGATAGTAACAGGATTTGGTCAATGTCTTGGCGTGGGGAGAGAATGTTAGGTCAGAAATGAAAGTGACTCCAAGGCAGCGAGCTTGAGGCGTTGGACTAATGAGCATTCCATTTACTCGTAGAGAAGATAAGTGGCACTGGCTGGTTTTTCTTGGAGGGAGGAACAACGAGAATTTCGGTTAATAGTGTTTATGGATTGTTGTAAGCTTTTAGATGCATATGTTAATTTCATATTTTAAGATGCCTGCAGCTCTGGAAGTTGAAAGTTTTCTGCCTGAGGGAGTTAAAACCAGAAATGTCTACTGGAAGCCAATATAATCATTACTTATATTTTGCCTTTGAAATTAAATTATGTTTGTAATGGTAAGTTACATAATGCAAGTATATAAGGCACAATTAAAGAGGCAACCAAAAAAATCCATACTTTATGATATCACATTAAATAAATAAATACATGGTGATCTCAATATGATCAGAAAAACAAGGCATTAAATATAGCATATATATTGAAGTAATAGATTGCGATTTGATCTTGTATATAGGCTAGTGTCGATGTTTACTGTGACTGTTCATGTACTAGAGATTGCATTTGTGATCATATGAAAATAGTTATTTATTGCTAGTTGTGATATTTTATTGTGCTAAAGTATATCCATACTTTTTAAACATGTAACTTTTTTAGTTACTTTATAGGCTACTTCTTTAATTGTCTTATATACTTGTTTTATGATTTGGGGTTCTGGTAGAAATCTCATAATCAGATTGGTGTTTTATGGTGGTTCTGTTTGTATATACTGTAATTCTTTTCATTTCTTGGTTTGGGCATGTATATTTTTTGTAGTTTTCTGCAGCTGGTTATAGACACTGGAGTGCAAAATAGGTTAACGCTGCCCTATACAGTTTCATGACATACGACTTTAAACCCAACCATTTTCCACGAGTGTAAAGATGATCTCTTCCTAATGTAGCAAGCCATATATCACTCTGAAGGTTCTATATAGGAAGCTTTTTCAGTTTATGATAATGTGCAGGGTCATGTAACATTGTATTAATGTTATGTTTCAGACAGTAAAGATGCCATCTGTGAGGTGTAGATACTATTTATTCAGTCAAAAATATATACGCCCTATGAATATTTTTTTTGTAGTATACAGTTGAATGCCATTTGTTGCAGCTACCTTTAAAGATAGATTATGGAAATACATGAAATTGCCAGTAATCTGAAGACCTGGATGTTAAAGGTCTTTATTTTAAATACAAAGTACATGACGGGGGAAATCAATGACATGAATTCCATTTTGCCATAGGCAAAAACAATATTGTTGCTATGACATATTGATGGAATTATAATTGAGAATTGTGAAATGCGCAATTTATGACCCACACAGAAAACGGCATTAAACATTGTGGGCCAGATTCCAAGAGTCCTATCCTACAGCTGATGTTAAGATAACTACTGGATATGTTACACATAATGTCTCCAGAAGTTATCTTAATGCCAGGAATTGCTATTCCACTCTTGCCCCAAGCTGTGCGGCTCGAGCATAGCGCATCCCTACTGTTTTGTTTCCTATACTTTGTATACAGGGTTGACATTAGAAATCTTGGGGCCCCCCTTCCCACCGGTTGGGCCCCTACCGGTCGGGCCCCCCTTCCCACATTTGGCTATTTCCATAAAATAATTAAAACATTTAACATTGTTTTCTGTTTACCTTATTTTAAAAAGAGTTGGTGAAATCCCTGGTGAATAAAATGTGTTTCCTGGTAGGAAAGTGTTCGCTTTGCGCCTCTGCCTGGTGCAGCAGACCATACTAATAGCTCCGTCAGTAATTGGCCAGAGTGCTGTTACCGACCCCGGATGCCCAGGCCCACTGGAAAATTTCCTGGTATCCTGATAGTTCAGTCCAGTCCAGTTTGGCTTAGAGGGGCCCTTACATGCATTTTGACAAGTGACACAGTGTTTGGTAAGGACCAGGGCCCCATTCAACTTCTGGGCCCCTGAACATATCATGGACTGTCACACCCTGATGGCTGCCCTGTTTGTATAGGAGGCATTAATTTGTGCCTGGGACTAGAAAAATTAGCCATTCTAAGGCAACTTGTTCTGTCATGCAGCTGGTATTTCTCAAAGAAATACCAGGTCCTAAAATTTTGTGTTAAGTGATTTTTGCATATGCTTGTGCAGATTATTTTACTTACCGTCTCTGTTTTTGCGTAAATTGTAGAATAGGGCCCAGAGTCAGGTGTAAATTTAATCAGAGCTGTTATAAACTTACTAAATCCATTCAAGTCTATAGCGTCCAATGCAGCCATTAAACACATTCTAAATAGAACCTTAAATAGTGTGCTGCTAATGGATAAAGGTCAAGTTATAGATTAGTGAGCCTCTAATTAACGGCTCGTTTGGAATACAGCCCTCGTAATCTAGCTTTGTGTTTCAGAGGGAGCTTTACTGGTGCCCTCCTGGCTTTTAAATGTTACTTTTTAACATAAATAGAACAAACTTGGCTTCTTAAAGTAATTGGGGTAAGAATAGACTGTCAGTAGTGCTTGTAGATTGTGAAAAAAGCACATGCTCGAGATAGAAAGTTATAATAAAACCCACACTTTTCTTGGGAATACGTGTATTACTGTAGACCTCTATCTCAGTTCAGAAGGTTCCTCCTCTCATTTTATAAAATGATTGAGTTCAACGTGTAGTTCAATGTCCATTTAACTTTAATCACTTTCATTTTAATTTCATATACAAGTCATTCTGATTCTCCGTTCGACCTCTATATTGTCGGTTAGGAAAATAATATTGGCTAGACTTTCTAGGTTTTATTTGTGGCAAAACTGTTTGCACCCTGTCAAAAAAAATATTAACCTTTACCTAACCGTGCTGCTAGATAAAAAAATATAATACTGCATGAATTATTATGCTTTTATTTAACCCAGGAATAAAGATACCAAGTGTTCAGCCTGAGGGAAAACCTCCAGTCAAGTTGACATTTTAACCCCTTCCTTTAAATCTATTCTTTTGAGCATTCCAATGTTTTTTTTTTACGTTAATGTACGTAGAAATCAGCAATTACAATTCCTGTTTTCCCAGAGAAAACTTTATAAGAGCAATAGAGGGAAAGAAAACCTTCTTCTTCCCTCCTACTTCTTAGAGAACAAAAAATCCATCAAATTAACACATCAATGAGTTGATTGTAATCTCCAGGGTTCAGTGTAGCACTTTCCAGCCCCTCAGATAGGAGTCCAGCATGATTTATCAATGCAAACCTAATAGCATCAATATGAATCTAACTAAAAATCAATATTTCATTACCAAATTGTTAGTGAGAATGAAGAAAAATTGCCAGAGTCAGAGCATTCTCCAGGGTAGGAGCATCTGGAGTTCAATGTGACAAGATGAGTGATGCATGACTCCGGGCCCATGGAAGGACACTAAGAGGACAGGCCACAACGAAGGCCTGAGACATCGTGAAAGCTGTCTTCCTTTTTTTTATTTTTTTATTTTAAGCTTTCTATATATCCTTACAAGGAAAACAACAGCGCAGAAGCATTGATGGAATATGGCTCTCCCTGTATTGAATCTGATGTAATACAGTAGAATTTATGTATTTAAATCGATAATTACTCTTCCGAAAGCAATGGCTTCTCTTCTCGTGATCACTGAAAAATGGGCATTCGTATGACAGATCTCAAACTTGGACAACAAAGTTTTGTTGTTGTCAATTCTCAGCTAATGGTTCTTTCTATGCGCGCTTGTTGTTGTCCTCAAATTAATATCCTATATTCAGCCACATATTAATTGCCTCAAATTAGAAAAACGCCCCCATCATAAATCACATTGAATGCTTCACATATCTAATAATAATTCAGTAGACCCGACTACCAGTATTACAATGATCTCGAGCACCATTCTGCACATTACAAAAGTCTTATGTACACTTGATTTAACCCTACGTAATACAGAGGGGTGAGCAGCACATTGTGGGTGCGGAGTTAACAAGATAGAGTCTTCAAATGCTTAATAAGATGTCTAGCTGTCAGTCTACATCACATTAAGGTTCAAAAGCAAAGGGTGATTTTCATGCACAATCGGTATTGTGTTTTCCTCGGTAATGCATATTACATACCTAAAAACAGCTACACATATATATATATAATCAGGAAAAGAAAAAAAATGATTTAATATCACCAAACCCATAGATGTAATATTGAGGTTGCCCAGATGGGGGTGTATTTGTTATGACAAATTTCAATCTGTTCTTTCTGAAATGTCATCAACAGCATATGCTGTTATATTTCCTTTTTTCCCGCTAACATCTCGGTAAGTGGAAGAGGTGTAAACAAGATATTTCATTTATAAAACACTAATAGGTTTAAAATCCTAGACACTGCAAGGTTTTGCATAACATGAGTATATTAAGCTTGTAGGAGGTATTGCCTGCATGCAATGATATTTACTAATTATTTTTACAGTAGCGTATGTTTAATTTTTATACTTTGCTGTGTACATGAAATAGAGAGATGTGAGCTCACGAGTAATATACAATGTACAGGAGAAACTTGCAATGCTGGAAAAAAACCTCAATTTCAGCTGGCGTTCAGATGTCTTATTTTGTTGCTTGGCTGAAATTCCGCTAATTGGTTGTCAACATCTGACCACAGTTTACTGTTGCATAATTTATTATTGTAATGTATAAATGTTACATTTTACAAAATGAGAGGCAAAGTTGGACCACAATACACAGGAAACCTATACATGCCCGATTCCAACATAGCCATGAATAGTGGCTCGGAAATGTTAAAATCCCGCACCAGTTGTTTTCCATTTGCAGACCTCTATTAACGGCTGTATTCTTCTGTCCTTTTTACAATCGTAAATGTGGTCGTGTAAAACTATTCAACAGTATTTTCGTCGAATGAAAAAGAGGCTCATATTTGGACGCATCCAGATTTGATGCTGTTCAAATTAATGCAATTAATTAAACATGCAGATCTTGAATTTATTAATTTGATTAGTTTAAATAAATAATAATATTTTAATAATTTATTAGGTAATAATAAAAAAATTAAGTAATAGTTGGGAAGCAAATAATAGTAAAAAAAATTATATTTTAAAATAATTTATGTAGAATCCGCATTTACAGTAAAAACGTGCATCCCCCTGCAAAGTTATTTAATTCCCGCAAGGCCGGAGATCATAATTTACGCCTTTAGAGTCATAACGCGCATGTCTGCAAGTTAATTATTTACTGTTACAGTAAATACGTTATAGTCATAGTTTCAATCTGCAAGTTACTAATTTAATATACCGCCTTTATATTTGCAACCAGAAAGTAACTGCTTAACCTCTTACTGTAGGGGACCTCCAGGCGGCAAGGTGTGCCTAAACGCGCTGGGCAAAAAAGCAAGATGGGACCCCGCACTTCAGAAGCAAGGACATATTTTACTTACAACAGCGACATTTTGGCTAAACACAAACAGGGTTATTAAAAGAGAGCCGATCTGACCCCTAAAGGTAACCGAACAGGCGAACACTGAAATTCAGCATTCGGTTACCTTTCTTGGCCATTCGGCTATTCTGAGAGCAGGCAGTTTGCCAAATGTTGGCAAATTGCCTGCACATACGGTGTCTGTTCGAGGGCAGTGGAATCCCCATAGAGAAGCAATGCTTCGTCTATTCAGAGAACACAAAACAGCAGGCCGAAATGCCCTGCTGTTCGGTGGTTTCATTCGACAGATTTATTCGGGCGATTCCCATAGGCTTCAATGTTAAAAATATTCCCATTTTTAATTCAATATCCAATAAACCATTTATTATCATATTCTGCAGTAAAAAGTCTCTTTACTTATAGATTTTTAAAGATCTTTTAGGCATTTTCTGGCCAAAAACTTTTAAAAAAAATTTTTAATCGTTTTTTTCTTTTTTCCGACCTTTTTATTATCATTCATTGAACCTTATATGTAAATTTCAGACATTTTTGTTCAGTAGTTTTTTGCAAACAGCGTTTTAATTTTCAAACTTTCAAGCAAACTGTTTATTGTTTTTTTTCAACTCATTCGTCTGCGTGTCGGCTTTTTCCGGCGTCTGCTCCGCACTGTGATTGGCAGCTAGTCAAGTTTCTCCGGCGTGTTCGGCGGGGTTAATCCAGCTGTTTCTGTGGGTTTCGATGAGTGTTCGGCGGGTTTTGCGGTGAGTGTTGCGGGTTTGTTCGGATGATATGTGAAAAAATTATTTTACACGCTATAGATGATGTGAAATTCAAATTTTATTGCATATTTTGATATATCATTCAAGCAGGGCATGACATAATCATCTAATAATGATATATTATGACTCTATACATCCTTTTTTCATAATATATAATTTGTCTGGGTCGTATAATAATATATGACTTCAAATTGTGTTCAAACATGATAAGCAAAAATGGTAAAAATGAGCTCAGCACACAGAGGTAAAATGGCGTAGCAGTGAAGGGGTTAAACAATTAAACTAGTACATCCCTCCTTTGGCCTGCTCATACAGCAGACACGTGTCGCACGTAATTGGCTGCTGTGGGACGGTCTGAACCAGGTCGTCCCACAGCAGCGAATGACGCGTGGAATATGCCAGCTAGTGGGCAGGACCGAGAAGGCCCATTAAAGTCAACAGGGTGTACTATGCCGCCCCGCGGCTTCAAGGCCCACCAGGGGGCAGCATAGTAGGCCCTGCAGCAGGAAAGGGTTAATAATATATTACAATATACTATATATATATACTTGCATCTGCAGACTGACATGTGAAGTAAACCAGTCAAAGAAAATCAGAGCAAAAGGAAATTCAAAAATGGTGACCAGACTGCTCAGACGCTACAGATCATGCAGAGAAATGGAGTGCATGCACAGTATTTCTATATCAGGTCCAGGGGAAAAAAAAAACACAAACGCAAGCTTAAAAAAAGATTTTTAAAGGAGAGAAAGGAAAAAACAATGCACTTAACAAAGCCCTAAAGTTAAAAAGGCAAACTTAATACGAATGTAACTCTAAAAACCTTCACAAAAACATGACATAACATTAATGAGGGCTAGTGAAAATTCCAAATCTAAAATTTTCTTTATGATGTAAATTGTGAAAAACATTGTTCAATGACTTCGTAATTTTTTTATAATTTAACTTCGTAAGGACCACTGACGTACATAGTACATCCTGGGGAAAATTCCCCTTAAGGATAAGGACCAAGGACATAATATGTATGTCACGGTCCTTTAACCTCCCTCCCTCCCTATACTCACCTTTCTGGCCGGGGTCCCACGCCAGACTGACTTCCTTGAAGCCAGCCCGACGTGTTTATGGGCCCCAGCCGTGCGCAATGACGTTATTTTACGGCATCCCCCAGTGCCTTTGAGGGAACCTGAAAGGGGGAGTCTTTTGGATCAGTCTCCCTCCCCAATGGCCGGAGCTAGAAAAAAAAAAGTTACCGCTGGAGAGGGCAGAGTCTGCCCTTTTCAGTGGTACCTCTCTTTAATCCCTTAGATGGCGAATTGCAATTTGCACCTGGAAGTGGCTGACATCTTGGATGTCCGCCAAGCCTCCGGGTCACCCCCCCCACCCACTGACATTGACGCCATATGTGCCAGGATGTCAGTCGGACAGTTAACCCACTAACTGCCAAGTAGAGATAGGGGATCCTTTGCAGGTAGAGGGTCAAGTTTGGTATCATTGCCTTTCCAATGATACCAAACATGACTAGGTTTGAAGTAAAATTAAAAAAGTGGGATTTTTTAAATAAAATAAAAAATTGTCTGGGTATAATAAAATAGGACTTCAAATCACGTTTAAATATGATGAGCATAAAAGGTCAAAATGAGCTCAGCACACAGAGGTGAAATTGTTCAGCAGTGAAGGGGTTAAAAATCAAAAAGAGGGGGGAGTGGCCAGCCACAGAGGTGGGCGGACGTGCTTTGGAGGAGCTCCACTTTCTCCTTTATGTTTAGCGGTTTTACTAGCGTTTTTCCCCTGTCCCACCTCGTTCCTGATGGCTCCTCTGCGGCGTATCGTAGGGTGGTGTGTTCTGGAGCCCTGTTTGCCCACTCTCTGGACCCTCGATCCACGGGCTAGCAGGGCTGACAGTGACCGGACGCCATTTTGGAGGCCTAGCAGACGGGAAGAGGCCTGACCTCGGCTCGCGGCATGCAGCTTCGGGATGGGGAAGAAGACCAAGACCAGTGGAGTGACAGAGAACCCTCCGGACATTCGGCTCTCGCTGAGTGGCACCTCGGAGCACAGATTGCTGCAACGAAAGCCTTTCGGTCCTGGTGAAGTGGAGCCACTGGAGACCAGTGCGTCTGGCCCCCCTCTGCCTTACAGCGGGTCCCGGCCGAGATGGGACTGCAGGCACTTCTTCTCAACTGCGGGCACTTCAGGCACAGGTGGGAAGTTTGCAGGCGGCTGTGGTGACTCTTGAGGCCCGTCATAGATGGCAAAACCTGAAGCTGCGAGGCGTGCCGGAGTCGGTACTGGACTCTACTCTGCTACAATACGTTATCCGCTTTGTATTGGCTGTTCTCTTGTCCCGTGTCGCTGTCCAGGATCCAGTGGTTTTGGCGGTCCAGTTGTGGAGGGCAGCCACGGCACCGGCTGGTGTCCCCCGCGACATCATTGTGGTTCTCAGAGATGCCCGCCTGAAGATGCTGTTGCTGGAAGCGACTCGTAACATTCCCGCAGTTTCCTTCGAGGGGACCTCTGTTGCGATCTACCAGGACCTCCCTTTTCTAGTTTTGGCTGCTAGACGCCTGTCTAAACTGGCCACTGCAATTCTGGGGCCCACTGTGTATGTTATAAGTGGGGGACACACGTCACCTTGCTGATCTCCAATGGAGATGGACACGTCTGAGCGAACATGGCGGAAGACACGATCGCCCATTTCCAGGCTCTGGGCATTGCCTCTGAAGCCCGAGCAGCGTGGCGAGCGAGTCGATGGTGGGATCACACCTCCCGGGAACCGGGCTGAGTGCACTATCTGTTCCCCCGGCTCGCACTTTTTTCCAATTTCTAGTTTTTCTTTTTGATGTGTTGGAGTGTTTTATTGGACATTTATATGTTTAAAGAGACTTCCCCCCCTTCTTCTTTATACCCCTTTTTCCCCCCTTATTTGCGATTGTATCCCACAATATCCTGCGGACTATCTTTTTCTGACTTTTCGGTATGGTTTTTACACCTTTTGTGACACTTATTGAGGTCGCTTTCTATTTGCGGATGTCATTTTGTCACCTCTTTCCCCACCTCATATTTTTACTATGCAACTGCTATACTAGCGATGGTGTACCCCCCTTTTTTTTATTGCCCATTTTTTGGGTTGTGTCAAGGCGTGCCACTGTGGCCGCTACCATGGCTCTGCCTGCCATACTTGGCCCATCAGTTCCCGGGCCTCGTGACACTTGTCTTCCATGGCCTCCTTTTGTCTTAAGGACTTCTGGGAGTGAGCCAGGAAAGTCACGCATTGGTCTTTTGCCCTCCTCCCTTGGGTTTTTGTTTTTTTTCCTCTTCTCTTGGGGGTCATCATCCTGTAGCCTACTGACTGCTATGTGCCCCCCCATCTTCTAATTTTTTCTTTTTCTGTGCTCCTGAGATGTTATTTGCTGCCTTCATGCCATTGTTGTTTCTCATGCCTTGGCCCTGAGTGGCCATTAACTTTTATGTGTTTTTCTGACAATCTCTTTCAATAAAAATTATTGAATAATAAAAGAAAAAAAATCTAAAATATGTAAAAATTGGGTATTTCTAACTTCAGGACAAAATTTGTAAACTATTTAGCCGGGGTCTTTTTTGGCGGTTGTGGATTTTGGGGATTAAATTTCGAGAAAGTGTGTGTGTTCCATTTTTTCCATCACATTTCAGATTTTTGTTTTACAGTAAACTATACGATATGATGGAAATAACAGTCTCTTTAGAAAGTCCATTTAATGTCGAGAAAAACGGTATATAATATGTGTGGGTTCCATAAACGAGTAAGGCTAGGGTCAGACGAATGCATTTTTCACGTCTACCATCAAAAAGTGCGTTGATGCATCCGAACGCATTTAGTCACGGAAGACACGATAGCGGTCATACAATGTGCAATTTCGGCCGTATTTCTTGACGGAGCTATAAAAAAACAAATGGATGTGATGTTGGCCGGACATGTGCAGCGTCTGAAGTCTCCTAATCACGCACACACGCCGCTATTTTTTTTCTTTTTGTGAAAGGATTTTACCAGGAGGGATACATTGAGATTTCTCTCGTTTTAAAGTATGTCCTGGGTGGCGAGTATGTACCGTTAGGTGTCTTGCCCAAGGACACTTACTGGAGAGGTTGCTATGCCGATGCAGCGCACTCTGTGCGTCAGTACTAGTGGTTCGACGTTCTCGAAAAAATGTGTTCGTTTCCTGCTTGCGTTGCGCGGCCGAACTTCATATATTGGCCATCATTGGACGTCATTTGCTGCTACTACGGCCGTAATAAAGTGCGGCTCAACGCACGTTCACACTGCGTTCGTCTGACCCCAGTCTAAGAGGAAAATTGGACCTAAACACAAACCGCGCAGAAAGGTAAAAACAGCAGTGGGTACTTTCGGACAGACAATGGTAAAACCGCCCGGTTTAAAAGAGTAAAATTTTTTAAAAAATGTGTAAGTAAATGGAATGACTACCAAAGTGAAGTGAAAATAGGTAAAAATGCGTGTATTAAGTATATAAAAGAGTAATTTAATATAAAGTGAAAGATGAGTGAAAACATTAGCAGTGAAAGCAGCCTTGTAAAAAAAAAAAAAAAAAAATAATGAGGAGAAAATAATTAAAGGAGACGGAAGAGATTTCAATTAAGTAAATAACTACATCTTACCCCACAGCAGCCACAAGTGAAAAGAACATGTCCATAACAAGAAAAAAGAAACAGGAGAAAGAAAAATGCAAGGCATCTGTAAGAAAAAGAAAAATATACAAGAAATAAAAACAAGTCAAAACAATTTTAACAGAGCACACAGGTCATATTCTAAATTGAGGCCTTAGAGATGTAAACAAGCTAATTTCTTAATCCAATATGCTTCAGTCATCTTGAGCTTTTTCGCACTATCACCTCCACGACGAGGATTGGGAATCTGTTCAACGATCTGAAACTTACGTTTTTCAATAGTATGTTGTTTTAGGAAAAATGTTTAGGGATCGGCAAGTCTAGCAATTGCATATGAATGGCGGACCTATGCTTCGAAAATCGTGCTTTCATTCTCTGTAGATTCACCAACATAAAGAATTAGACAAGGGCATTTGAGGACATATTTTACAAAGTTTTCTTTGTCTTTGAGGACGAACCTACAGCAAACTCTATTGGTATTGAGGATTTGGGGGGGGGAGGTCTGCTTCAACCAGTTTGTCTCGTATGTTATGTAGTCTCATATAAACTGGCATAGGTGGTGTTCTGACCTCAGCATAGCACAACCCATTTGTTCTGAAGCCCTCCTTCAGCCCACCTCCTGTCCCGGCGGGCCAAGCATGTCATTGGCTGCCAGCGGGACTGCCTGCGTTCAGGCAGTCCCATGGCATCCATTGATATGCTCGGCTTGCAGGGGAGGCAAGGAGAAGGCATGCATAGGAAGCCAGTGAGCGTGTTGTGCCGTTTAGACCCACCAGCCGCAAGGATGGCATAGCATGCCCCGCGGTGCCAAGGGGTTATTATTTCACTGTTAATCACACAAGTCTGAGTCAAGACTCGCATTGTGGGAATAAAATTAAGTCTTGCATTTACGAGATGTACATTAGAAGACGCAAAGGTCTGGATTGTACAGTAAGACACGCATTTGCAGTTAACACACATTTACTGTAAAACTCGAGTCTTCTGGACTTCAAAGTACAATACTCATGCCCAAGGTTTCATTTTGAAATTCGCAAGTAACAATCTGTACAGTAAGAGCAGGAAAATACATATTGCACAGCACTGCCAACATCTGAAAAGCCATTTATCGAAAGCTTTCACAACTTTTTACTTTTTTTTTGGAAATTGGTATCCTGAAAAACGGGAATTGAGTCACTTAAGCTGATTTTCTTATTGAAACATATAGCTGCGAGAGCCAATATTTGATCCATGAGAGTTGATATTTGATAATTTTTCTAGAATCGAAGACCTGTAAAACATACAGTATATTTGAACCTCCAGAACCAAAAAATGGCCAAATATGGCCACTGATTTCAGCCCTCAGGCCAAAATAAATTGAGCACCAAGTTAGAGAACAGAAGCTGGGTGGAAACATAATTGGAGTGAATGAAATGTGTAGAAGTCCTCCAAAACCTTCGGCTCTAGGTTTTTGACGCCAATAAACCAACACTGGTAGCCAGACACTCTGCAGTACATATAAAAAGTGAGAGACGTACCCTTTTTTACACAGTGGTTAAAAAGTGGTGGAATAAGGGCAAATAGCTTGTTTCTTTATTTTATAACTGCTAAACAATGCAGTATGCAAATCCATACATATGTTTAAATGGTATTAAATGGGTTAATGTTGGAGATTTAGATACTACATTGTCTGTGCTTTGCAATAATGCATTTTCTTAATTAAAACTGGCACAACCTCATCAACAAAAATCTGATACTTAAACCTAATTACAATCAGTGTTAATCAATCGATATATTTGAAGTTTTCTGTTCCCTGAGAAGCAGGAATTGCCTTAGTTATCAGACACAGAATAAGACCCAAGACATGTCAAACAACAAAGTAAGCAAACGAAAATTCCGACCATCTGTCACCATACTCCTCAATCATTTAACAGTAAGGATATGCAAGTGATTGAATGAAGATTTTTTTTCCTATATTGATGTTTGTGTGATAGTGATGCACGTTTCATAGAATTTACAGATGTTAAAGCAGCAAATATATAATAGAAAACAGTTTAAACAGTGTGCACAACATACATGTAACTCTCTTTTCTTAAGATACAATTCAGTGAATTTACAATACAGTTTCTATATTTTTAGATCTCTAGTTTATACTCTTGGAACACGTCATTCCTTCATTCTTATAGAGTTAATTGCAAGGTGTTGTACTGAGCATCATATAGTGCTCCACCTCTCCTCCTATTGGTATGTCATGGAGAAGAAGATTCTATATGCCTAAGTAAGAGTGCCTGTCCCCTAGACTATTGATGTTCCTTGACTGGAGGCCCACATTGAGCAGCCTGGAAGTTTATGTGATACCTTGGGTTTCACACCTGCTGATGATATGGTGATGACTGACTCACTGCAGAATGGTGTCTCTTACAATTTGAGAACCCAGGGCACTTAACAGTCACAAATAGTAATATTGTCTTGTTGCTAGATCAGGTTTTTGGACTCTGGGGAAAGACCGACTAGAGAGAACACTACAGCCATATCCGTTTTGGCCTGTGCAATTTCACCACACTCTGATCCTTTGTAGACATTTATAGAAAAGTGTGTTTTATTCACCTTTCATGTCGATCCTCTGTTCAATATCGTTCCACCACACCCAGTACTGCTGCTATACGAGATGGGAGATCAGATTCCTGTTCTGAGATGTTCTGTTTGCTGATTGATAATTTGATTCACACATCCCTGCTTTACTGGAAGTTGGCGTTTCCCCTCCTGAGGAATGTGACCTTGATATAATCTTTTCTGAGGTATCTGAAGTCATAAGGGATAATTCACTAACCTCGGAGCTGGCCCCAAAATAGCCCCGAACGGGGAATTTCACCGTAGGTGCAATTTTGGGGCAATTCTTCTATTCACAAAGTTGTCAATTTGCCAAAATACAGGCAAATTGACAGAAAAATAAGGTTCAATGTGCCGCAATTCAGCAGCACCAAAATTGCCCCATACCCATAGAAGATTATTCACAGAGCTCTGAATTGCACCGAAATTGCATCGAAATGCCTTTGTTTCGGTGCTTCAATTTGACAGGTTTAAAAAGACAAATCTCATAGGTTTCAATGTTAAAATGTAATATATTTTTTATTTTTTTTAACCCTTTAGCTTTGTATGACATGTAGGGGACATCCACTGGTCCACACACTGAAGAGGTTGTCTCCCATGTCGTGGGGTCTCTGCAGTGAAAGGGGAGACCCCATGCACCAGGGAAGGAGTCTTGGGGCAGTCTGACTTCCTTGATGGGCACGATGGGCACGATGACGTCAGTATAAGGCACCACTCTGGCAGAGCTGGGATAGTGCCTAAAAGGGAGGGGAGGAAGGTCCTTTGGACCCCTCTCCCTCCTGACCGGGAAAACATTGAGTAAAAAGAGAGGCATTGCTGGAAAGGTCACAGTGTGACCTTTCCAGCAATGCCTCTATTTAACCCCTTAGGTGCCAGTCTGCGATGCAGCACCAATCGGCTCTGGATAGCAGACTTCTCAGGGTGGCTGATATTTTGGTTGTCACCCAAGCCTCTAGGGTCTCCCCTGCCCACTGACGTCATTGCGCATGGACATGATGATGTCAGTTAGGCAATTAACGCCTAGCTGTTTTTCTATAGAAATCCCTATGGTGGAGATAGGGTGCTCCTTTTGACCCCCGTATCTTCCAATTGGTGGCAGTAAGAGGGTCGTGTTTGGTACACCAGAGCATAGCTTTTCCAATGATACCAAACATGACAAGGATATATGTAAAAAAAAAAAAAAATTAGTGCCGGCTGGGTGGAGTAGAGGTAATGTCACCGCTCTGCATGGAGAGAGCCTGTGGAGTCATGGGTTCGATCCCAGCGAGCAACCTCTCCAGTAAGTGTCCTTGGGCAAGACACCTAACTGTACATACTCGCCACCCAGGACATACTTGAAAACGAGAGAAATCTCAATGTATCCTTACTGGTAAAATCCTTTCTCAAAATAAATAAATAAATAAATAAAAATATAAATAGATAAAAATATATTTTTTTCTTTTATTAATTTATTAATGCAGCACTGTTGTTCACCTTTCAATTATAATGTGAACAATGATGCTGCACTAACAATTTTTTTCAGTTTTCGCTAAAATCGTGTATTTTCTCAGAAAAATACAGAAACAGGGTCCCATTTCTATTTTTTTTTAACAAGTCTATGCCATAGAATATATAACTGCAAAGGCTGGGATGATAAAATGTGAAAAAAAAATTTTTACACACTGTAGATCAGGGTTTCTCAACTTGTGGTACACGTACCCCAAGTGGCATTTGCACAAGTATTTGTACTCATGTAAATGACCCCAATAGAGGTAGCCAGCACTGGGCTCGCTTGCTGGTTGGTATCCAGGGGGCTGGAGCAGCTGGAAGTAGCTTTAATATGCAGCTATTAGACTAATAAAAACGATTGGTTGAGGTTATTGTTGCCAAAGGTGAATCAACTAGCTATTACATCCAAATGTTCACTTACTTTATCCAAAGCACTCTGAATATTTAACACCCTCACTACCGTGATTGAGTTTACAAGGTCATCACTGGCAGACACAGCAGCCTGAGATGGAATAAAACACGATCTGGAGCTATGCTCTATCATTGCAAATTAATTCATTTGATGCAATGAATTTCATTTGCATTTAGTCTGCAGAACATGTCCCTAAAGTTTTAGCATTGTGAAGATGATGCAGCATTATTTAAAACCAGCTGCGGAATGTCTCCAACTGACTTTTCCCCAGCTGATAACGCATGGAGCTTAGAAGTGTATTAACTCCAATTGGCCAGCAGATGGTAGCAGCTGCCTGCCAAATAGGAGGCCTAAATCCAAGGTTGTTGTTAATTTAACAAGAGCTGTTGTAAATTTACCAGAGCCATTATAGCCTATAAAGTTGTTACGGTAACAGCTCTGGTTAAGTTAACACAATTTTGGCATAGGGTCCTAGATTATTGCAGTTCGAAATACTGTATATTAAGAATATTCCCAAATATTTCTTATGTCTTACTGTATAATTGAATAAAAATGTTTTTACAAAAACACTGGTTTCTGGCATAATAGATTGTAATTATCGGTGTGTTGTTAGTTTAAGCACATTGTGTTTGGCTATACGTGTGACTTTGATAAGATGGCATTTTATGACCCATTATTCAGAAAACTAGCTATTTTCAAAGGACAGTTCACATGCTTTTTCTTGCCACTGTGTATATTCCCTTTTTGTTTTTGCCATTCATCTTCCCCACACTTTCCCATTTACATGACTGTCATATCTGATACGTATTTCCTTCATTACGTATACTCAAAGCTTGAGTAAAAATATAATTATACTAGATACTTTCAATTATATAAATTTTTACTCTATAGCTCGAGGTAAAAATAAAGTCAGGAAAAAGGTTTCTCACATTTTGTACAAATTCATACATTTATAATATTTTTTTTTTTAAAAATGTAATAGTTCTGTTTACAAATTACTTTTACAGTTACTTGGTTACTTTTGAAATTTAATATGCAATATGTATGAATAATCTCACATGAATATAAACCTTTACCTTTCAATTAAGCATATTTTCAGCTTGTTATGTTGCTCTATAGTACTTTCTATCAGCCTCACGTAAATCCATGAATTACGTTAACAATCTTGGAAACAAAACATGTAACAAGCCTTGACATATTCAAAATATAATCAGAAAAATGGCAGCAAATTTGTAACAAATAAGTTGCTTATTTCTACAGATGGTAAAAGTACATTCTGAAATACTTGTTGATTTTAAATATGATTGTACTTTTATTTCTGCAATGTATCATTACTCTTTCCCTTCAAGTATGCAGACTTTCACAATAAAAGTCTGGCAAAAAATCAACCTGATTTTAGGCTTTCATGGTCATACAAAAATCTCAAATATAATATAATTACAAAATAATCTTGATAAAAATATATATATATTTTTTTTTAACCTCCCTGGCGGTGATCCCGAGTGTGTCTCGGGGTTAAATTTCACCGCTGAGAGCGGTAACCCCGAGACACACTCGGGTTGTATATATTACCTCTCCGTGCGCTCCCTCGCTGATCTCTGCAGTCTCTTCCGGCGATCGCAGCGTTTTACTTCCTGGATTCCTTCTAGCGAGGAGGAAACCAGGAAGTAATGAGGTCGCCGGAGGAGGCAGCTGGGGACATCCAGGGAGCGCAGGGAGAGGTGATATATCCAGCGGCATCCCGAGTGTTGCTCGGGGTTACCGCTTCCAACATAGGAACTTAACCCGAGCCAAACTCGGGATGCCGCTAGGGGGGGAGCAAAAAAAAAAAATTAGACCATTTTCAGCACAGAATTTGCTGAAGAAATAGACTGTCAGGGAGGTTAAGACTAGGGTCAGACGAACGCAGTGCGAACGCGTGTGCAGCCGCACTTTATCACGGCTGTAGTAGCAGCAAATGACGGGCAATATACGAAGTACGGCCGCACAAAAGTTCAGCAGCGCCAGTGGCGGAAGTACCAGGGTCGCAGCGGTCGCAGGACATACTCGCCACCCAGGACATACTTGAAAACGAGAGAAATCTCAATGTATCCTTCCTGGTAAAATCCTTTCTCAAAATAAATAAATTAAATAAATAAAAAAATATATTTTTCTTTTATTAACCCTTTCGCTGCTGAGGCTTTTCCCGCCCCTATGCTGAGGTCATTTTTACCTGTTTTGCGCATCATGTTTAAACGTGTTTTGAAGGCTTATTTTAGTATATGACCCAGACATATTATATATCGTTCTTTCCGTCAGACTCGGTAGATTCATAATATGTCATTATTATATGTATACGTTATGTCATGTCTGTATATTATAACAAAAAATGCAATAAAATATGTATTTTCAATAATTTACAATGTGTAAAGTGTTTTTTTCCACATTTTAACATGCGAGCAATTGCGGTTATATTTTGTATGGGGTGCGCTTGTTAAAAAAATTAGAGATGGGGTCTCGTTACATTTTTTTTTGGGGAAAATGACACTATTCTTAACAAACGCACCGCATACAAAAATCGTTAGTGCAGCATCATTGTTCACATTATAATTGAAATGGGAACAATATTGCTGCATTAACAAACCCAAAAAAAAAAAAAAAAGTGTTTAATTTTTTTTTTTTTTTTTTTTTTTTTTTACAAAATTTTTCACTGTAGTGTTTGGTATCGTTGGAACGGCCATGCTCTGGCCGATCCAACGATACCAAAATTTAACCCCTAACTGCCACGGATCGGGAGATAGGGAGTTCATTGGAACTCCCTATCTCCACAGTTGGTGGCAGTTAGGGGTTAAGTCTAGGACTGGCGTCATCGTGCTACGCACGATGACGCCAGTCCTCTGGGGGAGTTCCCGGAGGCTTGGCCGACATCCAAGATGTCGGCCAGCTCCGGGAAAGGATCGCGAACCGGCGCTTTTCAGCGCCGATTCGCGATCCAGCTCCCCAGGGGTTAATGCCAGGCATCATTTGGAAGGGCAGGCTGTGCCCTTCCAAATGATGCCTGGGTTAACCCCTGTGCGCCGCCGATCGGGAGGGAGAGAGGTCCGAAGGACCTCCCCCCCTCCCTTTCAGGCGCCTCCTCCGCACATGCGGGGGGGGGCGCCTGAATTAGGTGTCATCGCGCCCCCGCGATGACACCTAATGCTGGCGGCTGCTGGTCCGGATGCGCGGCTGACATCCAGGATGTCAGCCCGCACCGGAGGGGCCAGCGATCGACCGGAACCCGGCCGAACGCTGACCCCAATGTGAGGACGCGCTCAGCGCGTCCTCAGCACACCAGCGGGAATCTGGAGCTATGCTCTATCATTGCAAATTAATTCATTTGATGCAATGAATTTCATTTGCATTTAGTCTGCAGAACATGTCCCTAAAGTTTTAGCATTGTGAAGATGATGCAGCATTATTTAAAACCAGCTGCGGAATGTCTCCAACTGACTTTTCCCCAGCTGATAACGCATGGAGCTTAGAAGTGTATTAACTCCAATTGGCCAGCAGATGGTAGCAGCTGCCTGCCAAATAGGAGGCCTAAATCCAAGGTTGTTGTTAATTTAACAAGAGCTGTTGTAAACTTACCAGAGCCATTATAGCCTATAAAGTTGTTACGGTAACAGCTCTGGTTAAGTTAACACAATTTTGGCATAGGGTCCTAGATTATTGCAGTTCGAAATACTGTACATTAAGAATATTCCCAAATATTTCTTATGTCTTACTGTATAATTGAATAAAAATGTTTTTACAAAAACACTGGTTTCTGGCATAATAGATTGTAATTATCGGTGTGTTGTTAGTTTAAGCACATTGTGTTTGGCTATACGTGTGACTTTGATAAGATGGCATTTTATGACCCATTATTCAGAAAACTAGCTATTTTCAAAGGACAGTTCACATGCTTTTTCTTGCCACTGTGTATATTCCCTTTTTGTTTTTGCCATTCATCTTCCCCACACTTTCCCATTTACATGATTGTCATATCTGATACGTATTTCCTTCATTACGTATACTCAAAGCTTGAGTAAAAATATAATTATACTAGATACTTTCAATTATATAAATTTTTACTCTATAGCTCGAGGTAAAAATAAAGTCAGGAAAAAGTTTTCTCACATTTTGTACAAATTCATACATTTATAATATTTTTTTTAAAAACATGTAATAGTTCTGTTTACAAATTGACAGTTACTTGGTTACTTTTGAAATTTAATATGCAATATGTATGAATAATCTCACATGAATATAAACCTTTACCTTTCAATTAAGCATATTTTCAGCTTGTTATGTTGCTCTATAGTACTTTCTATCAGCCTCACGTAAATCCATGAATTACGTTAACAATCTTGGAAACAAAACATGTAACAAGCCTTGACATATTCAAAATATAATCAGAAAAATGGCAGCAAATTTGTAACAAATAAGTTGCTTATTTCTACAGATGGTAAAAGTACATTCTGAAATACTTGTTGATTTTAAATATGATTGTACTTTTATTTCTGCAATGTATCATTACTCTTTCCCTTCAAGTATGCAGACTTTCACAATAAAAGTCTGGCAAAAAAATCAACCTGATTTTAGGCTTTCATGGTCATACAAAAATCTCAAATATAATATAATTACAAAATAATCTTGATAAAAAATATATATTTTATTTTTTTTAACCTCCCTGGCGGTGATCCCGAGTGTGTCTCGGGGTTAAATTTCACCGCTGAGAGTGGTAACCCCGAGACACACTCGGGTTGTATATATTACCTCTCCGTGCGCTCCCTCGCTGATCTCTGCAGCCTCCCCAGCAATCGCAGCGTTTTACTTCCTGGATTCCTTCTCGCGAGGAGGAAACCAGGAAGTATGAGGTCGCCGGTCGCCGGAGGAGGCAGCTGGGGACATCGAGGGAGTGCAGGGAGAGGTGATATATCCAGCGGCATCCCGAGTGTGGCTCGGGGTTACCTCTTCCAACATAGGAATTTAACCCGAGCCACACTCGGGATGCCGCTAGGGGGGGGGGCAAAAAAAAAATTAGACCGTTTTCAGCACAGAATTTGCTGAAGAAATAGACCGTCAGGGAGGTTAAGACTAGGGTCAGACGAACGCAGTGCGAACGCGTGTGCAGCCGCACTTTATCACGGCTTTAGTAGCAGCAAATGATGGGCAATGACAGGCAATATACAAAGTACGGCCGCACGAAAGTTCAGCAGCGCAACGCAAGCGGCAAACGAACGCATTCTTTCGAGAACGTGAAACCGCTAGTACTGAGGCACAGAGTGCGCTGCGTCCGCTAGCGGCGTGTGTGCGTGATTCGGAGACGTCAGGCGCTGCTAATGTCCGGCCAACATAACGTCCAGACACAAAAAGGGTTTTATTGATGATCCGTACAAAATCACGGACGAAAATGCGCATCGTATGACCTCTATCGCGTATTCCGTGAAAAAAATACGTCCATTCGTCTGAACGCACTTTTTCACGGACGACGCGAAAAATGCTATCGTCTGACCCTAGCCTTAATGTCCTTATTTTCTTAAACATGTATCCTATATTATATAGGATATATATATATTCTATATTTGTATTATTAAATACTGAATGTTACTTTTGGAATATAAAAAGCACTGTTATATGAAATATGTATTTTTTTGTTTCCAAAGTTTTCATTATTTTGTAATGAAATTGTGCAACGTGTAACAAACAGTTTAAACATAGTTTTATTTTTGTAATTTTTGTTGCATCTGTGCGCTACAGGTCAATTATATGCACTATGGTTCATCTTAGATGAAAACCTTCATTACCTGTGCTCCAAGCTGAGTGACTAATAAAAGCACACCTCACTGTCCCGGTTTGTTTCTCTTGCTTCACATGATTGTACATGGAACGCCTAGCTCATTCTCTTCACCCCAGATAAACCAACTGCTTATCCTTTAGTGAGAATTAAACTGTGTTTGTTAATAAAATATTGGCTCAGTCATACATTATGCTTTTCTCACTGCTTCAGTCCTTCTCTTTCATGTAACAGGGGTTGCGTTATTGACAGATAAAAGCATTATTTATAGTCATTAACGAGAGATTACTGAATTGATTATTTAATGTGTTACAATAACTTTCTTTTGCAATATTGTTAGAGTGTATATTCACTCTTCTTTAAATAACTATCTTGTTTTGTTATAGGATGTGGCTATTATTCTTATGAACAGTATGTAACCAAATATAGGCACCGAAGATTCTGTAGTAGAACGTCTGAGTTAAACATTAACCCTTGCTGACCATTCTCATAGCCCTTTCCAGCTTCCAGTTTTAACCCTTTATCTAGTATAAAACTCACCTTGAATCCACAGCATTCATGTGACCGGGGGAAAGCTAGATACTCGGGCAACCATCCAGTCAATCCAATGGTTTTCAATCAGAGTAAATTGAAAGTCTATGGCTAAAGGTGATAATGAACTAGCTTTCTGAAGCTTCCTTGATTTAATTTATTTTGTGGTTTTCTACATTTGTTTTGCCTAACAAGAAGGGACTTATATGGCAGCTTTTACTATCTCTTGCGACATAGAACCTCAGCAATGTATAAAAAAAATAACTTTTAAAAATCAACCCCCTCACTACCAATTGATTTTCCAAAAAATATTGTCAGAAACCAGTGGTTTTATGAAATATCATTTTTAATAAATCATACAGTAATACCTATTACTGTAATAACTTATTTTGCCAGTAGATGGCACCATCTACTGCCAAATTGAGTTACAGAGGTTTTAACAGCAGGTCTATTTTCATCTATTTCTCCTGCATCAGCTGCTGACAGCTTCTGAAAGCCTGAAATTTCAAAGCATTCAGCTGCCGATTTTACAGTTTTAGCTCTTTGGGCATTATGCCCACAGGGTTAAAACGTAGGGGGCACCTGCTGCAGCCCAAAAGCTAACGAGATTCATTTGCTGCAAACAAATTTCATTTGGTTTTGGGCTGCAGATTAGCATATTGAGATATCTCGATATGGGGGCACCAGATGGTGCCATTCAAGCCCGAGATATCTCGATATCGGTAGTAAAGGGGTTAAACACATAAAACATTACCCACCTTGTCCAAACAATGAAAATAGGCATGGTACACATTAAAACATTTCTTACTGTCACATTTGCTTTCACATTGCTATATTTACTCATATATATACTTTATAAGAATTTGTCATACAACATAATTCTCACTCATCAACAAGAGGTCACGTAGGACCAACTGATAAAGTCAGCTAAAAGGGTAAAACCAGGTAAAATAACAATAGTGGTGCAGTGGGACCATATGCCAGTACGGGGGGGGGGGGGGAATTATTTTTAAAAAAAATGGTAAAAGGGATGGGCTGCATTTTGTTAATGATGCAATGGCCTTTAACAATATTGACCCTAAATATCCTGATATCATTTGTAAAAAATTTGTGGTGAATGTGCCCTTGTGAGAAAAGTAATCCTAATATTAGAAGTAGTACTGGTACCAATATATATGCTAAGAAAAAGTACAATAAGCTTTTCTCAGCTATTTTATATGCCCACCTGACAAACCACATAAATGATTAATTTTAGGATATTGTATTATTATTAATCTTTATTTATAAAGCGCATAGTCCACAGCGCTGTACAATTGGCACAGTAACATTGAGTGGTAATTTACAAGATATTAAATAGTTACTCCCATTTTGCAATACTAATTATATTACTTGAGTCTTATTCTAGTGGATGATAGATCGCAAAACAGGACTTAATTTGAATGACAACCTGTGTATCAACCTGCATCTAATTGCTTATAAAAGGTAAGAAGAAAAGGATGCCTGGTTATTAAAGTCTTTTTATTTTGTGCCAAAATCTAATAAAACTTTATTTTACAAATAATATATTTGGAATGATGGATGTTAAATGATCAAGTCATGTACTAGACTATGAAAATATATTTCAATTATTGCTTTTGAGAGTGTCTCTTCCATCCTTCATGCAAGAGAATTCCCCTATTCAGTCTTTAATTACCCTTCACGTCTATGTTAAAATAACAGGCATATCATATTTCATATGTGTTAATGTCTGTATCTTAGCTAGTTTCATCCCTTACCTCGTCTCAAGTGTTATATTATTTTTCTTTGTCTGAGCTAGTATCTGCCTTCTACACCATTCATATAAATCACAGATAATACATATTGGAGTAAAATAATACACATTTACAAGCATACTGCTTGTTTCTCAAGAAATTTTAGTGTCTCAGACTTACAGATGTAAAATACTCAGAAATTTTGAAGCCATTAAAAATACATGGAGGACTAGTCAAAGAGCACTTAAATTTGGGAAAATTCAAGTAAACTTGATATTGGGGCACCAGTAGGTGCTTTGAAAATTGGCTATATTCTATCTTGGTAGTGAAGGGATTAAGTCTTGTATTAGTACCCTTTTACTATTCCATATCCCTTCACTTGTATTAAAAAGATAAATTTAAAGTAATCTAAATCCATTAGCTTAGTTGGTTGTTCTGTAGCACTTTCTACCAGTCTCATCAGTCTGGGCAGGGCTGGATTATCATAGGGGCTATTGGAGCAGAAACTCCAAGCCCTTGCCCGATAATAAGCCCAGAGAAAGGATAACTATGTCTGCATTGATAGGCATTTAGACCACTGTATCACTGACTTCATAGCAGCTTCGTGGACGTTTGACATATCACTGGAATGGCCATAGCATGCTCTTTCCAATGATACCAAACATGACCAGGGTTTATGTGACAATAAAATAATAAATACTTCTTTATTTTTTCTTTTTCATTCTAACACAGCAATATTTTTCACTTTTCAATTATAATGGGAACAATGATGCTGCACTAACTCACTATCCCATTTCTCATGTCACCAACAAGTGTGGAGGCGATGGTACAATCCATTATGACACATTGTTTAATCAAAAACTTAGCCCGCTCCACTCCACTGGGGGGACTTTGGAACCCTTTGTCTCTAATCTTTACACCACACAAGGTCAAGTGAGACATAATTGGACAGGTCAGAGTCTGGCCTTTCGATGATACCAAATATGACAATGTAAAATCTAATAGGAAAAAATCTCCCCCAAAAAACTTTTGTTTACTTTTAGTTCCAAAGCAATGGCTTTGTCCACTTGTCACGTATAAAATAAGCAATATCACTGCCATTACTCACCTTCTCTTTTCCAACGCTGGGAGCTAGTTCAATATTTTATACATTGTCATATTATTCATAAACCGCCATCCTCCAAAACACTAAGCGAACATTTTCTCTTTTTTTTCAGTTTTGGATAAAATTGTATATTTTCTCTGAAAAGTGCAGTAACCGGTTCCAATTTCAATTTTTTTTAACTAGAATGCCTTATAGAATATATAACCACAAAGGTTTAGATCAT
This sequence comes from Leptobrachium leishanense, assembly GCA_009667805.1. Taxonomy (NCBI): domain Eukaryota; kingdom Metazoa; phylum Chordata; class Amphibia; order Anura; family Megophryidae; genus Leptobrachium; species Leptobrachium leishanense. Next base: position 125,296,295 of record CM019067.1, on the reverse strand, counting down.
AAAAGGTGAAAAAAATATTTTACATGCTGTAAATGATTAAAATCTGAATGGAAATACTCAGACAGTATCTGCCTGGTTAGATATACCCGTATCTGCACTATTAAATAACCTAAAATATGTTTTCATTTCACTAAATTCCAAGAAAAGCCATCAAAATATTCAGCTCCAGGCCCAGATCTTAATCCGGCCCTGAGTCTGGGATAGAGTTACACCATTTGCAACAAGAACATAAGGACTACAAAGACAGAAACATTTGCTCTCACATTTCAGAATTGTATAATACTGTAAGTATTTTCTGCATATATGGATTGTATAGCAGCAATTTATTGTACAGTGGCAAGGAAAAGTATGTGAACCCTTTGGGTTTACGTGGAGTTTTGCATGAATTGGTCATAAAATGTGCTCTGATCTTCATCTAAGTCACAACAATTTGAAAAACACAGTCTGCTTAAAATAATGCAACACAAACATTATATGTTTTCATGTTTTTATTGAACAGAACATGTAAACATTCACAGTGCAGGGTGGAAAAAGTATGTGAACCTTTGGACTGAATAACTGGTTGACCCTCCTTTGGCAGCAATAACCTCAACCAAACATTTCCTGTAGTTGCAGATCAGACCTGCACAACGATCTGGAGTAATTTTGGACCACTCCTCTTCACAAAACTGTTTCAGTGTAGCAATATTCTTGGGATGTCTGGTGTGAATCGCTCTCTTAAGTTCATGCCACAGCATTTCAATCGGGTTGAGGTCAGGACTCTGACCGGGCCACTACAGAAGGCGTATTTTGTTTTGTTAAAGCCATTCTTTAGTTGAATTACTTGTATGCTTTGGGTCATTGTCCTGTTGCATCACCCATCCTCTGCGGAGCTTCAGTTGGCGGACAGATGGTTTTACGTTTTCCTGCAAAATATCTTGATAAACTCTGGAATTCATTTTTCCATCAATGACAACAATCCGTCCAGGCCCTGAGGCAGCAAAGCAGCCCCAAACCATGATGCTCCCTCCACCATGTTTTACAGTGGGATGAGGTTTTGATGTTGGTGTGCTGTGCCTTTTTTTCTCCACACATAGTGTTGTGTGTTTTTTCCAAACAACTCAATATTGGTTTCATCTGTCCACAGAATATTTTGCCAGTAGTGCTGTGGAACATCCAGGTGCTCTTTTGCAAACTTCAAACGTGCTGCAATATTCTTTTTGGACAGCAATGGCTTCCTCCGTGGTGTCATCCCATGTACTCCATTCTTGTTTAATGTTTTCCTTATTGTAAATGTGTCAACAAAAATGTTAGCATGTGCCAGGGATTTCTGTAAGTCTTTTGCTGACACTCTAGGATTCTTCTTTACCTCATTAAGCATTCTGCGCTGTGCTCTTGCAGTCATCTTTATAGGACGACCATGCCTAGAGAGAGTGGCAACAGTGCTGAACTTTCTCCATTTGTAGACAGTCTGTCTTACCGTGAACACATGAACATCAAGGCTTTTGGAGATACTTTTGTAACCCTTTCCAGCTTCATGCAAGTCAACAATTCTTGATCGTAGGTCTTCTGAGAGTTCTTTTCTGCGAAGCATGGTTCACATCAGGCAGTGCTTCTTGAAACCAGTAAACATAAAACTGGTGTGTGTTTTTAAAGGGCAGGACAGCTTTCAGCAACACATCCAATAATATCACACTGATTGGACTCAAGGTTGGCTCACTCCCGGCTCCAATTAGCTCTTGGAGAAGTCATTAGGCTAGGGGTTCACATACTTTTTCCACCCTGCACTGTGAATGTTTACATGTTCTGTTCAATAAACACATGAAAACATATAATGTTTGTGTTGTATTATTTTAAGCAGACTGTGTTTTTCAAATTATTGTGACTTAGATGAAGATCAGAGCACATTTTATGACCAATTCATGAAAAACTCCACGTAATCCCAAAGGGTTCACATACTTTTTCTTGCCACTGTACTTTGTGTCCAGGTCTTGAAATAATTAAACAGGATTAAATAATATCAGCACCTTGTTATGAATATATTTTTTTGTAAAAAGGAAATATTACTATATTTTAGTAGTTTTAAATTGAATACTATTATCTTTCTCTTGAACTTTTCCCATTTTGTAATTTTTTTAGCTGATAAAAATATTTGTTAAATTGCTTTTCTGATTAGAATTATTTCAACTACATGGGCACAAAAGTTTGGCATTGAGACATTAGGAGTCGAGAAATCTGATCCTTTCATAATTTTAAATCCTAAAAAGATACTGCTGTTTATATCCCTTCATTCTAATCTTCTACTCAGCTGGAATATGAAACTGTGAAAATTAGAAATAGCCATAAAAATCATTATTCTTTTTGCTATAATTGATGCAAAGAATTTCTTTTAGCTATTTTTCTTGTTCTGAGTACAATGAATGCTTGGAAGTATTATTGGCAGAATCTCACTCCATTTACTTACCTTAAACAACCATATCCTTTGTCCCAATTCCTAATGCTGTCAAAGACTTTGTCCTGCTCACATGGTGCCAGCGCTTGTTTGTCCCCAGCTAAGCTTGGCTATCTGTTACAGCTGTCAAACTAGTGAAGTTCATCTGTTTACCAAAGCGCTATAAAACACAGTTTACACTCCCTCACTAAAATGCGATTTTGTTCTAATATATGGCCCTTATTGTTTGATTTATAGTGAGTGGCATAGGGAGAGAACAAACACAGACATATCAGGAACTACATGTGTATTAAAAAGGTGAACATGCATGCGAATTTCATATATGTACCAAATCTACACTATATACACACATATATACTGTATATATATATATGTACATGAGCTCTGTGACTTTATTATTTGCTATGCGGATGCTTTTAATCTCACTTTTTGCCCTCTGCCACAATTTAAATGAATATATATATGTATATAAGTCCAAGTGGCTCCGCACTCCACATACAAGATTATTCTGCTCCAGTGCAAAAATTCTGACTGCATCCAAACATCCTCCAAGTTTCAGATGCACACGGAGGCTATTTAAAATTTGCGGAAAGTTCTTTTGGGAACTGAAACGTCGATCTATGCGTATTATGCAACATTAATACATTTCTTTGAAATTTTACATACAGGGTTATCCAAAGAGAATCGAAAAGTCACCGCACGTTCAGTGACTTCGTTCTCTTCAATTTGGTGCGATTTGGAAATCCCATTTCGGCGACCTTGCGGTGTATTCAGCAAGCACCGCAGGGCCGTCGTAGTGCAGGGAAAAGCTGCCGAAAACCCGACGAAAACTCACTGCATCACCCAGCTAACGCACACTGAAACCCGCAAAAACATCTGGATTAACCCCGCCGAACACACTGGAGAAACCCGAGCAGCTGCCGATGACAGCGCAGAGCAGCCGCCAGAAGAACTCGACGCCGCAAAAACCCGACACCACAGATGAATGGAGTGGAAAAAATAAACCAGTATGCAAACAGCGTTTCACTTTTCAAACATTCAAGCAAAGAAACTACTGAGCGAAAATGTCTGAAATTTACATATAAGAGCCAATGAATGATAATAAAAAGGGCTGTTACAGAAAAAAGAGAAGACGATTTAAAAAAAAAACAGATTTTTTTCGCAAAACAATGCCGAAAAATGCCTAAAAGATCCTAAAAAATCTATACATAAAGAGACATTTTACTGCAGAAGATTATAATTAAAGGTTTATTAGATATTGAATTAAAACGGGAATATTTTTAACATTGAAGCCTATGGGATTCGCCTGAATAAATCTGCCGCATAAAACCACTGAACAGCAGAGCAATTCAGCAACTTTTCACTGCTGGTTTTTGTTCTCTGAATAGACGAACCATTGCTTCTCTATGGGGATTTCACTGGCCTCGAAAAGGCAACGAACAGGCACCGTATGTGCAGGCAATTCGCCAGGATTTGGTGAACTGCCTGCTCTCTGGATAGCCGAATGACCAGGAAAGTTAACCGTACGCTGAATTTCACTGTTCGGTTAACTTTCGGCCACAATTCGGATCTCTTTGAATAACCCTAATAGTCTCCGTGTGCATCTGAAACTTGGAGGATATATATATATATATATAAAGTACCTATACTCCCGCAACTCCTTCTCCGACGCCAAAAGATCTCTTATATCACAAGGCGGTGCAAGCCAAAAACATGAAAATGGCTCCAGAGTGAGCCGAAACGTCGGTTATCATTTTTAATGCCCTAATAAATTTTGTTGTTTTAATTTTTACGTGTGCAGCCAATATCTACTATTTACATATATATATATATATGCCGTGTTAGTCCAGATTCCATAATTTGGAGTATAGCTGTCCGCAGTGATACCTTTTTTTATTGGTATCTAACGTTGCATTTAAAAGCCAAGCTTTCGAGAGAATATCTGTCTTCTTCAGATCTGGATGCTTTACTTAGCAATATCCTAGAATTGAACATTAAGACATTACCGGGCACACGGGTAGGGGAATTAGATGTTGTAATAGTCAAATGGTATAGTCAAAAGGGGAAAATAAACATATGAGGGATCAAATCAAAATAAGCTTTATTGGCAGGACCAAATACATTTTAGCATTGCCGAGGTCATATGGGGAGGTTATATGGGGTGGAGGGGGGGTAGTGGGACATATATGGGGGGGGGAATGGGCAAGACATGGACATTATCAGGGGTAAGGGATAATGTGAAGTGGGATGGGGCGAGTCCGTGTTGGGGATTTATAAGTCCAGGATCTCTCATGTTCCTCTCAGTCTGTGACATTCTGTGACATATTGGGCAGATATTTTCACCGCTGGCTCCTCTTCTCCCAGTATGATGGAGTTTCCTCATCTCTTCTATAGAGGTGAAGTCTGGGATGAGAGCGGAGAGTCTCTGGAAGTGAATTTCCCTCAGTGCTGAGTACTTGGGGCACTATAGGAGGAAGTGGACCTCATCTTCCAGGGCCCCCTGGTCACAATGCTGGCACAGTCTATTCTCCCTGGGCTTGTAGGTCTGTCTATGCCACCCTGATTCGATTTCCAGGCTGTGGGCGCTCAGTCTGTACCGGCTCAGGATCTGTCTGTCCTTGGGGTCTTGTAGTACCTCCAGGTATGGGGCCTGTTTGTATTCCCTCTGTAAGGATTGGTAAATGGTGAGTTTCTGAGAGCTTGCTATATCATGTCTCCATTCTCTGATATAGTTTTCCCTGGAATCGCTAATTAGGGCCTTTATTTGATATTTTGTCAGGTTGCATTCATGGGGGCTTTGGATGATCAGGGTGGATATGAGTTGTTGCAGCCCACGTGGATTGGGGTGGTCCTTGTTGGCCAGTAGGGCTTTATTGTGGTATGAGTTGAGGCTGCTGATGTTTAGGTGGTCCCTGTATGATAGCGCCCTCTTCTGTACTGCAAAAAGTAAGGCGAGTCTGCCCAGCTCGTCCCGGCAAGCATTGTTAGAGGTGCTCTGATGGACTTGGAGGAGGTGCTTGCAGAATTCCAGATGGAATATTTCTGTTGGGCTGGTGTCCCATTTGGGTTGGTCAGGGTAGGTGATGGGGCCCCATACTTCACTGCCATAAAGGAGGATTGGAGTGATGACGCTATCAAAGATTTTAAGCCAGACTCTTACAGGCGGGTTTAGTTTTCTTCTGATGGAATCTTAGGCCCATAAAACAACAGTGATAAAATCATGACAACTTGAAAGGGAAAAAAAACACAAATCAGTGAAGGCTGAAAAAGACACAAACAGAAAAAAAAAAAGGGAAAAAGCAAACACCATCCAGAATTCTGAATGTTATGTGACATTATGATAATAGGTTAAAAGCCAGAATCCACATTAAGTCCTTCTTTTATGGTGTACCCGATAATGTTTTAATGTTCAATTCTAGGATACAGACCTGAAGAAGAGAGATATTCTCTTGAAAGCTTGTCTTTTAAATGCAACGTTAGTCCAATAAAAAGGTATCACTATGGACTGCTATAAGTGTGAATTTATATATATATATATATATATATATATATATATATATATATATTCAGCACCAGAGAAGGCTGCAAATGTGTGTTAAAATAAAATAAAGGTTTATTTCAAGTCATTAAAAAATGTACCGTTTCGGCCCTCACAGGAGCCATTCTCAAGGTTCTCATTCAACCTTGACTGAAGGGGATTCAGTTCACAAAGTATGATCATAGTTTGTTTAAGCATGTCACAGATGCCTGTCACAGACCCTCATTTGGTATGCACCCCTCCACAGGTGCCCCACCTTGGCAGCCTATAAAGGCCTGAGCCTGCTGGGGAGCTCCAGGGTGATTTGATCCTGTAAATGCACATTCGGTCAAGTTAGATAGGACCTGTCAACGATGGGGTACATTGGCGACTGTGACAGGCCTAAGCGAACTATGATCATACTTTGTGAACTGAATCTCCATCATTTATTACCTCAGTCAGGTTTTTTGAACATTTTTAAAACTGTGGGGTTTTTTTGCTGCAGAAAATGATGGAAGAAGGTGATCATTGATATGGAGTGCTCTTTCCTGGGTTTTTGTTATATATATATATATATATACACACAAAGATGTCCAAATAAATATCTTTCAACAATGAGAGTGTAAATAATTACATGCGTAAAAAGTAAATAAATGGAAAGTTAATAGTGTACCATAACAATAATGTGTACCATAACTCTCCACCTCATATTCTAACGCATACCATATGTATAAATCCTGCTAGGGAATCTGAAACACAAAGTGAGGCATTGTACTATGCTTTATAATACAGTCCTACTGGTGGGTTTTAAATATTACTATGGTGTACATCAGGAATACCCAAATTTATAGTGTATCTTTGGGACCCCCAATTGCATTTTCAGTATATCTAGATGGAAATGCTGCAATATATAACTATCCCACCCAATTAACAGATTGTGCTCTGTAGCAGAAATTTGAATTCAAGAAGATACGATGGTGTCATGCGTGCAAAGGGGGTTTGAGCCCAGGATGTAGCATTTGCAAAGGAATGGAGACCGTTGCTCTGAAAACATGGGTTTATTAGAAAAGGTAGGTATAAGCACAGGACGATAGACAGGGCATCAAAGGGAGTGGACAAGGCAGTAAACACTGGTCACAAGGAGACACAAAAGACACAGGGAAACACATAGGGCACTGTCAGACATGTGGGGCACGACTTGGGTCAGGGTAGAGACAGAGGGCTGGTGTAGCAGGCCAGGGGTCTCATTGGCACGAGGAGTAGCAGCGGTCTCAGAGGCATGAGGAGTTGCAGGGGTCTTGGCTGGAAACACAGCAGCAAGATGCAACAGGCTTCAGGTTGCATGTAAGATGGCATACAAACTGACACACAATGCAGAAGCCCTGAAGCACAGGTGTGACTTCCTCCTCCTGGCGAGCAATCAGGCTACTGAGTAACTACTCCTGAGGATGGAGCAAGCAAGACAGACCTTGATTGGTTGAGCACTTTCAGGATAGCATTGCAGTTTGAGCACAGATAAAGTAGCAGAAAACCCGGAGTGGAACACAGCCAAGGTCTTGAATGATGCTGCCCGAGTTCACATCACGTGTGGACCGGTGGGAGCTTGGGGTGGAGCTTGACAGCGTGAATAACTTGTTTCTGACTAGCTGCAAATTAATGGTTCCTATATAATGCACATCAGCCTTAATTTACAGTAAGTAGATGCAACTTTAAGGCTAGGGTCAGACGAACGCATTTTTATGTTGTCTGTGAAAAAGTGCGTTCGAACGAATGGACGCATTTTTTCACAGAATACGTGATAGTGGTCATACTATGCGCATTTTCGTCCGTGATTTTGTACGGATCATCAATAAAACTCTTTTTGTGTCTGGACGTTATGTTGGCCGGACATTAGCAGCGTCTGACGTCTCCTAATCACACACACACGCCGCTAGCGGACGCAGCGCACTCTGTACGTCAGTACCTGCGGTTTCACGTTCTCGAAAAAATGCGTTCATTTTCCACTTGCGTTGCGCTGCCGCACTTTTGTGCGACCGTACTTCGTATATTGGCCGTCATTGCCCGGCACTTGCTGCTAGCACGGCCGTGATTAAGTGCGGCTGCACGCGCGTTCGCACTGCCTCAGTCTGACCCTAGCCTCAGAGTCACAAGCAAAACCTGCGGCTTGGTCAGAATAGTGTCTTGAGATGTTTAGATTGTGGCTGCTCTATCGTCTTGCTTAGAAGAGAGCCCTAAATGTGGCATTAAATATAAGCATTTTAACATTTTCATTATTCATTTTCAAATTCTGTTTTTCTCAGGGCCACCTCGAGCATTTGAGAGAACCAATAGGAAAAACAAGGACAGATGCTCACGCGCTCACAGGGTTAAAATAAGTATGTGTAGAAAGATTTTTGAGGTGCATACATACATATACGATCAGATGTTCAATAAATGTGACTGTTCATAAACGTCAAATAAAGTTCATCCCCAGGATATTCCTAGGAAAAAAGGAAGTGCACAATAGTGAAGTCCAGCATTCACAATATATATTAGAAAAAATGGGGGAAGGACCCACTCACACTTTCTAGAGCCTCGCTAGGCTCGATCACTTCGCCTGCGGGTGTTTCAGTAGGCTCACCCAGTAGCCCTCAGCGGTTCGCCGGTCGTATAGCCTTGGTATCCTTAGGAGTCCCGGGTCATCCACAGGTCCTGTGAGAATCCAATGCTCAGGGTACTCAGACACGATAGGAACTTGAGAGAGGCAGAACTATGCAGGTGCCATTCAAAAAATAATAATTTTCATTTGGTTTTGATGGTAAATTTTTTTTTTTATTGTGGCACAATACAAAAAAAATAGATAAAGATTAAAACCAAATCGCATTTTGCCCTACAGGGGCTTCATCAGTTGGAAAATAATAGGTATAGGGAGAATCCCCCCCATTAAGAGTGATATTTATACACCCAGTGGAAAAAGAGTGTATAGACGCCAAGTCCACGTGATCGTCAGGCCGGCGTCTGGATTGATTAGGTGGGTGGGTAGCCCAAAACACAACTACCGTCCCATTAGCCAATAGGCTCGCAGATATCCCTTTCCGCGTTCCACCTTGAACCGCACGAACTTCCGCCTTTTGGTCCCGTCAAGGTGGAGATGTGATCCGTGATCGATCGTACTCCAGGGTGGAACCCAAGGGGCAGCCTCAAACAAAACCTTACTACTGTCCTTGTTTTTCCTATTGCTTTTGGTGTAGTTTGGGAACTACATTTTAGGTGCTTTTAGCGACGGAGATCACCTATCATTTTGGCCACTTTTTGTCTGTTCACTACATCCTTTATTTGTATTTGAGGGACCCAAGTCAAGAAAATTTTGATTGCCCCTTGCCATGTTTTCAGTGTCACACCTCCTTATGCTCCACTTTTTTCACACACTGATACACAGAATGACCCCTCCCCGTTCTTCCGACCTTCCCCCCAAATAGACACCCCTAACCTCTCTAGCCCCCAGATAAACACCTCTCCATAGATCAGGGATCAGAACCCCCAATCCTGCCAGTGCTATCAACCTTCCCTGTTTCCATACCTTTCGGTATCCTGTGTGTGTTCAAGATCCTATTGTCCTGGTTGGTTTCCTGCCTCCCCTTCATCAAGTCCTCTACGTGTCCTGTCCCTCTGCTCCAAAGTTACTGTTTTTCCTGCCTCCTGCAGCAACTCCCCACTCACTGTAGACCCCTGTATTGGTGCATCACCGCATCCTGGACTCAGTATCATGCCACCTCTGTACCACCCCGGTACAATCCCTTACACCTGGTAACCACGTAAGTATTATTCTTGTGAATTGGAGGTGTTTAGTAGGGATGAGCTGTTCGGGTTCGGACGGTTCGGAGTTCGGCCCAAACTTTGGCAGTTCGAAAGTTCACGAACTTCGAACTTTTTGGGTGTGTTCGGTTCGAGTTCGAAAAAAAATAAAAATTGAAAAAAGTATAGAAAATGCTTAAAAAAATACTAAAAAATCTAGAAATAAAGAGACTCTTTACTGCAGAATATTATAAGCAACGGTTTATTAGATATTGAATCAAAAACTAATGTATACGTGGAAAGATTCTCAACTCTAAATGACCTCTGTTCACAAACGGGCATAACACCAGGTGTTTTTAGTCTGGTAATCAATTTGATACATTGCACACTATACTGAGGTACTGAGGGGGTGGGGTGGTGTCTGCTTTTGATTGAGATTTGAGAATTAATTTCCCTCCTAAAACTTCCTAATATGCTGCATTTAACTAGGCTTGTGCACCGATTTTTTTTTCGGTTCGATTCGGTTCGATTTGTTCGGATGTTTAAACTTTTCGATTCGGCTCGTTTCGACCGATTTCTGTTTCGATTCGGTTCGGTTCGACTCGTTTTTCGTGTACATTTTTTTTTCGGAATATCGACCATTTTTCATATTTTCGGGTCACTTTGCTCGTTTTTTGTATCGACTTTTCGTGATTTCGGAAATTTTCTTTTTTTCGGAATGTCTGTTCTCCTCGTTTCAAAGCTGTCTAACTCTATTCGTTTTGACGTAAACTACTATGGTTTACTTTTTTATACTTTATATATTTTTTTATAATAAATTTTTGGTTTGTTTTTCGGATCCGATAATTCATTCTGTCGATACGATAATTCTGGCGATTCTATCGTGTTTTTTTTAAATTAAATAAAGATCCTTTTTTCTTATGAATATACATTTCACAACTTTATTTAATCACATTAAAAAAATGGTATGAAAGCCAAGGAACAAAAAAAAAAGAACAAAACAATTTAAAAAACGCTAAACTGACCCGAATGGTCTGACTTTAAAAATAAAAACAAGAACAAAAAGGTTTTAAAACGGAAAAATAGTTGATCAAAATGATCTGAAACGAAAAAAAATAAAAAAAATAAAATGATTTAAAACAGACAAAAAAAAAATTAACCCTTTCGCTGCTGAGGCATTTCACGGCTTCCCTTCACGCCTGTGTGCGGCACTGCGGTCTGCTGCTGAGCTAATTTTTAACAGTTTCGCTCCTCTTGTTTAAACGCGTTTTTTTGAAGCCTTATTTTATAATATGACCCAGACATGTTATATATCGTTCTTTCCAGGAGAATCGGCAGATGATTCATAATATATCATTATCATATGTATGCGTCATGTCCTGTCTGTATATTATAACAAAAAATGCAATAAAATTAGAATTTTCAATGTTTGTTTTACAAGGTGTAAAGTGTTTTTTCACATTTTAACATGCGAGTGTTTGCGGTTATATTTTATGAGTTGCGTTTGTTAATAAAAATTAAGATGGGGACTTGTTATATTTTTTTGGGTGAAAATTACACTATTTTTAACAAACGCAGTTAACGCACCCCATACAAAAATCCTTAGTGCAGCATCATTGTTCACATTATAATTGAAATGAGAACAATATTGCTGCATTAACAAAACAAAACAAAAAACCTGTTTATTTTTTTTATATTTTAATTTTTTATAATTTTTAACATTGTCATGTTTGATATTGTTGGAAAGGCCATGCTCTGGTCGATCCAAAGATACCAAACATTAACCAACCGATAGTTGCCGCGGATCGGGAGATAGGGGGTTCCAATGAACCCCCTATCTCCACCATTGGTCGCAGTTAGGGGTTAACTCCAGAACTGACGTCATTGTGACAAGGTCTTGGGACTGTCGGCAGCTGCCGTTCCCCCACGCTGTTGTCTTCCTGCAAAGACGTGACCATGTTGGCGGGCAGCATCTTAGCGGGCAGCGGTGAGAGAGAGAGAGCTCATAGCTGGGAGGAGGTGTTGCGTGATGCTGCAAACAGGGACAAATAAACAAGACCTGAGCTGCACTAAGAATCTTTGGATTGTGTCGTAGAAGACTTCACGCAGTGCTGCCATCAATATTTTTTGATAAATTCTTGGTTATGCAATGAATGTGACTGTGGACAAAAATCCATGTTGTTGTGACATCGCCTAAGCTTAACAAAACCATGCCACATCGGTAATCAAATCTCAAGGCAGTACAACAAGGTTGTGTTAGTGTGTGACATTTTTTGGCCAGGCAGGAAGTGTAGAATGTGCACAGTCACATTCATGGCCACAAATATGTTGACAAATTTATGACAAAGGGTCTATAGAAATGTCAATAAATTTATGTACATATAATTTTAACAGGGTGGAAACCAAGCAATACATATTAACTTATTAAGTAAGGAAAAGCAACGCACACAAACAGGAAAATATAGAAAAAATAGAAAATTTATTTACAACATGATGAACATGCCAAGGATTGCAAACTGCCCAACAAGGGCACAAACAACACAAACAAACATAGGGGAGGAGGCTGGTCTCACTGCCGCTCCAGGATGTCAGCGGCATTGCTTATATGCTCCCGCAATTCCTGGAGCAGTTCCTGGATGGAATCTATGGTCGTAACAGCCAGGCGTAGCTCGCCGATCGCCATCCGATTTATTATTCTAATGCTGGATGATGTGTCCGGTCTGGCTTCTCCTTCTATATATCCAATAAATGAAAGAAGGAAAATACAGTAAGTAAAGCAGGTTTCTATTTTTGACTGAAAGTCTTGAAAAAATATAACAGTAGTATATACCAGTGCTGGCGGCCTCCTGAGGCTCTGACGACTCCTCCGACTCCTCCTCCTCCACCACCACCGTCAGCATCTCTTCCGGTGCTATATCTAAGAAATTAAAGAAATAAAAAATCCAGTAAACAACAAAACTGATTTATTTTTGAACAAAAGTCGATGCAAAATACAACAGTAAAAAAACAAAACCTGGACTCGCAGCCTCCTGCTGTGGCTCCGGCACCCTCTCTCCATCGCCCTGCTCCTCCTCTTCCTCCTCCTGCTCCTCCTCCTGCTCCTCTTGTGCTATACATAAAAAAATTAAATTAAAATACAGTAAACAAAAAATGTTTCTGTTTTTGACCAAAAGTCGTTGCAAAATAAAACAGTATATACCAGCGCTGGTGGTCGCCCGTGACTTCTCCTCCTCCTCCACTGGGGCACTGGTGCCCGCCGGGGCAGATGCTGCCTTCTTCCTGTCTTCTGCCAAATCCAAAAAATAACACGTAAATAATGCAGACTGGAAAAAATGGTATATCTATACAATATATTGCCGAAAGTATTGCGACACCCCTCCACTACCCACTACCAGCTTGACCCCCCACTACTCCCATCTCATAATTCTAAAGTCACAAAATATTTATTTATTTCCTCTGCACATAGACATATATTACCGTTCAATTATATATTTTTTTCAGAAGTAAACATTAAGTTTATTCAATAAAAACTATTATTTGTGTTGTGTGCGTACAAAACGCATTGTGCTGACTGCTTTTAGTTATTTTATAGAAGGCCTCAGCCTCAGTTTCACTTTCAGTTTCTGCGGATAAAACTGTGGATATTGCAGAAACAACAGAAATCCGCCATTTTGTTTTGAAATTTGCATCTAAAGCGTTCAATAATGACACTGCTGCAGCAAACTGAATTGCTGCGCTGCAACAATTCAGCAGCTGCTGAGGATGTATTGAACGCGGCTCTGTTTGGATGCACTTTCAGAAGAACTACATGTCCCATCCTACCACTTAGCAGAGACGCAGAGATTTTTGTTGATGCGCAGATGGGAGCCAATATTGGGCAAGTTGCGGGTCTTCTCGTATGCATCACTCAATCACAACAACCTCCCCCCCAGCACACTACAGTACACACAGTGCCAAAAGAAATCCAGCATTGTAACTTCATCTACATACATCAAATGTCACAATTTTCACGAATACGTAAAATCACAAAAAAGAAGAGCTATGGCAAAAATGCATGTATGACGAGTCGTGAAAACGCAAAGCTATACACAATCACATTGCATGAAAAAAGGACTAGATAAATCAACGTATTTCTGTGCACATTAGCACATGCAAGCACATTATTATTATTATACAGGATTTATATAGCGCCAACAGTTTGCGCAGCGCTTTACAATATAACATGACACTTACGTTTGGCTATGACGTGACGGACGTGCCTCAGCTGCTCCTCCTCGCGCGTCTTGAGGTCGGACCAGCGTTTTCGGAGCTGGTCCTTCGTCCGGTCCTTCCGAACAGCTCCAGGATGGTGGTGCGAACCTTATCGAGGATACGGTCCTTTCTTGCATTATTCTTCCTGCCATAAGGGCCCTTACGGCAGTCGTAATCTTTACGATCAAAGATGCGGACCAGCTCCAACATCTCGTCAAATGCCATGTTGCTGGCCCGCTTCTTCCTGGGTGGTGTCTCATGGGTGCGAGAAGATGAGGAGGTGTCCGAATGGCACACGTCTCTTGCAGCCATGATAAATAATAAAAACAATATTTTTTGGCCTGTCCAAAAAGTTGTCAAAAAACTGGCTCAATAAAGTTACGACATGCGCGACCCGCGGACGAATCTGATCCGACCCGATTACGAAGGAATTATTGTATCGACAGAATTATCGGATCATTGGAAACAAAAACAAGTGATACGCATTTACAAATACAAAATTTACAGAATCAGCGATATAACCGATAATAGTTAAATATACGATGTCCAGAATTACCGAAATGGAACCGAAATCACAAATGGAACCGAAATCATGAATAGAGCGAAAATAAATTTCGATTTGACACATTTCAAGTCCATTCGAAAATTCCGAAAATATTTCGTTTCGGCTCGGAAAACTTTTCGGATCTGTCGGTTTTCGGGTCCGATCCGATTCGGAAAAACGGCCGCATCCGAAAGCACGAATCGGGAAACTTCGTGAAAATTCCGAAATTCCGAAACCCGAAACGCACATCCCTACATTTAACTGGTGTTTGAAAAAAATTCAAAATAACATCTAAAGCAATGTTATTTTTCACCTCGGGATCAAACATTCACAGGGTTATTCAGAGAGAGGTGAAAATCAGGAGAATAACTGGAGAAGTGAAAATTCTAGGTCAAAATAGCCAAACCAGAAAAATTCTCCCATTTAACTCACTTTCCAAATTGGCTATTTGGTCTAGATTGTTCTCTTCTCCTGCCAGTTCTCCTGGCTTTCACCTCTCTCTCAGGGTTGTTCATAGAAAGGTGAAAACCAGGAGAATGGCAGGAAAAGAGAACAATCTGGACCAAATAGCCGATTTGGAAAGTGAGATAAGGCTAGGGTCAGACTAACGCATTTTTCGCAGCGACCGTCAAAAAGTGCGTCCAAACGCATTGCTGTATTTTTTCACGGAATGCGCGAAAACGGTCATACGATGCGCATTTTTGTGCGTGATTTTTTACGGATCCAAACCAGGAAACTTTGGGTGTCTGGACGTTATGTTGGCCGGACATGAGCAGTGTCTGACGTCTCCAAATCACGCACACACGCCGCTAGTGGACGCAGCACACTCTGTACGTCCGTTCTAGCGGTTCTGCGTTCTCGAAAAAATGCGTTCATTTTCCATTTGCGTTGCGCAGCCGGACTTTCGTGCGACCGTACTTCGTATATTGGCCATCATTGCCCGTCATTTGCTGCTAGTGCGGCCGTGATTAAGTGCGCCTAAACGCACGTTAAAAAATCGCTAGTCTGACCCTAGCCTAAATGGGAGAATTTTTCTGGTTTGGCTATTTTGACCTAGAATTTTCAATTCTCCAGTCATTCTCCTGCTCTTCACCGCTCTCTGAATAACCCTGACAGGGTTATTCAGAGAAAGGTGAAACTCAGGAGAATGACTGAAGAGAAAATTCTAGGTCAAAATAGCCAAACCAGAAAAATTCTCCCATTTATCTCACTTTCCAAATCGGCTATTTGGTCTAGAATTTTCCATTCTCCAGTCATTCTCCTGCTTTTTACCGCCAAAAAAATCAGTAAACTTTTTCTGCGTGTCTGACAATGTCTCCTTTTTTCATACAGACTGCCGCCCCAAGCAGTTGTTTATGGATAGATTAAAGGAAAAGCATTTACCGTCATTTGAAATGTCATTTTTTGGTTTTTACATATTTCTATACATCCTAGAAACCCGCCACTTCACGGGCAGGTTATGGAGACCTCCTAGGCACGATATTTGAAGGAATTTTTCGTTTTTATTTTTAACCCTTATTTCATGGAAAACTCACTATCCCTTTAAAAACTTTTTTTTTTAACTTTTTGTCCTTGTTTCCTGTCTCCCAGGGCACTACCTGGACCCCCATACACCTTTTATGGCAAATATCTAGCATATATGCCCTCTTGGAGGGCACTCTAAAAACCGAATTTTCAGCCCCATTGACTTGTATTGAGTTCGAGTTCTGTTTCGGGTTCGGATACGAACATTTGGAAAGTTTGGGTTCGGCTCCGAACCGAACTCAGGGAGTGTTCGGCTCATCCCTAGTGTTTAGGAGTCCAAGCAACAACAGTTCAAGCATCAAAGCCACATTGTATACAATGGGTGTGATGTTCTGAACATGTACTTCTGCACACAACCTCTTAGGCTAGGGTCAGACTAACGCAGTATTAACGTGCGTTTAGCAGCACTAAATCACGGCCGTGCTAGCAACAAATGACATCCAATGCCGGGCAGCATACGAAGAACGGCCGCACAAAAGTGCGGCAGCGCAACGCAAGTGGCAAACGAACGCATTTTTGCAAGAACGTAGAACCGCTAGTACGGATGTACAGAGTGCGCTGCGTCTGCTAGCGGCGTGTGTGCGTGATTAGGAGATGTCAGACGCTGCTAATGTCCGGCCTACATAACGTCCAGACACAAAAAGTGTTTTATTGATGATCCGTACAAAATCACGGACGAAAATGCGCATCGTATGACCGCTATCACGTATTCCGTGAAAAAATTCGTCCATTCGTTCGAACGCACTTTTTCACGGACAACAAGAAAAATGCGTTAGTCCGACCCTAGCCTTAATGCATAAAATCTCTCTACAGCCGAAAACTGCCCATAGAAATAGCTTCCTGCAGACCCACTGTAAACATCGCAGCAAGGTATTCTACTTGTTATCTACATCCAAAAACACAACATACATGCAAATCCGTGCATTCATGTGTACACATACAATTACGTGACGTTGGCAGGTGAGCTTACTCTTTTAATGGCCATTAATAGAAACCAAAGCCTCTAATTGTGTTTTGTTTCACACGGTATAATGGGAATAAGCACAGATGTTTTATACATGTTGCTGGGCTGGATACATTTGGTGGTTGCAGCCGCCCCATAGGGGAATAGGCGCGACCACACCCCTCCTGTACTACTACACATACAATTATGTTGACATTCTGAGGTGCATCATAGTTATTATTTTGACACAGCTGGCATACCCTCTTACATTGGAGGGCAAGTTCCTTGAATTAGCACAATCTGAAAACATCATTATACAATGTGGCTAAAATTATACACATCGGATCAACCACACTTTCAATAAAAACTGCTTGGATGCAGCAAAATATTTGTAGCAAATATTGCTGTCAAAATCGTAACCCTTTAACACTGCGGGCGTGATAGTCCATCCCAGCGACGGGTGACCGTGGGCCTGAACATCGCAGGACAGCACATCATGCCCCGCTGGCTCCTACTGCATGCCTCCTAGCCCACCTCCCAGCCAGCACGCATCTCATGTCACTGGCTGCCATGTGACGAGATTAACTCAGGCCCTCTCCTGCAGCCAATGACGCATGCAGCGCGTTGTCTAGGAACGCGGGCTGGAGAGCTGTGAGGGTGTACTATTACTCCCCAGCGACTTTAAGACCCATCCTCTGGGCAGCACCCGCCCGGCGGTAAAGGGTTAATAGTCCAGTACAATCAGATGTAGGTCAATTTTTTTCAAAGAGGATCATGTTTTCTCTCTAGAATACTCAAGGCGAGCCCACATGGTCAGTTAGCCAATTACATTATATTATTGTTTACTTTTTTCCAAAAAAGATATGCTTCAGGTAAGAACCAATGCTGTAAGGGAGAAAATAGAAATATTTGTGCGAAACATCTAGCCAAAAGAACACTTTCAATCAAAATACAATGAATTTACATATTTAATGATTACATGTAAATAATAAAGATTATAAATTTCAAGTTTAGACAAAAAATTATCATTAAAATATTCTAAAACAGCAATTTATTTTTTATTAAAAAAGAGCATATCATCTGTTTATAGATATGTTTATACTATATAACAGTAAATATATAATCAACTTCATAAATTATACCATATTTATTTATTTATTTATTTATAAAGTATTTTACCAGGAAGGATATATTGAGATTTCTCTCATTTTCAAGTATGTCCTGGGTTCAAGAACATTGAAATTTTACAGTTGTTACAGAAATACAAAGTAATAAAATGCAAGATATTAAAAAACAAATATACAGATTAACAGAAAATAAATATGTAGGAAATAGTCATTATGTTACATGTTTACAGGTGCATTCTGTATTGAGGTATGTTAATATGGAGCTCTTGAGTGACTTAAGACTGATGGAAGATTTGATGGCGTCTGGGAGGTTATTCCATGACTGCGGTGCTCTGTAGGAAAATGAGGACCAAGCCACTGTCTTTTTGTATTCTGGTATTGCAAGTAAGGTGCTGGTCCTGGATCGGAGGTTATAGGATGAGGGAACTGCTAGGGGAAGCAGCCTATTCAGGTAGGGTGGCAGCTTTCCAGAAAAGCTCTTAAACACCAGGTTGGAAAAGTGAAAGGTGCGTTTAGACTCCATCGACGGCCAGTTTAGCTCTTTTAACATGTCACAATGGTGGGTCATGTAGTTACAGTGTAGTGCAAAGCGGCAGAATGAGTTATACAATGTAGTAAGTTTCTGAAGGTGCGTTTGCAGGGCAGCTGCATACACTACATCTCCGTACTCAATAGCCGGCATAAGCATTTGTTGTGCAGTTTGCTTTCTTACCGTGGGGCTCAGGCAGGATTTTGTTTCTGTACAGGGCACCAAATTTCTTGGCTGTTGATCTCAGGATGTCCAGGAGCAAAGAGGTCTTCCCCTCCCCTCTCTGACCTTAAATACCCTTAGGTGTCATAAAGTTATCCTTGGCCCAATCGTCACATAGGTTGCATTTTTTACATACCGGAACGTCCGGCCCATGACATCAGTCATGTCCCCCTTCCTGATTGGTCCAGCGGGGCCCTTGACTGCTTAGGCATGGTACCTACCGACCAGAGGCCTTGCCCCCCGACCTCATAAATGACACAGACACATTAAATCCGATGGAAAGGCATAGGCCACAGCTTTATTGAATTTTATTCAATTGTTTTGTACATTGGCACTGGATCCAGCTGGTGTCCACGTATTCTGACCCAACTGCTTAACGCCGAAGGCAGTTGCCACATATAATTCACCATGAGCTCATCATTCTGGGCATCTGAGCCCTGCAGAAATCGTCTCCCCAATGCCTCACCTGTAGGTGGCTTATGTATTTCACACCAACTGGCTTAACGAATATACAGCATTAAATTACTGCTTATATACAGCATTAAATTACTTTTAGAATTCTGTTTTAATTTTTATTTGTTGTGTGGGATATACAAAATTAAGTAGAGTGTGTTATTCTGTTGAAAGCAGATTTTAGTGAGCTTTTTATTTCTTGTATATCTCATAAAATAGAATTTTGAGAATCAGCTAGTCTGTATTCTGCCTGAGGTGGTTTCTTCTATATATTTTCCATTTCCTTCTGTAAACCATTTTGTTTACATAATCACATCCTTTCTTTTTAATCATATTTATGTTTAGGGTTTTCGCTAAGTCGTTGACTGAATGCCCATGAACTATTGACTGCAATGTTTGTGTCTATAACTTCCTCTAACTGCTTTTTGTCTTCAATTTTGATAATGAGGATTTTGTTCTACACTGCACAGTTTAGTGTATTGTCATTTCAAAATAGAACTTTTTGCTTTTCTGTATAAATAACAACATTATGTCTCATTAATCATATGTTGAATTTAGTCTTATATGCTGTTTATTACCTTCTAGATTTAGAGAGGTAAATGAATTATTTTTTTTCGCCTTCATCATACCACCATTTACTACATAGCAACCACACAATTCCTTTTGAATGTTAAGGATGCAGGGTCCTTCCTACCACATTTCAGTATTACTGTGTGTTACCCTAATTTACTGTAATCACTGTAATGTGGTACAGAATACAAAAACAAACAAAAAAATAATAATAAAACAGTCATAATGTGTGTATTCTACCTTGGGAACTATCTATCTATGACCACAGCTTTTATAGAGATCTTTGAGCATTTGTTGTCCTTTCTGGCACTATCACAGCTGCCAGTCAGCCTATAATGGTTCAGGACAACACAATCCCTTGTGGGCGTGACTATATCCGCAGCATATACTCACCTTTTTTTCCTCCTCTTCTGCTCAAGGACTCCCGAACCTGGAAGTCCCAGAAACTGTTTAATGCAATTTTCACTCCAAGCATAGGAGTCGCAAATTGCGCAGCGCAATAGGACTTGCAAACTTTAGGTAAGCAAGTTCTGTAGCGCCTGCTCAAAATGATGGATTGGGGCTGCACACATGCGCAGATCCAATCCATTGGCTGCATCTGAGAGACCGATCACTACAGCGTTTGGTCTCAGAGAGAGGGATGACGTTAGCAGATAAATTAAGAAATCTCTGCTGCTGCTGACACTGGGTGGGGTGGAGAAAACTCCTCCACTTCACCCATCAATTACACCAGATCGGGGGAGTAGGGAGTACAATCTTCACATCCTGACCACGTTAAAACACTAAAGTGGTCAGGATGAGTAGAGTGTCCCTTTAAGAGAGATACTAGTCCGTCTCACTTTATAATTTGTTGTCTATTGGGGTCAATTAAGTTATTGGAATATAATTACAGACTTTATAGCATCAAGAATATTTTCTTTAAAAGTTATTTTATATATTGAATTAAACAGAAAAGAAATCAGATATCACTGGTATATAATAAAGAAATTTGCTCATCCATCACGTCCAACTTCCATCTTTTCTTGGCCCGTTGAAGGAATATACTGTATGGTGAGAAAATCCTGTATTGCTTCCATATTATCCTTAGTATTGCCATAATTTAAAATGTAGAATGAAGTGTGCTTACTTTGGAAATTAAGGACAGGATTTTGTGATTATTACTCCAATGAAGAAATTTAGGCTAGGGTCAGATGAACGTGATTTCTACGGACTGTGCGTCCGTGCAGTATGGACGTACTTTCTGATGGAAGACGCAGTAGTGGCCACACAGTCCGTTTTTTCACTGACGTATATTTTGACGGATGTAGCAGGGAAAATAAATTAAAATGAAAAACCATTTTGTACTTCAAAAATGCTGGACGTATAAATGCAGTCCGTCTGACCACATTCCATCACTCACACACAAAGCTATGCGGACGTTGCCGACGCAGCGCACTTTGTGCGGCCGTTCTAGGGGTTGTATTTTCTTGCCTAACTTGCGTCCGTTTGCTGCAGCCGTTGAGCGTCCGCAGTTCAGTGGGGATGTCCTTCGTTTGTGGGACTCCATTGGCCTTTATGTCATGCTATCACGGACGTACTTTTGTGCACCAACACGGACGTAAACGCTGCGCTCGTCTGACCGGAGCCTTAGGGTTATTCAAAGAGAGTCGAAAAGTCACTGCACGTTCGGTGACTTTTCGTTCTCTTCAATTCGGTGCGATTTGGCGATCCCATTTCGGTGACCCTGCGGTGTATCAGCAAGCTCCACAGGGCCGTCGTAGTGCAGGGAAAAGCTGCCGCAAACACGCCGAACACTCACCGCAAAACCCGGCGAACGTACACCGAAACCCGCAAAAACATCTGGATTAACCCCGCCAAAGACGCTGGAGAAACCTGAGCACCTGCCAATCACAGCGCAGAGCAGCTGCCGGAAAAACCCGACACGCAGACGAATGGAGTGGAAAAAAAAAACGTACGCTTGAATGTTTGAAAAGTTAAATGCTGTTTGCACAAAACTACAGAATGAAAATGTCTGAAATTTACATTCAAGATCCAATGAGTGATAATAAAAAGGGCGGTTACAGAAAAAACAAAAAAACGATTTAAAAAAACAAACAGATTTTTTTTCGCAAAACAATCCCGAAAAATGCCTAAAAGATCCTAAAATAATCTATAAATAAAGAGATATTTTACTGCAGAATATTATAATCAACGGTTTATTAGATATTGAATTAAAACGGGAATATTTTTAACATTGAAGCCTATGGGATTCGTCCTAAATAAACCTGCCAAATGAAACCACAGAGCAACAGGGCAATTCGGCAACTTTTCACTGCAGGTTTTAGTTCTCTGAACAGATGAAGCATTGCTTCTCTATCGGAATTTCACTGCCCTCGAACAGGCACCGTATGTGCAGGCAATTCGCCAACATTTAGCGAACTGCCTGCTCTCTGAATAGTTGAATGTCCAGGAAAGCTAACCGTACGCTGAATTTCACTGTTCGGTTACCTTTCGGCCACAATTCGGATCTCTTTGAATAACCCTGTTTGTGGGATGGGGATGAGGGGGGTAAGTGACTGGAGGTAAATAAATCAGTACCAGACAGTAGGGATTAGAAAATAGTGTGAGAGGAAAGAGATGGCTGGTGTTGTAAAGGAGCAGATTTGATAAGGGATAGGCAATATTAAATGTGTGTTTTCATCGTGAAGAGGACATGTTTGATATACTGATACCGCACTACTGCTGGAAGATGATGGGTTGATAATGGCAGCAAATGAGGACCTATTATTGCAATTGAATAGAATCCCCAGTGTCTTCTAAAGTCTCCCTGTCTTTCGTTCCATGCAAGAGGTGGGATGTGGCAGCACTGTGGACACAAGCTGCATTGCTATTGTGTAATTGGCGGAACCCTGGTGTAGTGTCCTCCCCTGCGTGGAGGTTGTGACAGAGTGAGGCTTCCCAATATGTCCAATAGGTTGTGGCAGATGCCTTACATTCTGGCTTCCTCTCTGTCCATCCCAGGTGGGAGAGGGTGTTCAATTGACGTTTAGATATGGTGAACATAAAACAGTCAAATTGAGCTCAACGCACAGAGGTGAAATGGCTCAGCAGTTAAGTAGTTAAAAAGAAAAAAACATGTAAAAACTGGGTATTTCTAATCTCAGGAGAAAATTTCGAAACTATTTAGCCGGGGTCTTTTGGCGGTTGTAGAGTTTGGGGATTAACTTTCGAAAAAGTGTGGTTTTCTCCATTTTTGTTCATCATATTTCAGATTTTTTTACTATAAATTATAGGATATGATGGAAATAATGGTATATTTAAATAGTCCACTCAATGACGAGAAAAACACTATATAATATATGTGGGTTGCATTAACGAGTAAGAGGAAAATTAGACCTAAACACAAACAGCCCAGAAACGTAAAAATTGCAGCGGGCACTTTTGGACTGACAATCGTAAAACCGACTGGTCAATAAGGGGTTAATATTATGGGGTTTTTTTTCAGGAAGTCATCTAGTCTATGTTTTAAAGTCTGTACAGACTTTGACCCATTTCTATTTACACGCACACACTCTCAACAGGTAGCCATTGTAAATATAACAGAGTCAACTCTATAAAGCATCCTTGTACAAAATACAACAAAATCCTGTGTAATTAGATATTTAAAATGATTCCAACACTGCCATTTCTTTAACTTCTCACAGCGACAAACACATAAGAGGCATACTGTTAGCAACATTTAATCAACAGCCCTCAATTTATCATTTTCACAGTTTTAGTGAGTGGCTATGAATCACTAAAATCACAGGTATTGTAGATGCAGTACTGTGGCACTATCATTAACAAATGCGCAGTGCACAGAGGGATGACTTGGTAATTGAGTGGGACTAATAAGAATATATCATTTAGCTGTGTGTGACAAACTGTGCCTCAAACACAAGCACTGAAAATTCACGTTTTGATTAATAAATAAATCACGCAGTTGATATATAATACATAATTTAGGTCCTAGTAGATTTGAGTGATATATAATATATGGCACAACTTGCTTATTTATGAAAGCTGAGTATTGCTGTTGAAGGTGGGCATTTACATGATATAACAAGCCTTTCAGATATAGATTTAAAAACTCTTACTTAAAAGGGATATTCCTTTAGTGTCCAAAAAGTACCCTAAATATATTCTGTCTGGGACCAATCCACATTAGGACTTTCCAAATTATGTTATTCAGTGTATTCAGGCATTAACGTAGCTTACAATTTCAGAAATCGTGTGCGCTCTGGATTGCTCTGACTGCTTATGATATATTTTCGATTAGAGTTATACCTCAAATGACACATAGCAACATATTGTTCTCAGGGAAATGCTTGATGGGAGTGGGAGACTGAACTTGCCAGCCAGCCCATGCAAGACTTGTACTAGCTGTGACTGCGTGAGAGATCAGAATCACTAAGTCTGTGAGTGCATGTGTCAGAAAGAGAGACCGAGAGCAAATACTGGTACAAGAATCACTTAACCAGCTTTTGGACCCAGATTTTTTGTTTTACTTGTTTGGTTTCTCAATTGCAACTGCAAATGAGAATATGAACAACCTTGGAATTTACTCATTGTTCTCTGGTTCCCACTTCATTACATTTGTGATTCCCTTACAAATTATAGGAACCCTAAATGTAAAGTGCATGTCGTAGAAGCCAAGCTACAACAGCAGTAGCGGCTCAGTTTGAATGGAAAGTGAGCTACTAACATTAGCAAGCAGAGTATTATACTCAACTGCTCACTTGATCATGTTCAGTGAAATAAGGACCGCTATGGTAAGGCCTTCCACAATTAATCTTTGGTGACTGGATAAATACCCAAACTCTGGAAGACGGTGAGGGTGTTACCTATCTATAAAAGTGGTGACATTACTTTGGTATCCAAGTACCATCCGATATCATTGCTCTCTGTTAAAAATGTGTCTACATGCAACTATGTGATTATTATCAATATTCAAACTATTTAACCCCAGATCAATCCGGCTTTCATCCAAATCATTCAACTACAACTGCTCTTTTAAAAGTTTGCAATGATATCCAAGCTGGCATGGAACAAGGAAATCTAATTAGAGCCATCTTCCTTGATTTTGCCAGTATTACAAAAACTTAAAAACTCAGGTATTGGTGAGCTCACACTAACCTGGTTTCAATCGCATGTATCAGATCAATCCAATATGTGTTAATTTCTGGCTGCGCTTCCCTCCCTCTCCCAGACACGTGCAGAGTAGCCCAAGGCTCTATACTTGGCCCCCTGCTATCCACAATATTCATAAATGTAATCTATACCAAATCTCCCGCAGCTGGATGCCGTGCTGCAAGATCAATTCAGGTAGCAAAGTGGATTGCAGATAACAAACTTTTTCTGAATTCTGACAAAACTGTTACAATGCTCTTTGGAACAGTACCTAAACTACATAAATTACAACCTTCCCATCTATGCGTCAGGACAAAATCAAATGGCATGCTGTCGCTGACCACAGTCACTTCTATCAAATATCTGGGTATGTGGTTAGACCCAAATCTGTATTTTGAGCCCCCGATCGAAGAACTGTCATCTAAACTTTACCCCAAACTAGATGCCCTGTACAGAAACAAATCCTGCCTGAGCCCCGCGGTAAGAAAGCAGATTGTACAGCAAATGCTTATGCCGGCTATTGAATACGGAGATGTAGTGTATGCAGCTGCCCCGCAAACACACCTCCAGAAACTTACTACATTGTATAACTCATTCCACCGCTTTGTGCTACAATGTAACTACATGACCCACCATTGTGACATGTTAAAATAGCAAAACTGACCATCGCTGGAATCTAGATGCACCTTTCACCTTTCCAACCTGGTGTTTAAGAGTTTTTCTGGGAAGCTGCCACTCTACCTGAATAGACTGCTTCCCCCAGCAGTTCCCTCTTCCTATAACCTCCGATCCAGGACCTGCACCTTACTTACAATACCACAATAAAAGAAGAAAGTGTCTCAATCCTCATTTTCCTACAAAGCACCTCAAATATGGAATAACCTCTCAGACGTCATCAAATCTTCCCCCAGTCTAAAGTCACTTAAGAGATCTCTGTTAATATACCTTGACACAGAATGCACCTGTAAACATGTATACAAAGAAAACTAAATGTTACGACCACGTTACCGCGAGGTGCTAACTGAACAAATCTTTATTGGATATGCACCACAATATAAAAAACATATATTTGAAAAATAGAAATCATTCAGTCCAGCAAACAGCCAGATTCACAAAGACCGACAAGGTGGAGGGCTGTTGTGTGAATAATGAAAAATATATAGTTATTAGCAGTTATTGTTATAAACCAGCATAGAGGCGTGCTTCCTCATAAGCTATACCTCGGCAGTTCAAGCTGCCTACTATACGCCAAAGTGATATATATTCTAATAGGAAGTTCATATATTCAAGCCTCTCATTCTGCCGTATGTCAAAAACGAAAAGAAATTAAATTGGAATCTGGACCCGTTTGTTAATCTCAAAAGTTCAGAGTAACCATACACAGTTGGTCATCAGTCCCAACATGGACCAATTATAAAGGAGGCCACATGCATATCAGATATACATATAATATAGGATTGGTAAATATAAGGTAATGCCACAAAATTGCTTCTCCAGACCAATACCTCGGCAGTTCGTGCTGCCTACTATACACCAAGTATTATAGAGAAATTATATGGCAATTCTAATCTCATGTCGAAAAAATAAACCCTCACAATATACAATCTGCTGATAAACCACAGGTAATTACGATCTGGTTGCTCAAGGAATTGAGACAATCATGTCGCAAATGAAATACATGGAGAATCTGAACTGGTGAACTTGAGAAAAGAAACTGTTAAAAAAGATCTTACAAATGCTCAACGAGTTTCACCCCTTACTGGCATGGGGCTTCATCATTTCCACATGAGATTTCCACATAATGAATATATTTCCTACATATTTATTTTCTGTGTAAATCTGTGTATTTGTGTTTTATTTTTAATATCTTGCATTTTATTAATTTGTATTTCTGTAACGACTGTAACAATTCAACGTTCCTGAACCCAGGACATACTTGAAAATGAGAGAAATCTCAATGTATTCTTCCTGATAAAATACTTTATACATAAATAAATATGTCAAGGTGTTGGTCTCTTTTTTCTGTCAGTGAGATTAATGTGTAACCTTATTTATTTGTCCAGTTTGTTCAGCATCTGGTTTGTTTTTTGTTATTTTATTTAACCACTTCGCTGCTACGGACGCGCTGAGCGCGTCCAGGAAGTTCCCGCTGCTGTGCGGAGGACGCGCTCAGCGCGTCCGATCCTCCCGGCAGCGAAGCGGCGGTGTGGCTGAGATCCCCGGCGGCAAACAGTGAGGGACCGACATCCGAGATGTCGGCCCTCACTGTGGGATCATGGGAGTCGCGGTGACGTCATCACGCCTGGCGTGATGACGTCACTTTCAACAGCCGCATAGACAGCCCTTAGGAGGAGGGGGAGAGGTCCTTAGGACTCTCTATCTCCTCATCGGTAAGGGCTGCAGTAATAAAATGAGCCGATGGAAAGCCCAGAGCCTGAGCTTTCCAACGGGTGTGCCTCATTATATGTTAAAATGGAAAAAAAAATGTTAAAAAAACCCATAAAGTAAAAACACCACACACAGGGTCTCTAAGGCAGTAAAAAAATCAAAACTGCCCAGATGCCCCCAAACCCCACATTTATAAAATTACAATCCCCTTTTTATTATTTTATTTCACTTTTAGTTACAGCTATGTGATCACTGTAGTAACAATGAGCACTTAGCTGTCACAATTATCACTGCCACCTCCAACATGGCCGCTGAGGATAGAAAAAATAACCTAAAATGACCCCGTAACCTAGCGATTGACCCTCCAGCCAATCACGGGGAATGAATTTTTCCAAATCTTGATAATTTTTTCATTTCTATCCTCAGTCTGCATGTGGATTGCGAGAGTTGTTTAGTGTCGCAGAGGCTGTCTCCATAAAATAGGTGATAAATTGCTAATACACACATATATATATATATATATATATTATATATACACACACACACACACATATATATACATATATACGCACACACGTATATATACATATTTACGCGCGCACACACGCGTACACGCACACGCACACACGCATACACGCACACGCGCACACGCATGCACACACGCACACACGCACGCGCGCACACACGCGCACACACGCCTCCTCCCTTGGGCACAAATCATCAACCAGCTTTGGCTTAATTACCACCTCTACGCTGATGACACTCAGCTACCTCTCTACCCCTGATCTCTCTCCCCCTGTCCTTTCAAAGTCAGTGGACTGTTTTATCTGGCATCTCCTCCTTGGATGGGCCTCCCACCACCTAAAGATCAACATGTCAAAGACTGAGCTTCCTACTTATTCCTCCCTCTAATGCCTCCCCACCTCTGACAATTCTCTATCACGGTGGAGGGTATCACCATCTCCCATCAAACCAAGTTCTTGTCTTGGAGTTACACTGGACTTCTGCTTTTCCTTATCCCCCACATCAAAGTCTCTTTCCTCCTCCTGCCGATACAACTGCGTAATATTCCAGAATTCGGCCATTTCTTACCGCTGTTCACCACAAACAACTCATACACGCGCCCCTGGTAATCTCCCGACTCGACTATTGCAATAATCTCTTATCTGCCTCCCTCTGTCCCGCCTCTCCCCCTACAATCCATCCTGAACGCCTCCGCCAGGCTAATTCACCTCACCCGCCGCTCTGTCTCTGCCGCTTCCCCTCTGCGAGTCCCTTCACTGGCTCCCCATCCACTGCAGAATTAATGTCAAAATCCTTATCCTTACCTACAAAAACCCTCACTAACTCAGCGCCCCACTACCTGTCCTCACTAATCACCAAATACAAACCCCAGCCCGCTCCCTAAGGTCAAACAGTGACCTGTGCCTAGCTTCTCCCCGCATCACTCTTCCCATGATAGACTGCAGGATTTTTCTTCACGCGCAGCCCCACTCTCTGGAACGCTCTCCTCGTGCGTCAGACTTTCCCCTAACTTCTCTTCTTCAAACGCTGCCTGAAAACATTCCTATTTAGGAAGCCTACACCCAACTCACTGATTGCAACCATCAATCACTCTCACCTTACAGTCCTCTCCTCCTGTTTCCAACCCCAACCCTCCTAGATTGTGAGTTCCTACGGGAATAGGGCCCTCATCTCCTCCTGTACGTTGTAATGTTGTTCAATGTATTGTACACACCTGTCTATACTGTGCTTATTGTACAGCGCTGCGGACATATGCTGGCGCTTATAAATAAAGATATAATATAATAATAAATATACGCACACAAACGTGCATATATATATATACACACATATTATATATATTATAAGATACTATCAAACGGCGTAATTTTCTTTTGAAAATACATTTTCAGAAAGCAAATTATGGCTAAAAGGTTTCTAAGCGCTGAGGAAGCAGCTGACGTCCTTATGATGTCAGACTCTGATCCCAGCGCTGATGAATCTTTTGAAGATTCAGGCAGTGACTTTGTCCCTGGAGCATCATCAGATAGTGACGGTTCCAGTGACGAAGAACTACATGATGAGCCACGGCGTGGCCGCATGGAGTTACCAGGGTGCTCCCGTGGTAATGCAGGGACCGCACGGTCTGTAGTTGCACTACCTGATCCTGCACCGGCCCAAAGGCCTATTGCAGGGGTATCTGCAACACACAGGCTGTGGCGATGCCTGAACCAGGATCTGACTGGACCTCCCCTAATATGGTCCAGCCAGTATTGCCACAATTTTCTGGCAATCCTGGTATACTAGTGGACACCACTAATTTTGAACCCATCAACTTTTTTCAACTATATATAGATGATGGGTTCTTGGAATTTATTGTTCAGCAGAGCAATCTGTATGCCGAACAATATTTTCAAGGTCTAGGGGCAGAATTGTTGCCAACTGCGAGGGCGCGTAAATGGACCCCAACCAGTTTGCCAGAGATGAGGAAGTTCTGGGGCCTCACTCTGCAGATGGGGATTGTGCAAAAACCCAGCATAGCCTCATACTGGTCAAAAAAGAGTACCCAAACCACCCCTATCTTCCCTGCTACTATGAGCAGGGACAGATATTTATTGCTCCTGCGGTATTTGCATTATAATGATAATGCAAATGCTTTGCCCCGTGACCACCCAGATCACGACCGACTGTACAAGTTGCGGCCACTTCTTGACCATCTGATGGCAAGATTTGAAGAGTTATACACTCCAGGCCAAAACTTGTCAGTCGACGAGTCCTTGCTGCTTTATAAGGGACGTCTTGTTTTCAAGCAGTACCTCCCTTCGAAGCGAGCTCGGTATGGGATAAAACTTTATAAACTGTGCGAAAGCTCCAGTGGATACATGTATCGCTTTCGTGTATACACTGGCAAGGACTCGCAGCTGGCCCCCCCTGACTGCCCCCCGCCCTCTCCACCACTGAAAAAATAGTGTGGGACCTCGCTTATCCACTATTCGGTAAAGGTTACTGTATTTATACAGATAACTTTTACACGGGTGTGCCGTTGTACAAATTTTTGTACAGCAATGGTACTGGAGCCTGTGGCACGATCCGTTCGAATAGGAAAGGCTTTCCAACAAAACAGTTTGGGAAGCAAAAGAGAGGAGAAACATCTGCCTTGCGCTGCGGTGAACTTCTGGCTGTGAAATACAAAGACAAAAAGGATGTGCATTTACTTACAACGATACATAACGAATGCACATCTGCAGTTCACGTCAGATGGAGAGATTCCCCTATCATGAAACCCCTATGTGTACAGGATTATAATCGGTACATGGGGGGAGTGGACAAGTCTGACCAGATGCTTGTACCATATCTCGCTTCTCGCAAGGCATATGTATGGTACAAAAAGCTGGCAGTCCATCTGATACAGATGTCAATGCTTAACGCATTCATCTTGTATCAGGCCACTCATGCCCGACGGATAACATTCCTAAAATTTCAGGAATCTGTTATCGAGTCCCTTCTCTGTCCAGAAGAGAATGCTCCCATTGTTGAAGAGGTGGAAGATGTAATTAGGTTGCGTGACCGCCACTTTCCAGGCTACATTCCACCAACTGAGAAAAGAGTGACCCCATGTAAAAGGTGTCGGGTTTGCGCGCGCCAAGGGCGGCGTAAGGAAAGCCGCCTTCACTGCCCTGACTGCCCCTCCAAACCAGGTCTTTGTGTGCCTGATTGCTTCAAGATTTATCATACAGTGACACATTACTAGTGGCATACCGGGACCGAATTGTTTCTCGGCTGAGAACAAACAGATTTCAGGTTGAGGTATGCCACTGATTTTGTGCTTCTTGATAAATCTGGCTATAGCACCGTTAAGATCTTTGCAGATCTTGATGACATTCTGATGGACACAGTGCAGTGTAATCTGGACAGAGCTTGCCCGGATCATGCTGGCATTTATTCCTGGATAGTGCTATTCCTCTAAATTTTCCCAAATAAAAAAACAAACCAAAACCAGCCCCATTTTTTATAGCAGTGTTAATTCAAGCGTTATTAAAAAACTACCCACCACGTTTCACTACCCACTCCGGTTCAATACCCACCACGTTTCACTACCCACTTACAGTTCACTACCCACCCCCAGTTAGAATGTAATTCACCCCACATACAATAAAATAGGTTGCCCCATCCCCAACAATCTGATGTCCTCCGTACGTCAGATGTAGAAAGAAGCCTCTGAAGACAGATTGAACTGCGGTGTTAATGGTGTGTCTTCAACTTCTTTGTCTCTGCCCTTTTCTTTGCCCCTTCCCTTCACCCACTTCCCTTACCTATCTTCTTTCATGAATGGTGTGTGATTCAGTGAGTGAAACAGATGTGAATGGGGGGGGGTGTTTCTATTCCACCCCCTCTAATCCTCATTATCTTTCTCTTTTCCCCTTCCGTGTTTCTGCACTTTTCCCTTCTTTGCCCCTTAACGTCACTCACTCCACTTTTACTAGCTTCTTGCATGAAAGGTGTGTGATTCGGTGAGTGAAACAGATGTGAAAGATGTGTGAATGGTCAGTAACCTGGTTGGGGCCTTGACGTGGCGTTACTGCTCACATGGATGCCCCATGTGCCAATCCAACTGATTGAGTGAATGTAAAATGTGTGGCGGGCTTGTTGTGTGTTTGTGTAGCATTTTGAGTCACTATACAATTGTTGATAGACTACATAATTGTTGATCAAAATTCATGGGGAAAATTTTGTGAATTTTTTTTTTTTTTTTTTTTAAGAAGGCATACCTGCATTTAAATGTCTCTAGCCCAACAGAAAAATTAAAACAGACCACATAAAGTATATATTAGGAGAAACACTAGAATTAGGGGTTAAATAAAATTCTATCAGAAAAATAGAGTGCGCAACAGCATGTGGAATTTACATATTTATTTTTTTAGCACAAATCCAAATTCCACAAGTTGTTGCGGGCTCAATATTTATGATAGAATAATAAGTAACCCCACGTTTGATTCATCTGGAAGTCTACTTTGTCCGGATATATACTTTATTTGGCATATTTTAGATCCCTGTTGAGCTAGAGCCATTTAATTGCAGTATGCCTCCTTTCAAAAACCGGCATAAAAAGCTTCTCTAAATTTATTTTGCGCATGGCGCAAATTAGCGCCTCGTGCTCCATCTAGGGGGACCCGGACACTAAACCTGGGCATTTTTATCACAAGGGTTGGGGCTTTGCATTGAGCTAGAGAAAGGCCTAGTTTTCAAAGATTTTATCATGTCTGAAGTGATTGAAATAATTTTTATTTTTTTGGCGCACAAATCCAAATTCCACAAGTTGTTGCGGGCTCAATATTTATGATAGAATAATAAGTAACCCCACGTTTGATTCATCTGGAAGTCTACTTTGTCCGGATATATACTTTATTTGGCATATTTTAGATCCCTGTTGAGCTAGAGCCATTTAATTGCAGGTATGCCTCCTTTCAAAAACCGGCATAAAAAGCTTCTCTAAATTTATTTTGCGCATGGCGCAAATTAGCGCCTCGTGCTCCATCTAGGGGGACCCGGACCACTAAACCTGGGTCTCATTTTTATCACAAGGGTTGGGGCTTTGCATTGAGCTAGAGAAAGGCCTAGTTTTCAAAGATTTTATCATGTCTGAAGTGATTGAAATAATTTTTTTTTTTTTTTTTGCGCACAATCCAAATTCCACAAGTTTTTGCGGGCTCAATATTTATGATAGAATAATAAGTAACCCCACGTTTGATTCATCTGGAAGTCTACTTTGTCCGGATATATACTTTATTTGGCATATTTTAGATCCCTGTTGAGCTAGAGCCATTTAATTGCAGGTATGCCTCCTTTCAAAAACCGGCATAAAAAGCTTCTCTAAATATTTTGCGCATGGCGCAAATTAGCGCCTCGTGCTCCATCTAGGGGGACCCGGCACTAAACCTGGGTCTCATTTTTATCACAAGGGTTGGGCCTTTGCATTGAGCTAGAGAAAGGCCTAGTTTTCAAAGATTTTATCATGTCTGAAGTGATTGAAATAATTTTTTTTTTTTTTTTGCACACAAATCCAAATTCCACAAGTTGTTGCGGGCTCAATATTTATGATAGAATAATAAGTAACCCCACGTTTGATTCATCTGGAAGTCTACTTTGTCCGGATATATACTTTATTTGGCATATTTTAGATCCCTGTTGAGCTAGAGCCATTTAATTGCAGGTATGCCTCCTTTCAAAAACCGGCATAAAAAGCTTCTCTAAATTTTTTGCGCATGGCGCAATTAGCGCCTCGTGCTCCATCTAGGGGGACCCGGACCACTAAACCTGGGTCTCATTTTTATCACAAGGGTTGGGGCTTTGCATTGAGCTAGAGAAAGGCCTAGTTTTCAAAGATTTTATCATGTCTGAAGTGATTGAAATAATTTTTTTTTTTTTTTGCGCACAAATCCAAATTCCACAAGTTGTTGCGGGCTCAATATTTATGATAGAATAATAAGTAACCCCACGTTTGATTCATCTGGAAGTCTACTTTGTCCGGATATATACTTTTTTGGCATATTTTAGATCCCTGTTGAGCTAGAGCCATTTAATTGCAGGTATGCCTCCTTTCAAAAACCGGCATAAAAAGCTTCTCTAAATTTATTTTGCGCATGGCGCAAATTAGCGCCTCGTGCTCCATCTAGGGGGACCCGGACCACTAAACCTGGGTCTCATTTTTATCACAAGGGTTGGGGCTTTGCATTGAGCTAGAGAAAGGCCTAGTTTTCAAAGATTTTATCATGTCTGAAGTGATTGAAATAATTTTTTTTTTTTTTTGGCGCACAAATCCAAATTCCACAAGTTGTTGCGGGCTCAATATTTATGATAGAATAATAAGTAACCCCACGTTTGATTCATCTGGAAGTCTACTTTGTCCGGATATATACTTTATTTGGCATATTTTAGATCCCTGTTGAGCTAGAGCCATTTAATTGCAGGTATGCCTCCTTTCAAAAACCGGCATAAAAAGCTTCTCTAAATTTATTTTGCGCATGGCGCAAATTAGTGCCTCGTGCTCCATCTAGGGGGACCCGGACCACTAAACCTGGGTCTCATTTTTATCACAAGGGTTGGGGCTTTGCATTGAGCTAGAGAAAGGCCTAGTTTTCAAAGATTTTATCATGTCTGAAGTGATTGAAATAATTTTTTTTATTTTTTTTTCCGCACAAATCCAAATTCCACAAGTTGTTGCGGGCTCAATATTTATGATAGAATAATAAGTAACCCCACGTTTGATTCATCTGGAAGTCTACTTTGTCCGGATATATACTTTATTTGGCATATTTTAGATCCCTGTTGAGCTAGAGCCATTTAATTGCAGGTATGCCTCCTTTCAAAAACCGGCATAAAAAGCTTCTCTAAATTTATTTTGCGCATGGCGCAAATTAGTGCCTCGTGCTCCATCTAGGGGACCCGGACCACTAAACCTGGGTCTCATTTTTATCACAAGGGTTGGGGCTTTGCATTGAGCTAGAGAAAGGCCTAGTTTTCAAAGATTTTATCATGTCTGAAGTGATTGAAATAATTTTTTTTTTTTTTTTTCCGCACAAATCCAAATTCCACAAGTTGTTGCGGGCTCAATATTTATGATAGAATAATAAGTAACCCCACGTTTGATTCATCTGGAAGTCTACTTTGTCCGGATATATACTTTATTTGGCATATTTTAGATCCCTGTTGAGCTAGAGCCATTTAATTGCAGGTATGCCTCCTTTCAAAAACCGGCATAAAAAGCTTCTCTAAATTTATTTTGCGCATGGCGCAAATTAGTGCCTCGTGCTCCATCTAGGGGGACCCGGACCACTAAACCTGGGTCTCATTTTTATCACAAGGGTTGGGCTTTGCATTGAGCTAGAGAAAGGCCTAGTTTTCAAAGATTTTATCATGTCTGAAGTGATTGAAATAATTTTTTTTATTTTTTTTTCCGCACAAATCCAAATTCCACAAGTTGTTGCGGGCTCAATATTTATGATAGAATAATAAGTAACCCCACGTTTGATTCATCTGGAAGTCTACTTTGTCCGGATATATACTTTATTTGGCATATTTTAGATCCCTGTTGAGCTAGAGCCATTTAATTGCAGGTATGCCTCCTTTCAAAAACCGGCATAAAAAGCTTCTCTAAATTTATTTTGCGCATGGCGCAAATTAGCACCTCCAACGCTGCCTAAACTTGATCTGTGCAATCAAATTGGATCTATTATTTTATAGGAGGGATATATTTATATAGTTAAGCAAAACAAAAATATTTTACCCCAAAAATTAATATGAAATTATGCAATATAAATCTTGACCTATTATGATTTTTTTTTTTTTACATTAAATGATGTTTTTTGAATAAAGTTATGAATAACAAAATAAATTTAAAAATGTGTCATAAAGGTCTCTTTTTTTGCGGAATTTTGTCTAGTTTCAGAAAGTATATAGCTTTTCCATTTCAATTGGTTTAGATATACTAATTTTATGTATTACATACAATGAGTCATGACATAAGAAAAAAGCAGATTTTTTTGATTTTTAGAAAACTGCATATTTTTGTA
This sequence comes from Leptobrachium leishanense, assembly GCA_009667805.1. NCBI lineage: Eukaryota > Metazoa > Chordata > Amphibia > Anura > Megophryidae > Leptobrachium > Leptobrachium leishanense. The sequence goes on along the minus strand of CM019067.1, from coordinate 125,260,301 downwards.
CAAAAAAACCATGAAATATTCTCCATTACACCATTTTTAAAAAGGCACCTAATGTATCAATATATGACCACAATAGTTCTGGTCATAAAGTGTAGATAGAAAAAAATATGCAATGTTGTTCTCCTGAATTTTAACAAAATTTTACTTTTTTTCCCCCTTTTTTTTTCTAAATCTTTACTTATACACATAATAATTATATATTTTGAATCTGTGGAGTCTGCTGAAAAAAAGGATATATAATTTGTCTTGGTCATATAAGAAAACTTGACTTCAAATCGCATTTAAACATGATGAGCACAAAACGGTAAAAATGAGCTCAGCACACGGGCAGGAAATGCCTCAGCAGCGAAAGGGTTAATAGGTTGGGTTGCTGTATCTATATGCACTTTATGTACTCTTTCCTATGGTCTATATGTCTTATGGATGCATTCTTATTTTAGATACTTGCTGTTTGGTATATTTATTTTAGACTTCTTTTGTGCTACTTACCATCAGGTGTCACAGTAGCACTTGGATGGAGACCACATGTCAAGTTACTGTGGCAACTGTGGGCTACAGCATTGCCTGCCTGAAAGAACAGTATTGTGATTTCAGTGTCTGTCACATTGGGCAGTTGGAATCTCTTTGATGGAGGTCACTGGATTACACTGTATTTACACAAGATATACAATACTTGCAAGCTGTCAGTTTGGAAGCGGATATAACATGCAGTCACGTGGCAGTTTTTCTGTATTGGTGGCGGAAATTGTACTGTATGTAGCAGTAAGTTGTATTAGTCACTGGTTGGGAGAGTTTTACATTGGAGAAGAGATGTGTTGCCATAAAACGTTTGTTACCTCTTTGCTTCTCAGTAAATTTTATCACACTAGTGGTATAAGTAGTGTTAGTGTTTGTTCTTTATTTTCTAGATCAGTAGTTACAACAATCATAAAGAAAATAACAATTTAACCCCATGGTAGGGTGTCTGCGACAAGCACATTCAAAGACAAAAAAACCCTATGCAGCTGCTCTATAGTGGATGGAATCCTACCTGCAAACCTCAAGACAGGGGACAATAACTAATGCCAGAAATTAACAAAAAATAAACAAACACTGGAGCTGCTTGAACAGTGATCCGCTAGTGAAACCAATTTACTGAAATAAGAGAAGCAATTTACAGACGTTTCAGGGCACAGCCCCTTCCTCAGAGCAACATGCTGTTATTATTATGGCAAACAATAAGAACAAGGACATACAGCGACTAAGGATAATACAGACAAATCCAACAGAAATCAAGTAGCAGAGGTCAATGTCCAAACTCCTACACAATTGTAATAGGAGCAAATAACCACTGCCATTACGTTTCTCATTTTTGGGCATGAGAAGAGTTAAAATAAAAAATGAAGAGGGGAAATGAAAAAGCAAATCACGGCCAACATCCAATACTAAAACTACAGGGTTACAAAATTACAGGATAAGTAAATATTAGGTGTACTCCATCCATGGGCCCCATGTTAAAAAAAAAAACGAGGACAATGAATGTTATATCACTGCTGACAGCTCATCCATCATTATGACCTTTATTTAAATCATTGACTGTCACGTAGGATTTGAAACTGTAATATATTTCAGATATGGCTGGCTCCGCAATAAAAAACGAACATATTTTCAAGGGATAGTTGTTGCTAAAAATAATATAGCTAAAAATAATATTGTTTTGCCATTTTTTGTTTTGAATTAATATAAGGACATAGAAAGTCAGGTCAGGTTGACACGTAAATATATAGCTCATTTTCAGGTTGGACTAAGTATAAAAAAGTTCCCAACCATGATCAGGTTTCTGAAAATATCTCTGAATTCATTGTATTACCAATTATTAAGTATAGGGAGAGCAAACTATTCACTAAAATATGATACCTCCTCACGCATTCATGTTTTATTGTTTGTTTTGGTGATTTTCACCCTTTCTTTCACATCACAGTATTTTTTTATGGTACATTGTAACAGATCTCTGTGCTCCAACAGGATAACATAAGGGATGAGCCGAACACCCCCGTGATCGGTTCGCATTCGAACTCGAACAATTTCAAAAGTTCAAGTTCGGACGCGAACACGATCCGAACTCAATGCAAGTCAATGGGACTCGAACGTTCGATTTTTAGAGTGCCCTGCAAGAGGGCATATATGCAAGATATTTGCCATAAAAGGTGTATGGGGGTCCGGGTAGTGCCCTGGGGGACAAGAAACAAGGAAAAAAGTTTTTAAAAAGACATTTTTAAAGGAACAGTGATTTTTCCATGAAATAAAGGTTAAGAATAAAAACGAAAAATTCCTTCAAATATCGTGCCTAGGAGGTCCCAATAACCTGCCCGTGAAGTGGCGGTTTTTTTGGATGTATAGAAACATTTAAAAAGAAAAAAATTACATTTCAAATGACGGTAAATGTTTTTCCTTTAATCTATTCATAAACAACTGCTTGGGGCGGCAGCCTGTATGAAAAGAGGAGACGTTTTAGGACACACAGAACAAGTTTAGTGATTTTTTTGGCTTAATTATGGTGAAACTTATGCAGGCTTTGGAAAAAAAGTAACAACAGGTGCATTAAAATTGGACCTTTGGTGCCAGCTAGTGCCTTCACACCGTAACCCATCTGAGGTATTGTGGAAGAGTGCATGGGTGGACTCTGCATTCAAATATTAAAGTGATTGGAATCTGGTACACGCGTCAGTGCACCCAAATATTGGGCATTTGGTGCCAGCTAGTGCCTTCACATCGTAACCCCTCTGAGGTATTGTGGAAGAGTGCAGTGGTGGAGGTTTTGGGAATGCAGAAGAGATCCCTGATCTATTCAGTTACATCAGCATCAGGGGAGTGATAGCTGCTGATCCAGGACTGATTAATTTTTATAAATGTCAGCCGGTCTACAGAGTCGGTGGACAGACGCACTCTTTTGTCTGTGACAAAACCTCCAGCGGCACTGAATGTCCTTTCAGAAAGCACGCTGGATGAAGGGCAACCTAGTAGCTCCATAGCATATTGGCTAAGTTCTGGCCAGTGATCCAATTTCAACACCCAGTAAGCCAGTGGATCTTCTGCTGTAAAGGTATCCAGGTCTGCCCTTGCCCCTAGATAGTCCTGCACCATATGGTGAAGATGCTGGCAATGGGTGCCTACATTTGACGTCCCTGGGCGTCGTGGACTAAAAAAATTGGAAAAGGCATCAGTCAAGTGGCCCCCTTCACCGCTCTTCCTCTGATAAACAGCAGCCTCAGAAGCACCTGTGTCATCAGATGGTAACCTACCAGTGTCTGGAAAGGTGTTACACAAGTGTCGCTTTAGAGCGTCCTCAAGTTGTTTCATCCTGTGCTGCCTCTGTGAGGGCAGGATGAGCTCTGTAACCTTACCCTTGTATCGTGGATCGAGAAGGCTTGCCAACCAGTAATGATCCGTCTCCTTGATAGCACAAATCCTGGGGTCCTTTAGCAGGCTTTGCAGGATAAGGGAGCCCATGCAGCGTAGGTTGGATGTGGCATTAGCTTCAGAGTGTTCCTGGTCGCAGAGGATGACCGTATCGTGCACTACCTCCTCCCAGCCACATAGTAGTCCTTGGGTTTCTGGGGACACAAAACCCTCCCTTGAGGAATCCCCACCTTCAATGCCCCCACAACTTAAATATTCCTCCTCCTCATGTCTGATCTGAGGACCCGCAGGAATGCTGTCTGTGTAAAGACTGGGGCCTTGAGAGCTAGGGAAGTCCTCCTCTTCCTCCCGCTGCTCTGCCTCTAGTGCCACATCTATAATTCCCGGCAAAGTGCGCTCCAGCAGGAACACTAAAGGAATTGTGTCACTGATGCATGCACTGTCCCTGCTCACCATCCTCGTTGCCTCCTCAAATGGTGACAGTACAGTGCATGCATCCTTGATCATCAGCCACTGCGGGGGGAAAACAAGTTGACCTGAACCTGTCCTTGTGCCATACTCACACAGGTACTCATTGATGGCCCTCTGGCAATGCTTCAGTGCCTGCACAAGCAGGCAATGTTGAGTTCCACCTGGTGGGCATGTCACAGATCAGACGGTTTGTGGGAAGGTAGAATTCTCTTTGAATTTCTGCCAGGTGAATACTTGCTGGGAATGACTGTCTGAAGTGGCTGCAGACTTTTCTGGTCTGGCTGAGAAGCTCTGCCAGCCCTGGGTACCTGGTTAGGAAACGCTGTACCACCAGATTTAGGACATGTGCTAAGCATTGGTACATGCGTCAACTTACCCAGGTGTAGGGAGTAGAGAAGGTTGCTGCCATTATCACAGACGACCATTCCCAGCTCAAGCTGGCATGGTGTTAACCATTTCTGCGCCTGCCCCTGCAGAGCTGACAGAATTTCTGGCCCGGTGTGGCTCCTGTCCCCTAAACAAACCAGCTCAAGCACAGTATGGCATCTTTTTGCTTGAGCCATTGCGTAGCCCCTGCCACTCGTCAGTTTAACTGCCACTTCGCCAGAGACATTGAAGGAGGAGGAGGAGGAAGAGGGAGAGGTGGTGGAGCAGACAGACCTCATATAAGCAGCTTTCTGGAGGTGTGGTGGATGAGCAAGCTCCAGCACAGAGAGTCGTCCTGTATCCCTCCCAGCTGCAAGCAGAGTTACCCAGTGTGCCATGAAGGAAATGTAATGGCCCTGTCCATGCTTGCTGGACCACGTGTCTAAAGTCATGTGCACCTTGCTGCTGACTACCTTTGCCAAGGACTCCATAACATTGTCTTCCACGTGCTGGTATAGTGCTGGAATTGCCTTCGTGAAAAGAAATGGCGTTTTGGAACCTGCCACTGTGGTACAGCACATTTGGCAAATTCACGGAAGGAAGCAGAGTCCACCAGCTGGAAAGGCAGCAGCTGTAATGCGAGTAATTTTACCAAGCTGGCATTTGAGACGTTGTGCATGTGGATGGTTGGGACAATATTTTTTCTTCCACTGCAGCAGCTGGGGCAATGAAATCAGACTGCATAAATCTGCAGCTGATAAGATGCTGGCAAATTCAGAGGAAGGAGGTGGTACACCCATTACTGTAGCATCATGCCTGTCAGTGGAGGTTGTAGGCAATGACATGGCAGGACATATAGTGGGGGTAGAGACAGATGAAGAGGAGGAGGACCTATGCAAAGTGTTGTGCCAACGGGATGCGTGGCAGGTGGTCATATGTCGCCTCAAGCACGTGGTACCCAAGTGTCTGATGTCTTTCCCACGCTTGATCCTCTTCCCTCATAGCTTACAAAGAGCAACGCTGCAGTCTGCTGCACATGTCATGAAGAACTCCCAGACAGCAGAGATCCTGCACGTGTGCTGCGAGACAACAGCGCTCTGCACCTGAGCAGCTCTGACACGATGCCTTGGACTGGCTACAGTTGCTCATAGAGGACGTTCTGCCTCGTTTTTGAATGTACCTCCTCCTCCTCCTCCTCCCTTGACTCCTCTGTTCGATCAGGCACCCAGGTGGAGTTAGTGACCTCATCATCATTGTCATCACCCACTATCTCTTCATCACTGGAGCCAACCTCGCAATATGCTGCAGCTGCTGGGGGAACATGAGTGCCAGTTCTTTGTGTGTCACTGGCACCCCCTCCCTCTAGTCTGATTATACTCCCTTCCTCAACCTCAGAGTTTGAATCAGAGCACTGGAGTTGCTGTGCGTCCTCAAGCAGCACGTCACTGTCTGTCACTGTAGTCAAACAATTCAGCTGACTCCTCTGTGTATGATAGTGAGGCTACGGCAGGAGTAGCTGTGGACATGGAGGATGAATTAGATGTTTTGGCAGCTGAGGTGGACTGTAAACCACTACAAGCCTGGCTGGCAGAGGATGAGGATGGCCTGATTAGCCGATCCTGCAAATCCTCTGTATGTTGTTGCTGCTTAAGATGGCCAGCACCAGTTAGAAACAAGGACAAGCGTGCCCCTGCAGAGGATGCACCACGTCCACGACGACCAGGGGCACAGCCTTCCAACACAGAGGCTGCTTGCCCTCTTATCTGGGTCTGGGAGCATCTACCTGTCCTTTTTGGTCTTTCTGACATGGTGAGTGATATATAGATTAAAGATATACAGATTTTGCAGAACAATGCTATACGTCAGTGATACAGCCTGGCTGATAGCTGGCAAAACCCAGGTTCTACTCTGAATAGATAAACAGATGAACTCTGATTAAACTGTGTTATTGTATGGTATCTAGAATTAGATTAAAGATATACTGATTTTGCAGAACAATGCTATACGTCAGTGACACAGCCTGGCTGATAGCTGGCAAAACCCAGATTCTACTCTGAATAGATAAACAGATGAACTCTGATTAAACTGTGTTATTGTATGGTATCTAGAATTAGATTAAAGATATACAGATTTTGCAGAACAATGCTATACGTCAGTAATACAGCCTGATAGCCGGGCAGCAGCTGGCAGTGTCAACACACAGATTACAATTCCCAAATATTTGCTAGAAGTATGTGGGACCCCCTGATAGCTGGCAGTGAGAAGACACAGATTACAATTCCCAGATATCTGATAGACGTCTGTGAGACCCCAATATCTGGCAGTGAGAAGACACAGATTACAATTCCCAGATAATTATCTGCTAGAAGAAAGTGAGACCCCAAAAGCTGGCAGTGAGAAGACACAGATTACAATTCCCAGATAATTATCTGCTAGAAGAAAGTGAGACCCCAATAGCTGGCTGTGAGAAGATACAGATTACAATTCACTGAAATCTGCTAGACGTCTGTGAGACACACTGAAAGAACAATCTCCTCTCACTCCTGCAAAAAAAACACGTGCTGAGGCTGCAGGGAAGCCTTATATATTGTGCTGCGGGAGTTAGCTCTGTGAGCCCATGATTGGGCAAAATTTGCCCAATTAGGACTCTGAGCCCTGACTGGCATAGTCTTGCACCTGTCTTGCTCCTGACCTGTGGTCAGGTGCAAGGCTGTAGCCAATTACGAGCTTCAGGCCAGTGGAAAAGTGCATTGTGGCCCATTGTGGTGCATTGTGGGCAAACACGCGGCGAACATGTGGAAATGTTCGATGTTCGCCGAACAGGCAATGTTCGATTCGAACTCATGTTCGGATCGAATCGCCAGCCCATCCCTAGGTAACATTTGTCAATGCTGCTTAATTGCTGGACACTTGGGTTCTCCTTGTGTCTCCCGTGTCTTTCTCCAGTGCTTAGCTGCAGCTTAAAGACGGGAACACGGAGAGAGCCTTGCTAGCATTCCCCAAAAATAAGCCGAGGCTGCAGAACTGGAGCCTTTTGTTGGCACAGCGAGAATATGGCTGCTACCCAAACTATGAGTCATGACTACATGTAGGGTCAGAATAGAACTGGTTTAATCAGGGACACACATACATTTATACGGTCACACATGGGTCATTTACATACACAACCCCCACCCCCTAGAAACTGCTGGGGACCCAACCACCCCGAAACAGATAATTGGACAACCAATTACTTCTTGGAAGGTGAAAACATAATTAGATTAGGGACAGAACAATTAAATCACATTACGTAACATTTATAACAAGGCAGGACTATGGGAATCTGGATGATAACAGATTGCAGTCTGCAGATTTACAACCTATTCAAATAGAAACAGAAACAGATACACACAGACAACAGACAGACAGAATAGACAATAGCATTCTTGCATAATCACAATTATACCAATATTCTGCACACAAGAGAGGGCAATAGGCCAATATTGATTATGAGTCCTGCACCCTACAAACATGCCTCCATGCCCATGCACGCCAAGTCCAAAATGACTTATGTCACATACATATAACATTTATGTCACTTACAAAAACAAGTTTTACTTTTGTGATCTATAATATAAATTCCTATTGTGCCATTGTATAATCAAACCCCTATTCTGCCACTACTCAATTACAACCTCCAATTGTCCCTACAACACAAAAAAATCCCACAGCACAGCCGACGACCTATTGCTGCACAACAATGTGCCATGGCACAGCACCATGTACTCCAGTGCACTTAACAGTCACTTCCAATAGTAGACAGAATTTATATGCTTGAAAATCATTATCCAATAGTTTCCCAACCACATGACTGGAATAATTTCTTGTATTTTTCCCCTTTTTCCTTTTTACATATGGTGAGCACCGATGATCAGGAACACTTATTATCCTTCTGAGCATTTTAATTTGTTGTCTGCAATCAACTCATCTGTACGGCCCCTGTGTGCAAATGTCTTGTACAATCAAACAAATTGTTTACAGACATAAAAGCAAATCAAAGTATTATATTAAGACTAAGACAAATTAAATCATTTAAAGTGACCCCGGGCACAGATATAAAATAATTCCTTTGTGGAAGACCAAAAGCTTTGTGAGTAGATATTCAGTCACTTTGAGTGCCCTAATGTCTCCATACTACAGAACAATAGATATAAATGTTATTTCCATACTCCAAATAACAAGCAATGCTTATATTATTCAGTGATTTCTTTATGTGAAGTAATAGTGCATGTAGTCACAGTTATTACTTCCTAATCTTTTTGTTTGTAGCCTGAGGTCTCCTCTTCTTATTTTCTTTGATTATTTAAAGAGGGATTTTTTTGTGTAATGGAGGCAGTAGATTTTTTTTTGGTTTACAGATTTATGTAACATTAAATATAAAGCTTGGGAAATTGGTACACAAAACAATTCTAGTTTTACTAGTTTAGGTATATGTGCACCCCTGCAAAATCAGCATTCGTTTTGCATAATACATTGAGATTGCTATGTAACATACACCATCTAGAAACCAGTGACGTGCGGAGAGATCAGTGGCTGGTGAGGCACTGGCTAGTATCAGAGCCAGATATACACAGGGTTACTCAGTCGCAATTTACGCATTTGATTATCGTTATATAGGAGAATAGAGTTTCACTATCTATAAAGTTTGCATCCTTTTTTTTTTTACAGCTAAGAGGAGCATGCACTTACAATACTGACTAATAGAGGGCACTATTACAACTCTTACTGTTAAAAAAAGTTTACATATAGGTTTTAATATTGTAAGAGCATGCACTTATGTCACGTTCCATCCTTGGAACCCCTGAACCTGCATTTAGCATTCATTGTCTGCAACCAGCTTTCATATCACAACAGACATTCTGGAACTCCCCTAGTGGCTTGCTTCAAGAACTGCTCTTTCTGATCCAGCACTGGTTCAAGTATACAAGTAGTTAAAACACCAAGCACGTCACACCACACACCAAAATAAAGGCACCACGCCCACCTCTGATCCTCACTTCATTATTGTGCTTCATTCCCCACAGAGAGAAGTGCTGTGCTCTGTGGCTCCTGTATAACCCCAGTCTTGTCTGGAATCCCTATTCCAATATCTGTTCCTGTATTTCAAACCACTCACCAAATCCTTGGACTCCAGCAACCGCACTTACCATCTTCAGCAATCTGGTCAGTCTGTTTTTCCATCCACCTCCACCCATTCCTGTCTCTGTGCAGTATACTGCACTTGGGCTCAACCATCCCCCTCGTACTCTGGTGCCACCCCGGTACCAGTACGTGACAGATGATGAAGCCAGACAATGAGCCTGCAGTATTGCACCTTGTGGTGGAGTTAATCCAAAAAGCCTACCAGGAGCTTTTTCACCACCTGACTTTGTAAAGGAGCCGCTGCAAAATATTCTAGGCACCTCAACTAAGTTGTGCACTCCTACCAACAAACGTCATGATCCCCTGTCTCCTGAAGAGCGTGTCCGGAGACAAAATAGCAATTTGTGCCTGTATTGCGGGGCAGGATCTCACTGGATATCGAATTGCCCAGAAAAAAAACCCAGATCTGCGGTTGTCAAACCAACAACTGTGTCAAAATCTGCTGTTCGCTCCAAGCACGCTCCTGTGTGTAGAACTCTACAGCAACCTCAGGCTCCCAGGCCTGCTACAGGTACTGTGTCTAAACCTTTCAGCCCTAAACCGGCTCCCCTGCATAATTCTGTTCCCAGGAGACCTCCTGTGTCTAAGAGACCTGCTGTCCCTAAGCCAGTACCCCTATCCAAACCGGCCCCCAGGAGAACTCTAGAACCCAAACTCCCTGTACCCAGACCTGCCCCCAGAAAGTCAGTGCCCGTTGTGCCCAGAAGAAGGGTGTCTCTGGAGTCCACCTCTGAAGACGATTTAGAAAGCCCTATGGAGACAGAGACCACCATGCCCGTGGAATCAGAAACTGTCCTTCCTGTGGACTTCGAAAGTACGTTGGTGGAACCAGAACCTCCAATCCCTATGGAGATGAACTGCATCCAGACTTCGGGTGTAACAACCACTCCCATCACTCCTGACCAGCAAGATCCTCTGTCCCCAGATTGTATGTATGCCTCAAACGGAACGGTGGTCGTAAGGAAGATCTAGAAAGATTTGAGGAAGCATTATGATTCAGGGGAGCTGCGTGTCAACCTACTCAACATGTTATGACTCTGTCAACTACTCCCATCACTCACAGCGAACAAATCTGTGGGTTTGAAAGTTCTAGTTATGACCCTCTGTATGATGTGGTTCCATTTGGCTATATACCCTCTGAGGAGTCAGATCAAGAGAACGCCGTTGTCGCAGAAGGACCCCCGAGTCAACATGCGGGGTCTGACACCACTACGAAAGCATGGCGAAACATCTGCTCTTCCAGCGAGGAGTCTGCTCACGAGTGGGAAACCGGTGAAGAGGACTACCTGCCTACCTGTGTGCCCACCGATACAAGGTATGACATGCCCAGCAGACCCATAATCGCTGCGACTGTAAAATCTGCAATCCATGGAAAGTCAGACGATTACTGGGAGACCGATGACTCTGAAGCTAAAAGTCTGCCACAAACCGCACCGCGCAGCAAAGGGCCACCTGGTCAACGACGTGATTATGTGGACAACATCGAGGTGACCGATCCTGTTGTCCTCAGCACCCAGACGGATGAGACCTATACGAGGAAGTCTAAATCTAGGGCGCGGAGACGACAAAGGAAGAACTGTCTCCAGGCCAGTGTTGCAGGATCCACCATTGGAATGATCCAGGACGTCCCACGGGTTACATCTACCCCGATGCCTTCTGCCTATGTGGGCACGAAGTTCCCTGGTAACCCTGCCTCCTACCTGTGTCACTCTGTATCCAGGAGTCTACGTGACCGTGACACTCCTACTTGTCCAGATCCCTCACTGGAGGAACCGGATCCCTGTACTGTGCAGGGCACCTTTTGTTGTGCCCACCTGGGACCAGGCCTCGGGAACTTGGGCATTTCGTCCTACGGACAGTCCTTCGTCACCCTGAGTGTGACCCTGAAGGCGGGGGATACTGTCACGTTCCATCCTTGGAACCCCTGAACCTGCATTTAGCATTCATTGTCTGCAACCAGCTTTCATATCACAACAGACATTCTGGAACTCCCCTAGTGGCATGCTTCAAGAACTGCTCTTTCTGATCCAGCACTGGTTCAAGTATACAAGTAGTTAAAACACCAAGCACGTCACACCACACACCAAAATAAAGGCACCACGCCCACCTCTGATCCTCGCTTCATCATTGTGCTTCATTCCCCACAGAGAGAAGTGCTGTGCTCTGTGGCTCCTGTATAACCCCAGTCTTGTCTGGAATCCCTATCCCAATATCTGTTCCTGTATTTCAAACCACTCACCAAATCCTTGGACTCCAGCAACCGCACTTACCATCTTCAGCAATCTGGTCAATCTGTTTTTCCATCCACCTCCACCCATTCCTGTCTCTGTGCAGTATACTGCACTTGGGCTCAACCATCCCCCTCGTACTCTGGTGCCACCCCGGTACCAGTACGTGACAACTTACAATACTGACTAATAGATGGCGCTATTACACACATGCTGATTGCTGAGCTCTGCCTGCCCCCCTACGACTGACGAGGACAGTCACATGACTGTCCTGCGTCAATCAATCCATGGGGAGCTCTGCCTCCCATGGGGGGCATTTTTTTTTTTAAAAAAAGAAGTGCTTGAGACCAATAAGCTTTCCCATTGGCTCAAGCTTTCAATTGCTCTCATTGCTTCTGGAGGCACAAAACAGCGTAGAACCAGCTTGAGCTTTGCAATTAGTGTAGCATTCAGCTGTGCAAATTGCGTAGGCTAGGCTGGCTCAGTGCTGCCCCTGCTGTCTGTGTAGTGAATCACACACACAGCAACTGAAAGTGCAGGAGAAAAAAAAGCGGAGGACAGAGAGAAGAAGCAAGCACATCGAGGGAGCGTGGAGCAGGTGAGTATGATAACTTTTTTCAATAAATAAAATTTAATTTACAGTTTAAATATACACATCACACATGTCATTACAGCACAATGACCACATTAATTTACTGGAATGGCAGGGGAGGCAGCTAACCGTAAATTAATGCTTCTTATACTTTGTACAGGAGGTGCTACTAGATAGGCTGCCAGATAATAATGAGAAATTCCAAAGTTGCTCATTATTCTCATCTTGAACAGGTATGTTAAATAGATAAATAAATGATTAAAAATAGTCCATCCTAGAACCAATAAAAATCTAAATAATCCACAGCTTCATTTTGCTGCTTGCAGAAGGAAACAGGGAACAAATAGTTTTCAGTGTTCTTCCACCTTCTGCCTGGTCCTCATTCAAGGCTCGTGCAAGTCTTCATGGAGTTCTAGGGACTTCAGGAGACACACCTGTGGCACTGTGTAGTGCTGCTGCTGGTATCTATTATCCGCTCCTTAATATCATGAGTTGAACCATTAATGTAGAGCCAGTACACAGCTACTGTTGAAGCCTTCCATATCCTTCCGTTATCAGCTTCCTAGTACCAGTTCAGGTGTAGAAAAAACAAAGACAGACGTTCCTTTCACACTTCTCCCAAATAAAGTAATAATACATTTTCTACAAAACTGCAGGAGCTTTTCAGTGCTCCTTCTTTTGCACTCCGCAAATCCAAAAAACATATATAAAGAGCCCCCTACAGTATAGTAAAAAGAGCAATAGTGCACACTGTGTTGAATAAACAGTGCTGCGGTGGATAATGAAAACTGCACACCAGAAATAAATAAATTCATGCTTATCTGAACTATGCTCCCATTCTCTGGAACACTCTCCCTCGTACTGTCAGACTTTCCCCTAATTTCTCTTCCTTCAAACACTCCCTTAAAACATTCCTATTAAGGCTAGGGTCAGACGAACGCAGTATTAACGTGCGTTTAGCCGCACTTAATCACGGCCGTGCTAGCAGCAAATGACGTCCAATGCCAGGCAACATACGAAAGTGTGGCCGCGCAACGCAAGTGGCAAACGAACGAATTTTTTCGAGAACGTCAAACCTCTAGTACTGACGTACAGAGTGCGCTGCGTCCGCATAGCGGCGTGTGTGTGTGATTAGGAGACGTCAGACGCTGCTCATGTCCGGCCAACATAACGTCCATACACCCAGAGTTTCCTGGTTTGGTTCTGTAAAAAATCACGGCCGTAATTGTGCATCGTATGACCTCTATCGCGTATTCCATGAAAAAATACGTCCATTCGTTCGGATGCACTTTTTGATGGTCGACGCGAAAAATGCGTTCGTCTGACCCTAGCCTTAGGGAAGCCTACCACCCGACTTACTGACGCAACCATCTATCCAACCCCAACCCTTCTAGATTGTGAGTTCCTACGGGAATAGGGCCTCATCTCCTCCTGTACTGTTTGTCTAATGTTGTTCAATGTATTGTAACCCTGTCTATACTGTGCCTATTTTACAGCACTGCGGAATATGCCGGCGCTTTATAAATAAAGATTAGCAATATTAATAATAAAAATATCAGAGATGTGCCGTTCCTTCACCTTTCTGATTTTTGGGGGTTTGGAAATCCACTGATGAAATCAGGAACCACAGCCAGAATTGGAAGTTCTAGTATTTATTCAATAAAACGATATTAAAACAGATATACTAAAATAAAATCATAAATCCATCAATATTCAACCCGTTTTGTCCCTTCAATACATGAACTTCCAATTCTGGCTGTGGTTCCTGATTTCATCAATGGATTTCCATCTGGCGTTAAGTTCCCTGGAAAGGTGAAGGAACAGCACATCTCTGATATTTGGAGCATGGTTCAGATAAGCATGAATTTATTTATTTCTGGTGCCCAGTTTTAATTATCCACCGCAGGACTGTTTATTCAGCACAGTGTGCACTATTGCTCTTTTTTTCTACACTGTAGGGGCACGGCCGGACTGGGAATAAAAATCAGCCCTGGAAAAAAAATTTAGACCAGCCCTATAGCGCTAAGTTAAGTGACTTTAATGCATGCCCCATATTACAATCCAAACGCTAATGGGCAAAAAAAAACCTTAATGCAGTGGTGATTGCGCCCACTTCTGCGAGCTTACTGTACTTTGCGCTCCCTATCCTTAACATGGGAAGCGCAAAGTCCAAATGCTTATTACTGCACTGATGAGGTAACGAAAAAGTTAACCACCGCTAGAAACTGGTGCTAATAAATAATAAATAATGAATTTTTCACTTAAGTAATAAATTTTTCACTTATTTTATTACTGCCTTCTCTTTTATTGTGTTGCCTTTGCAACCGATGGCGGGGTCAGGTGGACATTAGTTCACTGGTCAGGTGGACATTAGTTCATTTGAACTTTAAGACTGAAGGGACATACAATGTTATGGTCTTGTGAGCGTTTACATTTCATGTATCACATGGTGTTTGTGGGAATATTACCCTATATGCTTAATACTTTTTAGTTACATTCCCTATGTTTTATTCATTTTCGTTCAGTAGTTTTTTTGCAAACAGTGTTTCAATTTTCAAACTTTCAAGCGTACTGTTTTTTTTTTCCCACCTATTTCATCTGCGTGTTTGGATTTTCCAGCGGCTGCTCTGCGCTGTGATCGGCAGCTAGTCGGTTTTCTCTGGCGTGTTCGGTGTGGTTAGTTCAGCTGTTTTCTGCGGGTTTCGGTGAGTGTTCGGCGGGTTTGCAGCAGGTTTGCAGCGAGTGTTTGGCGGGTTCGCGGCGGGCTTTCCCTGCACTATGGGGGCCCTGTGGTGCTTGCTGAGTATACCACAGGTTCAGCGAAATAGGATAACTGAATCGCCTCGAAGTGCAGGGAATGAAAAGTCACCGAACGTGCGATGATTTTTCGATTCTCTTTGAATAACCCTGTGAATTTCAAGAGATAGGAGCTAGGCAATCAGGGGGTCTAGCCATATCTGTATACTGGGTGAAAGAGAGCTCAGGGAGGGTGATTACAAGAGCCAGAGTTGTCTTCATGAGTAGGAAATTTTACTGTCGAGCAAAATTTTGACTCAAAAAAGTATTTATTAAAAAAGGCTAGTAACAAATCTATTAAACTACTGAGAGCTACTTTTATCAACAGACCATCCAATGCCGGCTGGGTGGAGCAGAGGTAACATCACTCTTCTATAACCGTGGAGACACAGGTTTGATCCCAGCAAGAGCACTTCTCCAGTAAGTGTCCTTGGGCAAGACACCTAACGGTACATACTCGCCACCCAGGACATACTTGAAAACGAGAGAAATCTCAATGTATCCTTCCTGGTAAAGTACTTTTTTTAAAAAAATAATGCATTATATTCGTTAGCCTTCTATGGCCTGTCAGGAAATTATTTGGCCTTCTTAGTGGACCCATGGCATTTGCAGTCCATAAGCTAACTGCGAGTTTGCCAACTCTGGTCTTTAAATGAATAATCTCTGTAATCTACAAGCCAGAGCAGGTTTCCCTGTGTAAATTAATCTGTGTATTGTATAACCTTTAAATCTACGGATGATGTGGTGCCTGCATGAGAAGGAGCTTGTGTTCTGGGATCAGTTTAATATTGTGTTTTCTCTCATCTAACTATCATTTCCATGTATATCACCCCTTTAGAATATAGGCTCCAAGGTTTACTTGCCTAGTGCAAATAATACAGTGTTAGTACAATGTTGGTTTAAACTTCCTAAAGTGAATTCGCAAACTTAAATTAAAAAGTACATTGGACAAGGGTGCAAAATAAAAAAAGGCCTTACATAACAGTTACCTTGATCAAAGGACAGTTTGTGACTGTCATGGCATGTGTCTTGGCATGAAAGTGTTAATTTAAATACATTTCAATATCATGTTGCTTAGAGCAAAATAAACAATGCGAATGAAAAGTGTTTTTTATAATAAATCGTTGTGATTATTATATAAAGTGTATCCATTTCAAATCAGTAAGTCATATAAATCATCAATTTTGTCCTACAATAACATATTCTTTGGGGCTATTCAGAGCGAGAGAGGTGAAAACCAGGAGAATGGCAGGAGAAGAAAACAATCTAGACCAAATAGGCGATTTGGAAAGTGAGATAAATGGGAGAATTTGTCTGGTTTACCTATTTTGACCTAGAATTTTTACTTCTCCAATCATTCTCCTGGTTTTCACCTCTCTCTGAATAGCCCTGTATTTGTTTTGCTAATTGCTTTTCTGATAAACCAAATGTAAGTGTTAAGTTAGGAAAATAGAAGTTGAACTTGAATGCTGAGTAAACTATTTTCAAGGTGAAACATAACCGTTAGTGTTTCCATATTATGCTATTAAGATTAAGTAATGGCCCAGTGTAAGTCAGGACTGTGCTCATTTTTTAGTATATCACCTTGTTTAACCCGATAGTGACCAGGAGGTTTTACGATTGTCAGTCCGAAAGTGCCCGCTGCTGTTTTTAAGTTTCTGCGCTATTTGTGTTTAGGTCTAATTTTCCTCTCACTCGTTTATGGAACCCACACATATTATATACAATTTTTCTCGCCATTAAATGCACTTTCTAAAGATGCCATTATTTTCATCATATCCTTTAATTTTCTTTAAAACCATTTATGAAATATGATAAAATAAATGGAAAAAACACACTTTTTCAAAATGTAATCCCCAAAATCTACAACCGCCAATAAAGACCCCGGCTAAATAGTTTTGATATTTTGTCCTGAGATTAGAAATACCCCATTTTTACTTGTTTTTGCGTTTTAACCCCTTCATGGCTGAGCCATTTCATCTCTGTGCTCTGAGCTCATTTTGAACGTTTTATGCTCATCGTGTTTAAGGTCAATTGAAATCCTATTTTATTAGGCTAGGGTCAGACGAACGCATTTTTCACGTTGTCCGTGAAAAAGTGCGCTCGAACGAATGGACGTATTTTTTTACGGAATACGCGATAGCGGTCATACGATGCGCAGTTTCGTCCGTGATTTTGTACGGATCATCAATAAAACCCTTTTGCGTGTGGACGTTATGTTGGCCGGACATTAGCAGCGTCTGACGTCTCCCAATCACGCAAACACGCCGCTATGCGGCCGCAGCGCACTCTGTACGTCAGTAGTAGCGGTTTGACGTTCTCGACAAAATGCGTTCGTTTGCCACTTGCGTTGCACGGACGAACTTTCGTGCGGCCGTTCGTCGTATGTTCCCCGGCATTGGACGTCATTTGCTGCTAGCACGGCCGTGATTTCGTGCGGCTAAACGCACGTTAAAACTGCTTTCGTCTGACCCTAGCCTTAAACCCTTGACAATTTTTTTTTCTTTTTTAAAAACACCTTTTTTTTACTTTTACACCAAACCTAGTCATGTTTGGTATCATTGGAAAGGCCATGATCAGGCCTATTCCAAATTGTCAACCTAGGTGTAATGACTACAGGAAGCCTTATTGGGTCCCCAATTGCATTGTAGTTAATCCAAGGGAATGGTGCAGTGGTTTATGATCTCCCCTGATAGTAGATCCCCTCCTTGAAACACAGACTGCATACAATATTTCACTTTTTAATATGGTTTATCTATTAATACAAGGGTGGTATTGTTATAATTAATAAAGTTATTTATTTTTTCTTTCCTTTCATTTTGAATTGTTAACGTTTACAGGGTTAAGCCCAAAATGTTTTTACGTATCAAGCATAAAATTATTTCCATTGTAAGTTTTTGTAACTCCTCCTCTTCAATGCCTTTATCATTTGGTGTACCCAAAGGCTCTGTCCTAGGTCCTCTGCTCTTCTCCATCTACACCTCCTCCCTGGACAAAATCATTTACAGCTTTGGCTTCAATTACCACCTCTATGCTGATGATTCTCAGATCTACCTCTCTACCCCTGATCTCTCTCCTGTTCTTTCCAAAGTCAGTGACTGTTTATCTGGCATCTCCTCCTGCATGACCTCGCATCACCTAAAGATTAACATGTTCAAGACTAAGATCGTATTTCCTCCCTCTAATGCCTCAACAACCCCTGACTTCTTCATCATGATCGATGCAATGGTATCACTATCTCCCCATCAAGCCAGGTTCCCTGTTTCGGAATTACACTTGACTCTGCTCTTTCCTTCATCCCCCACATCAAGTCTCTTTCCTCCTCCTGCCACTACCAATTACGTAACATTTCCAGAATTCGGCCATTTCTTACCGCTGACACCACAAAACAACTCATCCCCCGCCCTTATAATCCCCCAACTTGAATATTGCAATATTCTTCTCGCTGGCTTCCCTCTCTCCTGCCTCTCCTCCCACAATCCATTCTGAATGCCTCTGCCAGGCTTATCCACCTCACCTGCTGCTCTGTCTCTGCTGCTCCTCTCTGCGAGTCCATTCACTGGCTCCCTATCCACTGTTGAATTAAATTCAGAATCCTTACCCTAACCTGCAAAGCTCTCACTAACTCAGCTCCCCACTACCTGTCCTCACTAATCACCAAATTAAACCCCAGCCCGCTCCCTAAGGTCAAACAGTGACCTGCGCCTAGCTTCTCCACGCATCACCTCTTCCCATGATAGACTGCAGAATTTCTGACGTGCTGCCCCCATCCTCTGGTACACTCTCCCTCGTACTGTCAGACTCTCTCCTAGTTTTCCTTCCTACAAACACTCCCTTAAGACATTCCTATCCAGGCAAGCCTATCATCCGACTCCCTAATAGAACTCACTGCCCCAACCAGTCCATCACTCTCACCATGCAGTCCTCTCCTGTCTCCACCCCCAACCTTTCTAGATTGTAAGTTCCCACGGGAATAGGGTCCTCGTTTCCTCCTGTACTGGTTTATTAAACTGTTTATCAGTCTCAATGTATTGTAACCCTGTCTATTTTGTGACTATTGTTCAGCTCTGCGGAATGTGCTGGCACTATATAAATAAAGAATAATAATATGTTCATATGAATATTAAAAGTAAAAATGTGCTAGAATCCTCAAAGACCCGTTTATAGAGTGACAATAATATTTTGTCAATATCTGGTATGTCTGTAAAGATGTGGTTCCCAGATGCTAATGCCTTAAAACCCTTTCTTTCTCAAATATGGTATAAAATAAAAGAATAGATTTGTTTTATATTCCTTTATGCTGAAATGGTTTCATGTGACCATTACAGAAAAAAAAATATATATATATATAAAAAAAGCATGTAAGCACTAAAGAGACACAACACACTGTTTTTGTAAGCTGATAGTAAAAATGACATTAGGTTGCAACAGCTGGAAGATATAGTTGCGATTCTATATTCAATGAAGTAAGGGCATAACCTTTTACAGTAGACTTTATGGTTTTTAAATCATGGCTGCTATCAAATCTTTTCATGGGGACTCTATATCATTTCTTGCAACTGTATAAGTGTACATACCATAAACCTATATTTACTATTTGTGTATATTTTTGATATGTGTAAAGTAGCGGCACATTTTACTGCTCTGATAAAAATTCAGTGATAGCAGGTAAATGTTTTGTCACAGATGATTTCTTTCGCCCATCGTAAGCTTCTGGATATCTACCATGGTTATTACAATGTAGTGCAATCTCTGCTAGCTGGATCTTTTCACAAGGACACCTTCTATTATTATCTGCTTTATGGTACTATCTGTTTTGCCACTCACATGTTCTAGCGGTAAAGAAGCTTCTCAACACATACAACTTTCTATTTGATAATTGAAATCATTATATGGACATTTTGCTTAATGCTATTTTATGTTGATCTTTATGAAAATGTTAATGAATCTAAAGCATTTTTATTATACTGTATAATTAATTACCATTTCTGTTGCTTAACTTCATACTGAAGATTAAATTGTCTGTTTAAGAATTTGATTGTTTTTGTAAGGACAAACATTTTAATTTGATGTGTCAATAGTAGATTCTAAATCCGTTGTCACTATACATGAGTACATTCTAAACCAGTGTTTCTCAAACCTCTCCTCGGGACCGCCAACCAGGCCAGATTTTGCAGATCACTTTGGGGAAATGCAGACTAAATCCTGCAATCACTGAGCAGCAAATTATATCAGCTGTGCTGTGCTTCAGATATCTGTAAAATCTGGCCTGGTTGGGGGTCCGGAGGAGAGGTTTGAGAAACACTGTTCTAAACAGCTGTTTGGCTACCAGGTTTGGTTTAACAGTAACCATCAAAGATTTATTGCTGACCTACATATATGAAAATAAACCCTAAATTAAGTTTATTTCTTAGTGTATAACAACAAGGAATGCATGTCCTTCTTTATACAACATCACACTGTTATTTAACCAATAGCAACTACCGAGTAATTTTCCAGAAATTCATAGTCAGCAACCAGTGTTTTCTGGAAAATATTTTTTATTTACCTATACAGTAAGAAATGTTTTGGAATATTCTCAATGTATTCTTTACTGTAATAACATATTTAGTAGCCAAATGTTGCCATCTACTGGCTGGGTGGAGTAGAGGTAACATCACTGCTCTGCATGGAGAGAGCCTGTGGAGCCATGGGTTCGATTCTGATGAGCATCTCTCCAGTAAGTGTCCTTGGGCCACCCAGGACATACTTGAAAATGAGAGAAAACTCAATGTATCCTTCCTGGTAAAATCCTTTCTCAAAAAAAGAAAAATGAGAAAAAAAAATGCAAATGAAGTTTGTTTGCAATAAATTCCTTTTGCATTGCTTCTGTTAAAGACCATATTGACTACACTTGATATGAGGGTCCCAGGAGGTGCCATGCAGATCGAGTATAGACTTGTAGAAGCAGTTAAACCTTAATGGATGACTGCTTGTTATTTCTGCTATTCCACTTATGAGCATACCACCGAAGAGCTATGATTCCTATCTTTCTAATAGTGATGAGCCGAACACCCCCGTGTTCGGTTCGCATTTGAATAATTTCAAAAGTTCGAGTTTGAACTCGAACCGAACTCAATGCAAGTCAATGGGACTCGAAAGTTCGATTTTTATAGTGCCCTCCAAGAGGGCATATATGCAAGATATTTGCCATAAAAGGTGTATGGGGGTCTGGGTAGTGCCCTGGGGGACAGGAAACAAGGACAAAAAGTTTTTTAAAAAAACGTTTATAAAGGAACAGTGAGTTTTCCATGAAATAAAGGTTAAGAATAAAAACGAAAAATTCCTTGAAGTATCGTGCCTAGGAGGTTCCCATAACCTGCCCGTGAAGTGGCGGATTTGTAGGATGTATAGAAACATTTAAAAACAAAAAAAATGACATTTCAAATGACGGTAAATGGTTATATTAAAAAGATATGAATCTGGTAAAAGCGTCAGTGCACCCAAATATTGTGCCTTTGGTGGCAGAAAGTGCCATCATACAGTAACCCCTCTGTGGTATTGTGGAAGAGTGCAGGGGTGGACCATGCGGTCCTATATTAAAAAGATTTGAATCTGGTAAAGGCGTCAGTGCACCCAAATATTGTGCCTTTGGTGCCAGGCCAGCAAGTGCCATTATACAGTAACCCCTCTGTGGTATTGTGGAAGAATACAGTGGTGGAGGTTTTGGGAATGTAGAAGAGATCCCCGATTTATTCAGTTACGTCAGCATCAGGGGAGTGATAGCTGTTGATCCAGGACTGATTCATTTTTATAAATGTCAGCCGGTCTACAGAGTCAGTGGACAGACGCACTCTTTTGTCTGTGACAAAACCTCCAGCGGCATTGAACATCCTTTCAGAAAGCACGCTGGATGAAGGGCAACCTAGTAGCTGCATAGCATATTGCTTGGGGCGGCAGTCTGTATGAAAAGAGGAGACAATAGGTAAGTAACAAGGTGATAGAAAGTAACAATAGGTGCTTTAAAATTGGGCCTTTAGTGTCGGCAACAGTGCCGTCACACTGTAACCCCTCTGTGGTATTATGGAAGAGTGCAGGGTTGGACCCTGCAGTCAAATATTAAAATGATATGAATCTGGTACAGGCATCAGTGCACCCAAATATTTTGCCTTTGGTGGCAGCAAGTGCCTCCACACCGTAAGTAACCCCTCTGTGGTATTGTGGAAGAGTGAAGGGTTGGTCCCTGCAGTCAAATATTAAAATGATATGAATCTGGTACAGGCATCAGTGCACTCAAATATTTTGCCTTTGGTGGCAGCAAGTGCCTTCACACCGTAACCCCTTCGTGGTATTGTGGAAGAGTGCAGTGGTGGAGGTTTTGGGAATGCAGAAGAGATCCCCGATCTATTCATTTACATCAGCATCAGGGGAGTGATAGCTGCTGATCCAGGACTGATTCATTTTTATAAATGTCAGCAGGTCTACAGAGTCGGTGGACAGACGCACTCTTTTGTGTGTGACAAAACCTCCAGCGGCACTGAACGTCCTTTCAGAAAGCACGCTGGATGAAGGACAACTTAGTATCTGCAAAGCATATTAGCGAAATTCTGGCCAGTGATCCAATCTCAACACCCAGTAAGCCAGTGGATCATCTGCTGTAAAGGTATCCAGGTCTGCCCTTGCCCCTAGGTAGTCCTGCAACATATGGTGAAGACGCTGGCAATGGGTGCCTACATTTGATGTCCCTGGGCGTCGTGGACTAAAAAAAATTAAAACGGGATCAGTCAAGCGGCCCCGGCCTTCACCGCTCTTCCTCTGATCATCCGCAGCCTCAGAAGCACCTGTGTCATCACTTGGTAACATACCAGTGCCTGGAAAGGTGTTACACAAGTGTTGCTTTAGAGCGTCCTCAAGTTGTTTCATCCTGTCCTCCCTATGTGCGAGCAGGATGAGCTCTGCAACTTTACCCTTGTATCGTGGATCAAGAAGGCTTGCCAACCAGTAATGATCCCTCTCCTTGATAGCACGAATCCTGGGGCCCTTTAGCAGGCTTTGCAGGATAAGGGAGCCCATGCAGCGTAGGTTGGAGTTGGCATTAGCTTCCGAGTCTTCCTGGTCAATGAGGATGACCCCATTGTGCACTTCCTCCTCCCAGCCACGTACTAGTCCTTAGGTTTCTGGGCACACAAAACCCTCCTTTGAGGAATCCCCACCTTCAATGCCCCCACTACTTAAATATTCCTCCTCCTCCTCATCCTCCTCCTGTCTGATCTGAGGACCCGCAGGAATGCTGTCTGCATAAAGACTGGGGGCCTCGGGAGCTAGGGAAGGCCTCCTCTTCCTCCCGCTGCTCTGCCTCTAGTGCCACATCTATAATTCCCCGCAGAGTGCACTCCAGCAGGAACACTAAAGGAATTGTGTTACTGATGCATGCACTGTCCCTGCTCACCATCCTCATTGCCTCCTCAAATGGTGACAGTACAGTGCATGCATCCTTGATCATCAGCCACTGCAGGGGGAAAAAAAAAGGTTGACCTGAACCTGTCCTTGTGCCATACTCACACAGGTACTCATTGATGGCCCTCTGCTGCTTGTGCAGATGCTGCAGCATTTCTAATGTTGAGTTCAATCTGGTGGGCATGTCACAGATCAGACGGTTTGTGGGAAGGTGGAATTCTCTTTGAATTTCTGCCAGGCGAACATTTGCTGGGAATGACCGTCTGAAGTGGCTGCAGACTTTTCTGGCCTGGCTGAGAAGCTCTGCCAGCCCTGGGTACCTGGTTAGGAAACGCTGTACCACCAGATTTAGGACGTGTGCTAGGCATGGTACATGCATCAACTTACCCTGGCGTAGGGCGGAGAGAAGGTTGCTGCCATTATCACAGACGACCATTCCCAGCTGAAGCTGGCTTGGTGTTAACCATCTCTGCACCTGCCCCTGCTGTGGTCAGGTGCAAGGCTGTAGCCAATTACAAGCTTCAGGCCAGTGGAAAAGTGCATTGTGGTCCATTGTGGGCGAACTCGAACCGAACACGCGGAAATGTTCAATGCGAACTCCGAACAGATCGAACCGAACAGCTCATCCCTACTTTCTAATTCTTTTGTGAAATATTATCAGACAGATATCATATGAAACGACATTGTTGTCTTTAATAAACAGATATAATTTTAAATATTTTCACTACTTATTTTTCTACTGTCTGATAAGCTTTGTAGTCTGCTTCCTTATATCTTCTAGTTTTATAATACTGATTCCCAAAATTGAGTAACCACTATTACGTGTAACTGACTGGGTGTGACACAAGTAGCTCATTGGTGTTGCTTTATGTTTCAACTAATAGATGTAAGTAGACTTGTGCACCGATTTTTTTTCGGTTCGATTCGGTTCGTTCGGATTTTGTAAATTTTTGTTTCGGCTCGTTTCGTCCGGTTCGGTTAGTTTCGGTTCGTTTTTCGTATCGACTTTTTTTTCGTGATTTCGGAAATTTTCGTGTTTTTTAGAACGTCTGTTCTCCTCGTTTCAAAGTGTCTATTCGTTTTGACGTAAACTAATGGTTTTTCAGATCCGATATTGCTGTCGATACGATAATTCTGTCGATACGATAATTCTGCCATTGAGATTTCTCATGTTTTACAAGAAGGATAATTGAGATTTCTCATGTTTTACAAGAAGGATACATTGAGATTTCTCTGGTTTCCCGGGAAGGATACATTGAGATTTCTCTGGTTTTCCAGGAAGGATACATTGAGATTTCTCTGGTTTTGTAAGAAGGATACATTGAGATTTCCCATGTTTTACAAGGATACATTGAGATTTCTCATGTTTTACAAGAAGGATACATTGAGATTTCTCATGTTTTTCAAGAAGGATACATTGAGATTTCTCTGGTTTTACAAGAAGGATACTTTGGGATTTCTCTGGTTTCCCGGGAAGGATACATTGAGATTTCTCTGGTTTTCCAGGAAGGATACATTGAGATGGGATTGATACAAAGAAAATTACAGAATCAGCGATATAACCGAAAAATACGTTGTCCGAAATTACTGAAATGGAACCGAAATCAGGAATGGAGCCGAAATCACGAATGGAACGAAAATGAATTTCGATTTTACACATTTCTAGTCCATTCGAAAATTCCGAAAAGTTTTCTTTTCAGCTCGGAAATTTGTTCGGATCTGCCGTTCTCGGATCTGAAAATTTTCGGAAAATCGGCAGAATCCGAATACACGAATCGGGAAATTTCGTGAAAATTCCGAAATTCCGAAGCCCGAAACACACATCCCTAGATGTAAGTGTGGTCACAGAAGGTCATCGAAAGAAGACCAGGAATTGTTAGTTCCCAGTTCAATTCTGGAAGCAGTAAGAGGAGGTGGTAGATTGCGCTGTCCTCTGCACTGGTCCTTTTTTTCGAATCATAACTACATGGATATGATATGTCATGCCACGTCAGGATTCTGTAATAAAAAATGTTATCAGACTTATGTGGTTAGATATACTATGGGGTTCTCGTTTTAAAAGAAACAGAAATGGAGAAACTGTTACCAGATTTTTCTAAGGAATTATGCAATTTTAACCAAAATGTAGAAATCACATTTTTTCGCTGGAATATGGCGCATTCCAATTCATAAGTAATAAAATGATGAGGGTTATTCACAAAACTTTTAATTTTGACACATTTCGGCGATTATAATACTGTATAATAATATATTCACTGTTCACTGAATGTTCACTGTATTGCACCAAATATAGAGTTGTCAAAAGCACTATTCGAATGTTAAATGTGAAAAGCACCGAAAAGAGCCTAATTGGCCTTGGTGGCTGTCATCGAACTGAAAAAAAAAATAGGTAGTCTCCTATTGTCTTAATAGGAGGTTAAATCAATAAAAATTTATCTAAATAATAAAACAGGTCCTTTAAAAAATAATAAAAATGTCTTTCAAAAATTAATAAAAAGTTTACAGTTCTGCAGAGCTGTACAATAGGTGAGACAGAATAACAAATATACATAAAAGTTAAACACACAAAACAGTAGGATAGAGGACCCTGCTCAAGAGCTTCCAATCTAAGGCTAAGGTCAGACGAAAGCATTTTTAACGTGCGTTTAGCCGCACGAAATCACGGCCGTGCTTGCAGCAAATGACGTCCAATGCCGGGGAACATACGACGAACGGCCGCACGAAAGTTCGTCCGGGCAACGCAAGTGGCAAACGAACACATTTTTTCGAGAACGTCAAACCGCTACTACTGACATACAGAGTGCGCTGCGTCCGCATAGCGGCGTGTTTGCGTGATTGGGAGACGTCAGACGCTGCACACGTCCGGCCAACATAACGTCCAGACGCAAAAAGGGTTTATTGATGATCCGTACGAAATCACGGACGAAAATGCGCATCGTATGACCGCTATCGCGTATTCCGTGAAAAAATACGTCCATTCGTTCAAACGCACTTTTTCACGGACAACGTGAAAAATGCGTTCGTCTGACCCTAGCCTAAGAGGAGAGGGGTGACACAAAAGGGACTCTACCCTATGTCCATCAATATGTTCTTAGTGATGGGGCCTAGGATGGCAATACCACAGTACAGACCACAATAAAGCTTCTTAGACCACTACCATACATCTAACTACCAGACACCAGAAGATAAAAATGTGTCTTTAAAAAACTGTGGGGACTACATTAGACTACATTGGAAGAGGTTTTCTACAGCACCCATGGAGTGGAGTGGAATGGAATTTACATGAAGGGTCAGGAGGGAGGAAAATGGTAGATATGGTATCTGGGAGGTTAAGGAACAAATCTGGGGAAAAAGGAGTGAACGAGGACACCACAGGAGTCTCGGTTTGCAAGGCAATGGCCATAAGGATACATGGGCAAGGGAACTAAAATTGGGTGTCTGGTGATATACTAATACTGTACGTTTTATTGCTGTGGTGCTCTGTGATATGTGTAGGTTTGTTTCTGTGGGCTTGGTTTGGGGGAGGGGGGCATTTCATCCTTGGACCCAGGCTGCACAATATCTTGGGCCAGCCCTGGACCCATGTTTATGTAAACACACACATCTATATATACATATATATATATATATACACACACACACCTGCTGACAAATATAAGCATGCTTATAAATGTTTACATGCATAAGCAAGAAATGCTGCACTCCTATCACCTTATGTTCAGTTTGTCACACATATTGTGTCTGTCCCAAAGCAAGAAACTAAAACATGTGAGACTCTGTGGACAGAAAGATGCTATCATACACAATGTCCTCCGGGCTTTTTCCATTTTAGTACATGAAGACAAGTGTTTAATTAATGGATACATGGTGATAAGGACACAGCTTAACCAAGGGCTGTCAAACCCACAGCCCCTCAGATGTTGATGCCTACAATTCCCAGAATTCTTTGAATGCAATAGATAGCTAGGGAATCATGGAATTTGTAGTCCAGAAACATCTGAGGGACCAGAGTTTGACAGCCCTGATTAAACTCATCCCTGACCATGTAGTAGGTTCAAAAATGTGAAGAACGTGGCACATACCGGTACATACGTTAAGGAAGGAGTCCTGGTAGCCATTCATTGTGAGATCATAGCGTTGCAGCTTTTTCAAGGCTACCACAGGACAGGCAGTCTAGCAAAGGGAAAAAATGAAGAAAAAATGTGTGGGCTGGCCCTAAAAACACCATAACACCATGTTATCAATATTGAATAATGCGTTATATATAAAGTTAGGGTACAACATGAAAGTCCAGTTTATTCTTTTAAATGATATATATAACATGCGTAGGCTCGCGAAAAGAGAAATTACAGTTAAATAAGAATACAGAAAAAATATAAAAATACTTGTGTCAATTGAGCATCGCCAAAGAATCAGACGGACAAACTTTGAAAGGGAATAACTCCCTTTTTTCAATGATATAGGCCAGAAAAAAATGCTGACTTATATAAAGGGTGTGATTACCTGTCAAATGGGCAAAATTGTTATGCTTATAACAGATTCAATCTAAAGATAAAACTGCAAAACAATAAACTTAATTATCCCTAATACTCTTCCTTCTCGTTTAATCAAGTACCAGTACCTTACAAGAAGTCTGTATTAATTTAGCAGCAGAAAATTATTAGCAGCTATTCTCTAAGTCTGAGTTAAACAGCCTGGACAATTTTGACAGGACTAACAATCAGGAGGAACAGAGAAGCTTAAAGTGGAATGTACATTGCAGAACAGCATCTTACATTAAAAATAAAACACAACACATTACAGTCAAAAATTATAAGTCGATTATTTGTAAAACAAAGCAATATCAGTGAACTCTCATATATAGGAAAATGAGAAATGTATGGATGCAAAGATGCAGTTGTATTGCCTCTATTTTTAAATGTTTTATTAAGACCTTGAGAAAGTCTAATCGACGAAATGCGTTGGGCATGTTTTATTTTTAATATTGTGACAATATTGCTTTTTATATTGGTTACTTCTGCTCCGAGCCATCCTTCCTTCGTTGACCCAGGAGTGCTTCCAGAAAAAGCCTGTGAGGTGAATGGAAAGGATGGAGTTGAACCGGATGACACTTTCTATCTTGTGAGTGTTATGTACCACATTATTATTATTATTTATTGAGCGCCAACACATTCCGCAGTGCTGTACAATGGTACATGGGTTTACACTCCCATAAAGAGTTACACTACTGCCTTGCATGTTCCTTTATCGTAGGATCATGGAAGCTTCCTCTTTTTGTGATATAAACCAAAAATAATAAGTTGATTATTTGCAAAATAAAGCAACATCAGTGTACTCCATACATAGGAGAATGCAAAATCTATTATCCCTCAATCTGCAAAAGTGTTTAACCCTTTCGCTGCTGAACCATTTCACCCCTGTGTGCTGGGCTCATTTTTACCGGTTTCGCTCATCATGTTTAAACACGATTTGAAGCCACGTTTTTTATACGACCCAGACATATTATATATCGTTCTTTCTGGCAGACTCTGCAGACTCATAATATATCATTATTATATGTATATGTTATGTCCTGCCTGAATATTATAACAAAAAATGCAATAAAATTAGAATTTTCAATCATCTACAGTGTATATTTTTTCACATTTTATCATGTGAGCCTTTGTGGTTATAATTTCTATGGGGTGCGCTTGTTAAAAAAATTTGAAATGGGGACTCGTTAGAATTTTGGGGGGGGGAAATTACGTGATTTTTAGCAAACGCCCAATAGAAAAAATCATTACGGCATTATAAATATAATTATAATTGAAATGGGAACAATATTGCTGCATTAATAAAACAAAAATGCTTATTTTTTTGTAAAAAAAAATTATTTTACATTTTTTTAATCTAATTTTGTTCACATATAATATGGTCATATTTGGTATCATTGGAAAGGCCATGCTCTGGCCATTCCAATGATACAAAACATTAACCCCTAGCTGCCGCGGTCCAGGGCAGCTAGGGGTTAACATAGGTGGCAGCTAGGGGTTAACTCCCGAACTGACATCATCACGCTATTCGCGATGACACCAGTAGGCAGAGGGAGATCCCAGAAGCTTGGCCAACATCCATGATAAGAAAGATTGAAGTACCAGCGAACTGACCTAAAAGGACAGCCGCTGTAAACCAGGGAGTGGCAAACAACAATGGCAAATAGCCTTTAATCGAAAACACCAAAAGACACTCCCGGGTGCCAATTTTAAAAACAACAGATACACAAAATAGCATAGTGAGGGAAATTGAAGATGTATAACGGAACAGACCGGTGGAATGTACTGCAAGGATGTAGTTAGGGCACCAAATCAATAGGTGTATATAACAAACAATGGGATAAGACGAATAAAGCCTAGCTGTTGAATACCCAACAATTCAATATACATCCAAAAAGCAGAATCAAAAGCCTGTGGACATAGAGTAAAGCCACATTGGCCACAAGCTGCTGTCCCTAAAACTTAAACAGATTCTGTTCTAACCCTGACTGTTGCTAACAAAAAAGACAGCGTTAAAACCAAAACATTTAGATGCTCAGCTCAACATATGTTTCGCCGGGAACAACCGGCTTCATCTGGAGCGAAGATTGAATAGCTTATACTGGGTATAGGTCTCCCTCTTGAAATACATTCTAACTAGAGGAATGAACCAATAGAAAAAGGGGATTCCTTAATTACTAAGGGATATCATGTAGGCCTAAGAATCAAAAGATAATGCTGGCAGGTCAGAACTGATTAACATGTAAATTGGCTGCAATCTTAAAGGCTTGTCATGTGTTGCTGATGAGCCAATAAATGAACCAGGTATAATATTGAAAATGTACACGCCGACCTCAGGAGTGAAAGAGATCACTAAATATGATCAACAGATCAAGGTCAAAATAAATGAACAGATATCAATAACTGGTCAATTATGGAGCCGTAGTGCCCTGTAGTTAATACTCAATAGTAATCGCTGTAGTGCTGGATGAGATGCACATATGAAAGAAACACAACGTTAGCCCCCGTATTTATGGACCCACTGTACATATGATGTAAATAATGTTCACAAAAGAGGTAGCTTGCCGTAATAATTGATCCTGAACCATACGCAAAACATATTAACAGGCTCTGCTATTGTTGGCGTCAGATTGTAAAAAGCCTCGAGTACTCGAGAATTGTGATGCCAATAGGTTATAATTAAACCAATGCGATGAATGAAATACCACGTGATGTACTACAACCTATGAGATGCATCTGTCCATGGTGAGGTTCTCCGGAGAGCAGAATGAGTATTAGCAGTCCAAAACACCTATATTGCGAAAAAGGTTCAAATGACAGGCTGCAAAACTGGAAACAACAGCCCTACAATATCTCAAAAGGGGCGTATATGTTATAATGATTATCACAACTCCAAAAGCAGGAGCAACGACCGCTCGATGGAGAGCAGGATAAATCATGAAAACAAAAAAACGAAAATGAGTATAGTATGGAATCGTGGAGACTAACCACCAATAACTACGGCACTTAGGCTGCCCAGATGGTCATGAGTCAAGAGAAAGCACGGTAAACAAAAAAAAAAAAAACATATGTCTTTCTAACGACCTTAATGTAAACATATCGGCTGCGTACTCACCAGAGGGTGCATACACACAATACAGATAGCAAAAATAAACGATGAGTTGAAAATTTAGATTGAATGTGCATAGTGATAGGATTTGAATGGCCCCTCGCCCAAAACAAATGGATTTAAACACTATAAGAAGTAATATACAAATATCCAACAAATTGCTCTTATGATGGGCTGTGGAACAGAATATTGTAACCAGAGGATATCAGATAATGACAATAGTGCCTGGTCGTCCGTGTCGCTAAGACGGCTATATCGTTAGACCAGTGAATTAACAGTTGTAATGTGCTTGCTATACTGATGGTATTGATGAACGGTCATCAATAAGACTCTTCTCAACAAGGTTGTAAATATAAAAAATCTGATGGCTAAGTAATAAAGATATGCCCACCTATGCAAATAAGGGGAAAAATTTGATGCATAGGATCTTAACATAAGGGATGGATCTAGATAGCATACTGAACCAACTATGTTAGAAACACAGAACATGATCGACTTGGTGTGCAGTGGAGCTAGAACGCTACTTCACTTGAAGTCTCAGTATTTACAAAAAGGGGGTATATGAGAAGCCTTCGTTAAGCCCTTTAGGGGCTAAAGTCTGCAACTTATATATCCATCGACATTCTCTTTGTCGCAACTTGCGATCATAGTCGCCTTTTCTTGGTGACGGAGAAACCAACTCTAAGCCACAAAATTTCAAAACTTTGGCATTGTTGCTATGGTATTGCGACAAATGGCATGAAATTGGTGTTTCTTGTAATCGCCGAATGGAATGGATATGTTCCATAATCCTTCTTTTGAAGGGGCGAAAGGTCTTGCCAACATACATTTTTCCACATTCGCACAGGGCCAGATATACTAGGCCTACTGAATTGCAATTGAAAAATGTCTTAATCATGTAATCTTGTGTTTTAGAAGAATCTGTAATTTTTTTTGAATCTTTCAAAATGTGCTTACAGGAAACACAGTGACCACATTGATATGTGCCCCGCAAATTAGAGGATAGCCATGTAGGTGATGGACGAATTGATGGACTTGAATAATGACTGTGAACCAGCCTCTCTCTTAGATTTTGGCTGCGTCTCGCTGTAATAGACGCCCTTGATGGTAGTGCTCCTTGAAAATGTGGATCAGTAGTTAAAAGGGGCCAAAAACGGTTCAAAATATCTTGAACTTGATGCCACCCTCTATCAAAAGTACCTATGCATCTTATTGTTTTATCATTTTTGGCCTCACGTTCGACCAAAAGAGATTCACGGGACGTCTGCATTGCGCAATGAAAAGCTCTTTTAAGGAGTTTGTTGGGATACCCCTTCTCCCTAAAATCTTTTCTTAGAGTGTTAGCCTTTATCTTGAATGCGTCATCTGTG
Organism: Leptobrachium leishanense; assembly: GCA_009667805.1. Classification (NCBI taxonomy): domain Eukaryota; kingdom Metazoa; phylum Chordata; class Amphibia; order Anura; family Megophryidae; genus Leptobrachium; species Leptobrachium leishanense. The sequence continues at coordinate 125,227,821 of CM019067.1, read as the reverse complement.
GAGCATAGTCTTCTCAATCTGAGATACTGGCCATTGGGAATAACTTTCTTTTGGGGGTATAGGTGAAAACTTTGCCAATGGAGAAGGTTATTAGTAGCTGTCTTTTTCTTGTGGAGAGTAGAGGACAAATGCCCCCGTTCAGCTTTTGAGATCTTGATATCAAGAAAAGAAATGCTGAACACCTGAATCTCGTATGTAAATTTCAAATTATAAACATTAATATTCAGAATGCCAACAAATGTCCTCCTTACTACCTCTCCAAAATATCAATATATCATCGATAAATCGTACCCATAAATCGATTTTATCAAAATAGGAGGCTAAGGCGATATTTTGTCTACATTTCTCTTCCCATAATCCCAAAAATAGGTTGGCATATGACGGTGCCACCGAAGAGCCCATTGCTGTGCCACGCAATTGATGAAAATATTGACCCTTGAAAACAAAATAATGGTGGGTTAAGACAAATCGTAATAGATCCATCACAAAAGACTTCATATTGTCCACCAATGAGATATCTCTATCCAAGTATGTTTGGACATGTTCAATGCCTAGTTCGTGCGGAATGCATGAATATAGAGCGTCAACATCTAAACTGCAAAGTAGTGTTTGATCACTAACATCTATATTTTCAATTATCTGTAGGGTCTGTTTAGTATCCCTCAGATAAGAAGGCAGAGTAATTACATATTTTCTTAACAACAGATCCTATGTATCAAATTTTTCCCCTTATTTGCATAGGTGGGCATATCTTTATTACTTAGCCATCAGATTTTTTATATTTACAACCTTGTTGAGTAGAGTCTTATTGATGACCGTTCATCAATACCATCAGTATAGCAAGCACATTACAACTGTAAGCCGATATGTTTACATTAAGGTCGTTAGAAAGACATATGTTTTTTTTTTCGTATACCGTGCTTTCTCTTGACTCATGACCATCTGGGCAGCCTAAGTGCCGTAGATATTGGTGGTTAGTCTCCACGATTCCATACTATACTCGTTTTCGTGATTTATCCTGCTCTCCATCGAGCGGTCGTTTCTCCTGCTTTTGGAGTTGTGATAATCATTATAACATATACGCCCCTTTTGAGATATTGTAGGGCTGTTGTTTCCAGTTTTGCAGCCTGTCATTTGAACCTTTTCCGCAATATAGGTGTTTTGGACTGCTAATACTCATTCCGCTCTCCGGAGAACCTCACCATGGACAGATGCATCTCATAGGTTGTAGTACATCACGTGGTATTTCATTCATCGCATTGGTTTAATTATAACCTATTGGCATCACAATTCTTGAGTACTCGAGGCTTTTTACAATCTGACGCCAACAATAGCAGAGCCTGTTAATATGTTTTGCGTATGGTTCAGGATCAATTATTACGGCAAGCTACCTCTTTTGTGAACATTATTTACATCATATGTACAATGGGTCCATAAATACGGGGGCTAACGTTGTGTTTCTTTCATATGTGCATCTCATCCAGCACTACAGTGATTACTATTGAGTATTAACTACAGGGCACTACGGCTCCATAATTGACCAGTTATTGATATCTGTTCATTTATTTTGACCTTGATCTGTTGATCATATTTAGTGATCTCTTTCACTCCTGAGGTCGGCGTGTACATTTTCAATATTATACCTGGTTCATTTATTGGCTCATCAGCAACACATGACAAGCCTTTAAGATTGCAGCCAATTTACATGTTAATCAGTTCTGACCTGCCAGCATTATCTTTTGATTCTTAGACCTACATGATAACCCTTAGTAATTAAGGAATCCCCTTTTTCTATTGGTTCATTCCTCTAGTTAGAATGTATTTCAAGAGGGAGACCTATACCCAGTATAAGCTATTCAATCTTCGCTCCAGATGAAGCCGGTTGTTCCCGGCGAAACATATGTTGAGCTGAGCATCTAAATGTTTTGGTTTTAACGCTGTCTTTTTTGTTAGCAACAGTCAGGGTTAGAACAGAATCTGTTTAAGTTTTAGGGACAGCAGCTTGTGGCCAATGTGGCTTTACTCTATGTCCACAGGCTTTTGATTCTGCTTTTTGGATGTATATTGAATTGTTGGGTATTCAACAGCTAGGCTTTATTCGTCTTATCCCATTGTTTGTTATATACACCTATTGATTTGGTGCCCTAACTACATCCTTGCAGTACATTCCACCGGTCTGTTCCGTTATACATCTTCAATTTCCCTCACTATGCTATTTTGTGTATCTGTTGTTTTTAAAATTGGCACCCGGGAGTGTCTTTTGGTGTTTTCGATTAAAGGCTATTTGCCATTGTTGTTTGCCACTCCCTGGTTTACAGCGGCTGTCCTTTTAGGTCAGTTCGCTGGTACTTCAATCTTTCTTGTTCTGTTTACACTCACAGGTTCAGTCCTGCCCAGGGGTTGTTATGTCATAGGCAACACTTTTGAGATAGGTGATTGTTGACCAAGGCTTGGTCCTTGGGTCTTTTTTTGTTTGTTTTTTGTACTGCAACATCCATGATAGCAAGCTGTGCCCTTCCAAGTGGTGCCTGCCTTTTTGCAGTGCCCGTATGGATGGGGAGGGAGAGAGGTCCAATGGACCTAACCCCCCTCCCCTTCAGGCACCTTCCCAAAACTGGTGCCCGGCACGATGATGCTATTCCTTTCCACCTGGGTCCCGGAGGCTGGGCTGACATCGAAGATGTCAGCCAGCACCGGGGGGGCCGCAGCGATCGGCCGGAATACCGACCGATCGCGGCCGCAAAGGGAGGAGCGCGTCCTCTGCAACGAAGTGGTTAAAAAGTCACAACCAGTAGAGGACAGATGATTTTTTTTAACAGTCTATAGAATTATGAAAAACTAGCAAAAAAGGACAATACAAAATTATACCGTTTTTGTTCATGATGATATTCATATTCCCGCTTTGTTTTATTTATCAAGAAAGGATGGAATGTCACCCAGTGTTATTTGGTGAGCTCTAGATGAAGCACACAAAGCTTTCCATTCAGGTCTTAGTTAAAGTCTGCTGTGGATCCTTATTTTGCTATGACAGTGAGGCTCAGAATGTATCACTTCATATCAACATCCAGACTCCTCACATTAAGCAGCTATACAATACTCCATTCCAGGATTTTAATAAAAAAGTAAACTACTGTCAGTCTCAATATATTTGTGAATGTTTTTCAGACAGTTAGCAAATAAATTGTTTTTCACAAGTTCCACGTGACCTAATTTTAGCTCATCATGAATAAAAGAGCAAAGCAAAATTATTTTCCAAATGCTAACAATGGAAACAAGCCAAAGGTTTTTGCTCAAATGTCACATGTTGTTTGAAAACCTGTCATAAAATTGATGTAACATTTTATTCTTAACTTTGGTTAAAATTGCAATAGGCAAAGCCTAAGTAAATGTTGGAACCTTTCCTGCCTTTATTTAGATTTTCCCTTTTATTTTATAATTTTTGGTATAAACTTTATATTTAAAATCCATAAAAGTATATACACGATATATATTGAAGGATTTGTACATATTTTCTAGAAGTAGAAATGTGTAATCAAATGCTAAGTGCAATGATATGTTCGTACACTTATGATTAGAACAGCTCTAAATGTCCAAGCTTGGTGTCAAAACATAAATTTAATATACATATGTTTAGGTTTCTGCTTAATAAAACCTGTCAGTCAGCAAAAGTTGCGTTAATACGTTTGTAAAGGTTATATTTTTTTATAAAAGGGTATTTCTGGTTTTGGATAATTTGTAGAATTTTACAGGATTGTGAATGTCAAAATAATTATATTACATGGATTGTACATATGACACACACTGGAAGTCCAAAAATTTATTTGGTCTCTGTTTTGCGTTTGAGAAGTTACTGGGTGTACCTGGTAAAATAAACAAACTGTCCTATAAAAAATAGTTGCTAATGATTATGTACCCCGAAATGCATTAGATCAGTGGTTCCCAACCGTGGTCCTCAGGTACCCCTAACAGGCCAGGTTTTAAGAATTACCTTGGGGAAATGCAGACTGAATCCTGCAATCACTGAGCAGCAAATCATATCACCTGTGCTGTGCTTTAGATATCTGGCAAACCTGACCTGTTGGGGGTACTTGTGGACCGCGGTTGGGGTCCACTGCATTAGATGATCATGGAAAGGCATTTCTAGGCTATAATCTCAGAACAGAGTCAGCCCTATAATCAGAAGAAGTAAATGGGCGACTAAGGCCTCACCTACTCAGAGGTCTCACACGAGGTGTGAAATGTCCGTTTGCACATGGCATTTATGTACATACTGATATTACACATAGAGAAACGCATACATTTAAATTCTCTTATCTACCAAGAGATCATGGGAAGCTTTCACTAATTACATTTTATTGAGTTTGTTTCTGCCCATTTTACATAACAAAGTGATCTCACATTTTAACCTCACCTAAGGCTTCCTAATTGCCTCTGTGTCAAGTGCTTGGATGGAGCTTGGTAACTGGGTTTTACTGCTCGTCAGAGTACGTGGCATCACTTTCTTCTTTACTTGCTTTTTCAGGGGAGGGGGTAATTAGACTGGATTTCCATTGTGCCTCAGATTTTTGTGTGAGGGACAAATACAAATGTTTTTTAGACTGATTCGTTGCACATACATTTTATCTTTCAGAAAGACAGTGTAGCCGCAGACTGTGAAAATATATTAATTACAGCTTGCTAGTACATTGAGAGGAATATCCACAAAGGCATAGCTTTAGTTTAAAATTATTACAATTTATGTCACCATTCAGTTCTATATTTTTTTCTTTGGTTTGAGATGAGCCTTTGAGTATGCATGTTAGTGATGTCCAGAGTCTAAGCAGCTCCGGGATGATATCAAGTGTATTCCAGCTAACAAACACATTACTAATCATTTAAAAAAATAAAAAGACTTTATGAGAAGCAGGTTCAACCTAATGTTACGTCTCGACCCTGCCCCCTGGTGGTGGGAGCAGGGAGTTTCCAGTTTGTCTGGTTTTCTTGTTCAGGTTCTACAGACCATTCCCACTGGGCTGAAGGTCTGAAGTCACATGATCTGCTTAGCCCTATATAGGGCCAACCAGGCATTTGATCCTTGGATCAGGATAGACTAACAGGGTTATTCAGAGAGCGTGAAAAGCAGGAGAATGAAAGGAGAATAACTGGAGAATGAAAAATTCTATGTCAAAATAGCCAAACCAGAAAAATTCTCCCTTTCATCTCACTTTCCAAATCGGCTATTTTGACCTAGAATTTTTCATTCTCCAGTCATTCTCCAGTCATTCTCTTGCTTTACACGCTCTCTGAATAACCCTGTAAGTCTGAGATCCTCTAGTTCCTGTTCCTCATGTTTATTCTAGTTCTAGTTCTGATTATCTGTGTATGACTCTTTGGCTCTGATTTCTGGATATTCTCTAGTCTGCTCCCTAAGTAATAATGCATTTCTGATATCTCATGTATGACCTGGCTTGGTTTCTGGAACTTCTTCTGTATGTATCTTGTCTGTTTAGATTTGTCTGTACGTGTCTAGTTCAGTTGTTTTCACTCTACAGGCATTTGGCCACGAAGCCATATGGTGTGAGTGATTCCCAGGGCTTTGTCGGAACTCCCTGGCTGGGAGTGTGAGGATTTGCAGTGTGCTGCATTCACGTATCAAGTTCTGTTTTGCACATTTTTCAAGTATTGGGTCCTGTCCTGCAGTGTGTAGAATTCATCGTGTTTCTTAAGTGTTGCAAGGGATTGCTGAAGTCTGCAAACAAAACCATATACCAGCCCTAAAGGCGTCACTCTACACAGCCTGGGGGCTCCCCATCACCCTATAGGGGGCCTACCGTTACACCTAACCACCAGGTTGCTGCTCTACAATCATGGAAAGCAGATTCGATCCCACTCAGAAGACGCCACCAGCGAGTGTCTTTGGGCAAGAGACCTACCTCACAAAAAAATACCACTTCTCATAGACTGTAAGTTCCCTTGGGAACAGGGTCCCCCTGAATCAGGTCATATCATCCATGTGTGGTATAATAATATATCAAACCCTTGTACACAGATCTTGTAAAATGCTGCGGAATTTGCGACGCTATATAAATAAAGAATAATAATAATAATGGGATATGTGGTTTTGTTTATGTGCTTGAGAATTCTTGGAATAATTCTTGAAATCTGCATGGGTTCATTGAAGTTCATCTACAGCTATGAACTCACTGATCATCAATCCTTGTAATTTAACCCCATTCACAACCAAAATCAAGTTATTTCAATTTTGCATTGTGATATATTGAAAATGCACTCAAAAGGCAATTTCACACCTTTTTAAAGACAGATTAGTGTGTCCCCTGTGGAGAAAGAAAATCCTTTGTTTTAGGTCTCTCCAAGCACCCTGCAGAGACCTAAAACCATCTATAAGTAGAGCCCGTGTCCTCACTGTAACAAAAATTTAAAATAGATTACTGCTGCATTACAGCAGCCAGGGAGAGGGCAGAATACAGGGAGAGTTCTGGGGTCACTCACTGCTATACAGAGATAAGATTTGGGGGTTATAATGACTGAAAATCCCTGTACAGTACAGATACAAGGTGTTACTGTACTTTACATATACAGTCATTATGTCACACAAAGATATTATTTTTATATTCTATTTGTATTGTGTTGAAGCAGCATTGCTAATAATCTCATTATGATCATGGCAAATCCCCATAAGAAGGATATTTGAATATTTTTATTATTTTTATTTAGCACAGTTACTGTATCAAACACAAATGTGTTTTCTGCCTGTATGAAAATAATGCAGACCCTGTTGAAAATTGTGTAAGATAAGGGACACCATCCAGAGCTCAAAATCTTACATTTCAACAATATTTCTGTAAAGGATAAAGGAATAAATAAAAAAATGAAAATTACAATAATGAAAATAACAATTTCTGTGCAAAACGTCTATTTCACCCTATCTTTAGTGTTAACTTCACATCCCATGTTTAAAATAAATGTTATGATACAAAAAAAATTCAACAAAAATATCTTGACAGTGAAGGGGTTAAAAACTGACGAGGGTGCAATGTGTTTTGCCTTGTAATGCTTTTGTGCTTGTTAGATTTCAGCAGGTACATGTATGTGAATGACTGAATGTAGTATTTATATTATGTTTATTAATTTTTGGCTAAATATTTTATATTTCTTGCTAAACAATGAGCAGCCTACCAATTGTTTCCTGTGGCTGGTGGTTGGGAGGTAAGGATAATTCTACACAATCGATCGTGTGGATTAATGCGTTTACCCCTTTTAGTACTAAAAATAAATGCGTAGATGATTTTGCATTAAAATAGCACTTATAAAGATATTGTACAGATTTCAGATTTGACTTCCTTCAATGGTTTCAGGAACATCAAAGACCTGTGTGTTAATGTCTGTATTACCAAAATTAAGATTGCATGGGGATAAATGAAAAAAATGCACACAGCCCATCACTTGGGGTATGTCAGGAATGTCTTCAGGAAGGGTGGAGACCTCAGGATGCAGGAACCGATTGGTTAGATGTAGGTAGATAGTCTGGAGCGGCAATATAGTCTGAGGGCAGGCAGCTTCGGTGCATAAACGAGGAGACAGGCAAAAAGGTTCGGTACACGTGGATTCTATCAGAAGGTATTGGAGTAAGGTATATGTTAGCAAGGGGTAGGGAACTCTATACCAGAGCGTTTGTGCTTAGTGAGAGCTGGGTTTAAATAGTGTTGGGATATGGCTCCACCCCTACTCCCATTGAGCTGACCGATGATGTCATCACTGAGTGCCAGGAAGAGACAGGAGGTAAAAGGGGGGTGTGGTGCGGCGTGCTCGCCCTTAGAGATGCAGGAAGCATGGTAGACAGAGGGAGTATGCTGGTGTTCGGCTCCGTGTGTCAGGCTGTAGATGCCCTGCGCTTCCCGCGGGTCCCGAGGGGAGAAGCCCCCTTCGCTGAAGGGAGTGCAGCATTGTATGGTGCCGCGACCCACACGTCCATGGCGCTGCTGTACGCCGTCGTGGTGTGGAGGTGAGTGGCCTCTAGGTCGGATACCTGACAATACCCCCCCCGGAAGGAGCGCCCTCCGGGACCGACCCGGACCGGGTAGATGAGGATAACGAAGGTGAAATGCCTTAAGTAATCTGGGGGCATGGATGCCAGATGCAGGTTCCCATGTCCTCTCCTCGGGACTGTAGCCTTTCCAATGGACCAGATACTCCAGGCGGCCCCGATGTCGACGGGAGGCTATAATACGGTGGACCTCATATTCCAGGTCTCCGTTGACCGTGATAGGAGGAGGAGGAGGAGGATGACGAAGTCTGGAAAAAGGATCCGGGGGACATGGTTTAAGAAGTGAGACGTGGAATACAGGGTGACATCGGTAAGTAGGGGGTAACGTAAGTCGAATAGCGGCAGGACCCACCAATGCGGCGACAGGGAATGGTCCCACATATCGCGGACCCCATTTCTTAGATGGAATCTGGAGGTTGAGATATTTAGTCGACAGCCAAACCTTTTGCCCCACCGAGTATACGGGCGCGGGTAATCGATGTCCATCTGCATGGTGTTTGTTCATGGTTTGAGTGTGTTGGAGTACTTGTCTAGCTTGTAGTAAACGATTACGTAACTCTTTGAGACGAATCTCCGTCGCTTGACAAGGGATCATGGAGGGAAGGTCAGGAAGATCCGATGGATGATAACCGTAGTTTAGGAAGAACGGGGTCTCTTGCGTGGCGTCATGCGTCTGGGAATTGTAAGCATATTCGGCTTGGCTCAGGATATCGATCCAGTCATCCTGTAGGTGGGAAAGGTAACATCGTAAATATTTCTCTAAGGTCTGATTTGTGCGTTCTGTTTGACCGTTTGTCTGTGGGTGGTAGGCTGTGGACAGGTCGACCTTTATCTTGAGAGCGCTGCAGAAGGCCTTCCAGAAACGTGAAATGAATTGGGATCCTCGATCCGATAAGATGTTTTGGGGTATGCCATGGAGGCGGAACACCTCCTTTACGAACAGATCGGCTGTTTGAGCAGCTGACGGGAGGCCTTGTTAGGGATGAAATGTGCCATCTTGGTGAGGCGATCTACTACGACCATGATGGTATCATATCCTCTTGATGGGGGTAGCCCGACCACGAAATCGACCGACACTTGGGACCAGGGGCTCTCTGGAGTTGGGAGTGGGTGGAGCAACCCTACTGGTTTGCTGGTGCTGTTTTTGTTTCGTAGACATACATCACAGGAAGATACATATGTTTTGACATCTGTGGACCAAGAGGGCCACCAATAGTTACGTGACAGGAGTCTGTTGGTTTTTCGAATACCAGGGTGTCCTGCCAGTGGGGAGTCGTGAACCTGCTTCATTACCTCCAGGCGTAGATTTTCTGGAACAAACAGGCGATTATGATGCCTGTGATAGCCATCTGGGGATCTGGGTAATGAGGAAGGAGTAAGAAGACGTATGCGATCTAAGAGCGTAGAGGTTACAGCTAGAAAATGTTTGTCTTGTAGAATGGTACCAGAGGAGTCTTCAAGAGATTGTAGGGGTTCGTGTAGTCGTGAAAGGGCGTCTGCTTTCGTATTCTTTTTTCCGGGTCTGTAGGTTACATGAAAATTAAATCGACAAAAAAAAAGGGCCCATCGAGCCTGACGAGGTTTGAGTCTTTTAGCTGTGCGTAAATATTCAAGGTTTTTGTGATCAGTGTAAATCGTGATGGGATATAGGGTTCCTTCCAGTAAGTGCCGCCATTCATCTAGGGCATGTTTGATTGCTAGAAGTTCCCTCTCACCCACGTCATAATTCCTTTCGGCCGCTTGTAGTTTGCGTGAGAGGAATGATACGGGATGTAGTCGGTCGTCCTCCTCCTGTCTTTGGGATAAGATGGCCCCGGTGGCTGTGTTAGATGCGTCTACTTCAAGTACAAAGGATTTCTTGGGGTCTGGGATACTGAGAATTGGGGCAGAACAGAATTTATGCTTGATCTCCTGAAATGCTCTTTCCGTAACTGCGGTCCATGTAAAGATGTTGTGATGTTTTGTTAGGTCAGTTAATGGAGCGACGGTTTGTGAAAAGTCTCTTATGAATTTTCTATAATAATTCGCAAATCCAAGGAATCGTTGTACTTCTTTAACTGATTTGGGTACAGGCCAGTTGGCGACGGCTTCTACCTTTTTTTTGTCCATCCCTATATGGCCCGGAGTGAGGATGTGGCCCAGGAATTCTATACATGTAGACTCGAAGACACATTTCTCCAATTTTGCGTATAAGTGATGTTGACGAAGGCGGGAGAGAACTGTTTGTACGTGGAGGCGGTGTTCCTTTAATGAGGAGGAATATACCAGGATATCGTCCAGGTAGACGACTACATATTTGTCTAATAGATCTTTGAATATGTCGTTTATGAAGCACTGGAAAGTAGCGGGAGCGTTGCACAACCCATATGGCATCACACGATATTCATAATGGCCATATCTCGTACGAAAGGCCGTTTTCCATTCGTCGTCCTTCCGAATTCTGATTAAATTGTATGCCCCTTTCAAATCCAACTTTGTAAATATTGTTGCGGTTTGCATGCGTTCCATGAGTTCGGGGATGAGAGGTAAAGGATACCTGTTTTTCACTGTGACCCGATTAAGTTCCCTGTAGTCCACACAAGGACGTAATCCTCCATCCTTTTTTTCTATAAAGAAGATTCCAGCTCCTGCTGGGGAGGTGGATGGTTGGATGAATCCTTTTTTGAGATTCTCTTGGATATACTCCTGGAGTACTCGTAACTCTGGTTCAGATAGCGGATATATGTGTCCGTGGGATGGGCGCTCCGGTTAGCAATTCGATGGGGCAATCATAAGGCCTATGTGGCGGTAGCTTTTCTGCTTCTTTCTCGTTGAATACATCGGCATATTGTTGGTATACTGCCGGTAGAGAGGTGTTGTTCATGGGTATCATGTTTTTGTCAAGGATGGAGAACAACACTCCTGTAGAGGGTTGTAGACAGGTCTTACGACAAGTTGTAGACGAGAATATAAATTTTCCGGTCTCCCAATCGATGGTGGGATTATGAAGGCGAAGCCATGGTAACCCCAGGATAAGGGGGAACATTGGGGTAGGTACCAGATCGAATTGTATCTGTTCAATGTGTAATGTGCCCACCGACATGGACAATACGGCGGTCTCTTGTGTGACTGGACCGGATTTTAAGAAAGAGCCATCAACTACATGTATGCTTATAGGATTTTTTTTTCAATAAGGGGAACACCATGATTTATTGCGACTTGGAAGTCCATAAAGCAATTACTCGCCCCGGAGTCCACCATGGCCAGTAGCTCCACTGTCTTCTCTCCCCACTGTAGACAAACAGAGAGGGAGAGGTGAGATATAGGTGTATGGAAGGGATCAGGAGTCAGTTTGTATATACAGTGAGATGCATGTTTACCTCTTCCGCCGACCGGTCTTATGGGACAGGCGCGACATTGATGTCCCGGTCTTCCACAGTATAGGCAGAGAAGGTTTTCGCGACGGCGTTGGAGCTCTTCAGGATGCAGTCTTCTGCTGGCCCCCAATTGCATGGGTTCTTCTGGTGGTGCTGGAGAGCCAATTGAGTCGGTATCGGGGGGAGTGCGCGTAGAGGACGCATGGCCACTCTCGGCATTTCACTTTGGTGTGAAGCTCTTTCTCTTTGCCTCTCTCTGGCTCTTCTATCTATTTGGATGGATTGATGGATTAATTGATCCAGAGTGGAAGGGAGACCAATTCTGGCGAATTCATCCTTTAGGGTATCGTTGAGACCAAAACGGAATTGGTCTACCAATGCTGAATCATTCCAGGTCGTCTCCGATGCCCACCTACGGAATTCTGTGACGTATTCCTCCGCGGCCCTTCTCCCCTGTCGTAGGGATCTAAGGGCAGTTTGGGCGGTATTTTCGCGGAATGGGTCGTCATACATTTCTTCCATGAGGGTCAGGAACGTGGGCCAGGTCGCCAAGGCTTGATGTCTGGACCGTACAAGGTTATGGGCCCATAATTGGGCCTCGCCTGTTAGTAGGGCTATGACCGTATGTACCTTTACATAATCTGAATAGTACGTATGTGGTTGAATGGCGAACATTAGTTCACAAGATGTGACAAAAGTACGGAAGCTCTCTCTTCTGCCAGAGAATTTATCAGGCATAGGAAGTCTAGGTTCCGGCAAATGAGCACCCTCTAGTGGTGGATCAGGTAGGCCTTGGTTTTGATTGGCTTGTATATCCTGGACTGACTGAGTCAGTACTGAGACTTGCCTTGACACGGCATTGATGGCATCGGCCAGTCCTGCGAGGTCCATTTCTGGCTCTGGTATATTGTCAGGAATGTCTTCAGGAAGGGTGGAGACCTCAGGATGCAGGAACCGATTGGTTAGATGTAGGTAGATAGTCTGGAGCGGCAATATAGTCTGAGGGCAGGCAGCTTCGGTGCATAAACGAGGAGACAGGCAAAAAGGTTCGGTACACGTGGATTCTATCAGAAGGTATTGGAGTAAGGTATATGTTAGCAAGGGGTAGGGAACTCTATACCAGAGCGTTTGTGCTTAGTGAGAGCTGGGTTTAAATAGTGTTGGGATATGGCTCCACCCCTACTCCCATTGAGCTGACCGATGATGTCATCACTGAGTGCCAGGAAGAGACAGGAGGTAAAAGGGGGTGTGGTGCGGTGTGCTCGCCCTTAGAGATGCAGGAAGCATGGTAGACAGAGGGAGTATGCTGGTGTTCGGCTCCGTGTGTCAGGCTGTAGATGCCCTGCGCTTCCCGCGGGTCCCGAGGGGAGAAGCCCCCTTCGCTGAAGGGAGTGCAGCATTGTATGGTGCCGCGACCCACACGTCCATGGCGCTGCTGTACGCCGTCGTGGCGTGGAGGTGAGTGGCCTCTAGGTCGGATACCTGACAGGGTACAAGAGTGTTACATTTATTTCAGAACGGAGTCTTTCCTCAGATCCTAATAATGCAGCACTTACACAGCAGAATATCTTTAACACTGGTGTTTATCTTTTGCTAGAAGAAATTAACATTTCTGTTTTTAACATCATCACCATCATATCTCTTAAAAATATGATTATATTATTGGTGGGATAAACAGCATCTAAAACAGATGTCTACATGAAAAACTATATAATGATGATAACATATCTGCTTTGTAAAGGCTAGAGACTAAATATTATATCAAAAGTTTCCTTGAGGCTTTTTAGAAGTTCTACATTACAATTTTGATATAAGAATGTGACTTGAGAAGATATTGGACCATATTTTACACTTTTTCATCTACACAATTCTGGATTTTATCCTCCCATCAATCAGTACAAATAGCTCAACTTTATTGCTCAGCTATCCACCCATTTGTCCCTTAATTCATTCTCATGGCCAGTGCAAATGGGGCTCACTTGAGCATTTTTCAGGTTAGAACAAGGCTTTTTCATAGTTGTTCTGGCAAAATCATATGACAGCTTATTTATTACCCTTAGATTTTGGTTTAGATTTTTTTTTTGCAAGGGTCCTTTCAGTTAAAAATTGCAGTAAACATAATTTAATATTTTATTTAGCTAAATCATTTTACTGATAAAAGCAGAACTGATAGCAGGAGACTAAAAGAACGAGAGTAATTTATATCGACAGCTACTTGCAGGAAAGTATTTCAGATAAATATAACATTTTATAGCCAAATAATGAAGTGCTTTTTTAAAAAATGGTGTTACACAGGAATAACTTATGTATTTTTTTTTTTCTTACGTGGTATTTATCACTTTGTTAACTAATGGAATCATACTCAGATCTGTGGTTCATTTTGTATGAATAAACATAGCATAACTGCACATTATTATATATTTCCCATCTAAATGACCACATTTTGCAGATAATATATGCACATAAAATAGATTAATGATACAAAATACTGTTCAGAAAATCATAATATTGTCTTCCTCTCAGTTCAGAACTGCTAGTTTTAGTAATTGGATTCCATCGTTTAACCTTAAAGGTACAGTTAAATTTAAAAATGAGTTACTTAAACATTACATACAAACTGCATCTATGCAAATAAATAGTAGTAATACTTTTAACTTGGATTTACATAGAATTGGATTACAATTACAATAAGTACAACCATAAATGTTTATGAAACTCCAACATATATTTTGCAGGTCTGTACTTATAAAGTGCTAACAAGTTCCATAGCGCTGTACAATGGGTGAGACAATAACAAATTGTCAGGATCCGTGCCTGTCAGGATCCATGCCTGCATCATTACCTGCATGTGGCGGCTGCATGAAAGGTGCTGCCCTACGCTCAGCACCAGTAGTCAGTGCATGAAACAGTTAAAGTACACAACACAGGTCACATGACACACCCATGAATAAAGGCACCACGCCTCCCTCCTGACATTGCTCCATTGTAGTTTACATGCTCTGACTAGACGTGTACAAACCTGCTCCCGAAAACCTACCTATTCCCTCAGCCTATTCCTCCCTCAGTACTCTCTCCTGGACCAGTGTGTCCTTCAAAGATCACAGTACCCCTCTCCTAGACTCCTGCTCTGCTTCAGACTCTGGTACCACCTCCTCGCTCCTGGTAAACCCTTCTGCATTCTGGTGCCTGATACCCTGTTGTGTACTTCAGCCCCACTGTGTCTCTCATCACTCGCAGCCAGCAAGATCAACTGCATACTGGGCTCATTCCACCAAGCTCACTACCCCACCGGTGCTGACCCATGACACAAATATACATACAAATTAAACACACAGAACAGTAGGAGAGAGGACCCTTCTCAAGAGCTTACAATCTAAGAGGAGATGGGTGACACACTAGGTAAATAGAGAACATGAAGACCCCGGGTGCATGTGGGCTGGGTGGGAAGATTGCGCAGGAAACATACAGTTGGGGATCATGGAGTGAGCCGAAAGGCTTCTCTAAAATAATGTGTTTTCAGAGACTTCTTGAAGGACTGGAAACACGGGGAGAGTCTAATGTTGTGGGGGAGGGAGTTCCACAGAAAGCTCACTTACATCTCCCCAAATGAGATGGAAGGCTGTGAAAGATGCCACATGACTGGGTTACCATTGGGAAAAGCATTGCAGGCAAAAAAAAATTAAAAAACACAAACATGGTCGGCAGAGTGTCTGCTTTTTTCCACTCTATTCTTATGTATAAAACAGAAATATTCGTCAGGTCATCTGTTGATAAAGAAATGTAATAGGGGGGCGTGGCCAGCTATTCATGAGAGTGGACGTGTTTCAGTGGAGCTCCACACATCCTCTCAGTAAAAGGGACCTAAAGCTGACAAC
Organism: Leptobrachium leishanense; assembly: GCA_009667805.1. Lineage (NCBI taxonomy): Eukaryota > Metazoa > Chordata > Amphibia > Anura > Megophryidae > Leptobrachium > Leptobrachium leishanense. The sequence continues at coordinate 125,212,546 of CM019067.1, read as the reverse complement.
CCTCGAGACATTTATCTTCCATAAGATCCCTGAGCGGCTGGTCGTCGGTGTTGTGCAGTCCAGAGCCCGCTTGGTTCCCGCCTCCGGACCAGAGACTTTGCTGACTGCTGCTGCCTCGTGGCGGAGGCGGCCATCTTGAGGCCTACAACCTGGCTCCAGATGTCTTCTGGCCTTGCTGGCTGTGCTAACCCGTCCCAGACCACGACTATGCAGAGGGCTAAGGAGATGGAGGGCCCATGTCTCCTGGCCGATCAAGATGACGGTTGTGCGAATGAGGAGACCAGACCTGCGGGAAGAAGGATCCTCCCCCCCTTAGGAGGTGAGGGTGCCCTGGCCTATGGCCTGGATGCTTGCCTAGAAATGCTGGAAGGGGAGGATGCTGATGCCCCACTTACCACAGCGGTCTGGAGCCAGATGCTGGGGATTTTGCGTGGCTGCCGAGAAAAGGTGATCCCAGAGGTTGCCCTGGGATCAGGTACCTCTGCGGCCTGTTCGCACGCTGTGGCTGCGTTCAGGAGCTGTGCAGGGAGCGGCGAAAAACCTGGGGTGCTGGACCCGCGGTCTCGGCCATCAAGAGCGATCTTGGCCTGACGAGAAGACGGCAAGCTAGAGACTAGAGGATTCTGAGAGGTGGCAGACCTTACTGGGTTGAAGACGGCAGATCCCTGTTGGGGGCCTGAGGTGGAGATTCATCCTCCCTCCCTCCATCCCAAATTGACGCAGCTGCGTCCCTCAGCACGGCAACCGGCTCTGCTCCGAACTCGTGGAACTGAGAAGACACAGGACTTGGCTCTGCATGGAGCTCAATTCTACGACCACGGGCTTGCCACAGCTGGATACCCTGGCACACCCTGCGGTGCACTGCCTGTGTGCCAGCCTTTACCGTTTCGAAATGCCGGATGACAGATCCACTGAGAGTGTGTCATTTTTGACGGCCTTCTTCCATGAATAATTTTGCGTTTACTCTCTCCCCCCCCCCGTCACTACCCGGCTGACGCTTTTAGTTTTTATTTTCTGGCCATGATATGGATGTCCCCGGCTGGGGATGTTTAAGCAGATTCCCCCCAGAGGACTTTTGACCCCCCCTGTTTTCTATGCTGTCTCTGAGGATTCTCCCAGCGGTACCATGACGGATCAGCTTCCCCACTGAATTCTTTGATGTCGGGCCTGACACACTGTTTTTTGTTAATGTGGCATTAATGGCTGTTTTTTCCGCCCCCCACCATACTGAGACTTTTTTGATGAGAAACTCCATACTCTGGGATGTCGTTCAAGTCCCCCACATTTCTTTTTTTTTTCTGTTGTCCCCCCTCGTTTGTAGCTCTCCCCCCCACTTTGTTTTGGCTTCACTGGGTTGTCCTTGGGGCAGGGTAGCGGCCTGGAGCCCAGCTTTGACCCAGGTGCCCTGGCCTGGTGCCATTTACCCCCGTGGCCTTCTCACACGTTTTTTTTGCCGGTCAAGTATCTGCCAGGGGTGGCACTAGTATGTCCTGTGCCATTTTTTCCTCACTCCCTCATTTTTTCTACCCCCCCCCCAAAGGTCTTCTTTTATATAGAATGACTTTTGATGACACTTTTACAGCTGAGTCCCCTCTGCGATGAATTTAGATGTTAATGTTTTTTCCCTTTTTATATCTCACACCCCCTTTTTTCTTATAACTATTAGATGACTTTAGCGGATTATATTGCTATTTACGTGCAATGTCGTTTTGATGTCTAGCTAATGTTCCCGACGACTTCTTCATATGCTAAATCAGATGACAAGCTGTGGCCCTGCGCGGCCCACCTTTTTTTTTTTTTCTTTCAAGATGACTTATTAAGGCCCTGCGAGGCCATTTATCGTATGTTCTGTCCTGCTGACTTTGTTGTCAAATAAAATTTTGAATACGAAAAAAGAAATGTAATAGAAAACAATAAAATTATACCTTCACATAATTTAAGGTAATAGAAAATATAGGTACTAGGGTGAATGTCCTGCATAGAATCTGCTCGGTAAAAACATAAAGCCCACAGTGTATTTTCAGACAACAGGAAGGAGTCCCGTAAAAAGAAGAAAAAAGTGGGGGAGCAAAAAAAGAGAAAACTCAAAGGATTAATGTCCGAGTTGAAATGTGTGGGATGACTTGTCAACTCAGTTCCATGGAAGGAAAAGTCCCATCAGCAGGAATTTGAGACTCCTCCACAACACTTGGTTGTAGATTATGAGCAGAGACCACGTGCTACATCGATGACGCCTACACATTATCTGGTGACTGTATGGACGGCATCATTCCATGTAAACAATAAACACCTTGATGGGCCTGAGCAGTATCTGGTGGTTTTACCTCTGAGATGCTTTGTCACTTCACAAAATATACGGTGATCAAGTTGGGTCATAAATGGGATATCAGTGTAGATTGATAGGGTTACCTGCTCAAAGAGGATATGGTCATTGACACAGATGAATGACATGTCAGAATTTTGAAGCGACATCCCAGGTCACCATGAGGATATCTCTAGGAGCCTCTTTAGACGCTATAGCCAATTTATGGATGTGGAGACAGGCACTTCAGGAGCATTCAAGGTCAGATCTAATAAGCAAGGTGCAAGGTAGTTCACATTAGGAAGGATGGAGTCCAGTGCTACATTTTCTGGGATTCCTCTGACATAGACATTTCTCTTTCTGTGTGGAGCCTCTAGAAATCTCCACAGTGCAAGACAAGTGTTCCACCCGTGTTTGTAGTCTTGTATCTCAAGCCGTAAGGTGGAGTTGCTTTTCTGTCTTTGCCTGTATTGCAAACAGCCTTATATGTGTGGCTGCAATATCATCTTGAACTACCTTCATGTCGCTTTGCCACAACGCTCGTAGTGACTGATTAGCTTCTGGTGCATCCAGCACAGGAAATGGGTCTTAGGTGCCATGGTCTCACACTCCGGTGACATTCATTCAGATGTCAACTACTCCATCTTCTTTGAGAGGTTGGGGCTACAAAACTGCACGGTCAGGGAGTGCCAGCTGGGTTCCCTTCAGCCAGAGTTCATGGACTCCCTGATTTCTCACTGACGGGTATCTCCTGTCAGGTCAGGTTTGTGAGCAGATTTCTTCCCTATAAGTACTGTAGGGCAAGAGTCAACGCCAACAGAGAAAACAGAATAGGGAACATCTACCAGTTGGATAGGTTTTATGTGGACTCCAAGATGGACAATCTCTGTAGGTCTAAGTGGCAAGGTAGAGACGGATAGACAGGGACTTTGCAGTGTCAAGTTCTCGAGACATCGTCCGAGAACCTCCATGATGTCAACCCTGAAATGGACAGGCTAAGTTTAAGAAAAATAGAAGTTGTTGGAAAAAATCTATTTATTTTGTAAAGTCATCAAGTAGCTTAGTAGCCAAAAGACTGCTCAGGTCAGGGTAAGGAATTTTAATTTAATTCTGCAGTGGATAGGGAGCCAGTGAAGGGATTAGCAGAGAGGAGCATCAGAGACAAAGCAGCAGGTGAGGTGGAGGCGCCTGGCAGAGGCATTTAGAATGGATTGTATGAGGGAGAGGCAGAAGAGAGAGGCCAGCTAGAAGATTATAACAAAAGTCAAATCGGGAGATTACAAGGGCGGGGATGAGTTGTTTTGTGGTGTCAGAGGCAAGAAATCGCTGAATCCTGGAAATATTATGTGATTAATAGCAGGAAGAGGAAAGAGACTGTTATGTCTCTAATCTTCATTGTTTTTAACTTCTTTGCTATCTCCTTTATTTTTCCCTTATTTATTTGGTAATCTTTACTATCTCTTGTAATTTTTCATTTTTCTTTTCGATCATCTTGTTTCCATAATCCACTCTTCTTTCTTTGGCGGTCTAATCTACTTCATCAATCTCTTTTGTTATGTAATTATCATTTATTTTTAGTGTTATTATCCTATTTTTTTCAATTTCAAATTATTAATGTTAATTTTCAACAAAAACCTCTACATCTACATAATTAAAACAAGCTCTTAGTTCATCTCTTAATCCTTTGCCATATATTTATTGTTCATATGTTATAATTTTAGAATATAATCTCACAATATTAGGCTTTTTTCTTTATTTTTATAAATATTGTAACAGGATTAACCCAACTAGATGGTTCACTGAGAAACTCTCCACTGTTCTTTTTAGATCTTTCTTCTGTCTTATAAAATGCTGTGATCTAAACATTAATGTTAGTAATTTTGTTACAAGTAACTCATCATAGAATCTTTAGAAAACTATCAATTGCAAAGAACTTCACGTGATGGCGGCCTGGGATGAATTTCCTAGAGCAATCATTAGCCAGGGATCTGCTAACAATGCATGGACTTCTCATGGAATCAAATCTCCACTTATTTTCCTTGAATAAAGAAACTGATTACTTTTAGGTATTTGATACCATGTGTGTTGTATCTAGGGATGGGCTGGCAGTTCGATCCGAACATGAGTTCGATTCGAACATTGCCCGTTCGGCAAACATCGAACATTTCTGCGTGTTCGCCCACCATGCACCACAATGGACCACAATGCACTTTTCCACTGGCCTGAAGCTTGTAATTGGCTACAGCCTTGCACCTGACCACAGGTCAGGTGCAAGACTATGCCAATCAGGGTTCAGAGTCCTGATTGGTCAAATTTTGCTCAATCATGGGCTCACAGAGCAAAGTCCCACAGCACACTATATAAGGGTTCCCCGCAGCCCCAGCACGTGTTTTTTTTTGCAGGAGTGAGAGGAGATTGTTATTTTATGTGTGTCTCACAGACGTCTAGCATATTTCTGTGAATTGTAATCTGTGTCTTCTCACTGCCAGCTATCAGGGGGTCCCACATACTTCTAGCAGATATCTGGGAATTGTAATCTGTGTCTTCTCACTGCCAGCTATCAAGGGGTCCCACATACTTCTAGCAGATATCCGGGAATTGTAATCTGTGTTTTCTCACTGCCAGCTATCAAGGGGTCCCACATACTTCTATCAGATATCTGGGAATTGTAATCTGTGTCTTCTCACTGCCAGCTATCAAGGGGTCCCACATACTTCTATCAGATATCTGGGAATTGTAATCTGTGTCTTCTCACTGCCAGCTATCAGGGGGTCCCACATACTTCTAGCAGATATCTGGGAATTGTAATCTGTGTCTTCTCACTGCCAGCTATCAGGGGGTCCCACATACTTCTAGCAGATATCTGGGAATTGTAATCTGTGTCTTCTCACTGCCAGCTATCAGGGGGTTCCACATACTTCTAGCAGATATCTGGGAATTGTAATCTGTGTCTTCTCTCTTCCAGCTGCTATCAGGCTGTATCACTGACTTATACCCAAGTTGTGTGAATTTGAATCTGTGTGTTGCCACTGCAAAGGCTATCAGGCTGTATCACTGATTTATAGCATTGTTCTGGAAAATCTGTATATCTTTAATCTATATATCACTCACCATGTCAGAAAGACCAAAAAGGACAGGCAGACGCTCCCAGACACAGATAAGAGGGCAAGCAGCCTCTGCGTCGGAAGGCTGTGCCCCTGGTCGTCATGGACGTGGTGCATCCTCTGCAGGGGCATGCTTGTCCTTTCTAACTGGTGCTGGCCATCTTAAGCAGCAGCAACATACAGAGGATTTTCAGGATTGGCTAACCAGGCCATCCTCATCCTCTGAGTCCTCTGCCAGCTAGGCTTGTAGTGGTTTACAGTCCACCTCAGCTGCCAAAACATCTAATTCAGCCTCCATGTGCACAGTTACTCCTGCCGTAGCCTCACTATCACACGCGGAGGAGTCAGCTGAATTGTTTGACTACATTGACAGTGACATGCTGCTTGAGGATGCGCAGCAACTCCAGTGCTCTGATTCAAACTCTGAGGTTGAGGAAGGGAGTATAATCAGCCTAGAGGGAGGGGGTGCCAGTAACACACAAAGAACTGGCACTCATGTTCCCCCAGCTGCTGCAGCAGATTGCGAGGATGGCTCCAGTGACGAAGAGTTAGGGGGTGATGACAAAAATGATGATGAGGTCACTGACTCCACCTGGGTGCCTGATCGAACAGGGGAGTCAAGGGTGGAGGAGGAGGCACAACAAAAAAGAACGTCCTCTATGAGCAACTGTAGCCAGTCCAAGGCATCAGTGTCAGAGCTGCTCAGGTGCAGAGCGCTGTTGTCTCGCAGAACACGTCCAGGATCTCTGCTGTCTGGGAGTTCTTCACGACATGTGCAGCAGACTGTAGCGTTGATATTTGTAAGCTATGTCGGAAGAGGATCAAGCGTGGTAAAGACATCCCACGCTTGGGTACCACGTGCTTGAGGCGACATATGACCACCTGTCATGCATCCCGTTGGCACAACACTTTGCATAGGTCCTCCTCTTCATCTGTCTCTACCCCCACTATATGTCCTGCCATGTCATTGCCTACAACTTCCACTGACAGGGATGATGCTACAGTAATGGGTGTACCACATCCTTCCTCTGAATATGCCAGCATCCCATCAGCTGCAGATTTATGCAGTCAGATTTTGTTGCCTCAGCTGCTGCAGCGGAAGAAAAAATATTGTCCCAACCATCCACATGCACAACGTCTAAATGCCAGCTTGGCAAAATTACTCGCATTACGGCTGCTGCCTTTCCAGCTGGTGGACTCTGCTTCCTTTCCGTGAATTTGCCGAATGTGGCAGGTTCCAAAACGCCATTTATTTTCACGGAAGGCCATTCCAGCACTATACCAGCACGTGGAAGACAATGTTATGGAGTCATTGGGAAAGGCAGTCAGCAGCAAGGTGCACATTACTTTAGACACGTGGTCCAGCAAGCATGGACAGGGCGTTACATTTCCTTCACAGCACACTGGGTAACTCTGCTTGCAGCTGGGAGGGATCCAGGACGGAGCTCTGTGCTGGAGCTTACTTATCCACCACGCCTCCAGAAAGCTGCTTATATGAGGTCTTTCTGCTCCACCACCTCTTCCTCCTCCTCCTTCTCTGTCTCTGGTAAAGTGGCAGTTAAACCGACGCGTGGCAGGGGCTATGCAATGGCTCAAGCAAAAAGATGCCATACTGTGCTTGAGCTGATTTGTTTAGGGGACAGGGGCCACACCGGGCCAGAAATTCTGTCAGCTCTGCAGGGGCAGGCGCAGAGCTGGGAATGGTTGTCTGTGATAATGGCAGCAACCTTCTCTCCGCCCTACGCCAGGGTAAGTTGACGCATGTACCATGCCTAGCACACGTCCTAAATCTGGTGGTACAGTGTTTCCTAACCAGGTACCCAGGGCTGGCAGAGCTTCTCAGCCAGGCCAGAAAAGTCTGCAGCCACTTCAGATGGTCATTCCCAGCAAGTGTTCGCCTGGCAGAAATTCAAAGAGAATTCCACCTTCCCACAAACCTTCTGACCTGTGACATGCCCACCAGGTGGAACTCGACATTGGCAATGCTGCAGCATCTGCACAAGCAGCAGAGGGCCATCAATGAGTACCTGTGTGAGTATGGCACAAGGACAGCTGCAGATCAACTTGGTTCCCCCCGCAGTGGCTGATGATCAAGGATGCATGCACTGTACTGTCACCATTTGAGGAGGCAACGAGGATGGTGAGCAGGGACAGTGCATGCATTAGTGACACAATTCCTTTAGTTTTCCTGCTGGAGCACACTCTGCGGGGAATTATAGATGTGGCACTAGAGGCAGAGCAGCGGGAGGAAGAGGTGGACTTCCCTAGCTCTCATGGCCCCAGTCTTTAGGCAGACAGCATTCCTGCGGGTCCTCAGATCAGACAGGATGAGGAGGAGGAGGAATATTTAAGTTGTGGGGGCATTGAAGGTGGGGATTCCTCAAGGGAGGGTTTTGTGTCCCCAGAAACCCTAGGACTAGTACGTGGCTGGGAGGAGGTAGTGCACGATACGGTCATCCTCAGCAACCAGGAACACTCTAAAGCTAATCACACCTCCAACCTACACTGCATGGGCTCCCTTATCCTGCAAAGCCTGCTAAAGGACCCCAGGATTTGTGCTATCAAGGAGAGGGATCATTACTGGTTGGCAACCCTTCTTGATCCACGATACAAGGGTAAGGTTGCAGAGCTCATCCTGCCCTCACAGAGGGAGCACAGGAGGAAACAACTTGAGGATGCTCTAAAGCGACACTTGTGTAACACCTTTCCAGGCACTGGTAGGTTACCAAGTGATGACACAGGTGCTTCTGAGGATGGAGATGATCAGAGGAAGAGCGGTGAAGGCCGGAGCTGCTTGACTGATGCCTTTTTACATTTTTTTAGTCCACGACGCCCAGGGACGTAAAATGTAGGCACCCATTGCCAGCGTCTTCACCGTATGGTGCAGGACTACCTAGGGGCAAGGGCAGATCTGGATACCTTTACAGCAGATGATCCACTGGCTTACTGGGTGTTGAGATTGGATCACTGGCCAGAACTTAGCCAATATGCTATGGAGCTACTAGGTTGCCCGTCATACAGCGTGCTTTCTGAAAGGACGTTCAGTACCAGTGGAGGTTTTGTCACAGACAAAAGAGTGTGTCTGTCCACCGATTCTGTAGACCGGCTGACATTTATAAAAATGAATCAGTCCTGGATCAGCAGCTATTACTGATGCTGATGTAACTAAATAGATCGGGGATCTATTCTGTATTCCCAAAACCTCCACCCCTACACTCTTCCACAATACCTTAGAGGGGTTACGGTGTGAAGGCACTAGCTGGCACCAAAGGCCCAATATTTGGGTGCACTGACGTGTGTACCAGATTCCAATCATTTTAATATTTGAATGCAGAGTCCACCCCTGCACTCTTCCACAATACCTCAGAGTGGTTATGGTGTGAAGGCACTTGCTGCCACCAAAGGCACAATATTTGGGTGCACTGCCACTGACGCCTATACCAGATTCATATAATTTTAATATTGGACCGCAGGGTCCAACCCTGCACTCTTCCATAATACCACAGAGGGGTTACGGTGTGACGGCACTGTTGCCGACACTAAAGGCCCAATTTTAAAGCACCTATTGTTACTTTCATCTAAAGCCTGCATAAGTTTCACCATAATTTAGCCAAAAAATCACTAAACTTGTTCTGTGTATCCTAAAACGTCTCCTCTTTTCATACAGGCTGCTGCCCCAAGCAGTTGTTTATGAATAGATTAAAGGAAAAACATTTACCGTCATTTGAAATGTTTTTTTTTGTTTTTAAATGTCTCTATACATCCTACAAATCCGCCACTTCACGGGCAGGTTATGAGGACCTCCTAGGCACGATATTTGAAGGAATTTTTCGTTTTTATTCTGAACCTTTATTTCATGGAAAACTCACTGTTCCTTTAAAAAGTTTTTTTTTACTTTTTGTCCTTGTTTCCTGTCCCCCAGGGCACTACCCGGACCTCCATACACCTTTTATAGCAAATATGCCCTCTTGCAGGGCACTTTAAAAATCGAACTTTCGAGTCCCATTGACTTGCATTGAGTTCGGATCCGGTTCGCGCCAAACTCGAACTTTTGAAATTGTTCGAGTTCGAATGCGAACCAAACACGGGGGTGTTCGGCTCATCCCTGGTTGTATCTTCCATATTATATTATTCATCCTCAACTGTAAAATATCATCATAATACACAATATTTCTGTTTTGTTCATGCTATGGTCTTCAGTCCTTTGGGTTTAGGGGTGTCATAGTCAGTGTGCAATATAAAGAGAGTCTTTTCTTACAGACGAAGAATATAAAAGTGTTTATCTGTCTGTACAACCATATGTACTTCTAAGGCTCAGAGAATAGTCAGTTTTATCAATGAATCTTAAATGCAGCAACAAATGGATAGGAAAACTCTTTCTGGGAAATCGGCTCAGGATCCAAGAAAAACCACCTCCACATCCAAAATGGCAACATCTGGCTCAACTACTTCAAGAGCCTGTACAAAGGCATTCCCAAAGAGGAGCTAACTGGGGAACAGGAACACATCATCAGAAGACTACAGGAACTGGAGGAAAAAAATCAAGGATTTCCAAAACCCGTTAGATACACCCATTACACCCCAAGAAGTAGCAGAAAAAATTCAAGATCTGCAAAGTAAAAAAGTCAGCCGGATAGATGGAATTCTTCCAGAGATGATTAAACACGGCTCTCCAGAAGTACACGCCGCAATATGTAAAGTTTTCAACCTGGTCCTGAGCGTTGGATTCTACCCTCAAGTATGGAACCAAGGCCTCATAACACCCATCCATAAGAGTGGAGACCAATATGATCCAGCCAACTACAGAGGGATATGTGTCAGCAGCACACTGGGAAAACTGTTCAATAGCATCCAGAACAAAAGAATCCTCAGCTTCCTGACACAGCATAACGTCCTCAACAGAAGCCAAGCGGGGTTCATGCCAAACCATCGCACTATAGATCACATCTACACCCTGCACAGTCTTATCAAGGGCCATGTCCACAATACAAAACATGGGAAAATATTTGCCTGCTCTGTGGACTTTAAGAAGGCCTTTGACTCAGTGTGGCACCCAGGCCTGTTCCTCAAACTACTGGAGAGTGGAATAGGAGGGAAAACATATGACGTCATCAAGAGCTCATATAATGAGAACTTCTGCAGCATAAAGGTGAATGGGAAGAGAACAGAGTACTTCTGGCAAGCTCGTGGAGTCAGACAAGGCTGCAGCTTAAATCCAAAACTCTTTAACATCTACATCAATGGACTGGTTGAAGCTGTAGAATCCTCCTCGGCACCAGGACTAACTCTACATGGCACCGAGGTGAAGTTCCTGTTGTATGCAGATGACCTCCTATTACTGTCACCAACAGAGAGAGGTCTACAAGACCGCCTGGAAGTGCTGGAAAAATACAGTGCGGTATGGGCACTACCCATCAACCAAAAGAAAACAATGGTCATGGTTTTCCAAAGGAAGAAAGCAAAACCAAGAGTTCCTCTTTCACACTTAATGACTGCACTCTTGATGAAGCCAACAGCTACATATACCTCGGCCTAGAAACAAACCGATCGGAAAGTTTCAAACCAGCCATAGAGGCCCTAAGAGACAAGGCGTGTAGAACCTTCTATGCCATCAGAAGAAAACTCTACAAACTAAAACCGTCTGTAAGAGTCTGGCTTAAAATCTTTGATAGCGTCATCACTCCAATCCTCCTTTATGGCAGTGAAGTAGGGGGGCCCCATCACCTACCCTGACCAACCCAAATGGGACACCAGCCCAACAGAAATATTACATCTGGAATTCTGCAAGCACCTCCTCCAAGTCCATCGGAGCACCTCTAACAATGCTTGCCGGGCCGAGCTGGGCAGACTCCCCTTACTTCTTGCAGTGCAGAAGAGGGCGCTATCATACTGGGACCATCTAAACATCAGCAGCCTCAACTCATACCACCATAAAGCCCTACTGGCCAACAAGGACCATCCAAAACCATGTGGGCTGCAACAACTCATATCCACCCTGATCATCCAAAGCCCCCATGAAGGCAATCTGACAAAATATCAAATAAAGGCCCTAATTAACGATTCCAGGGAAAACTATATCAGAGAATGGAGACATGATATAGCAAACTCCAAAAAACTCACCATTTACCAATCCTTACAGAGGGAATACAAACTGGCCCCATACCTGGAGGTACTACAAGACCCCAAGGACAAACAGATCCTGAGCCGGTACAGACTGAGCGCCCACAGCCTGGAAATCGAATCAGGGCAGCACAGACAGACCTACAAGCCCAGGGAGAATAGACTGTGTCTTTGTGTGTCACTGGCACCCTCTCCCTCTAGGCTGATTTTACTCCCTTCCTCAACCTCAGAGTTTGAATCAAAGCACTGGAGTTGCTGCGCATCCTGAAGCAGCATGTCACTGACACTGTCACTGTAGTCAAACAATTCAGCTGACTCCTCCGTGTATGATAGTGAGGCTACGGCAGGAGTAGCTGTGGACATGGAGGCTGAATTAGATGTTTTGGCAGCTGAGGTGGACTGTAAACCACTACAAGCCTGGCTGGAAAGAGGACTCGGAGGATGAGGATGGCCTGGTTAGCCAATCCTGCAAATCCTCTGTATGTTGCTGCTGCTTAAGATGGTCAGCACCAGTTAGAAACAAGGACAAGCGTGCCCTGCAGAGGATGCACCACGTCCACGATGGCCAGGGGCACAGCCTTCCGACACAGAGGCTGCTTGCCCTTTTATCTGTGTCTGGGAGCGTCTGCCTGTCCTTTTTGGTCTGTCTGACAATATAGATTAAAGATATACAGAACTCTGGAGATATGCAGAACTCTGATTCAACTGTGTTATCTAGATTAAAGATTTCCAGAACTCTGGTATAACTCAGTGAGACACCTGTCCCTGATAGCTGGCAGCCAGTGACAAGACACAGATTAAAATTCCCAGAAACCTCCTATAAATCCGTGAGACCCCCTGATGGGTGGCAGTGACAAAACACAAATTACAATTCCCAGGAACCTCCTATAAATCAGTGAGACCCCCTAATGGGTGGCAGTGACAAGACACAGATTGCAATTCCCAGATATCTGCTAGAAGTGAGACCCCCCCCAATAGCTGCTGGCAGTGAGAACACACAGATTACAACAATTCCCAGATATTTTGTAGAAGTGAGATCCCCACAATAGCTCCTGGCAGTGAGAACACACAGATTACAACAATTCCCAGATATCTTGTAGAAGTGAGACCCCCACAATAGCTGCTGGCAGTGAGAACACACAGATTACAACAATTCCCAGATATCTTGTAGAAGTGAGACCCCCACAATAGCTGCTGGCAGTGAGAACACACAGATTACAACAATTTCCAGATATCTTGTAGAAGTGAGACCCCCCAATAGCTGCTGGCAGTGAGAACACACAGATAACAACAATTCCCAGATATCTTGTAGAAGTGAGACCCCCACAATAGCTGCTGGTAGTGAGAACACACAGATTACAACAATTCCCAGATATCTTGTAGAAATGAGATCCCCACGATAGCTGTTGGCAGTGAGAACACACAGATTACAACAACAATTCCCAGATATCTTGTAGAAGTGAGACCCCCCCCCATAGCTTCTGGCAGTGAGAACACACACTAACAGAACAATCTCCTCTCAAAAAACATGAGCTGGGGCTGCGATGGACGCCTTATATAGTGTGCTGTGGGACTTAGCTCTGTGAGCCCATGATTGGGCAAAATTTGCCCAATCAGGACTCTGAGCCGTCATTGGCATAGTCTTGCACCTGTCTTGCACTTGACCTGTGGTCAGGTGCAAGGCTGTAGCCAATTACAAGCTTCAGGCCAGTGGAAAAGTGCATTGTGGTCCATTGTGGTGCATTGTGGGCGAACTCGAACCAAACTCACGGAAATGTTCAGAGTTCGGCGAACAGCCGAACGGCCGATGTTCGATGCGAACTCCGAACAGATCGAACCGGACAGCTCATCCCTAGTAAGCAGGTATAGAATCTCATATTGGTCATTCTATAGATAGATGTCACTAGGGAATATCTGGTGTCATGTCAATTGAAGTCTCAATCATGCCTATTTCTGGCCCTGATTTATAAGGGATATATAATATTTAACACCTTTGATGAAAACACATTTAGGTAATTTATAGATTTTTCTGCAAATGCATTTATATACCTTCATCAAATCTGTATTAGCTTTAAATATGCTACATTTATTTAGACATTATCAGGTCTATTCAAAGAAAATTGAAACTCAGGAGAATGACTGGAGAAGTGAAAAATCCAGGTCAAAATAGCCAAACCAGAAAAATGTTTCCATTTTTATCTCACTTTCCAAATCGGCTATTTGGTCTAGATTGTTCTCTGCTCCTGCCAATTCTCCTGATTTTCACCTTTCTTTGAATATACCTGTTAGTCATCTAGCAACTGAAGATCATGCCCAGATAAAACTTAAAATATTTAGATGGGTTTCATTCTCCCATTCACATTATGAATACTGTGCATCACTTTAATCCAACCAGTGGTTTGGAATGTTGTGCACCTTTAGGCTTCCAGCACATGAGCATTTGTAAAGAGAGGAAGGGAAGTTGCGGTTGCACGCAAGCACTCAGTGCGCTCGTGTGCCGGTACCCTTAGAGAGGGTTAGAAAAAAACCTACCTACTATATATTATGTTTTTTTTTTTTTAGAAAGTATTTTACCAGGAAGGATACACTGAGATCTCTCTTGATTTCAAGTATGTCCTGGGTGGCGAGTATGTACCGTTAGGTGTCTTGCCCAAGGACACTTAGTGGAGAGGTGCTCTTGCCGGGATTTGTACCTGTGTCTCCACGGTTATAGAGCAGTGATGTTACCTCTACTCTATCCAGCTGGCATTTCTGATGCATTTTTCAAGACTTTTATGGCATTGTAGTGATGGCTAGCACACTCTACTAGACATGTGCAGAGCCAAAATATTTGGTTCAGTTTGGAATATTTTACAGTTAGGGTTAGGGTTACAATTAGGGTTATAATAAGGGATACAGTTTCTGCTTGTGTTTTGAATATGTTTATGGTTACCTTTATGGATAGGGGTCAGTTTCTGTGTGTTTTTTATTAGTTAGGGTTACAATTTCTGCTTAATTTTTATTAGGATTAGGGCTAGAGTTAGGGTTATATTCTTGGCTTTTTTTTTAATTAGGTTTACCCTTTTATTTTTTTGTTACTAAGAATTCATCTGACGTCCGAATTGGTCTGAACTAAATGACATGTGTCTACTCTCTACATAAGTGTTGGGAAAATGTTTACAGATTTGCTACTGTCAGTTTCTCATCAAGTCACTAACCCTTCCCTTATACTGTACAAAATTAATATGAATGGGGAAACATTTGTAATTTGGATAACGTAATAAATAATCTCAGGCCCTTTCCTTTATTTCCATGTTGCACATCTGTTGTAGAATCTATTACCAGTAATAATTTTGTTAATAGGAACAGCAAAGTAATATCCTGAGTGGAACTTTTTACCAGCAAAAATAATATTTTTGTTTCTCTTGCCTTTTTGTCTTTCCTTCCCTTGCATTTTTAACTTCACATTTTAATATAATTTGGCACTCTGAAATTAGAGATTGGAAATGTTCACAGCAAAGTACTTTAAACTTTACTGGTAACACCCTAATGGACTATCTGGCTCTATTGTATAGCATTCTCACCTCATTAAATGTTAGTGTATAGTGTTCCTGTCAATAACTGTAAAAGCTGTTATTAAATATAATTAAATTGTTCCTAAATTTCAAAACATCTTGGGAAAAATGAAACGGAATATAGTTTTTGAAAGCACTGAGAGAAATATGCATAGAACTGCAAACCATAAGTACCTTCTAACTCTAGTTATCAATTAAGGTATCAATAAAGATTTGCAAAATGATTGAACTTGTAATGCAATGTAGAAACAATATAGGCTGATAATAAGAATTTGTTAAATTAAGAAATTAAGACTAAACTAAAATGTAATTTAGCAAAAACAGATGCATATATGGCCTTTTCCCTATGGAATAAAAAAAATGAAATGTAGAGCATGAGATCATACATACCTTTTAAAGTAGGGTTGATGCCTTATTTGTGGAAAACCAAAATTCCTATTTAGACCACACACTTCTCACTCCGTATGACCACTAAGGAGCTGGAGGTAAGAGTCCCCATCTTTATTGTAAAAACAAGTTCAACAATCTTTCCTGATAGGAACACAAACCAAGAATATCCTACTTGGTAATGTTCAGGTACTCAGTGTTCTGTCTAGTAGAAACAATGAAGGAACAAATGAATCACAGTCGAAAAATTACAGATGTAACCCCTTAGTGAGGGTGATTGAACAGCGAGCAACCTATTTGACTACATGTGGTCTGGATTGAAATTAAAATGTAAATTTTATTAGCTCGAAAAATAAAAAATAATGATAATAACAAAGACAGAAGATGATGTACAGATCCTAATGAAACTTTATTAAAGGATAACAAAGAAATCTAAAACCACACGAATGATGACAGGAACAGTAGTCTGACACGGATTAACAGCAATTAAGAATAAGTATATATATACATGTACCCTGGGACTTGTTTGGTCATTCTCGAAAAAGCCGTGGTTACTGCGAAACGCATCAAGTCTTGTGCGGTATGCACTTTTAACAGTATCTTCCTTAAATTGTCCTCCAATGGTTGAGCAAATGGGCTGACTTCGAGCTTACTTTCTGGTGCGTGAGTTGATGTCTCTGGCAAATGTACCTTCACAGTGGGTATAGTAGGCAGCACGAACTGCCGAGGTAGCAGCTACATATGGTATATAAGCACTTCAGTGCTGACCTTATGTGACTAATGATGTTGTGGAGAGATCTCCTTTGATTTTCTTATGTGGTAATGATTTTAAGCCTTGGATGCTGAATTTAGCAATACTATGCCCCACTGGTTCTAACCACGACACCCCCCCCCAGTAGCTATATACTACTCCCATGCAGTGCTCTTATACCTACACTCATATTTTGAAGCATTTGGTGTGGTTTAAGATTTCTTTGCTATCCTTTAATAAAGTTTCATTAGGATCTGTACATCTTCATCTGTCTATATGTATCAGGGTTTAATCACACCATTACAGCATACTCGTACTCGGCTCCTTTGGGACCCAAAATATTTCTTTAATAACAAAGACACACTATGAAGAGAAAGTAAATGTAAAAAAATAGTAAACCACTAATACCAACCCACTATAGTTAATGAAGTCTTGTCAAATAGCTATATCTTACTCAATGGGTATGTGTATATGTCTCTGTATGTTTGTGTATAGCATCAGCTGTGTCCGTGACACCGTAATGAGTCTGACAAAGAGTAAAAAGCAGCTGAATACGCAGAGCTAATAGCTGGTCAGTAAATTGCAGTTTAGTCCATAAAGCAGTAAGAAGGCTAAATAATGTAAATTTTTGAGGGCCACGGTAATAGGACAGAGGACCTTATAAAGCGTAAGTTTTGAATGAGAGATACAAGTTTGCAAGTGTCTGTTTTTTTTAGAAAAGCAGCCAGTGAACCAGATTTATTTATTTACAAATTATTTTACCAGGAAGGATACATTGAGATTTCTCTCGTTTTCAAGTATGTCCTGGGTTCAAGAACATTAAATTGTTACAGTTGTTACTGAAATACAAAGTAATAAAATGAGATATTAAAAACCAACACAAATATACAGATAACACAGAAAATAAATATGTAGGAAATATAGTCACTATGTTACATGTTTACAGGTGCATTCTGTATTGAGGTATGTTAATAGGGAGCTCTTAAGTGACTTTAGACTGGGGGAAGATTTTATGGCGTCTGGGAGGTTATTTCATATTTGTGGTGCTCTGTAGGAAAATGAGGATCAAGACACTTTCTTTTTGTATTGTGGTATTGCAAGTAAGGTGCTGGTCCTGGATCGGAGGTTATAGGATGAGGGAACTGCTAGGGGAAGCAGCCTATAAGTAGGTACATTTATGCAGACTAGCCGATTGAGACTAGAGTGAAGGAAAACAAGTCTCATCCTGGCGCACGCAGGATGAAAACAACATTCCAGTTCGTTAGGGAAAGTGATATGCTAGAGAGCGATATTAAAGGCTACTGGGTAATACGTGTTTCGCCGTGACATGCTGCCTTCTTCAGTTGTGGTTCAATTGTAAAAGTAAGGAGCTTATCAGGCTGGCAGCTTCTTGTAGATATTGGGACAAAATCCGCCTGCATCAACGCTAACGAAGCCTGCCCAATCCCCACTTTTATTATTGTCTGTGTTGCTTCAGAAACTCTCAAATGACATTTAGGTTTACTTTATAGACCAAAGATGTATTTCTTGTCTATGTCCATATGAATACAAATATGTTTATTACCTTACATAACATTTTAATAAATGAACATGGATAATTCAAATTTTTCTATAGACCTTATAGGGTTAGTCAAAGAGAGCCGATCTTGCCCCAAATGGTAACCGAACGCTGAAATTCAGCGTATGGTTACCTTTCCTGGCTATTCGGCTATTCAGAGAGCAGGCAGTTCGCCAACTGTTGATGCATTGCCTGCACATACGGTGCCTGTTCGTTGCCTGGTCGAGGCCAGTGAAATCCCCATAGAGAAGCAATGCTTCGTCTATTCAGAGAACATAAAACAGCAGGGAAAATTTGCTGAAAAGCCCTGCTGTTCGGTGGTTTAATTCGACAGGTTTGTTCAGGCGAATCCCATAGGCTTCAATTTTAAAAATATTCCCGTTTTAATTCAATATCTAATAAACCGTTTATTATTTTATTCTGCAGTAAAAAGTCTATAGATTTTTTAGGCATTTTTTGCAATTTATTTTGGTAAAACAAATTCATTTATTTTTTTTTAAATCGTATTTTCTTTTTTTCTGTAACAGCCCTTTTTATTATCATTCATTGGATCTTATATGTAAATTCCAGACATTTTCGTTCTGTAGTTTATTTGCAAACAGCGTTTCACATTTCAAACTTTCAAGCAAACTGTTTTCTGTTTTTTTTCAGCTAGTTTGTCTGCGATCTTGGGTTTTTTCGGCAGCTGCTCTGCACTGTGATCGACGGCTAGTCGTGTTTCTCCGGCATGTTCAATCCAGCTGTTTCTGCGGGTTTCAGTGAGTGTTCGTCGTGTTTTTCGGTGAGCGTTCTGTGGATTTGCGGCGAGTATTCCATGCACTACAGGGACCCTGCGGTGCTTGCTGAATACACCCCAGGGTCGGCGAACTAGGATCGCCGAATCGCCCCGAAGTGCGGGGAACAAAAAGTAACTGAACGTGCGGGGACTTTTCGAATCTCTTTGAATAACCCTGTTAGTGTTTCTACATTATAATACCATGTTGGTTTTATAGTTACAAAAAAAGCTGTGTTATGTAATAATGCAATATTAATAGTCAATTGCTAGAAAAAACACTTCAAGAGGTTGGGAAACGTTGCAATGTTTTCCACAGAATTAAATTTCCTTTTTAATAGATGTAAAAAGAGCTGTATTGCCATCTATACAAAATACATTCTTAGCAGTTGAAGTATAGCATAATTTCATTGGGCAGGTTTACACAATTAAGTTCTTGTGAAAAGATATTTTCATTTTAAAGGCTAAAATTAAAATTAATTTGCTGGTAGGAAAGACAACTGAGTCATCCATCATTGTGTAATTTACCAAATCATGCATATATTTACTGCAGGTTATGTTATGCATCTTTTTAGCACAATGTGCACTTTTTAGAGTACATGGACCATATATGCAAATCAGTATTGCACCCTTTTTCCTTTGTTTCTTTTCACTATTATCTATAATAATTTGGAAAGAAACAAAAAGGGGTGTGCCACAGTAAGTGCTTGGAACAGA
Source organism: Leptobrachium leishanense (assembly GCA_009667805.1). NCBI lineage: Eukaryota > Metazoa > Chordata > Amphibia > Anura > Megophryidae > Leptobrachium > Leptobrachium leishanense. The sequence goes on along the minus strand of CM019067.1, from coordinate 125,193,281 downwards.
TACTGTATGTGCTTTTTTTAAGGAGAAATGTCTTCAAGTTTCACTACACATAGGTAAAGAACATGAAAAAACCCAAAAGGTCCCCCTTCGTGTACTATGATTGTGATTGGGTTAAGCATATAAATGAACAATAAATTTTGCTTGTAATGAACATATTTACGTAATTTTATAGCTTTACAAACCGAAACCACCTTGTGATAAAAAGACTATAAATACTCTTTTGTTAAAGTAAAAGCTAAATACATACTAATTTATTAAAAGTAATAAACACATACCATTGGCCTGCTAAAGATAAATCGTAAACAATCAATATACAGTGGCAAGAAAAAGTATGCAAACCCTTTAGAAATGACTGCAAGTGCATTTATGCATGGATTTCTTGTAAAATCTGGTTTGATGTTTATATATGTTGCAGTACACAACAGAATCTGATTTAACCAATAACACAAATTTACTGTAATAAATATTTACTGTAATATAATTTATTATATCGTTCAATTTTTCAAAGTATACATTGGAAAAAGTATGTGAAACCCTAGGCTAAAGCTAATTAGAGTTGGATATTGGCAAACCTGGTGTCCAGTTAAAGAAATGAGAGTGGAGGTGTGGGCTAGAGATTCTCCGACTTATATAGGACACTTATTGTATATTTGAGTTTGCTATTAACAAGAAAAAGCATCTGTTGACTGGGTGATGAGGCTGGAGTCCATTAGGATGCTGGAGGTCATGTATTACTTATACTTGGGCAAGTACGAGTGGTTTTATGCTATTTGGAGGAGGAATTTAGGATTCGTTACCAGTTTTAGATCACAGCCACCGTTGTCTTCCCCAATACAGCTGTAGAAAGAGGAGTTTCCTCTTTCCCTAGTGGGAATGTTTCAAACACTTATGTATCTCAGGTTCCAGGTCATCTGGTGCCCATAGGGCTCCAAATTTCAACATTATCGGCATGGTCACATGGAGTGATAATGCGTGTGTACCCCACTGGCTTTGTTCTTTCAAATTTTTCGGTTTCTCTTTTGGTTTGCCCTCTTTTTTTTTTTTATCGGCTCTCCCTTCCCACACCCCTTTTTTTTCTTTGCAAATTTGGAATATATGTATTTTCAATTGTCTAAAAGCATTCCAATACGGACTGTTTGTTTTCCACAATATGTAAATCTTCCATTGCCAGAATTGTATCTCTGGATTTTCCATGCTTATGATTTACAAGGATGTTCAATGGAAATATTCCTTGTAATGCTGCCCTTTCTAATATACAAATTTATACTGAAGAACACAAGAAAGCATGTGTTGATGTGACCCATGCCTCACAAAAAGAGCTCTCAGAAGACCTGTGATCAAGAATTGTTATTTTTCATAAAGCAGAAAAAGGTTACAGAGTTATCTGAAAGAGCTTAGCTATTCATTTGTTCATTTGTCCACTGTTACGCAAATTGTCTAGAAATGGAGACAATCTAGCACCTGGCTACTTTCCTTAGACATAGCTGTCCATTCAAGATGGACAAAGGACATACAGCATAATTCTCAGTGAGGTAAAAAAAAAAAAACCCAAGAGGGTTCTTAAAATTGCTGTTCATGATTCTACCGTACAGAATACATTGAACAGGCATGGTTTTCTCACGTGTGTTTCGACGGGGGTGAGGTTGCGACCCAGGATGCAGTGATACACTTGATTTAAGGTGAAATCAAATGGGGCTTTATTCAAATAAACAAATACAGCAGATGGGTGAGGCAGGAAAGGAGATGATGGTTCTGATGGAAAGTCTCTGAGTAAGTGCTTTGTGAAAATAAATGTCTATTGGCAGCGTGGATCTTGAACCATGGAGACTGCAGAAGGGAAGTCTTGCAAATAGGAACTGAAACAGGGGGGGTCTTGAGCAGGAATACCAAAGGGTCTTGAGGCACAGTACCAGTAAGGATTATCCAAGTTCAGCGTCCAGGGTAAAAGACAGGAGTCCAGTACACAGATGTCAGTTTGAGCAGAAGAGCCTCTGGGCAGGCTGGAAGTCAGACTGAAAGTGGCAACTTTGGAAGCAAAATGCAGAAGCAACCTGAGACAAGCGTGCCCCTGCTAAATACTGACTGCAGGTCCTAATTAGTTGCACCTGCTGATTCTGCCAGAGTGTGTCAGAAAGTAAAGTCCCGCAAGACAGGGCATGAAGGATGCTGCCTGGGGTGATCAAGGTGGTGCAGCACCAGATCTGCCTTTCTTCCACCAGCGGCGGCGAGGAACGTGCCAGGTTTCCATGGCAGGACATCACATAGAAAGTTGCTGCTTCCAAAAAAACCAACAGCATTGCTGTAACACTTTGGCTCTCATCAATGCTACTGAGAAAATAGTTTGTGGCATGATGAACCTAAGGTGGAGTTTGAAAAACAATTGGTGATATTATTGCTGCCATACTAGGATCAGCTAGATTTTAAATCCAAGTGTTCACTTACTTTTTTCACAGCACTGTGAATGTTTAATGGCATGTGCTTAATAAAGACATGATTAAACCGGATTGTATGTTGTTAGCTGAAGCACATGGTGTTTGTGTATACTTGTGACTTTGATGAAGATGAGATGACATGTTATGACTGACTCATGCAGATATCCATTTCTAAAGGGTTATCATACATTTTGTATTGCTAGACCAACACCAGTTAAACTGATACATTACATTTACTTACTAATTCATGCAGAAAAACAAACCATTTTAATGAGTTTGCATATTTTTCTTGCTAATGTACTGATAGATCATCACCGATTAATCCCATATTACTAGTATATGCATAAAATAATGATTTGGTGAGTATTAAATTGACAAGTAAAATCACATATATAAAGCATCCAGAAGATTTAAACTACAATCAACATATACATTTAATAAGTGCTTACCGGGTTATTCAAAGAGAGCTGAACTGGACCGTAAATTGGACCGAAAAGTGAATTTCCCTGTATGGTGCAATTTCGTGGCCATTCGGCTATTCAAAAGCGGGCAATTCACCAAATATCGGCAAATTGTCAGCGAAATACAGTGATCTTTGGCAGCAGTGAAATCCCCATAAAGAAGCAATGATTAATCTATTGTAGAGTTGTGCACGGCTGAAAAATTTGTTTTGTTTAGTTTCTTTTCGTTTTAAAATAATTTTGTTTTCGGAATTTTGTTGCTAATTTCGTTTCGGATCGATTCGAAATTTCATATCATTTCGAATTGATATATCAAATTATCAATTCGATAGTTAATATATCAATTCGATAGCTGATATCAATTGAAATTTCGGATCACTAAATAAAACCCCAAATAATCAAATGTTGCTGTTAAAAGACAAGCTAGGGTTAACAATTAAGCTTTGCCACAGATTTAGTATTTGAGTGAAATTAAACAGTGAAACAAAATTAATTTGTTTCATAAAGTTGTTTGCTGACTATTACTTGTGTTGTAAGTTAAGATCAATTCGATAGTTGATATCAATTTTCCACCATAGTTTTCAATGTTAAAAAATCCCTGTTTTTATTAAATATAATTTCGTAAACCATTTATAATTTTAAATTGCAGCAGAACAAAAAAACATTTTTTTTATTGCTGAACGCACACAGACTGTACGAAAATAATTCAGCTACATGTGTTTATGAAAGAAAAACAGACTTCATTATTACATTTAAAATAAGTTAAGAAACCTAAACTTTCACCCCAAAAATCCCGAAAAATTCCAAAAAAATCCTAAAAATAATTTTTAATAATGGCTGTTTGCTGCAATTAAAAATTATTAAACAGGGATTTCTTTTACCATTGAAAACTATGGTGGAAAAAGCCTAGCATCTGCATTAATTAAAAAGTGACCTGTTCCAGTTTTTTTTGTTTTAGACCTTTTGGTTCAGTTTTATTTTTTCAGTGTTCTTTTTTTATGTCAGATCATTTGGTTATGTTTTTTTTCATTTCAGTTCATTTCGTTACGAAATTTATTTTGTTTTTGATCGTTTTGTTCCATTTTCTCAGCATTTCGCATATTTGCATTCCGTTTTATTTCGTTTAGGTCCCATAATGAAATGATTTTGTTTGTGCTGAAACTTTGATTCGGGATTTCTTAATCTTAATCGAAATGCTTCCGAAAGAACGAAAATGGTCAATTTCGTATGTAATTCAATTCGGAACAAAACAAATTGCACATCCCTACTATTCAGAGAACACCGAACAGCACCGAAATATCAGTGAAATGCGTTGATATTCGGTGCTTTCATTCGGCAGGTTTAATCATGCGAATACCATAGGTTTCACTGTAAAAAATATTCCCGTTTATACTGATAATTTATTAAACCGTTTATTATTTTAATCTGAAGCAAAAAGTCTCCTTACTTATTTTTTTAGGATTTTTTTCATCATTTGTTGGTGAATTTTTTCCCCCTAAATAGCGTGTTTTTCTTTCTGAACGAGATCTTTTTATTATTAACCATAGGACCTTATATGTAATTTTCAGCCATTTTCGTGCAGTAGTTTTTTTAGCAAACCGTTTTTAAAAGTTGTGATGTTTTTGTTTTGTGTTTTTTTTACCCCGTTCATCGGCTTGTCGGCGCTCTGCTTCGGCCGATCGTCGGGCTTTTTCGGATGTGTTCAGAAGCCTACCACCCAACTCACTGACGCAACCATCAATCACTCTCACCTTACAGTCCTCTCCTCCTGTTTCCAACCCCAACCCTCCCAGATTGTGAGTTCCTACGGGAATAGGGCCCTCATCTCCTCCTGTACTGTTTGTCAAATGTTGTTCAATGTATTGTAACCCTGTCTATACTGTGCTTATTGTACAGCGCTGCGGAATATGCTGGCGCTTTATAAATAATTAATAATAATAATAATAATGTGTTCGGGGGGTTTGCGGCAGACTGTCGGGTGCAGTCGTCATTTTTTCAGCGGTTTTGCAGTGTGTTTTTTCCGTTCGAATCAGCTGTTTTTGCAGTGTTTTTTTTGGATGCGATCGACGGCTTTTCCCTTCACTTCAGGTACTCTGCGGTGAATGCACAATTCACTGCAGGTTCCTGAAATTTGATTCCCCGAAGTGCGGGGAACGAAAGAGACCAAAATTTCGCTGCTCCTTTTAGAAAAACCACTGAGAGGAGTGTTAGACACTTTTGCTGAAAATTTACTTTTAAGCATCCCACTTTCTTTCTACAGAAATCCCCTTCAAAATATTACAAATAACGCCTTTGATTACAGGTATCACAGTTATAATACTGAAGGCACAGCACATGCGAAACTCCTCTACAAACTCATGGTCTTTTGTATAAAATTCCCATACATTATTTAAGGACATACAAAGCATATGCAGACTAGATACCACAATTTGAAAAAGCCTGATAGGCGAAATGCATGTCAGTGACAATCCTTTTATAATTCTAATGCTTTAATATTTATTATATATATATATATTTATCAAACCAAGATCTCCGCACTCTGTCCCTGCCAAATCTTTCTGCTCGGTGTGGAGAACAGGTTGCCACAGTAAACCATTCCGATAGAAAGAAAAAAATGGATTTTTATTAATCGAAGTTTCAGTCTACGTAACGACTTTTATCAAGAAACAAAACACATACACAGTGATCATTTATATATACACCTCCCACCATTGATTTAATTCCGTATCAACCACATGATCCAATCCAGCTGCATCTAATCAGTATCAGTGTGAAAAGACAGCTCCTGCTGTCGTCAAGGCAACATATACAAACTTATCACTTCAGAGCCTACCCATCTTACGCTGGTACACCTAATTAGGTTCAATGGTGATAGAGAACATAATACACCACAATAATACAACTATCTAAAGAAAATACACTCCAGTGAAATTCAAACATATACTAACCGTTAAAATGACGGAGGAAAATACACCCATGGTCAGATATAGCCTTTTACCTAATTCTAGCAATAATTAATCTCATAATTTATCCATAAATGTATTTATCTTCACACATGATTTTATCTAACAAGCAAGTACACAAATAAGAATTTTTCTCATTTAACCACTTGGATGCTGAGGACGCGCTCAGCACGTCCTCAGCATTCCCGCTGGTATGCGGAGGACGCGCTGAGCGCGTCCTCCCATTGGGGTCAGCGTTCGGCCGGGTTCCGCCGATCACTGGCCCCCCCGGTGCGGGCTGACATCCTGGATGTCAGCCGCGCATCCGGGACCACAGCCGCCGGAATTAGGTGTCATCGCGGCAGCGCGATGACACCTAATTCAGGCGCCCCCCCGCATGTGCGGAGGAGGCGCCTGAAAGGGAGGGGGGGGAGGTCCTTCGGACCACTCTCCCTCCCAATCGGCGACTCTGCGGGGGTTAACCCAGGCATCATTTGGAAGGGCACAGCCTGCCCTTCCAAATGATGCCTGGTATTAACTCCTGGGGAGCTGGATCGCGAATCGGCGCTGAAAAGCGCCGGTTCGCGATCCTTCCCGGAGCTGGCCGACATCTTGGATGTCGGCCAAGCCTCCGGGAACTCCCCCTGAGGACTGGCGTCATCGTGTGTAGCACGATGACGCCAGTCCTGGACTTAACCCTTAACTGCCACCAACGGTGGAGATAGGGAGTTCCAATGAACTCCCTATCTCCCGATCCGTGGCAGTTAGGGGTTAAATTTTGGTATGTTGGATCGGCCAGAGCATGGCCGTTCCAACGATACCAAACATGAAAGTGAAAAATGTTGTAAAAAAAAAAAAATGAAAAATAAAAATTAAAAAAAATTAAAAAACAAAATTATAAAAAAAAAATAAACACTTTTTTTTATTTTTTTTGGTTTGTTAATGCAGCAATATTGTTCCCATTTCAATTATAATGTGAACAATGATGCTGCACTAACGATTTTTGTATGCGGTGTGTTTGTTTAAAATAGTGTAATTTTCCCCAAAAAAAATGTAACGAGACCCCATCTCTAATTTTTTTAACAAGCGCACCCCATACAAAATATAACCGCAATTGCTCGCATGTTAAAATGTGAAAAAAACACTTTACACATTGTAAATTATTGAAAATACATATTTTATTGCATTTTTTGTTATAATATACAGACATGACATAACGTATACATATAATAATGACATATTATGAATCTACCGAGTCTGACGGAAAGAACGATATATAATATGTCTGGGTCATATACTAAAATAAGCCTTCAAAACACGTTTAAACATGATGAGCAAAACCAGTAAAAATGACCTAAGCACAGGGGCGGGAAAAGCCTCAGCAGCGAAAGGGTTAACTCCCTTTGCTGTAGAGAGTCAGCTTATGAATCCAAAACGACTCTCTCCTTAATAGTTGTTTTGTTCGATCACCCCCTCTAGGCAAAGGAGGGACATGATCAATACCCCTGACCCTAATTGACAACAGGGGACGCCATTTTTTTTAAAAAATGCCGCGCCACTGGTTGTGGGCTCTCCTTCCCATCTAGCACTGCTCTAATTGCTGCTGTATGATTCGCCATGCGTTCCCTAAGGTCATCTATGGTTTTCCCAATATAGAGGAGTCCACACGAGCACATAATAAGACACACTACAAAAGCTGTTGTGCATGTAAATCGATGACGAATAGTGTACGACTTCCCACTATATGGATGAATAAAGCTCTTACCAGGTGTTGAGTAAAGCCCCACCAGGAGGGAGGGGAGGGCCCAGAAAAATTATCTAATATATGGGTCTGGGTACTGACCTCACCCACCACTTGCGGGGCTTAACCCCTGAATCTTTATACAACCACACAGACCACAAGGATCCAACACAGGATGAGGTGATAAAGAAAATAAAAAAATGGTGTTCCTGATGAGCAGACCCAGGCGAAACGCGTGTCGGTAGCCTGCCTTACTCCCCCCCCTTCACTGCTAAGCATCTATTTCCTGAGATTTGAATATTGCAATAGTTCAAATATATCGAGACATGGGGATGTGTTTCATTCATACAGCCGGTAGATAGCTTTTTTGTGGGAAATATATGTCCATTTATTAAAATCTTTATATCGCAGTATATTTGAAGTGGATGAGGGTGATTGGGCTTTGCATATGCCATTAGGGCTTTGTGTGCTGATATACTCGAAATTAGGTTCTTATAAGACTTTATACATGACAAGTGTCAAGTGCAATCAGATATTTCCAATGCTTCTAGTTACTGCATGTGCCTCATTGCTGCATTTTTCACAATCGGCATATGCAAATTGTAACTCCAACATTGATGGGTAGGGGTGCATATTGCCCCCACTGAGTCAATTTTGAATACAAGGATTCACTTTGTCTAATTTAAACAGGTGCACTTTTTTTTACCTGGATACTACTGCATCAATACCTCCCAATGAAGGGATTGGTTTCAAATGGTTTCACTATAAATGACCCAGGTTGTTATATACTGTATATTTATCAGTGTGAATCTTATTAGCACCAAGATTTGATCGCGATCTTGCAGCCTTTTTCTGGACACAGTGGACCTTTATTCAACTGGCACCCACTGCTGAATAATTACCTGATGGAATGGCTTTAGGAGCTTAATAGTGGCTCTTGCTGATGTATTTTTAATAGTGTGTTATTATTATTATTATTATTATTCTTTATTTATAAAGCGCCAGCATATTCCGCAGCGCTGTACAATAAGCACAGTATAGACAGGGTTACAATACATTGAACAACATTTGACAAACAGTACAGGAGGAGATGAGGGCCCTATTCCCGTAGGAACTCACAATCTGGGAGGGTTGGGGTTTGAAACAGGAGGAGAGGACTGTAAGGTGAGAGTGATTGATGGTTGCGTCAGTGAGTTGGGTGGTAGGCTTCCCTAAATAGGAATGTTTTCAGGGAGTGTTTGAAGGAAGAGAAGTTAGGGGAAAGTCTGACAGTATGAGGGAGAGCCTTCCAGAGAGTGGGGGCTGCGCGTGAGAAATCCTGCAGTCTATCATGGGAAGAGGTGATGCGGGGAGAAGCTAGGCGCAGGTCACTGTTTGACCTTAGGGAGCGGGCTGGGGTGTATTTGGTGATTAGTGAGGACAGGTAGTGGGGAGCTGAGTTAGTGAGGGTTTTGTAGGTAAGGATAAGGATTTTGAACTTAATTCTGCAGTGGATGGGGAGACAGTGAAGGGACTCGCAGAGGGGAGCGGCAGAGACAGAGTGGCGGGTGAGGTGAATTAGCCTGGCGGAGGCGTTCAGGATGGATTGTAGGGGGGAGAGGTGGGACAGAGGGAGGCCAGATAAGAGATTATTGCAATAGTCGAGTCGGGAGATTACCAGGGCGTGTATGAGTTGTTTTGTGGTGACAGCGGTAAGAAATGTCCGAATTCTGGAAATATTACGCAGTTGGTATCGGCAGGAGGAGGAAAGAGACTTGATGTGGGGGATGAAGGAAAGAGCAGAGTCAAGTGTAACTCCAAGACAGCGAACTTGGTTTGATGGGGAGATGGTGATACCCTCCACCGTGATAGAGAAGTCAGGAGGTGGGGAGGCATTGGAGGGAGGAATAAGTAGGAGCTCAGTCTTTGACATGTTGATCTTTAGGTGGTGGGAGGCCATCCAGGAGGAGATGCCAGATAAACAGTCACTGACTTTTGAAAGGACAGGGGGAGAGAGATCAGGGGTAGAGAGGTAGATCTGAGTGTCATCAGCGTAGAGGTGGTAATTAAAGCCAAAGCTGTTGATGATTTTGCCCAGGGAGGAGGTGTAGATGGAAAAGAGCAGAGGACCAAGGACAGAGCCTTGAGGTACACCAACAGATAGAGGCAATGAGGAGGAGGAGTTACCAGCAATTCCAGCAAAGGACACACAGAAGGACCTGTTGTGTTGTTTATGTGTTCAGGTCTCGAGCATTTTTTTTCCCCTTTGGTACCATTTTAAGTGCGGTTTGTTCCACTTGTGTGTTTAAATAAAACCTTTTTATTTTCTTTATCACCTCATCCTGTGTTGGATCCTCGTGATCTGTGTGGTTTCTCACCTGGTGTAATATAGCTACATGTAGTACAGCCTACACACCTAACACAACCCAGGTTCCGGGGCACATCTTATGACATCTTACTAAATTGATCTGTACGTACCAGATAGTCTCTAAGATTCTTTCCTCTTTTATAGGGTGGGTGAATCAAAAATCCTAGACATTCTTATATCCCTCAAAAAATGTCCCAGTGTCGACAGACACTCTTCAACACCCTACCTGAATGGGTATTATATATCTGCGCAAACCTCTTCTTTTGAGGGATACAAGAATGTCTAGGATATTCGATTCACACCCTATGATGTGCTATAAAAGAGGAAGGAATCTTTGCTGTTTGCCTCCACGCTTATCTGAAAGGCTATTTAGTAGAGGAAGAAACTGGGTTATATTGCAATTAAAAAAAAGACAACCTCAGTGCTTATCTTTTATTTTGCTTACCAGGGAATTGCCATAAACTTAAAAATAAACTTTGGTATATCTCATTTTATTTTATAGAATAACAGCAGTAATAAATCCTCAAGCATTTTCTTTTAATTTAAATTAACTTCCTACATTTTTAACAATATTTTTGTTTTGTTTTTTTGTTTGTTTATGTTGGCTAGTCCTATTACCTTCTTAAATATGACTTTCTTTATTAAATAAAGAACTGCATGTTGGTCATCACTATCATTCTTTTACGATATTTGTGATTTAATGTATTATTGTTAGAAATCAATGCAAGAAATGTTGTCTTTGGCCTAAAGTTGAATTAAAAATACAATTATGTTCATATTATATTTTAATAAAGATATTACATTGTAATTATTATTATTATTATATCACAATGGTAAATATGTTATTTTTTTCTGTCTTTTGCAGTCTTATTATCATAACCAAACTACCAGAGAATTATAGCATGTTTAAGTAACATCTGGAATAGCATTGTAGAGCAGAGAATTTCATATCCATGATCCATTTACCAGGGAAAAAATATTTCTGCTTGCCATCATGCTTCATGCTGTTGTGTATAATTATTAGCTGCAAAATAGCACAGCTTGAGCATTATTATTGCACATTAAAGAACATTTCACTTATAATTATGGAATGAAAGCTTGGGTTCACAGCTCACCTAACAAAACGCTAACTCTGTACATGTAAGGAAATAATAACAATAAAAAAAAATATTTTCATTAAAAAACATTTAAATGTGCCTCTCTGTTCCACTTCACAAATCTTTTATCTTTAGGATACTGACACATTATATTACAACTTAAAGTTGACTTTAATTAAAAAATAAGAAAAGCTAAAAGAAAAGAAATGTAATTGAAAATGGGGTAAGGTATGCTTAATGAAAGAATATATCATGCACATTGCAAATCATTTATTAAAATCTAAATCCATCTTATTGAGGCTACCTATGTACTCCGGGGGTATTTGCACATATACATAGAATATTCAAAGAGAAAAGTAAAAGAGGGGAATAAACACAAATCGTACAATACTGAAAATAAAAATAATGTAAACCATGTCGTGGAATGGGAGTTAATGAGGAGGCATAATTGCACTCACAAACGAACAACATATCAGTGCTATGAATGCACTCTTGATGTCTCACCCCCTCCTCAGGGAACACTGATGACATGACTTTGTAAGCTGAAACTGGCACTCAAGACTGAATCTGGACGTTCATCTGAATAGTATGTGATCCAGCACTGTCACAGGGCACCATAGCATGGTCCTCTTGGGCAATCACAACCAGTCTGACTCGTTAACAGGTGGCAGCTTCCATACTTTATTTGAGCACAAAATAAAATCTCGACCCATCTGAGCACTATCTTACTGAACATCCCTCACTCTACCAGGGACACTACACAACCTACACAAACCTTTGGTTTACCATTCTGCATCTGCTGCAGACTCTCCCACCTCATGAGTTGCACCAACCTTTGTCTATCTGTTTCTTTCTTTCTTCTCTCTCTCTTTCAAGCGGGAGCTATTTATACCCTTGATTGCCATGTGGGAGACACCTGCAGCAAGTACCTAAACTACATTCCCTCATTGGGGTTAACTACACAGCCACATCCATGAACTACAGTATGTCACACGTGTTTAATGTCAGTATCAAATTCAGAGACTATTGACCGTGTAGAATGGCAAACAAGCAAGTCCCCAGTTAAATCAACGTCTTCCCTCACAAATTAAAGGGTCAAGATGACTTTAAAACAGCTGGGTAAGTTTGCAAAAACATTTATAATTTCTGGATTATTCATAATCATTTTTAGGTTTATCTGGTGACCATATCTGTGGAAATCCTTCAGTAATTCAGATGGGAGGTTCACAACAACAATGGAAAGATGGATATAGCATTGCACACAGATAGCGGCCGCTAGGCTCACGAATGCTCGGACAGCGCCAAAGCGCCGTCCCGATCATTCCCTCCATGGAGTCCATAGGACTCCATTGAGGCTTCTGCTGCTGGGTCACATGACCAGCAGAATCTTGCTCCTCGCGAGATCCTGCTGGTCGGCGGAGGGAGCCTGTGGAACTTTTTTCCCCCAGTCGCACTCTGCTCCCAGCGACCACAATTGGCAGATCAGGCCGCCTTTCTCGTCGCGGGATGAGCAGCAGAATCAGTTAGCAGCAGCTCAGAGCTGGTGTTACCTTTTTGAGTTTGCGATAACTCTTCGTAACAAGCGTAAGGACCTTATGATTTTAACACTAGTTTAGGGCATAACATGCCCCGCAAGCTCCGAAGCACTTCTTCGACTTGTTTCAAAGGGTACCAGCCACGTGATAGGACCACCTGAGTTCAGGCAGTCCCATGACCATCAATGACATGTTTGACATGTGCACAGGGGAGGCAGGGTGAAGGTGTGCATAGGGAGTAAGCAGAACATCTGACAGCATAGCATGCGGAAAGTGGTTAAGTGGATTGCATTTGGTTCTTAGTTGGTTAGTAGGCTTCCATGCACTGATGGCTCGCCCATAGGGGCACATGGGGCAGCACCCTACTATATTTTTTCGAATAAAAAAAAATATTTAAAAATGTAAACTATACAATTTTTTTCTGCTGTTTTTTATGTATTTTAACATCTCCCTGATTGATAAAATGTGTTATGTCCCTTTTAAGCATGTCATTGTCTCCTCAACTGTCGATAGGCAGAGTAAAAAGAGAAAATTAAAGATTAAGTGACTACTTGTCTCTGACCTGCGTGCAGAAATCTGATAAGGGTTCTACGGGAGATTTTCAAAACAGGATCCACAGTTGTTAGCAGATCTGCTGCTTCTGGCTAACTAAGCTCTGCCAGTTGGCAAACAAACTGCCCAAACCAGACTCTGGTTGAGGCTAAAATGCTGATTTTCTTCTGCTACACACACACGCACACAATGTGCCTGCCTTAACCCCTTAATGTTAGAAAATGCACCCAACATTTGCTTTAATGTGCTAATTACAAACAAAAAATAATGATAAAAAAATAAATGAGCAGCAGTGAACAGGATTTCTCACACTGTAGTTTTCTATGCTCAGAGTCATTTAAAATAAAATGGGAGGGATCAATGTTCAGTTTTTATTTTTAGCAAATAATAAAATTCCTTTTTTTACTTTCAGATTTTTTATACTGAATAAAGTTTTATGTACACACCTTGAGGCTAGATTACACTTGTAATCATTGAATCTATGGCCATTTTATTTGCCTCATTAATAGGAATATGTCTATAAGGTTTATTCCTTATATATGGGATCTTCCACATATTTTCGAGGTAGCAGTGCCATATAGACATATTCCTATTCATGATTAAAAACATTCATGTTTGCAGTCTGGTGCATCACCAACTAGAAATGTCACCAGCCACCATTTCTTTCATGACCAGAAATGTATTCAGGGAGCTTTTAAAACAAAGCAGTTGCAAAGACTTTGAAATAATGAGGAAACATAGAAACATAGAAAAATGTCGGCAGATAAGAACCTTTCAGCCCATCTAGTCTGCCCAATTACATGAATACTTTACCTGGATTTATCTTTTGTTTAGGATAGCCTTATGCCTAGCCCATGCCTGCTTAAATTCAATTACTGTTTTGGCCTCTACCACTTCAACTGGAAGGCTGTTCCATGTATCCACCACCCTCTCAGTAAAATAATGCTTCCTGATGTTACTTTTAAACCTTTGCCCCTCTAATCTAAGACTATGTCCTCTTGTTTTGCTACTTTGTTTCCTTTTAAATATACTCCCTTCCTCTACCTTGTGGATTCCCTTTACGTATTTAAATATTTCTATCATATCTCCTCTGTCTCGTCTTTTTTCCAAGCTGTACATGTTAAGATCATTAAGCCTTTCCTGGTAACTTTTCTCCTTCAAGCCGTACACCATTTTAGTAGCCCTTCTCTGAACTCTCTCTAAGATGTCTATATCCTTCTGGAGATACGGTCTCCAGTACTGCACACAGTACTCCAAGTGAGGTCTCACCAGTGCTCTGTACATTGGCATGAGCACTTCCCTTTTCCTACTGCTACTACCTCTCCCTACACAACCAAGCATTCTGCTAGCATTTCCTGCTGCTCTATTACATTGACTACTTACCCTTAGATCCTCTGAAATAATAACCCCTAAATCCCTTTCCTCAGATGTTGAGGTTAGGACTGTATCAAATATTCTATATTCAGCCCTTGAGTTTTTACGTCCCAGGTTCATTATCTTGCACTTATCCACATTAAAACTCAATTGCCACAGCTCCGACCATTTTTTTAGTTTACCTAAATCATTTGTCATTTGGCTGATCCCTCCAAGAACGTCAACCCTGTTGCAAATCTTTGTGTCATCAGCAAAAAGACATACTTTTCCATTAATACCTTCTGCAATATCACTAATCAAATATTAAAGAGAATGGGTCCAAGTACTGACCCCTGAGGTACCCCACTGGTAACAAGACCTTGCACCGAATAAACTCCATTTACCACAACCCTCTGTTGCCTGTCACTCAGCCACTGCCTAATCCATTCAACAATATTGGAATCCAAACTCAAAGATTGCAATTTATTGATAAGCCTTCTATGCAGAACAGTATCAAAAGCCTTACTGAAATCTAAATAAGCAATGTCTACTGCACCACCTATGTCTATTATTTTTGTTACCCAATCAAAAAAATCAATAAGATTAGTTTGGCATGATCTCCCTGAGGTAAACCCATGTTGTTTCTGATCCTGTAATCTATGTGTTTTTAGATGTTCAACAATCCTTTCCTTTAACATGGTTTCCATTAATTTCCCCACTACTGACGTAAGCCTAACTGGCCTATAGTTCCCCGATTCCTCCCTACTACCCTTCTTGTGAATGGGCACAACATTTGCTAATTTCCAGTCTTCTGGGACGACTCCCGTTAGCAAGGATTGGTTAAATAAATCTGTTAATGGTTTTGCTATTACACCACTGAGCTCTTTTAATAATTTAGGGTGGATCCCATCAGGCCCCATTGACTTATTTGTCTTTACTTTAGACAGCTGCTGTAGAAGCTCATCCTCTGTAAACTCATATGTAAATGTCTCGTTAGTGTTTCCTCCTAACTGAGGTCCCTTTCCTTCCTTTTCTTCTGCAAAGACTTAACAAAAATATTCATTGAGGCAGTCAGCGAGACTTTTATCCTCTTCTACATACCTTCCCTCCTTTGTTTTTAATCTAACTAATCCTTGTTTTACTTTTCTTTTCTCGTTTATGTATCTAAAAAATGTTTTGTCCCCCTTTTTTACTGACTGAGCTATTTTCTCTTCTGCGTGTGCTTTGGAAGCTCTTATAAATTGTTTTGCCTCTTTCTGCCTAATCTTATAGGTTTGCCTATCTTCTTCACTCTGAGTTTTTTTATAATTATTGAATGCTATCTTTTTGTTCTTCACTATTTTGGCCACTTCTGCAGAGTAACACAGTGGTTTCTTCCCTTTTTTGTTTTTGCTAACAAGCCGAATGCAATTGCCTGTGGCCTTCAATAATGCTTCCTTTAAATAATCCCATTTCTCCTGGACTCCCTTTAAACTCCTCCAGTCTGATAATGACTCTTTCACACAAAATCTCATTTTAGAAAAATCCGTTTTTTTAAAGTCTAAAACTTTTGTTTTTATGTGGTGCGGCTCCATCCCTGTTCTTATATTAAGCCACACTGACAGGTGATCACTAGATCCCAAATTTTCACCTACAACAACGTCTGATACCAAACCTCCATTTGTGAGTATTAAATCTAATATGGCCTCTTTACGGATCGGCTCCTCACTACTTGTGTTAGAGATAATCCCAGTAAGGAGTTTAGAATATTTGCACTCCTGGTGCACCCAGCTATTTTGGTTTTCCAGTTCACATCAGGAAGATTAAAGTCCCCCATGATAATAACTTCCCCCTTCATTGCCATTTTGGCTATTTCCTCAAACAGCAGATTATCTAGCTCTTCTACTTGTCCAGGGGGTCTATAGATCACACCTACACGAGCTACTGTATGATTGCCAAATGTTAGCGTAACCCAAACTGACTCTATGTTCAGCTCGCTCACTTTTATTTGGTTCATTTTTATGTTGTTTTTCACATACAGGGCCACTCCTCCTCCTTTCCTACCTTCTCTGTCTTTTCTATATAAAGAGTACCCCGGTATTGTTATGTCCCAGTTATTTGTCTCACTGAACCGTGTCTCAGTAACCGCCACTAAATCTACTTTTTCAGCTGCCATCATTGCCTCCAGTTCATTGATTTTATTGACTAAACTGCGAGCATTTATAGACACTACTCTGAGCTTGTCATTTTTTACCCCACATGTTGCTTGCGCCCTCCGATTTAGTTTTGGGGGACAATCGGGCAGATTGTTCTTTACCCTGAGGAGACTCAGAGTTCAACAGGAACAGACTTTACTCTCTGACTGCACAGTCAGCACTGAACTCAATATCCTGTGACCTAATTCCTGTCCAGGTTTTACATTACATGATTTGATGTGGACCAATACATTAAATGTTTACATAAATGAGATGCCAGTGAAGCAACTCATACCGGGTGCAGCAGAAAAAGAGAAGGGGAAGGTGTATAAGACAGAGACAGAGATACAGACGTGACAAAGGCAAGGCACTGTTAGACACAAAATCACTGACAGAGTTTGAGATACACACAAACACAGACAGACAATTGCAGACAATAGGAAAGATACTGAAAGAGGAACATAGAGACACACTCGGAAAGACGCTGACAAAGATACAGAGATACAGTGCCAAATGCAATTTCTTTCAAAGTTACAAATTTATACAATCCCACAGCTAGACACAAGCAGCCACCAACAGACAAAACACATGTTGAGAAGCCGACAATATGCAAAACTACACACACTGACATGAATACAGTGAAAAACACACACACAGACAGAGACAGTGCCCAAATCAAATAGAGACAGAGATACAAAGAGACATACAGAAACTTTGGTAAAGAGAGGAACATACTAAAACTGACAGAGATGCAAAAAAATAGAGAGACACAGACATTGAAAGACACAGACAGAAATGCTAAATGACTCAAAGACAGTGAGATACATAGAAAAAGGCAAAGACACTGACATCAGCATCTTACCAACACTCCAGGGAAACACACAGCCAGGATCCATTCACAAACTGAATTCCCTGCTGCAAGCATCTTACCAACACTCCAGGTATCCAGTTTTCAACATGATGGCCACCAGCGCACTCCACAATATGCTATCCTCGCAATTGTATTTTGTATCTGCATTTCTTAATTTTTGGCTGATTTTATTTTCTAAAAATCCCGCTTTTTTCGATAGGATTTTAACCTGTGCCCCCTCCCCCCATTTCAAAGGCCTCTGATGCCTAACACTTACCTGAACTCATTTCCTCTTCACACAGGGAAACACACAGCCAGGATCCATTCACACACTCAGCAGCATTATTATTTTGAAGTAATGTCAGCAACATATCATGCATACAAAAGACAACAGCCTCGCAGGGCCACAGTTGGTCTGATAGCTATATGCATATATGAAAAACAAAAAATGAATAAGGGAAGGAAATAAGAGTAAAAACAAAGCGCAGCACCAAACATCGTAGGCATATAATGAACTCAAAAGGATCGGAAATGGGGGTCTCGGAGAACATCTGCGAACTTTTGAAAAATAAGTGGGGGGATAGGAGAAAATACTCAAAAAGAGGAAAAAGCGAATAAGTCACTGCACGATAAGAAAGAAAAAAGGCCATAAGTAGGCATCAGCAAGTAAAAGAAAGAAAAGTCTCAAAAACCCAGCCAGGGAGAGTCAAAAAACAGGGTGAGATGAGATGAAAAGGTGTCTCTGGGGTCCCATCAACCCGTATCTCGGAAAAGGGGAGGTCGTGCAGCAAGCAGGGCGCCATACGTGAAGCCTGTTATCGCTGCACTTGATCCACATCTCCGATAGGCCTCCAGGCATCCAGGAAGCCCCGGTATCCACTCCCCCGCAGAGAATCCGCCACGTGGTGTCACCCCGCACAGAAGGCCGGGGCAGCTGTACCAGCACACTCGGCGAGGAGGGGCCCTCAACTCCCCCCAAACCGAGATCTCGGGCTCCAGGTCGTGTCAGTGCTCTGCCTGGCGCCGCATGGGCCAGCACCCCGGGTGCACCATGCGAATCGTGAACACCTCGCAGTACCCGCTCAGCCTCCGACTCAGGGACCAGCAGCTTCCGGGGCTCCGCTTCAACTCTCACGTTCCTCGGGCCTCCGGACGCCGACAAGCCCGCACAGCATTCCAACGACACAAGCGTGTCCTCTCTCCCATCTCTCTCTTCGCGGTTCCCCGCAGCATCTGTGATACGTGCCTCATTGGGGCTTCCAGCTGGAGCAGCCCCGTCTCCCATCAGACCCGGGTCCACCACCCTCCGGCAACTTCGCAGAGCATGGGTCATCCGTCGCCACACTCCCCTGGTGACAGGACCATTCAGATCCTCCCCATCCAGGAGCCATAAGCAGGCCTCCAGGCCATTCAAAAAGGTGTCCATGCCTCCCACGTGGGGTGTGTGCCCGTCTCTCCGCTCCTCACCCGGTCCGACCACCTCTCTACTCAGATCTCCATCTCGGGCTGTAGAGAGAAGCGGGCCCATCTTCTTCTCAGCCCCCAGCATAGGGTCAGACCGTGCCAGGGTGTCAGGGCGGCCAGGGTGTCAGGGCGGCCGTGGGGAATGTCTCTGGTCCAGAGGGGGGGACAGAACGACCTCCAGACATCTCAGATCCGGTGGCCAGCTAGCCTGGGTCCCAAAATCAAAATTACTCTGCGTTCCAAGCTGTAGATAGGTCCCAAGGGAGACAGACGTGCGGAGCTCCGCAGAAACACGTCTGCTCCCTTTGGCAGCTGGCCACACACCCCAGATTCATATCTTTTTAACATAGGACCGCATGGTCCACCCCTGCACTTTGCCACAATACCACAGAAGGGTTACTGTATGATGGCACTTTCTGCCACCAAAGGCACAATATTTGGGTGCACTGACGCCTTTACCAGATTCATATCTTTTTAATATAGGACCGCATGGTCCACCCCTGCACTCTTCCACAATACCACAGAGGGGTTACTATATGATGGCACTTGCTGGCCTGCCACCAAAGGCACAATATTTGGGTGCACTGCCACTGATGCCTGTACCAGATTCATATCCTCAGAGGAGTTACTGTGTGACGGCACTGTTGTCGACTCTAAATGCCCAATTTTAAAGCACCTATTGTTACTTTCATCCAAAGCCTGCATAAGTTTCACAATAATTTAGCCAAAAAATCACTAAACTTGTTCTGCGTGTCCCAAAATGTCTCCTCTTTTCATACAGACTGCCGCCCCAAGCAGTTGTTTATGGATAGATTAAAGGAAAACTATTTACCCTCATTTGAAATGTAATTTTTTGTATTTTACATATTTCTATACATCCGAAAAATCCGCCACTTCACGGGCAGGTTATGGGGACCTCCTAGGCACGATATTTGAAGGAATTATTGATTTTTATTTTTAACCCTTATTTCATGGAAAACTCACTGTTCCTTTAAAAACGTTTTTTAAAATACCTTGTTTCCTGTCCCCCCAGGGCACTACCCGGACCCCCATACACCTTTAATGGCAAATATCTAGCATATATGCCCTCTTGGAGGGCACTCTAAAAAACAAACGTTCGAGTCCCATTGATTTGCATTGGATTCGAACTATGTTCGCACGCGAACGCGAACTTTGGGTATTGTTCGGGTTCGACGGCGAACCGAACTCGAGCGAGTTCGGCCCATCCGTACTCACAGTTAAACCTGCAAAACAGCTAATGCTGGAAACAGGAAGTGGCATCCATTTGGAGGTGAGCAGGTAGGTCTCACAAACGTGTGCAAAACTTTAAAAAAAATCAACGAACACCTCGGCCATATTATGATCTTCATGCTAAAACGGGGACGCTAAGGAGAAAAACCTGCACCTGCATGTGATATTACAGGGCAGGCGCTAATCCAGCAGTCTGCACCGTAATGTGGCGCTAAGCCTCAGTATGCTAGAGGCAGCGCTAAGCGCCGCCGCGAGGATTCTCTCCATGGAGTCCATAGGACTCCATTGAGGCTTCCACTGCCCGTCACATGACATGCAGGTTCGCGCCTCGTGAGATCCGGCAGGTTGACGGAGTGATTTGCAGAAGGAGACTGGGAGACTTCCCCCCCCCCCAGTCTTTCTCTGCCCCGGTGGCAAGAAGAAGCGGATCAAGCCGCCGTTCTCACCATGGAATGAGAGGTGAGTATCTGTTGTTTGGTTTTATTTTCGGCTGGTGCTGATGGATTCCGCAGAAGTGGAATCCGATAGCACCAGGTCCTAGCTGTAGTTAACGTTTGAGTTAACTGCAGCAGGCTGGTAATTAGCATTAGAACTTTGTAATCCTAACACTAATTAACACTTTGCGCTCTCCATGTTAAGCATAGGGAGCGCAAAGTACAGTAAGCTTGCACTGAAAAGCGAAAGATCCGAATCGCTAACAGGTTTTTTAACCTGTTAGCGTTCGGAATGTAATATTAATGGCCCGCGCTAGGGCCACCAAAATCTAATGTTAACGGTCACACAGCTGAGCGCTAACGTTAGTTTGTAGAATGTAATATGGCCCCTCATCTTTAGGTCATATTTCAATATAGGCTTAAAGAAACCGGTAACTGATACCCACATGGACCCTGACCCCCATAATAACGCCCTGACATAAAGACATTGACACACAGAACCTGGCAAACCCCACAGAGCCACTGGTGCTGTCCCACACAACCCTACACAAACCCTGATGACCCCACCCCCCATAAACAGACCACATGTCATCTGGGGGAAACAAATGGGAAATTATTATAACACAGAAAATTATCCATAATGCATCCATCTATATTGGATTTTCACATGTAAAAATTAGATAGTATAATCTGCTGCTCAGAACACCTTATAAAATGTGATGTTATACCAATTTGATTTCAGTATTATGCAAATATTAGATCTGTTGATTCTGACTGTATTATGTTGTTTTTTTACTTTTAATTACAATTATTCATTATTCTAGGACTTTTACTTCATACATCTCACAATGTACATGTATGATCAATCTTGTTATGTTGCAGAAAAAACTGACTATTCTGCTGATAATTACTATTTTTTTATTTGTCCATCAAATGAAAATTTTGATACATTAATAGTCATACATATATAACAACATTTTACCACGTTCAGAGGAATTATGTGGTTTATATGCCTCAACTTAACATAACGCCTGGGAGCCCTGACCAAACTATATGACATGAATTGTCCACATAGCAACATAAATATACGTATAAGAATGCTAAAAGAACATGTTCGACATCTTCATCGAAATGATCTGACTAACATCTATCGTCTTTGTGAAAATGGCTGAAGAAAATAATATACCTTTTGTGAGTACTGATTTATTTATGCAACATTAATTGCTCCATAACTCCATGCACATGTTTACAACAAGGAATATGTTCATGTTTTTACAAAAGAAACCAGTGTGCGGCTCTTTTGACAACTATGATAGAATTCTGCTGATAACATGTACAAGATGTAGTAGCATGCATTGCAAGGCTGGATTGATGAACAAACAGAAATCAGCTCATTAAAGTGATTTAAACCACCATTATTGTGAAAAGTAAATCAAAATAATATATTGAGCATTGCTTAAATTTATCCATATTTCGAAGAGTACTTATTGTTTTACCTATTCGTTGTTGTTATTGTTGCTTTTTTTTTATAGAACTCTAATGTTGCACATTTTTCAGTTTGGTAATATTCAAACATATTTTACATGTCTAACAGACAGTAGTCATAATATTTTTATGATATCCGAACAAATGCAAATAAAAAAGATTTATGCTATTTGTTGATAAAACATACTTTATGTCAACGTGGTTTTGACTTATCAGTGAGCCTTGCAAAATGACAAAGGCATGAATATCAGAGGAATGAAAAATACAGGTATATATCTATTCAGGTTTAGATCTCCTACAAAACATGTATTACACAAATGTGTCTACAGTGCTCAATCAATTTATAACACAGTGTTTTGGCTTATGTTTCAGCCTCAATAAGAGACAGCTGGAAATGAGACCTCTATATGTAGTTGTAAGAAGATGGAGGACCCAAAATTTAGTTCATTGGGATTTTAAGAAGTTAGGTGAAATTACACTATGATCCTCACTTTGTTTTTTGTTTATTTTTTTACTTGAATACTTATGAATAAGTTTGCATATATATTTACAGTAGGCTTGTGCACCGATTTTTTTTCTGTTCGATTTGTTCGGATGTTTAAACTTTTCGATTCGGCTCGCTTCGACCGATTTCTGTTTCGATTCGGTTCGGTTCGTTTTTCGTGTACATTTTTTTTTTCGGAATATCGACCATTTTTCGTATTTTCGTGTCACTTTGCTCGTTTTTTGTATCGACTTTTAGGAAATTTCGGAAATTTTCGTTTTTTCGGAACTTCTGTTCTCCTCGTTTCAAAGTGTCTACGATAATTCTGGCGATTCTATCGTGTTTTCCAGGACCCTCACAAACCCCCCTAACTCTGAAGAACAGGATCATTTTTACATTGTAGACTTGGAAACTATCTGCCTATGTGTTAACATAATAAATTGCATTGTTAGCAGCATTCCAAATTTTGTGAAGCATCTCTTCGATATTTTAAAACAAAGAAAGTGTAAGAAATTCCAGAATTACCGAAATGGAACCGAAATCACGAATGGAACCGAAATCATGAATAGAGCAAAAATAAATTTCGATTTGACACATTTCAAGTCCATTCGAAAAATCCGAAAAATTTTCGTTTCGGCTCGGAAAACTTTTCGGATCTATCGGTTTTCGGGTCCGATCCGATTCGGAAATTCGGCCGAATCCGAACACACGAATCGGGAAATTTCGTGAAAATTCCGAAATTCCGAAACCCGAAACGCACATCCCTAATTTACAGAAGACACATTCAGGTTTATTCAGAGAGAGGTGAAAACCAGGAGAACTGGCAGGAGAAGAGAAAAATCTAGACCAAATAGCTGATATGGAAAGTGAAATAAATGGGAGAATTTTTCTGGTTTGGCTATTTTGAGCTAGATTTTTCACTTCTCCAATCATTCTCCTGGTTTTCACCTCTCTCTGAATAACCCTGATTGTTTTCTAGTGAACTACTCTATCCTGTCTTCAATACACTGACTAGTGGCTACAATCAAATAACTTTCATCTTAGTACATATTTATATTCAGAAACCTTTCATCGTACATACTATTGTTTAATCCAGAATTTAATTTCAGAAGTTACTACTCTCATACTGAGTGTTGTTAGTATTCTTATTTATATAGAACCAGCATATTTCTAAGCAGATGACTCTGCCTGTGAAATATCTACCAGTTACACAAATGCTCTGCCAGACGGTCCATGAGCCAACGATCTAAATATGAGATTTGAGACAAGAGGGAGCAGGGGGAGTTTGAAGATGGCAAATTGTAATAGGTACCTGCATGAAACAAACAACAAAATATTATATCTTGAAGAGGTTTATCTGAAAGGGAAGCACAGGCACCTGGAGAGGACAGAAGGTGGGGCTGGCTTGGTGTGGTGAGACTGAACTTGACAATAACAAAATACATTTAGAGAGTACAAGAACAAAAAAAATAATAGAAAATACCATATACTATATATGATGACGTGGTCTCATATGATGTAGGTCATCACTGTTCAGTCATTGTTTATACAGTGAAGTGTGACTTGTTGGTTAGTTGAACACAGGAAATAATCTCTAAATGTTAATAAATGTTGTAAGGAATCACTCAGGAACACTTTGCACTTGGTGTGCATGACATTTTTTCTTACATAAATGGCATTGATAGGCCATATATATTTGCTTATTTAAATGTGCCTATGTCAGCATGAATCCTAAATATGCTCCTGTTTGTCACTATAACTAAGTAAGCATATGGACGGAAATTAGGCTTTCTAATAAAGAGCAGTTTTGCTGGCTGCTTCTTTTAGGCTATGAAGTAATTAAATAAAGTTCACTTTGTGAGAGGATGGATTTTTTTTATTATTGTATGAAAGGTGGATTGACTTGTATATGTACACCAAGGGTCCTAACACATCCCTACAGCTAAAACAGGGATGCTAAGGGGAAAAACTGGCATCCGCTAATCTTTCTTTAACATCCCCATTTTACCTGTAGATTACGGGGCAGGTGCTGAGTCCAGCAGCCTGTCCTGTCGCAGCCGCTAGGGTAGAGGATGCTCGGGGGAGCGCTAAAGCACCATCCCGAGCATCGCCTCCTGGAGTCCATAGGACTTTTTTCCCCCAGTCTCACTCTGCTCCCACTAGCCAGAAGCAGCGGATTTGGCCGCCGTTCTTGCCCTGGGATGAGAGGTGAGTATTTGATTTTTTTTGGCGGGGTTTACAGCTGCAGCTAACTGATTCCACAGAAGTATCATATAGCTACAGCTCTAAGCCAGTGTTAATTTTGTCGACTAAAAATTTTTGTCTAGGTTTAGTCGACTAAATATTATTTAATGATTTTTGACTAAAATATGACCAAAATTAAAATAATAAATTTGACTAAAATTAAATGGCATTTTAGTCAAAAGGCTACGACTAAAACTAAATCAATTTGCTGTCAAAATGGAAACTGGATTTTAAGATAAATGTTATTTATTACATAACAGTTATATCTGCGCCTGTATTGCATGTTCAGACCTTAATACCATAAATAATAACAGGTTAATAGATGTTTACTGCATAGTATGAGACATGGTGAAATAATGCATTAATTACACTTTAACTAAACCCATTAGATTTTAGTTGACTAATTGTACAGTAGATTTTAGTCGAATAAAACTAGACTAAAATAAAAACAATTCAGATGACTAAAATTTGACTAAGCAGCCTCTGCCCAATTATTTAAGAGAAAAAAAAGGAACACTTTACTTTTCAGGGGAGTGTTCCTTTAAGTTATAAAATATAAACATTTTTGCATTAAAATTCTCTTATTGTTAAAATTTTTGGCCTACAAATTTTAATTCGTAGCCCTGCGGGGCTGCTGTCCTTGTACTAAATAGGTTTCAGCACCAAGAATAGCTGCTGTCCTTGGTACTGAATAGGTTTCAGCACCATATTCAGCCCCCGCCAAACACAGCCAGACTGGAAAGAAAAAAAAATGCTGCGTTCGGCAAAGAAAAAAAGCCTCAATGTTTTAAAATAGATTAGGAATCCAAAGATTTCACACAAAAAAATGCCTACAAAAAATCCTAAAAAATAAATAAAGAGACTCTTTGCTGTGAGGCTGTCAGACGAGCGTGATTTCTACGGACTGTACGTCCGTGCACACGGACGTACGTCAGTACGGAAGACACAGTAGTGGCCACACATTTGACGGATGTAGGAGGGAAAATAAATTAAAAAGCAAAACCATTTTGTCCGTGAAAAAAATGCTGGACGTATAAATGCAGTCCGTCTGACCACGTTCCATCACTCACACACAAAGCTATGCAGACGTTGCGGACGCAGAGCACTTTGTGTGGCCTTTCTAGGGGTTGTATGTTCTTGCCTGCCTTGCGTCCGTTTGCCGCGGCCGTGGTGCGTCCGCAGTTCAGTGCGGACGTACTTCATGTGTCAGGCTCCAATGGACTTTCTTTCATGCTATCACGGACGTACTTTTAGGCGCAATCACGGACGTGAACACTACGCTCGTCTGACCCCAGCCTTAGTGAAATAAATAATAAACCGTTGAATAAATATTTAAAAGACAGGGGAATATTTTTTACATTGAAACCTATGGGATTCACCTGTTTAAAGCTGTCGGACGAACCACCGAAAATCAGGGCATTTCGGTGCTGTTTGGCTTTCTCTGAAAAGATTAACCACTACTTCTCTACTAGGGAATTTCACTGCTGCCGAATCACACCGAATAGCACTATGGCGCTCTTCATGGCCTGTGGTGCTGAATACAACAGATTCAGCACCATGGCCGATGGACAGGGACTCTGTGCTGAGCTTAAGTGAAGTGGTATAATAATTTATCAGTAAAAACAAAATCAATTAATTTTATACAGTTTTGTTTTTATTCCATTTCAGTCCGAATCAATTATTATTTTTCGTTCCGTTTTGGTCCGAATCGATTCATTTTCGTTCCATTTTTGGACCGTTTTGGACGGAAACGAAACATATTTCGGAAGCACTTCTGAAATATGAATCGAGACAATTTCATCTGAATTTTGATTCGGAACGAAACTCACATCTCTACCCATAACTGAATTCCCATAATGTAAAATAAGCAATTCTACATTAACACAGAGAATGTGCAGCCTCCATACAGTAACTTTTGTGTTCACACTGTAAGACCTGCAGTTACATAAAATGCGCATTGCGCATCCCTGAACATGTATTTACACTCTGGCTTTTCAATTCTTGCTTGCTGTATTAATGTGGAGTGTTTTCATGGCAAATGGGCAATTTCATTTTTTTCTTTTGAAATCATGCAGACAGCCATTGCACGTATTTCAGAGCAATCTTACACAGAGTTCTGGACTCATGGAAACCCTAATTTCTCGCATTCTCACCCCCTATTGGGAAACCTTCAATTTCGCATTTGGCAGGCAATCGTACAAAGTAGTACTTTTGTAGTACCAGCTCACAAAGTGGTTGACCCTCAAGTGACCACTGGTAATTTTTTTAAAACAATTGATGTACTAGAGAGGAATACAGTACATGATTTTGTAATACTGAAAATGCTGTCTGGAGTTTATAAATATTTGTCTCTTTATAATGCGCTTCTCCATTAATTTTATTACTAAAATCATAAAATTATCCCGGTAAGTCAAGTAGTGCATTCACTAGCTTTCTTCAAAAATTTGAAGGGAGTCTGAAGGCCTCAGCATATATAAGTGTCTGTTTTATTTGGCTGTTATTTTAATTTCATGGTTACATGTTACCTACTGGGAGAAGATGTCGTCGTATGTCATTAAATGCAGAACACAATATAATCTATTATTCCAGCCGTAAATATTGGGCAACAATATTTCCCAAGTCAGGTACATAATTTGTTAAATGGTGTGGTTTAGGTTCAGTTGCTTGAATTCTTTACATAAGGAGCACAACTATCATGAACCTTCATGATCCAGGCAAATGACTAAGGCTAGGGTCAGACTAACGCATTTTTCACGTTGTCCGTGAAAATGTGCGTTCGAAGAATGGACGTATTTTTTCACGGAATACGCGATAGCGGTCATACGATGCGCAGTTTCATCCGTGATTTTGTACGGATCATCAATAAAACCCTTTTTGCGTCTGGACGTTATGTTGGCCGGACATTAGCAGCGTCTGACATCTCCTAATCACGCACACACGCCTCTAGCCGACGCAGCGCACTCTGTACGTCAGTACTAGTGGTTTAACGTTCTCGAAAAAATGCGTTCATTTTCCACTTGCGTTGCGCAGCCGGACTTTTGTGCGACCGTACATCGTATATTGGCCGTCATTGCCTGTCATTTGCTGCTAGTGCGGCCGTGATTAAGTGCGCCTGCACGCGCGTTCGCACTGCCTCAGTCTGACCCTAGCCTCAGGCTGGGTTCACACCTGGGCGTTTTAACGCGCGTTCGTGCGCGCTTTAAAACGCAGGAACGGGGAAATCCCATGCTTTGCTATGGGACCCATTCAGACCTAAGCGTTTTACAGCGCGCAGGAACGCGCGTTAAAACGGCCAACGCAAAAAGAAGTTCGGGAGCTTCTTTTCGGGCATACAGCAGCGCGTTCGCGGCCATATAATAGCCGTGAACGCACTGCAACGCGCGTTCACGCATTTTTTTTGTATGCGCGAACGCGCATAAAAAAAACGCACGCATTGCGCGACGCAGCGCTACGCCCAGGTGTGAACCCAGCCTTAGACCTTGGTAATACCTTATTAAAACAGTTATGTTCGGTTTCCAGTCTTACAACAATATTATCTATGCCTGATTAAATTGCTAAATGCTATATGAAAAGAAATGTCTTTATTAACTTGTGCAAACTCAACCCGCAAGACCTTGACAATCAATGATGATTGCTGTTTGCACTTGTGGGGGTTTACAACCCTTCCTCCACATCTCATTATGACCACAGGGCTACCTGGAAGGAAGCAGGAAGCGAAGCAGGGTAGGAGTGGTCAATTAATCCTATAGAAGGTAGAAGCAAACAGGATCTTCCTGCTCTTCTCCTCCTGCCTTGGTGGTGAACAGACAGCAGCTCCAGGGACCATTGAGAGAGACCTGTGGATTTGGTCCTAGAGGACAGACGTGTTGCGGAGATCTGGAATATTGGGTTGAGTTTAGTTTAGGATATTGGGTTTAGTTAGAAAGGGGATCGCTGTTCATTAATTTGTGGTTGTAATCGTTTTATTTACATTCATTGTTTTATATATTGTTATTTAGAGTGGTTTTATGTTTAGATAATTCTGGGTCTGTGTGATATATGTTGTTTACCTCTGTGTGATTACCTCTGAATAAATACTCTCATTGTAGACAAACCTTAGTGCTTTATTTAATCACTTTAGTGGAATTACCACATATTGACGACCACGAAGTATGCTTTTGTTCATGGTATGGCACTTCAATCTACAGTAGATCATAATAAGTTCATAATTTTTTTCAGAAAGTTCAATATTTACAAATAGCTTTCTTGGAAAGAGAGTAAGAATATTTGACAAATGGGGGGTTTCAACACTTTTTGATTGTTATGCCAGCTCCCTGAAACACGGTGTTCTGTGAAGAACTAAATATTCATAATGTTTGTCTTTTGGATCTAGCAGACTTATCTTCTGGCTACTTTTCTAATTTCTCATTTCTCTGTTTCAGTTCGTACACTGTGGGATAGAAAGAATTTTCTCTTATCCTGAGGAGACTGATTAATATAACGACAACATCCCACTCGATCTTGAAAAGCTGATCAAGATCACTTATGCTTCATAAAGGCTTGTGTATCAATTTCCTTTGCTCCTATTAAGCCAGCCCTACCAAATCCTACGATGTGACCGGCATTTCTTTTCTTTGGCCATTTACTTCTATTAACAGCTCTCATCTTACACCATAATGAGCTACATCTCTGGTAACATCTTCGCTGCTGCTCTAGGCTACAGTACAAGTATGCTTTCATAGACACCTTGAAGACATGTTTGAGAACCACTTGAGATTGGACAGTATCAGCAGAAGGACACTAGAACCAAATCATCTTCTTGTTCTTAGATCTATGAGAAGAGGAGGCAGTGAATTGCACTCTCTCTTTGCTATAATATTATTTTGTGTCTCCCTAACATTATTATGAAGGAGATGTAGGTAGAGGCATGGTAGAGTAGGTAGCGCTTTGAACTCGAAGACCATTCATTTTAAATAATTCATAAAGGAAACAGGGAGCTATTGCAGAAAATAACAAAGGGACAAGGTGTGAGAGGTACGAGATGTGAGGTGGATTAGTCTGGCAGAGCCACTATAGTCAGTGGAGGGATAAGCTGGGATCATTTAAGGTCACTAAGAAGAGGGTTACAGTAGTCAAAGTGGGAGATAGTAAGAGTTTGAAAGAGCATTTTAGTAGAGTCCTAATTTAGAAATGGGCAGATGTGGCATTAGTTAAAAATGAAAAGGTTTGTTTTGTGACTGTATGTGAGGAGTGAAGGAAAGATCAGAGTTAAGGTGGACACCAAGTCATTACATCTATAAGGTAGAGATTATGGTGGCACCATTCATCTAATGGTGAAGAGAAAAAGGTGCAGGATGGTTTGACCACCTCTAGACCACATTACCAAGGGTCTCTGTTAAAATCTTTATCATGGATTGTTTTTCTGAAATTTAGGTTTATTTTTTATTGTAGCTTATTTTCTATACGAAGATGTGTCTATGGACCAGAGGATGAAATGATGGATGATTTGGAGACTGTACTTTGTTGCATGACTATTCATGTTGCTGTGTTTCACTGGAAAAACAATAATGACTGGGCAACTTTTATCATGTCTCAGACTTGTGCAAGTTTTCAATTGGGGCATATTTGACAAACTACTGAAAAATTTGAATTCGAAAAGGGATAAAAGGGGCAACAAACTCAAACAGCATAAGAGCAAGTAGAAGGTTTTTTGGATGTCTTCTAAAGAATTAAGCTTAGGTGGCCTGTCTTCCACTGGTGAAAAAATCCATAGTTGGAAACTATGTTCATAACATTATAGCTCACTTGAAATCAGAATAGTTGTAAACACAATTAAGGTATTTGTCTGAGATAGTATTTAACACTTTCATCTCAGAAACAACTCTCCTGAAAAATAATTTCTATGCTATCAATTATTAATCCATATTTACTATAATATGCACAACATAATTGCCTCTTGGTGAATTCCCATCATTTTTATGTGTCTTCGTTATACATGCTGTACAGATAGAATTCATTTAACAATGATGGTATTGTCATTGAAAAGATATTTTCTATTTTTTAAAACACCACCTTGCGCCTTCCAATGCACCCTTATATTAGACTAATTTTTCTATATTAAATAAACTTCATTGTGTTCCTCTCTGTATGAATCAAGACTGCTTGTACTCGGCTCTGAATATAAAAACAAATTATGTCCACATTGTATCATAATTATCATTCAATGTTTAAATTTTTTATGAAATTTACTAAAATGTATACATAGTTTTGCATTGAAATTCAATGGAAGAAAAAATTAAATTTAGCAAATTTAACTCTACATTTGCATCTGCACACCTTTTTAGTTTTCCAAGGTGGTTTTCATCCTTTGGAGAAATTGATTCTATGTGAGATCTCACTCCTGCCATAAGGAGCATCCTCTACATGCACTGAAACAAAAAGTTCAACACATTTTACTACTGCATTACAACAGCCTGGGAGATGGCAAGGAATACAGGCAGAGCTCTGGGATCACTCAGTGAGGCTGGGGCTGTTCCTTGCGGCTTTCTCACACTAATAGATGGTGTAGCTCTTGCAGCTGTCCACTATTCTCTGTATTCTGAGATGGGTCATACAAAGATCACACCAGTCCATTCAATTGTACTCAGCCAAAATGGTGGATCAGGGGTTAAAATGAGAAAAGGTAAGCCACCATACAGCCTATAGGCTGTTAACACCCATCTGTAGTAAATGATAGGTGGTACATGCATATGTCTAGTACATAAGGGGTTATTCAGAGAGCACTGAAATGCCACGGCAATTCAGCATTCACCGCATTGTCCCTGGAGTGCATGGAAAACCTGCCGAAAACCCACCAAAAACCTGCTGGAACTGCTGGAAAAACCACGCCAAACATGCCGGAAGAAGCCAACGACCTACCGATCACAGCGCAGACCAGCCGCCGGAAAAAGCCGACAAGCTGGGGAGTGGGGTAAAAGAACCAAAAACAGTACGCTTGAAAGTTTCAAAATTGAAACGCCGTTTGCAAAAAAAACTACTGAACGAAAATATCTGGAATTTACATATAAGGTCCAATAAATGATAATTAAAAGGTCTGTTAAAGAAAATGATAAAATTATTTTAAAAAAAAAGGAAAAAATGTTGCCACAAAAATCCCAAAAAATGCCTAAAAGATCCTAAAAAAAAAATCGATAAATAAAAATACTTTTTACTGCAGAATTAAAGAATAAACAGTTTATTAGATATTGAATAAAAACAGGAATATTTTTAACATTGAAGCCTATGGGTCCGCCTGAATAAACCTGCCGAATGAAAACACCGAACAGCATGGAATTTCGACAACTTTTCACTGCTGGTTTTTGTTCTCTGAATCGATTAGCCATTGCTTCTCTATGGGGATTTCACTGCCGTCGAAGAGGCACCGTACATGCAGGCAATTCACCAAAATTTGGCGAACTGCCTGTGCTCGGAATAGCCGAATGGCCCCGAAATGTCACCGTACACTGAATTTCAGTGTCTGTTACATTTCAGCAACATTTTGGACCTCTCTGAATAACCCCTATAGTCTTTTCAATATGCCTCTCATATCTGGTGGATAAGGTGTTTAAAATAGTAGGAATGGGCTTACATTTATAGTATTGTGGACTGTAATTCAAGGTTTATCGTCAATGCTTTCCTGCATAAGAGCGCTTAGTTAATAGACTCTCTAATGGACAGGCATCTCCCAGTTTCAGTGTTATTCTTTGTTTTAACCCTTTCACTGCTAAGGATGTGTGGGGAGCGTCCTCATTGACTCCTAGGGAAAGATAGGGGGGTTCCGTTGAACTACGATATCTCTCGACTGTTGGCAGCTAGCAGGGTCATGTTTGGTATCATTACCAAATGATCTGGCCTTTCCAAAGATACCAAACATGACCATGTTTAAAGTAAAAACAAAATAAAATAAAAATAATAATAAAAAAAGAAAAACGTGTTTTTTTAAGACGTGAAATGGCTCAGCAGTGAAGGGGTTACGGCAAAAAAAAATACCTATACATCTTTGGTTGTTGTATCCTCTTTTTTCTTCTGGCACAGGCATCTAGATAGGAGGTCAATTAGGTTGGGTTAGGGTGTGGGCCCGCTGACCATACCTGGCCCAAGGATTAGCAAAGGTTTGGGGTGGCACTGATCAAGGTAAGTAAGGTAAATAATGTCATTCTACGATGAGAAACAGCATTAATATCTGTGATGGCTTAATATGATATTTCATGAAAAGCTGATAGATTTACATTAAAATCTATTTTGTCTGCAGTATATTTAAAGTAATATTCTTCTAGAATGCATACGAGTATGTTTGAATAAAAACGCTGCTTCTTCTGTATTTTTCTTACATAATTGTGATGCGTTATATAAAAAAAAATCCATATTTGAAGCAAGGTGATTTAAAACCCTTTAATTTACACTTGTAATAGAATGTTCACAAAGAAATAGAAATAAATAAAAATACATTTGTCAGTTTACAAAGTAAACAACAAACGTCCTTTTTATGCAAATGCTTGAATTAGATCAAATTGAACTTAACATACAATAATGTTTTGGCACGATTAATCTTTCCGTAGCAGCATTATTTCAAATGTTAAGCTGGACAGAATGATATAGCACCAGCAAACATATTGATCTAATTAATCTAATTAGATTACAGCAGAATCCATTGTGAAATATGTCATTTATCAGAATCAACTTTATGTAAACCTGTTTTTCCAGACCTAGCATTTTCGCCTCTTTTTTTTTATATATTGACGTATACTATTTTTATACCATAGGTGATGTTCAACCTATTAGTCAAATCTTAAATTGTTGTGTTAAACTGTAGATTTCAATGTCTTTGTTGTTTTTGTCTATATATAAACTGAAAAAAGAGAACAGTGTTAAAATTAAGACTTCAGACGAAGTCAGGTGAAAAAAATATATAAAAAACATTTTGCATAATAGACTTTATGATTATGCATTTGAATTATTAGATCTAAGACAGCCTGACCTCCTTTTAGTTTATATTATAAATACCATGTAAACGTCTTCCACCAATTAAAATACTCTTTTACACAGCTGTAGGTGTTAATCTCACCATAGGACAGAGCGATAATAAATTCACTAATTTACTATCACTGTATGACATCACAAATACCTGCCTGGAGTAACCATTAGGAAGAAATAGAGCTGTGATATTAAATATATTGGACAACTGAAAACTGATGGCTGGCGAATCCCTCTAGAATCATTATTATGCTTGGCTGGTTATACAACTTTGGAAGTGGGAAGTTATTCAGCTTATATTGTGGGCCTAAAGGCATACGGGTAACCACTGTCAGAGCCAAGAATAATCTGTTCTATTTTGTATAATGTAGTGCCCCATTTACATTTTATAATGACAAAATTAAAAGCAATATCACACTTTAAGCCTTATAAATGAAGGTTAATTTTTTGCACACATAAATAGCAAGTGCTTTGGCCCTTTACAAAAGTATAAAACAACAGGAGTTAAATCCAAGTGGTTTGAAGAGCAAGCATGTCCATGAACAAGATGAACTTAACCATGCAAAAATAGATTTGCCATTGTAAAAGAATAATCAAATAGCATTATCATAAACAGTATTACATGTTCAGTTACAGTCACTTATATAGCGCCACAAAACCTTGTGAGACCTGAGCGGGCACCCACCATAGAGCAGGCCACTAGTGCTGTTGCTCGTCCTCAGGGCCCTCACAAACCCCCCTTTACAGCGCCAACAGATTTCGTATTGCTTTACAATGAGGAAGTACAAATGTGAGATTTAATAAATATTGATTCATTAGGACCAGATGGCCCTGCCAGTTCACCAATAAGAATAAACAACATAGTCCTAACTGTCGCCACAAAACAACTCATACACGCCCTGGTAATCTCCCGACTCGACTATTGCAATAATCTCTTATCTGGCCTCCCTCTGTCCCGCCTCTCCCCCCTACAATCCATCCTGAACGCCTCCGCCAGACTAATTCACCTCACCCGCCGCTCTGTCTCTGCCGCTCCCCTCTGCGAGTCCCTTCACTGGCTCCCCATCCACTGCAGAATTAAGTTCAAAATCATTATCCTTACCTACAAAACCCTCACTAACTCAGCTCCCCACTACCTGTCCTCACTAATCACCAAATACACCCCAGCCCGCTCCCTAAGGTCAAACAGTGACCTGCGCCTAGCTTCTCACCGCATCACCTCTTCCCATGATAGACTGCAGGATTTCTCACGCGCAGCCCCCACTCTCTGGAACACTCTCCCTCGTACTGTCAGACTTTCCCCTAACTTCTCTTCCTTCAAACGCTCCCTTAAAACGTTCCTATTTAGGGAAGCCTACCACCCAACTCACTGACGCAATCATCAATCACTCTAACCTTACAGTCCTCTCCTCCTGTTTCCAACCCCAACCCTCCCAGATTGTGAGTTCCTACGGGAATATGGCCCTCATCTCCTCCTGTACTGTTTGTCAAATGTTGTTCAATGTATTGTAACCCTGTCTATACTGTGCTTATTGTACAGCGCTGCGGAATATGCTGGCGCTTTATAAATAAAGAATAATAATAATAATAATAATGGAGGTACTCACACAGAGTTGGACCTCCTTGAAGATCTATTTTACCATTGAAGATCCCAAAGGGCTGTTGGGTGGCCTTTAATAACCCTGAGGTGTTAATAATCCACATTTATTTTAACTTGTGTGTATATTGTTATTCTGTCTTACCCATTGTACAGCGTACGGAACTTGTTAGCGCTTTATAAACACCCACCCACCCCAAGGTTTTCATTTGATATATACCCAACTAATTGATCATGTGATATCGCAGCAACCTACACCATTTACCTCTCTATTTCCTGTTTACTCACCTCCAACACCTTTCACTATAATGTTTATCCCACTATTGCTTCTCTTTTCTTTATCATCCCTTCTCTCTAAAGCTACTCTCTCCTTCTATACACCTTTCCAATTGCCCCAGGATGGAAAACCAGTGCCAATACACCACAGCCTGCTCAGTTCTTTTAACCTATCAGCTGAGTGCTGGTGGAGAGTGTTAAAATCCAGCCCTCCTACCCCCACACAAAGATTTAAAACTCTGCAACCACATTATCAAAAGAAAACACTGTCCAAATTCCTATTTATTCTGCTACTTTCCCTGGCAAACGATGTGGAAACTAACCCTGGTCCTATAGGTGACACAACCTTTAGTCTCCCCACTAAAAAAGGCCTCTCATTTGTGCACTGTAACATCCGCAGTTTACTCCCTAAATTGGATGAGCTTCAGGCTTGGTGTTGTTATTACAAACCCAAAATCATTGTGCTCACAGAGTCATGGTTAACCCCAAAAGTACCAGACTCTGCCATATCAATACAGGGGTATTCATGTTTTAGAAAAGACAGAGCAAAGAGAGGAGGGGGAATTGTTATTTATGTTGAGGAGTCCATAAAGTTCACCCCCTTACAGACTTCTAGCTCTCCTGTCACCTTTGATTTCTTCTCTGGTATAATTGAGATCCCATTCAGTAAATCAATCATTGTTGCTGGGTTCTATCGCCCACCGAGCTCTCCAGTGCACTCCCTCTCTGACATATCTCAAATCCTTAATAACCTACTTGCCCAAAACCAAAAAAGTGAACTGCTGGTCCTTGGCGATTTTAATACAGATTGGCTAAATCCTAAAAACAATAAACACTGCTCGCTGTTTAAAACTTTGCAGCTAACTCAATTAATCTCCTCCCCCACTCGCATTAATATGAAAAGCCCCAACCATACCTTGTTGGACTGGATTCTCTCCTCATCTCCTGATAGAATACAGGAGGCAGGCGTGCTTGCTAATAGCTTTAGTGACCATTGTCTAGTGTACTGCGTGCGCAAAATTAAGGCCTTGAAATCTTCCCCAAAGGTAATAACCACCAGGTCTTTCAAGAAATTTATTCTTGAATCCTTCCTAAGTGATCTCAAACAGCTCCCATGGTACAGGCTAAACCTAATCCCAGACCTAGACTGTGCAGTTGAATACTTTCAGTCTGAGCTCCTGCAAGTCTGGAATTCCCATGCCCCGCTGCGTAAAGTGCGAGTAAAAGGGACTCATCTCCCCTGGGTTACAGCTGATCTTACACTAATGTACCAGCTTAGAGATTCACGGTGGTCAAATTTCAAGAGTACTGGTTCCATGAACGATCACTACGAATACCGAAAATGTCGGAATGAATGCACAAAACAAACAAAAATGGCCAAAGCCCATTACTTCAATGAAAATCTAAACAATAACATCTCAAACCCTAGAAACTTTTGGAGAACCATAAGTAACATACAAGCACCCCCAGTCCACTCCCAGCCAGCTGCTGTCAAAGTAAACAACCAAACCCTGCAACACCCGCTAGATGTAGCAAATGCCTTTAATGATTATTTTGTTGGATGTGCCACCACTTTGATTGCCAAGCTAGGAAATGACATGCAATCAGAGAGGCCTCATGCAGGTCAGGCCCCAACAACTGTGCAAAGTCCCTGTATCACACAGGAATTCAGTTTTAGACCAGTGCCTGTCAGTGTCGTTACTAAACTTCTCCGTAAGCAAAAAATGAAATACCAGTCTGGACCTGATCAAATACCATCAATGCTGCTGAAAATCAGTGCGCCAGCAATTGCAAATCCAGTCGCAACCCTAATAAATGAGTCACTGGCAACTGGTTACATACCCAAGCTCTGGAAGACTGCAAGAGTGGTACCTATCCATAAAAGTGGGGACAGTACTTTGGTATCCAACTACCGTCCGATATCGTTGCTCCCTGTAATGTCAAAAGTCTTGGAAAAATGTGTCTACACACAATTACGTGATTATTATCAATATTGGAACTACTTAACCCCGGATCAATCAGGCTTTCGACCAAATCACTCAACCACAACCGCCCTTTTAAAAGTCTGCAATGATATCCAAGCTGGGATGGAACAAGGAAACCTAACTGGAGCCATCTTCCTTGATTTTGCCAAGGCCTTTGACACGGTAGACCATGGCATCTTGTTAGAAAAACTTAAAAACTCTGGCATTGGTGATCGCACGCTAACCTGGTTTCAATCATATGTATCCGACCGATCACAATATGTGTCAATTTCTGGCAGCTCCTCCCTCCCGCTCCCAGTCACTTGCGGTGTACCCCAAGGCTCAGTACTAGGCCCCCTGCTATTCACAATATTCATAAATGATCTGCCCAACGTCTGCAAAGCCTCAACTGTACATATGTACGCAGACGACACTGTGATCTATACCAGCAAACCAAATCTCCCGCAGCTGGAGGCCGTGCTGCAAGAACAATTCACAGAGGTAGAAAAGTGGATCAAAAACAACAAACTTTTTTTAAATACTGACAAAACTGTAACGATGCTCTTTGGAACAGCACCTAAACTACACAAATTGCAAAATCCCCATCTATGTGTTGGGACAATATCAAATGGCACACTGACCACAGTCACTTCTCTCAAATATCTAGGTATGTGGTTGGACCCTAATCTATCCTTTGGCCCCCACATCGAAAAACTCTCATCTAAACTTTACCCCAAACTAGGTGCCCTGTACAGAAACAAATCCTGCCTGAGTCCCGCGGTAAGAAAGCAGATTGTACAGCAAATGCTTATGCCGGCTATTGATTACGGAGATGTAGTGTATGCAGCCGCCCCGCAAACACACCTTCTTAAACTTACTACACTGTATAACTCATTCTGCCGCTTTGCGCTACAATGTAACTACATGACCCACCATTGTGACATGTTAAAACAGCTAAACTGGCCATCGCTAGAATCCAGACGCACCCTTCACCTTTCCAGCCTGGTGTTTAAGAGCATCTCTGGGAAGCTGCCACCCTACCTGAATAGACTGCTTCCCCCAGCAGCTCCCTCATCCTATAACCTCCGATCCAGGACCAGCACCTTACTTGCAATACCACAATACAAAAAGACAGTGGCTCGGTCCTCATTTTCCTACAGAGCACCACAATTATGGAATAACCTCCCAGACACCATCAAATCTTCCACCAGTCTTAAGTCACTCAAAATTTCCCTGTTAACATACCTCAATACAGAATGCACCTGTAAACATGTAACCTAGTGACTATATTTCCTACATATTTATTTTCTGTTAATCTGTATATTTGTGTTGTTAATATCTTACATTGTATTACTTTGTATTTCTGTAAATGTAACACTTCAATGTACTTGAACCCAGGACATACTTGAAAACGAGAGAAATCTCAATGTATCCTTCCTGGTAAAATCCTTTATAAAATAAATAAATAAACTTGTGACTGTAACTGTATTTGGGACACGGGAGGCGATGGGGAAAGAAATTCATAGTGAGAATTTAACTAAAATGGAGAGAAACATTTAAAACTAAAACTAATCAGCCAGAAATTAATACATATATGAAAACATAAAATATGGACAGTAAGATTAGAGAGGAGGATGTGGAGTGGAGTGGTGGACAGCATGTTGATAGCAGGATAGCTTAGTTTGTTTCAGAGTGAAAATGCAGGAGCTGGAAATGGTGCTGGCATTGATATGTTTAACATATAAAACATTTCACAAATGAAATAATGATAGGGTTATGGAAGCAGTCATGTTTACTGAAAGAGCAGTCAATACCAGGAACCTTGTTTGGTAACTGCTTCAGTGTTCCCACAACTTCCTTGTTCATCATGACTGGCTCAAATTCTACTGGACATTGTAAAGTGGCAAAAGGTTGATTGTACTTGCATACAGCTTTTTTCGCACAGTCTTTCCATCTGTTTCTGATGCTCTGCTGATCATTCAGGACCTTCTCTTTCTTATCTGTTATTGTTTCTTTACAAGGAGTGACAGAAGTAGGAATTTTCTTCACTTGCACAAAGAGATCTCTGACCTCTTTGAGAATCGTCTTCTGGCAGCCTGCATCGCTGTTCCCAATACGATTCCTTGGCCTTCCTTCTTGCTCTCTGGAACTTAGCATTTAGCCTTCTATGCTCATCTTGGTCTTGAGTGTGTTTGACTGCTCTTCTATTGGCAACTTTGATATTTCTTCTGACAGTCACTTATTCTTTTCTCTGGTTTCTTGACATATAATTTATGTTCCTGTGCATGTTTATTAAAAAATGGATTTAGTTTCTTGCAATAATGCAGTTTGCTTTTTGCCTTCAGTGCCAAGTGATTTGGATCTGTTTAACTTCATGGGCATATGAAGCAAACCTTAGAGACATCAGAATGTTTTGGTATCCCACTGTTATGACTTTGGCAATCCAAATTATCCTGTTTTGTGTTATTTTCATTTGCTACAAATAATTCACATTTGTCCCCTCTGGCCCTAGATTTCATTCACTACATAAGTCCATTGATCTGGAGCAAAGGCTTCAATGCTGGGACGAGCCTTAGTCACACTGCTCAACTTGCCTGTACTGCAACCTCACTGTGTCTCAATGAACAGGTGTGGCAGGAAAGCAGGCTGGTTGCTATCTTGGCCAGTTATAACAGCATATTACGGAGGCTTTCAGACGCCAAGGTTATGGGTTTCATTAGGTGACTTTCTCACTATTTTGCCCCAGATTAGGGTTACTGTTTAGTTTTAAGGGTTAGGGTTACTGTCCCTGCTTGTATTAGGGTTAGTGTTACGATTAGGGTTAATATTGCACAGAGTGTAATTATGTTTAGTATGCGGAATGATTCTTTCTGAATTCGAAAAATTTGTATTGCTACGGAATCAATCATTGCTGATGTCTTCAGTTCAGCATTTTGGTTATTTTGAAGTTCGGATGCTCTGGAATTGCCACAATTTCATCCAAATTTGCATTCAGATGAAACAAAATGCACATGTCTAATCTATAACATTCAGCGCTTTATGCTAGGTCAGGGGTGGGCACTTACGGCCCTCCAGATGTTTTGAAACTACATTTCCCTTGAGGCTCTACAAACCTAACGAGCAGCCGAGCATCAAAGGGAAATGTAGTTTCAAAACATCTGGTGGGTCGTAAGTGCCCATCCCTGTGCTAGGTGGATCCTGTGAATCCTAAAGTCTATGTGAGTGCAAAGTTTTAAGGATAGCCTCAAAGGAAACAAATCAAATTGCAAATCCAAGGTCAACAAAGCAAAGCCTATCTGACACCCTCATGTGAGAATTTACAATGCCGATGGTAAACCACTTCCTGCTTTACTTTCCAGGCAGGAAGTTGTGCTGCAGTCATTGACGGCAAACAGGGTGTCTGGTGAATCCACATCCCACCTCTACAGCAAGAGGATGAAATATAGTTTGGTGAATAGTATTCTAAGACATTCCCTGCCTCTCTTTACTTCTACAACACCACTAGAAATAAAACTTTTAAAATTCTCCTTTGCGGTAGGTTTTGAAGTAAAAGACAACAACGTCATTGTGTATATTTATGATTTTGTGCTTCTAATCTCCTTATTCGAACTTTTACTGTGTACATTAGTTACACAATATAAACATTATCTTAAAGATCATTAAGTACATTTGTTATAACTAGGCCCCAATTCCCTAAGTAGATATTGTAGGTGGAACCCTGTGCAAATCTTGTCTTTTCTTGTCCAATGTCTTTAATGTCAAAATTCCCTTCAGCCTTACAAGATAAGTTCTAAATCACTGTGGTTAAAGAAGCAACTTTGACAGGGCTCGGAATGACAGGCCTATAATTTCTGCATTATTTAAACACATTGTGAAAGTGCCTAATATGTTTAAGAAGCTTAATTTTAAAACAGCTTTTTTAGATCCATTGATTTGTACTTGTCTTTACTAGTTGAAGAAGTTTTGTCGGTTGTACTATATTTCTCCTATACTCTTATATACAGATGTTAACTTTTTATGTTCAGTGATGTTTCTCTTCTGACAGTTTCATGCATTTTTATTTTCGGTTTAAATTATATTGTATAGTTTTTAACACTTCATATTAAAATAAAAGAGAGCAGTCTTTGCTGTCATCTCCAATTTTCTCAGTGCTCATGTTACGTTCTATACGGCTATCAATTTGTACAGGTTCCCGAATTGAATGCTGTAAACTAGATGTTAGAAATTAGAAAAGGGAATATATTTCTAAAGGAATTATGATAATTTTTAGAGGGGAGCTAGAAGGTGTATATCATAACACTGTAGTCAGACTTCAATGAAAATGCAGAATCTTGCCTGTGCACACACACATTTAATCTTTTATTTAAGACTACTTTTCATGCCAACTATGGTAAATTCTGCACAGCTTAAAACATTTAATGTCCACTTTATGGGATTACAATAGGACTACCCCTATTCTGGCTTAGCTTGTAATAGGGTGCCGCTAAAGAATAAATTCTGCTCCAGCTGTTACCCAAAGTATCCCCCTATACTGATTCTTAGAGGTGTGCATTTCGTTTTGTAATGAATTACAAAATTCCGCTGATTCATACTTCTGAAGTACTGCCAAGGTTCAGAATCTCAGGGAGTATGTTGTCAGGGAGTGTGCACAGGGTTAACAGGTACGAGTCCATGATACAGAAAATACAGGAGTCATGAGCCAGACAGGTTTCAGGGCAAAGCAATATGTTTTATTTAATAGAGAACAATGGCAGGATAAAAGGCAACACAGAAGACAAGTCTAAATAACAGTGGTAGCTGGGCAGGAGAGAAAAGGGGCTGATTTGGAGAACAGGTATGGATAGTGGGCAAGGTAATTTTAGGGAAACATATAGTAACAGAATCAGGGGACAAAGAGAGAGATACGACACAAGGACACACTGAACAATGGATAAAGACAAAGAGGCAAGGCAGGAGTAGCAGAGGGCCTGAGGGACGAGATTTATGGTAGGGAACTGGCATACAGTAATCAGAGTCTGTGGCAAAGGGGTCTTGGCAGGCGGCTGGCAAATAGAATAATCAAGTCCATAGCTGGGGGTCTGATACACAGATAATCCAAAAGGTAAGGTAAGGCACAAGGAAACAAATAGTTGAAGGTACCATTGGGATTCTTGGTGAGTTTCATGGCAATGTTCATGGTGGGTTCTTGTGGATTGCAGGGTATTTGTGGGTTTCCAGATAGGGTACAAGGCAGGGTACTTGATGGGATGAAAGGTAGGATCTTGGAGGGCAATAGAGCAGGAAAAGGAGTCTCAGCAGACAAATCTGGCGCACACTGTAACTTCAATGAAGAAGCGTGGAAGGAAGGGCGTAGCTTCCTTTTAAGGAGGCCTCATCAGGTTTGATGATGTGCACCTGAGGCTCCTTCGAGTAGCTGTAACACCCAGGTAGCACTTTCAGGAGCCTGGATGTAACACAAGGCTTGGGGCAAAACCAGGCCTGGAGTCGTGCGTGAGCAGGGCAGGAAGGGGGCTGCTGGAGTTGTCAGCAAGGAGAAGCATCAGATTTAGCCTTCCTGCGGCGCCGGTGGCAGGGGCCATGTGAATGTTCAGAATCTCAGGATCTCTATTTTTGAAGACTATAAATACAAAAAACAACATAATAAGTGGAGTCTTCTCCCAATCCTCCTCCCCCAATGTCTTAGCTGCTTATGGCATTACAATAAGGTATATGCAGAAAAAAGGCCTCGCGCCTATTCCCTACCAGGGCCGCTTCGTAAACCAGAAGCATCCAACCCACTTCGTGTATAAAACATAACAAGGAAAAAAGATGTTATATGCACTTACCCCTTCTAGCTCCATGTGAAACAAAACTATTCAGAGGTTTTAGTTTACTCGCATGGCCATTGAAGTTTTAAGCCCACCTGCCACATCACAGCAACCTCATTAGGTGGGTCCTAAAGTAATGAAACCAAAAGC
The DNA here is from genome assembly GCA_009667805.1 of Leptobrachium leishanense. Lineage (NCBI taxonomy): Eukaryota > Metazoa > Chordata > Amphibia > Anura > Megophryidae > Leptobrachium > Leptobrachium leishanense. The sequence goes on along the minus strand of CM019067.1, from coordinate 125,149,650 downwards.
TGCTTTCTAAGCAACCACATATCCTTATGCTGCTTCTCAGCTAAGAGTCAAGCTGGTAGGTTTTATTTATACAGTCACCAGAAACATTTCCACATTGGGGTTAAAAAGAAAACAAGGAAAAGAGCAGCAGCAATAAATGACCTGGCTGGGGATACAACAAAATATACATACAGTATATTCAGAAAAAACGGCCTCGCGCCTATTCCCTACTAGGACGGCTGCATAAACTAGAAGTATCCATCCCCCTTCATGTATAAAATATAACAAGAAAAAAGTTGTCATATGCTCCATGCGAACCAAAACTATTTAGATTTTTTAGTTCACTTGAATGGCCATTGAAGTTTTAAGCTCCAATGTTTCACCTCGAGCTATAGGAGTAAGTGAATATGACAACTTTTTTCCTTGTTATGTTCATTACAATAAGGACTTGTTTTTTAAAACAACAGGAATAATAACCCCTTAACGCGGGGCGGATTGTGCCTGGTGGGTGGGTATAAATGACATCATGGCGTACTAGTATGCTTTTTCAGCTGACGTGCCTCTCATGTCATTGGCAGCAGGGGGACAGAGTGAGTTCAGGCCGTCCTGTGAAAGTGAATGACGTGCGCCGGCTGGTGGGAGGCAGCCCATAGGAGCCAATGGAGCCAGTTCAGTCCCAACCGCCGTGGGGCGTGCTATGTTGTCCAGTGACCACAGAAAAAGTGCTTCACCAAAAGTAAACAGTTATAAAGAGATGTGGGTTTAGTAACTTTCCAACCTGGCTTGTAGCTTGCAAATTGAATTTTTGAGCCCATTTTATGCATATTTTATCTAGAAGATATTGCACAAAGAGCAAAAAAATGGCATTGCACATAGAATTAATCAATTTTATTTATGATAAAGGTTCCTTTGACTGCACAGGTTCTACATACTGTGTTTACAGTAACTGAACTGTTTCAGCCTATCAAAATAACATTGAAATAGACATAATTGTTGAAGTAAAGGAAAGACTGCGGTCTCTTGAGACGATTAGTGTCATTTAAAGGCTAAACACATTATAAAATATGCCTTTGCTAGGATAAATCTGTGCAGAGCAACACAATTTCATCTTAATGTTTTCCACATTTTGTTTTCTAACAATACTCATGAAAACGGTATATGGTTATGTATACATGTATACAGTTATATGTAAATCCAGCTAAAACATGTCTTGGTAGATTGGTTATTATTATCACTCCTAAGGTAGAATGTCCTAACGCAGGTCGGTCAAACTCTGGAACCCCAGATGTTTCTGAACTACAACTCCCATGATTCTCTGGCCATTTATGCATTAAAAGTATTCTGAGAATTGTAGGAAATAAACATATTGGGGGCCAGAGTTTGACATTCTTGTTCTAATGTTTCCACAACAATATTTTATACTGGGGAGCTCATTATCTATCTATCCAAGTATCTTATTACTCTGGAATGTTACTGCCTTAACTTTTAAAAGCTCTATGTGGCTATTACAACAAAAGCTCTACACTTCTAGCATTGCAGGCAAGTCAGCTTACTTTTAGGACTTATTAATTACCTATTATATTAAAATAGGTTGTGTTGGCACGCTCTACTCCCTGCAGTGCATATAATGATTGTGAGAGCGTTACGTAATAGAGTATCTTAAAATATCACCACACAGAGCTTCAAACTCCTGTCATATACAATACTTATACTTGTTTTCCTTGGCTTAGAGTTTAAGGCAGAGGAGATAAAAGAAGAATTCACCCTCAGAGAAAGGGTTCCTTTGACTCCATAACAAAAGCCCACTGCTTAGCTAGATTTTTAACTATACCACATCTAGCACAAGAACCTTTATCACTTCAAACCCTCAAAAATAGATGTCTGACATTTTATTCCTACATTGAAAGCATGTTACTGCTTATCTTGCAAGTCGTTACACTTAGATCAAACTATAATTTTTACTTTCAATAGGATTTCTATTGACTTTTTCCTCTACTGACGTCAGACTCCAAGACCCATTGTTCAAAAAGTCTTCCCTTCTGGCATCTGGGAGTGCAGTACTACAATTTTCTACTCATGCTGAACTATTGAATTTAATGACGGTTTATAAATCAGTCATAAGGTGCAGTAAGCATTAAATAATGCGCCTTTATAGAGTCACACATGTTACATATACTTTTATATAAGCAAAGAAAATAACATGTGTTTAAATAATGCATTGACTAGAGAAGGAAGGAGTCCAGGACGCAGCAATCATGTCGACGATCTAATAAATAACCATCCACCTTCTGCTTGCAGATTTAAGTTGGTTTAACCCATTTAATATCAAGTGTTTTCCATAAGGCTACTGGCAGGAAGCAGGGTTCTCAGAATTTTTAAATACATTTTTTAAAATTGCCCCTTAACACTAGCATCAGCACACACACACACACACACACACATTTAAAACATACATAGACACACAACACAACAACTTAAACTGTATACACTGTACTTGACAGGCATTGGGCTTCCTATGCTAGTCAATCCTGGTATAGCACTGAGCTATTAACAGAGAACCAAAAATAGGAAGAGGCTGTGTCAGAGTATTGAGCCAGTATATTTTTTAAGCTTCTTACTGATACCATTTCTTGTGGCATAAGCTCCTGGAGTCCATAGGACTCCATGGATCCCTGGGAAACCCAGCACGTGCTCTGTTTGAGCAGGGTTGTGCAGGAATGGCGAATCACGCACCCCTGCACTGCGGAATCTCAGATAAGGGATTTAACAAGCCCTTTAGATTCACAGGTTCTGGAAAACATATTTTTTTCTCAATATAGGATCACGGTGGGCACAGGAGCCTGAACACGGTGGGCAGTGGAGCAAGAACACAGTGGGCAGCAGAGCAATCAAGATGAGGTATCCAGAGTGGGCACTTCAAGAAACAAAGTCCAGGGGCAAATCTGGCAGGCAGATAGCAAGCAGGGTTCAAAGAGAAAGCCAAGGTTCTGTAAACTAGAATCAGATAAGGAGTCAAGGGAGGGCAAGCTTCAAACTTCCTTGCAGGCAGGCAGAGCACTGAGTAATGCGAAAGAATCATGGTTGGGGCGTGGCTAGCCGTGGAACGGAGAAGACGTGTCTGGCAGAGCTCCGTTTCGGATTCCCCTGAAAAAGGGATTTTTGAGCCAGATCTCTCTGCCGTTTTTGTCTGCTGAGGTCCCTCTGTGGCTGGCTACAGGATGTTTCTGTTCGGAGCCTGTTAAGTTCCCCCCTCCGGACCTGAGACTCACGTCCTAGACGCTGCCATTGTCAGAGGCTATTTGCCGGCGGCCTTCTTGCGGCCTGGTTCCCAGTGGATCCCTCGCCGATACTCTCCATCCTCCTTGATGACTACGTTCCCAGTGGGGAACTCTGAAACGGGCTGAAGAGATGATGGGCCCACATCTCCAAGCCGGCACTGCTCACTGTGAGGAGGAGACGGTGGATGATTGTGCGGGAGGCCTGCAGAGCGGCTCACCTTCTCCTTTTAGAGGGGGGAGAAACTGTGCTGCGGGGCCTAGACGCATGCATGGAAATGCTGTCAGGAGATGAAGACAGTCTACTTACCAGAGGTACATGGCGGAAAATGATGGAGGTGCTGCGGGCCTGCAGGATGCCACAGCTGGAGGGTGCGATCGAGCCTGAGCTGTCACTGCTTCCTGGCTCTGTGGATGTCGAGCGGCTCTCCAAGGACGACACAAGCTCTGATGCTGGCCCTGAGGACCCAGTTGAGGAGCTATCCCTGGACCCCCTGCCTGAGGGAGAGCCCTGTGGTCTGTGTGATGGTGAAGTTCTGGCGTTCTGCAGGGTCTGGGCGTCTACGAAATTCGCTGACCTGGATGCGTTGTCCCCCACCCGGGCCTACTACTCTTGGAGGCTTCTGGCCTACTGCATGCTGTGTTGTATGTCAGAACTTCGCGGGAGCTGGTGACAAGCCAGGGATGCGGGACTGCCACCATTTACCGGCGCACCCAAAGCGGAAAATGTGAGACACATGGACCTGTTGTCCTACCTTCTTGAAGAGATACGGGCTGAAGTGGACTTTACCTTGTCCACCTACTGGTCCATAGACTTTGCCACTTTCGGATTACCCTGCTTTAAATATATTTTATTTTCTCTCCACCTCCCCTCTTTTCTCTCCCCCCCCCTAAAGCTGAGATTTGCTGTTTACTGTGCTTTCCCCCTACAGAGGACTTATTTTATATTCTATGGAAAGTTTTTGCTCGATGAGACTGCTTCCCCTCCATCCCCGCCACCCGTCCCCCCATCCCCCTACCCATTCCTCCCTTTTTTGTTATTGTTTTTCCTCCTCCCTTGGGCACTTTTGGGCTATCTCGAGGTATACCCTCGAGTTCCCTGGCCTCGTGACTATTCCCTCCTTGGCCTCCCACGGCCCCTTGGGCTACAGGGCTTGCGTCAGGAATGTCACATTTTTGGCCTTTGCCACGTTGTTTCTCTCCCACCGTCCACATTTTTTTTCTTCACCCCCTAATGTCACCCCCCTCACAATGCTGAGTTTTTTCCTTTCTGATGAGACCCCCCATCCGGGGATGTCCCCCCCCTGATTTTTTTCTAAGCTGAGGACTTGCTGTTCTTGTTTTGACGGAGTTTATGCTGAAGTTCTTTGGCTGGGGACACTTTTTTCATTTTAAGATGACACTTTTTGATGTCCTTTTTACACTTGCTGTGCAATCGTTGCTGTGATATGTGACATTTTGCTTTTGCTACCCGTTATATGCATGATGTGTTGCTGACACTATCTCAAAATAAAAATTTTGAATACAAAAAAAAAGGATCGTGGTTTAGGCGGGTGTGGCTTTCTTTTCCTGCTTACTAATTAATAGCAGTGGATGACAGCTGAGGACAGGTCAGGAAGGGCAATTGCGGGAAAGCTGCTGCCGTGTCAGGTTCGGCACGGGTTTTTCTGCGACTCCTAGGGGTATCTGTCAGGGGTCGTAACACTTATAGGGTTATTCAGAGAGCATCGAAATGTCATTGACATTTCAGTGCTCTCTGATTCGCCACACTTCGGCGAGTCCGAATCGCTGACCCTGTGGTGAATTCAGCATTCACCGCAGGGTCCCCGAAGTGTGACGAATCGGCTGCCGAATGCCGCCGTCAAACAGTCGGACAGCTGCTGCAAACCCATCAGACAACTGCCAAAAGGACCCGCAAGCAGCCAACGAGCCACCGAACACAGCGCCGACCAGCCGCAGAAAAAAGCCGACAAGCCACCGGATGGGTAAAAAAAATAAAAAAATTTACACTTTAAAAATTTGAAACGCTCTTTGAAAAAAAAACCTACTGGACAAAAATGTCTGGAATTAACATGTGAGGTCCTATGAATAATGATAAAAAGGTCTCTTACATAAAAAAGGAGAAACATATTTTAAAAAGATCAGAACAAAAACTGTTGCTGAAAAAATCCTGAAAAATGCCTAAAAAATCCTAAAAATAAATAAAGAGGCTTTTTTGCTGCGGACTAAAAGAATAATAGTTTAATAGATATTGATTTAATAGATATTGAATAAAACCAGGAATATTTTTAACACTGAAACCTATGGGATTTGTCTGATTAACCTCTTCGTTGCGGAGGACGCGCTCAGCGTCTCCAGCTGCAGGAAGCGTTGGCTGCGGAGGACGCCCAGAGTGCGTCCTCCCTTTGCAGCCAGCGATCAGACGGATTCCGGCCGATCGCTGTGCCCTCTGGTGTGGGCTGACATCTTGGATGTCAGCCCAGAATCCGGGACCGCATCGGGCACTAATTAGATGTCATTGCACCGTGCGCGATGACATCTAATCAGGCACCCCGCCATTGCGGGGAAGGTGCCTGAAGGGGAGGGTAGGTCCTTTGGACCTCTCTCCCTCCCGATCGGCTGGGGGCACGGTCAAAAGCCAGGCACCATTTAAAAGGACACAGCCTGCCCTTCCACGTGGTGGATGGCTTTAACCCGTTGGAGGCTGGATCACGATTCGGCACTAACAGACTTCGTATCGTGGTCCCTCCCGGAGCTGGCCAACATCTTGGATGTCAGCCAAACTTCCGGGATCTCCCCCTGACGTCAGATCTGGAGTTAACCCCTAGCTGCCATCAATGGTCTGGGTCATATAATAAAACGTGACTTCAAATCGCATTTAAACATGATGAGCAAAAGTGGTAAAAATGAGCTCAGCACACAGGCGTGAAATGGCTCAGCAGCAAAAGGGTTAAACCTGCCGAATTAAAGCACCGAACATCAGGGCATATCACTGCTGTTTGGTGTCTCTAAATAGATATACTATTGCTTCTCTATGGGGGATTTCACTGCTGCTGTACAGCACTGTATTTCGCTGGCAATTTGCCATAATTCTGAATAGCCGAATGGCTCCGAAATTACACCGCACGTGGAAATTCTGTGTTCGAGGCAACTTCGGGGTCAGAGTGGCTCTCTCTGAATAAGCCCTTTAGTGAATGAATAGAATTGTTAGTAACAGGGTTATTCAAAGAGATTCGAAAAAAAGTCACTGCACGTTCGGTGACTTTTCGTTTCCCGCACTTCTGGGCGATTCGGCGATCCTAGTTCGCCGACCCTGCGGTGCATTCAGCAAACCCCGCAGGGCCCCTGTAGTGCAGGGAATACTGACACCAGCCATAGCCTTGCCGAACATGCCGGAGAAACCCAAATAGCCGCCGATCACAGTGCAGAGCAGCCGCCGGAAAAAGCCGACACGCAGATGAACGAGTTGAAAAAAAACCCAGTTTGCTTGAAAGTTTGAAAATAAAAACGCGGTTTGCAAAAAAACTACTGAATGAAAATGTCTGAAATTTACATATAACATCAAATAAATGATAATAAAAAGGGCTGTTACAGAAAAAAGAAAAAGCAATTAAAAAAAAATGGGATTATTGATTAAAACGGGAATATTTTTAACATTGAAGCCTATGGGAATCGCCTGATTAAATCTGTCGAATGATACCACCGAACAGCAGGGCATTTCGGCAACTTTTCCCTGCTGTTTTGTGTTCTCTGTATAGACGAAGCATTGCTTCTCTATGGGGAATTCACTGCCCTCGAACAGGCAAAGAACAGGCACCGTGTGTGCAGGCAATTTGCCAACATTTGGCGAACTGCCTACTCTCGGAATAGCCGAATGGTCAGGAAAGGTAACCATACGCTGAATTTCAGTGTTCGGTTACCTTTCGGGGCCAGATCAGCTCTCTTTGAATAACCCTGTAAGACATATATCAGGTCTATTTAGAGAAAGGTGAAAACCAGGAGAATGACTGGAGAATTGAAAATTCGAGGTTAAAATAGCCAAGCCAGAAAAATTCTCCAATTTGTCTCACTTTTCCAAATTGGCTATATGGTCTATATTGTTCTCTTCTCCTGACAATTCTCCTGAGTTCCACCGTTAGTAAATAGACCTGCTAATATTTTCATGATGTTTTATTAACTAAATTAATTTACTTACATTTGGGCAAGTAATCGATTACATTGAATAACTCATGCATTCACATTCATAGATTTACATATATCACATTTCACCCCACTCAAATATTCAGTTGCTCCGTGCCAAAATCAACATTTACTGGTTTTCCCCTAAACAACAATCACCTGATTTCTATCTCAGCATTGGACAGGGGTTACAAGCTACTTCATTGGACAGACTCCACATATATCATGGCAAAGTGAGATGCTGACTTTGAGAAACTCCTCCTTCCCGTTCCCCATTTTGGCACGACAAGGAACCGATGCCCAAAAAATCATCCATCATGTTATTTGTGTTTCATTATTTTGTTAAAGTGTGAGTACATGTGGCTTTGAAACGAGTGCATACAGTATGTCTAATACCTTTCTGAGACAGTTATCAGCATAGGCTGGTGTAAGACGAGCATTTTACGAGCGGAAGGAACATCCGTGACAGTGGACGTTCCTTCCACTCTGACACCCGTCTGGCCACCTCAATGAGTGCAGTTAGTGCGCTCAGCACTGCAAGGCTCGATCCTTCTATGGAGGATTGCCCTTTGCAGATGCTTTCAACGTGCATCGTAGTGCTTCGAAGGGGAGACTTGCTGCAGTGCTACAACATGGCCGCTGTCATGTGCAATTTGTGCGCATGCAACAGTGTGTGGCCAGCCCCGTCGTAGTGTCAACGCTGCGACTGATGCCAGAAGGCACGTCAGTACGGAAGCACATAGTGCACTCGTCTGACACCAGCCTTATTGTTCAAAGCTGTCAATATGTTGTGGGGCTCTGTGGCTTAAAGCTAAATACTGACAAGTAATATATTGACTTATTCTTCATATCTTTACCAGTGTTGCACAATTGGTACTTTCCATCACTTTTGCTTGGATATTGAACCTTTTAGGATGCATTGTCATCCTTAAAAGACATAACTATGCAATGTTAAGTATATTGAGCCTAAAATGCTTGTTTATTGGCCATTAGTACAATGGCAAGAGCTCTTTTCAACCACTGATCGGCTGACCCCAGGAAACATGTATTGAATATTGGTCAAGTTGCCAAGCTTTGCTGGTTTTCAACCGATAGACTGTGATTGGTGCAATAATTAAATTTTGTTTAACAGTCAATCCTTGACAATATTGATCAAGGGGGTTATTTAGAGAGCACCGAAATGTCGCCGACATTTCTGTGCTCTCTCGTTCCCCACACTTCCCTGCACTTCGAGGAATCAAAGTTTCCCACCCTGTGGTGAATTCAGCATTCATCGCAGACTCCCCGGAGTGCATGGAAAATCCGAGGCAATCCCGCTGAACACCTGCCAAAAACCCACCGAAAAAGCTGCAAAAAACATGCCGGACAGATTAACTCCTTCACTGCTGAGCCATTTCACATCTGTGTGCTGAGCTCATTTTTACCGCTTTTGCTCATCATGTTTAAACACGATTAGAAGCCACGTTTTATTATATGACGCAGAAATATTATTTATTTATTTTTTGGCAGACTCAGCAAATTCATAATATATCATTTTTATATGTATACGTCATGTCCTCCCTTTATATTATAACAAAAATGCAATAAAATTTGAATTTTTAATCATCTACAGTGTGTAAAGTGTTTTTTTCCACATTTTATCACATGAGCGTTTGCGTTTATATTTTCTATAGGGTGCACTTGTACAAAAATTAGAAAAGGGGACTCGTTACATTTTTTTGGGGGGGAATTACATGATTTTTAGCAAACACACCCCATAGCAAAAAATCATTAGTACAGCATCATTGTTTACAGTATAATTGAAATGGGAACAATATTGCTGCATTAATAAAGACAACACACAAAAAATATATATGTTTTTATTTTTTAAAATTTTATTTTTATTTTTTATAAAGAAAATTATTTAATTTTTACTTTGAACATGGCCGTGCTCAGAACTTTCGAATGACACCCTCCATGACCCCCTAGCTGCCACGGTTCTGGAGATATCGGGATTCAAAGGAACCTGTCTCCACCTGGGGATTTCCTTGGGAAATCCCTGGGCAGCTAGGGGTTCCCCGGCTAACTGACGTCATCGCGCTATGTGCGATTACATCTGGCAACAAGGGCAACAACCCGGAGGTGGAGCCACCATCCAAGATGGCTGCTCCCACTGGAGCTAGGCCACGAATCGGCGCTGCATGGTGCCGAATCGCGACCCGGTGTCTGAGGGGTTAAAGCCAGGCACCGCTTAAAAGGGGAGACTCTCTCCTTTTAAGCGGTGCCTGGCTTGCGGCGCTGGTCTCTCCCGATCGGGAGGGAGCGGTATCTGGGCGGATCCCCCTCCCTTTCAGGCGATCTCCCGGCATTGCCGAGGGGTCGCTTGGAAATGATGTCATCGTGCATGGCGCGATGACATCATTGACGTCGGGAGGGGTTTAAATTCAGCATCTGACTTCGTTGAAGTCAGATCGCCGTGGGACCACAGACAGAGAGGTGAGTATCTCTGTGGGGGCTCCAGCTTGCGGAAGACGTGTCCCCACAAGTCCTCCACAGTGAAAGGGTTAAAATGTTTAGCGGTTTATGAGATATTGGATTAAGACAGGAATATTTTCAACATTGAAGTCTATGGGGTTCGCCTGAATAAACCTGCCGAATGAAAACTCTGAACATCAGGGCATTTCGGCAACTTTTCACTGCTGTTCGGTGTTCTCTCAATAGATTAACCATTGCTTCTCAATGGGGACTTTCACTGCCTTCGAACAGGCACCGTACTTGCTGGCGGTTTGCCAAAATTTGGCGAACTGCCTGCTCTCTGAATAGCCACGACATGGCACCATATGGGGAAATTCCCTGTTCATGCCATTTCAAGGCCAGATCGGCTCTCTCCGAATAACCCCAATAGAGTGCAGATTGGATAACGTTTTCTTGCTTTTATTTTGGACGATACAAAGGTTGTTTGTATACAAGTCTAGTTATAATTTTAAATCATTGGTTATTTTCTTTAATATTTAGTGTGATCCATATCTTTAATATACTTTTGACAGCTTATTAATTCCTGTCCATTAATATATGATTGTGTTGCAAACTGTGTATTCATGGTAAAATGTAAACTGATTTGAAAAGTAGATTGTGAAAAACACCCGTGCAATATGCTATTTAATGAGCTGCTTCACACATTTCTGGAACAAAATCACACAGCGCCTATGTGTAAAATATGCTTAGTTAATTAAAGCAACAGAATGTAATTATGTTTCATAAATATTTACATGTTGCAAAAAATGTGATTCACTGATTTGTATGGATTTATTTACATGTATGTACTCACACAGAGTTAACATACAGGTGCATCTCAATAAATTAGAATGTCGTGGAAAAGTTCATTTATTTCATTAATTCAACTCAAATTGTGAAACTTGTCTATTAAATATATTCAATGCACACAGACTGAAGTAGTTTAAGTCTTTGGTTCTTTTAATTGTGATGATTTGGCTCACATTTAGCAAAAACCCACCAATTCACGATCTCAACAAATTAGAATACTTCATAAGACCAATAAAAAAAAACAAATTTTTAGTGAATTGTTGGCCTTTGGAAAGTATGTTAATTTACTGTAAGTGTACTCAATACTTGGTAGGGGCTCCTTTTGTTTTAATTACTGCCTCAATTCGGCGTGGCATGGAGGTGATCAGTGTGTGGCACTGCTGAGGTGCTATGGAAGCCCAGGTTTCTTTCACCGTGGCCTTCAGCTCATCTGCATTTTTTGGTCTCTTGTTTCTCATTTTACTCTTGACAATATCCCATAGATTCTCTATGGGGTTCAGGTCCGGTGAGTTTGCTGGCCAGTCAAGCACACCAACACCATGGTCATTTAACCAACTTTTGGTGCTTTTGGCAGTGTGGGCAGGTGCCAAATCCTGCTGGAAAATGAAATCAGCATCTTTAAAAAGCTGGTCAGCAGAAGGAAGCATGAAGTGCTCGAAAATTTCATGGTAAACGGGTGAAGTGACTTTGTTTTTCAATAAACAGTGGACCAACACCAGCAGATGACATTGCACCCCAAATCATCACAGACTGTGGAAACTTAACACTGGACTTCAAGCAACTTTGGCTATGAGCTTCTCCACCCTTTCTCCAGACTCTAGGACCTTGGCTTCCAAATGAAATACAAAACTTGCTCTCATCTGAAAAGAGGACTTTGGACCACTGAGCAACAGGCCAGTTCTTCTGCTCCTTAGCCCAGGTAAGACACCTCTGATGTTGTCTGCGATTCAGGAGTGGCTTAACAAGAGGAATATGACAACTGTAGCCAAATTCTTTGACACGTCTGTGTGTGGTAGCTCTTGATGCCTTGACCCCAGCCTCTGTCCATTCCTTGTGAAGTTCACCCAAATTCTTGAATCGATTTTGCTTGAAAAGTCTCTCAAGGCTGCACTTCTCTCGGTTGGTTGTACATCTTTTTCTTCCACACTTTTTCCATGCACTCAACTTCTAAACAGCCAGATTCTTTGGCAATGAATGTTTGTGGCTTACCCTCCTTCTGAGGCTAGGGTCATACGAACGCATTTTTCATGTCTACCGTCAAAAAAGTGCGTCTGAACGCATTTTTTCACGGAATACGCAATAGCGGTCATACGATGCGCAATTTCGGCCGTGATTTTTGACGGAGCTATTAAAAACAAATGGACGTGATGTTGGCCGGACATGTGCAGTGTCTGACGTCTCCTAATCACGCACACACGACGCTATGCGGACGCAGAGCACTCTGTGCGTCAGTACTAGTGGTTCTACGTTCTCGAAAAAATGCGTTCCTTTGCCGCTTTCATTGCGCGGCCGAACTTTCGTGCGGCCATACTTCGTATATTGGCCGTCATTGGACGTCATTTGCTGCTACTACGGCAGTAATAAAGTGTGGCTGCACGTGCGTTCGCACTGTGTTCGTCTGACCCCAGCCTGAAGGGTGTCAATGATTGTCTTCTGGACAACTGTCAGATCAGCAGTCTTCCCCATGATTGTGTAGCCCAGTGAACCAAACTGAGAGGCCATTTTGAAGGCTCAGGAAACATTTGCAGGTGTTTTGAGTTGATTAGCTGATTGGCATGTCAACATATTCTAATTTGTTGAGATCGTGAATTGGTGAGTTTTTGTTGAATGTGAGCAAAATCATCACAGTTAAAAGAACCAAAGACTTAAACTACTTCAGTCTGTGTGCATTGAATTTATTTAATACACAAGTTTCACATTTGAGTTGAATTAATGAAATAAATGAACTTTTCCACGACATTCTAATTTATTGAGATATTGCACCTGGATATTACTGCTTCTTTTCAGAATTGCAAAACTTGTTATTTATACCCTGAAAGTTCTATTACACTAACAGGGTTATTCAAAGAGATCCGAATTGCTTGAGAAAGGTAACCGAATGCTGAAAATCAGCGTTCGGTTACCTTTCTTGGCCATTCGGCTATCCAGAGAGCAGGCAATTCACCAAATCCTGGCGAATTGCCTGAACATACGGTGCCTGTTCGGTGCCTGTTTGAGGGCAGTGAAATCCCCATGAAAAGCACTGCTTCGGCCATTCAGAGAACACAAACCAGCAGTGAAAGGTTCCCGAAATGCCCTGCCATTCGGTGGTTTAATTCGGCAAATTTATTCAGGAGAATCCCATAGGCTTCAATGTTAAAAATATTCCCGTTTTAATTCAATATCTAATAAACCGTTCATTATAAAATTCTGCAGTAAAGAGTCTCTTTATTTATAGATTTTTTATGATATTTTAAGCATTTTTCTGAAATTTTTTTTTAAAAGTCCGATTTTTTTTTGATTTTTTTTAAGTTTACTTATTTTTGCTGTAACAGCCCTCTTTATTATCATTCCCTGGACCTCATATGTAAATTTCAGACATTTTTCGCTCAGTAGTTTCTTAGCAAACAGCGTTTCACTTTTCAATCATTCATGCAAACTGTTTTCCTAATTTATTCACTGCCTCTTCTGCGGTGTTGAAGGCTGCAATCGGCTCCTGTTCAGGTTTTTCTGTGGTTTTCGGCAGGTTAATCCAGATGTTTTTGAGGGTTTTCGGCGTGCATTCGCTGGGTTTTGCGGTTAGTTTTCGTCGGGTTTGCGGCAGCTTTTCCCTGCAATTCGGGGACCCTGTGGTGCTTGCTGAATACACCGCAGGTTCGCCGAAATGGGATCGGCAAAACAAACCGAATTGAAGAGAACGAAAAGTCACCGAACGTGCGGTGACTTTTCGAATCTCTTTGAATAACCCTGTATGCAAGAGGTAGGTGCAATAAGCAGTTAGTGGTGGTGCATAGCGTATAGACCACTAGAGTAGTTTAAGTAAATTAGAATTTTTAAAAAGTCATAGATTAACTATATTTTTGATCATCTCTCAATAAGTATCTATAAGGTCATAATATTGAAGAACATTGCTTTCTACTATAAACTATGTAGGTGGAATTAAGTGCTTTATTATGATAAAAAGAAATCATTACCGATAAAAGACATTCACACAAATATGAAAACTTATAAAGTGAATGTTCATGCAAATTGAGACATTTCTGAGCAAATTTGAATGCCATTTTTGTCAACAGCGTATATTTGCATTTGGAAACTGCTACATAGTCCTGTTTCAAATCAAATTGGTTACTGCAATGCAAATTCAATCAAATGTGCTTTTTTAAATGCAAATATGCTGAATTCATACTACAGCACAAGTCAGGGTGTTTGACAAGCTGTGTTAGCAAATTCAATTGAATTAACTTGCAAAATTGAATTTGACTAGTTCATGCAAGTGAGATTTGGCTAATAGATGCAAATGTGACACAATTAAAGTAAATTTGCTTAATTTATTGATTTTATCTATGTGATTTAGGGCTTAACAGCCTATTTAAAAGTGCAGTGCAACTTTACTCTGCAAAGTGAAGACTTAAGTATAAAATAGTAGGTTATCTTATTTGAAACTTGGAAAATCACACAGAGTGAAACATTTGGAAACCAATTCTTCAAAATCTTTAGCAAAATATAAGCACATAAATATAGATTATTTAAGACTGGAAATTTTTCAATGTATTTTCCACTAAATATTTGAGTTTGGCAATTATCTACCGCATAGCTGAAATACTTTGGGCCCTATTCCTATGTTCATGCTAAACGTTTTAGCGTGAGATTCCGGGGCAGTCACTACCTCGACACCTTGCCCCAGAACTGCATGCTACCCTAGGTAATACGTGTGGTAGTGCTTCCAAGCCACCGCAAATATCACCTCCTATAGTCCATTGGACTCCATGGTGGGTTGTGCTGCCAGGCCACAAGCCCTGCGCGATCTTGCTTTTGCGAGATCGCTCAGGGCCATGGAGTGATCGCTGAGGGAGACTGCAGACTATTTTTCCCCAGTCTGACTCTGCTACCGGCAACCAGAAGTAGTGGATTGAGCCACCGTTCTCACCGCAGGATGAGAGGTGCGTGTCTGATTTATTGGGGGGAGTTTAGCACCAGCTTCTAGATGACGGTAAAATTTACGTTACGGTATCCATGCGGTAATTAGTGCTAAGACTTTGCAATACCTTACTTATCCTAACGCTATATTGCACTCCCCTATATTGCATACATGTTCGGTGGTTATACGAAGCACAAACTACCAGTACCTCCCGTGTCTCCAGACTATACATACTGTATGTGCAATATATATAATTAAATGAGACATCCCCAAAAGCCTGAAGGCATATGTAGGTACCATAGGGGAATAGTAGTGATGATTCCAGTAACTGCAAAATAATGCGATTTCGAGTTATATATGAAACGCAAGCAAAAGCAGGAACCAACATGACTCCAACGTCCGGGAATGCACCCGGAATGCAAACAAACATGGTGCCGACCCCAGAAGCTGGCATACCGGAAGTCGCATCATCAACATGGTGGCAAACCGGAAGTCCAGCACAATACATGACAGGGCAGGCTGGAACCTCGAGGGACCTACTTTCATTTTCACTACTAGATTATAAAATGTAAAGAGGACACCTAATTGACTGCGGAAGGTGAACCAGCCGAAACACATCTCAGAGGCCTGGGACTCTGTCACTGGATCTATTTAACGCTTTACTGGTAATCAGGAAGTTTTTTATCTTTCTCTTTCTGTATTTTAATATGTTTTAATATATACAGACGATTTTTGCACATTTGGAGTCCCGGTAGCCGTGAATTGTGTAGCTTTTATCTACTTCACTGACGTAACACCTAGAGACAATCCACAGCAGGCTAGACACTGGCCATAACAGTGCTATCTGCGCACACATAGAGCCAATCTAAGGGCCATATTATATACTTTGTGCTAACTAGGGATGAGCTGTTCAGTTCAATCAGTTTGGAGTTCAACTCGAACATTGGCAGTTCAAAATTTCGCAAACTCGAACTTTTTGGCGTGTTCGGTTCGAGTTCGAAAAAAAATAAATTTGAAAAAAGTATAAAAAATGCTTAAAAAAATACTAAAAAATCTAGAAATAAAGAGACTCTTTACTGCAGAATATTATAAGCAACGGTTTATTAGATATTGAATTAAAAAACTACCTAATGTCGTCTACTATAGGTGCAAAGATTCTCACCTCTAAATGACCTGTGAATTCAAACGGCGTAAACAACAGGTGTTTAATTAGTGTTTGGAAATAACATGTGCTTCTAATTAGCAATTAGAATTTGATACATTGCTTGCAGACTGGTTGTGGCCTTCACATGTATGAACAAACACTCTTTGTTTTGAATTCTAAGAAGTGTTCATTTCTACTATATGATCCTCTCTGATATGCTGTTTAACCCCTTAAGGACCAGGGCTCTGTAAAGCCAATCATTAACCCTTTCGCTGCTGAGGCTTTTCACACCTCTGTGCTGAGGTCATTTTTACCGGTTTTGCTCATCATGTTTAAACGTGTTTTGAAGGCTTATTTTAGTATATGACCCAGACATATTATATATCGTTCTTTCCGTCAGACTCGGTAGATTCATAATATGTCATTATTATATGTATACGTTATGTCATGTCTGTATATTATAACAAAAAATGCAATAAAATATGTATTTTCAATAATTTACAACGTGTAAAGTGTTTTTTTTCACATTTTAACATGCGAGCAATTGCGGTTATATTTTGTATGGGGTGCGCTTGTTAAAAAAATTAGAGATGGGGTCTCGTTACATTTTTTTTTGGGGAAAATTACACGATTTTTAACAAACGCACAGCATACAATAATCGTTAGTGCAGCATCATTGTTCACATTATAATTGAAATGGGAACAATATTGCTGCATTAACGAACCAAAAAAAAGAAAAAAAAATGTTTATTTTGTTTTATAATTTTTTTTAAAATATTTTTATTTTTAATTAAAATTTTTATTTTTTTTAAAAAACTTTTTCACAGTAGTGTTTGGTATCGTTGGAACGGCCATGCTCTGGCCGATCCAACCATACCAAACTTTAACCCCTAGCTGCCACGGATCGGGAGATAGGGAGTTCATTGGAACTCCCTATCTCCACAGTGGTGGCAGTTAGGGGTTAACTCTAGGACTGGCGTCATCGTGCTACGCACGATGCCGCCAGTCCTGTGGGGGAGTTCCCGGAGGCTTGGCCGACATCCAAGATGTCGGCCAGCTCCGGGAAAGGATCACGAACCGGCGCTTTTCAGCGCCGATTCGCGATCCAGCTCCCCAGGGGTTAATGCCAGGCATCATTTGGAAGGGCAGGCTGTGCCCTTCCAAATGATGCCTGGGTTAACCCCCGCAGAGCCGCCGATCGGGAGGGAGAGAGGTCTGAAGGACCTCCCCCCCCTCCCTTTCAGGCGCCTCCTCCGTACATGCGGGGGGGGGGTGCCTGAATTAGGTAATTTCATCGGCGGCGGTTCCGGATGCTGGGCTGACATCGAGGATGTCAGCCCGCACGCGCGATCGCGAACGCTGACCCCAAAGGGAGGACGCGCTCAGCGCGTCCTCCGCACAGCGGGAGCCATGTGGAGGACGCGCTCAGCGCGTCCTCCGCATGGAAGTGGTTAATGATGTAGATGTTACATCATTTGTCATCAAGGGCTTAATAAAATCTTTATCACACTCCTTAGATTTAAACGTAATATTCCAGTATTTGTAGGTCATGTACCTCTCCCGAAGGGCCTATATGAGCATACAATTATTATTGTGTTAGAAATGTCTATCATAAAGCGTACAAGCTGAGTCCCTAGAGTCTCTGACTATCCATTGTCATATATACCTTGCTTTATACATATTAAGCCCTGTTCACACTGTGCGATTTGAAAGTCGCGTGATTTTCCGTGCGATTTTCATATTCGCGACATAGTGATTTAATGTCGCACGAGGTCACGCGACGACGCGGTTTTGTGTTTGATATTTGCAAAGCACCACCAATGCAAATCGCAAAATCGCAGATAGCAAATCTCAAAGGGTCATGTACCAGCGACATGCTACCGAGACGCGCGACATGTGACGTTGCGCGGCAAGATGTGAACCGCTTCATTGAAATGCATTGGAGAAGCTACACAGTGCGACATCGCGCGGATTTTGCTGCGATTCGTGGCAAAATCCGCACGATAAATCACAGTGTGAACGGGGCCTAATACATTCCCTCAGCTAACAGGATAGTAGCCAGTCCCTGTGCATTTTAACCCCTTAAGGGTGGCTAGGTGTCGTGTGTGGGACTCTGATGGCAATGTTTCTATACATCCTACAAATCCGCCACTTCACGGGCAGGTTATGGGGACCTACTAGGCACGATATTTGAAGGAATTTTTCATTTTTATTTTTAACCCTTATTTTATGGAAAACTCACTGTTCCTTTAAAAACGTCTTTTTTAAAAACTTTTTGTCATTGTTTCCTGTCCCCCAGGGCACTCCCAGGACCCCCATACACCTTCTATGGCAAATATCTTGCATATATGCCCTCTTGGAGGGCACTCTAAAAATCGAACTTTTGAGTCCCATTGACTTGCATTGAGTTTGATTTTGAACTCGAACTTTTGAAATTGTTCGAGTTCGAATGCGAACCGAACACGGGGGTGTTCGGCTCATCCCTAGTGCTAACTTAACCAGAGCTGTTGTAAACTTAAAACCTCCATAGGCTATAATGGCTCTGGTAAGTTTACAACAGCTCTGGTTAAGTTAGCACCAAGTATGTAATATGGCACTAAGTGGGGCTCCAGCATCGGTGAGTATTTCCTCTTGATCAACAATGAATATATGTACACCATGCACCATGGGAGTTGTTTCTCTGTTTTTATATCTTTGAGGATACACATCGTAACAAAGAAGGGTAGCATCACCCTCTATTAGACCCCAGGCTTTAATACCAGAGCCAGGTCCTGTTGTGGCTCTGGAGTATGTGAGTTGTCTGCATTAAACGAGAAACATAAAGAACCTTAGAAAATATAGTATATTCTAAACAGGATTGCACGATCATATTTTTTCGTTGTTTCATTTTTGAGGAATTATTGCCACTTGTACCGGAATCTGGATACGAACAAGAATATAAGTACTCCATTTTATTTCTGAATGTGTGTTGCACAAGAGCACAGTCACTTTACTTGTGATATTTGATGCATGATATTATATAGGTTTACACATATATCTTTGCGCTACAGAGTATATCTTTTGCTTTAATTTTATGCATGTTTTTGTAAAGGTTTTTTATGTTCTGGCTCTATTTGGCTGCATCTGAAATTGATAGATACTTCAAATTCCTCACTGAAATTTACTGAAGCGCCGGCTGTATATAATACTCATGTACATTGAATGAGTATTGAGACTGATTTTGATGGAATGATCGATGGCGCCAGATGCGTATCTCCGATTGTGTAATGATGTAAAGAATATCTACTTACCACACACTGAATCCTTGGTACCACTACAGCATAATTTAAATACTACAGGCTGCCTGATTGTTGCATGTCATATGCACAGTTCTATGAACGCAGTCTAGTCACCTTATAATAGAGCATAAGTGTACCAACAAATGCTTAAGGTGAAACACGCATCCAATGGTACCAAGTGATAAATATATTTAAAAATAATACTTAATTTTTGTCCAGGGACATCTGAATGATAAGATCTGGATTAAGAAACATAACAGAAAACTAATATCACATTATAATTTGCACACATCAAATTAAGGACATATTTGTATCCCTTAGAATACCACTCTCTGAGTTTAGATTCTGTATACACTTGAAAACAAAACAACGCACCTGGACATCCAGATTCCAACTGAGATCTAGGTCCCTGATCGTGAATTTTATTAGTTAAAACTGACTATACAGTATAAAAAACATATACTGTGGATTGAAAGAGGATAGGACCGAATATCATGTGCATAGGAGAGCAGCAGCAGAGAAAACTCTGCTAATGATTAAATGATGATAGCAACTGTATCTAAACTCATTACTCATTACTTGAAAACGAGAGAAATCTCAATGTATCCTTCCTGGTAAAATACTTTATAAATAAATAAATAAATAAATCTGTAAACTCATCTAAACTGTATCTAAAATCATTAGCAGAGTTTTCTCTGCTGTTGCTCTCATGTGCACATGATATTCTGTCCTATCCTCTTTCAATCCACATTATATGTTTTTTATATTGTATTGTCAGTTTTGACTAATAAAATTCACGGTCAGGGACCTAGATCCTAGTTGGCATCTGGCTGTCCATTTGCGTTGTTGTGTTGTTATTAGGTGGGTTAGGCCCTTTGGGATCTGATTTCTAGCACCACCCTGTGGTCCTGTGGTGGGACCTCAACAGTCTTTGTCTCTGTATACACTTGCTCTGTATAATCCATTTGAGGGCAAAGGAGTCCCCTCTCCTTAGGTGTTGCACGGAGTATGTACTTCTGTATGGAAAATAATGGGGAACAAACACCTCATAGGGAAATGTAGTAAAAATAAAGAATACTAAATCTTTGATTTGACGGGTCCTTACTCACACTTTGGTAAGTCTTGCATTAGCTTTCATATTTTAGCATATGGCACTTCTGGCAGTGCCCAAATCTAGACTAGAATATACTATGTAACTCCCTGAAGCTCGCTTGCCCCTTGGAATTTTCGATGAAGGGTTGTGTTATCAAAAGGATTTTGACTAAACAAGATTCTCATATGCATGGGCTGTGCATATTGTTCTAATTTGTCCTTCTGTGTACCACCTTGGTTTTGCTTCTCGAACATCCGTATTTCTCCTGTTAGACACTGGCTCTTGTTTTGTGACAGTGTATGTCTCTAGTATTCCTACCTTTGTTCGTTTTTCCCAATTTTGTGTATCTCTGGTCTCCCGAATAATGGCTTGTTTAATGACTACTCTTTCCTTATCCTAGTTTCTGGCCATTCTAAGGACCGGACCGGTTCATCAGTTCAGGGATTTCTATTTCTTATATTGTGAGCATCTGAATGTTGGGTCACCTCAGTATCCTGACACACTGGTACCTCTATCTGACATTGTGTCAGACCTTATGCTCCAGCAGTCACAAGGGGGCATTACTGGATGGGAGTCCTTTTGAGCTACATTCCTAGGGGTTAAATTCTACAGTAGGGCAAACATGGGTTCTTAGGTCATTTACCTTTGCTAGCAATTGTTACATATCTCTATTACTATCAATCTCACCAGCACTAATCCTTTTGTTCTAACACACTATCTTACTATTAACCATATAGTTTTTAAGAGGCTGCTGCTGTTTGCCAGCTTAAGAAAATTTACTTTATAGTCTTTAATTTTTCCTCCGATAGTCATCTTAAAGTTTCTGACATTCTTGTGATACAATTTTCAAATCTAATTTTATATTACTAGACTCTTACGGCATTGTACACACAGTTATTAGGTCCAATTACCAATAAAACCCTAAGAAACACCATAGGTAGACATTTATAAGTATTAACTTTAATTTGGGTGAATTATTTCTTTTTATTTAAACTTTACTCTTGTGTGCAATGTTTTTCTTGGCAGCCAGAAACAACCAGATTGAATTCATTTTTTTTCAAAGAAAGAAATAAAGTCTGGGTTGACAACTAATATGTCAACATCCGCCAGATGCATATCACAGCAATAAACCTTAGAAAAAAAACCAATAGAAGCAGCAACTACAATTAACGTTAGCAGAGTGAATGATAAAGACTTCTTAAGCTCCAAAACGCACTTGGAAGAGATACAAATAGCTCATTGCATTCATATCCTAAAGCCGAAATAGCTGCTCATCAAATGTATACCGGCAAGCACTTCTCTGTTCTAGGGCTCCTGCTGTTTTATGTATAGGACATAACATGTGATATATGCAGTTGTAATGATATGGCAGCAAACTTTTTGAAAAAGGTAAATCTCAATAATGTATTCTCATTTTCAACTGCTTTTGTGTTCAGACTCTGGCATTTTTAAATTGTGAACGTGATGCTAGATGAGCTAATGCCTCTTCTGTCCAGCAAAGCCTCCAAGAAAACTGATCAGCTTTACCCAAGCCTAGAGGCTTACTGTAATTTCCTACAGTAGCATGTTTTATGTTGGTTTGAGACCAACAATCTTTGGGATGTATTTCCAAATCTGGCCTCCCCATCTGGCAGAACACCTCTGGAACAGCTGCACACGAGGCGCTTAAAAGCTTGTTTACTTAATGTCTCAGATTTTTTGTTCTTAGCTGTATGTTTCTTCTATGTGTTTGTTACTGTTTTTAGCTCAGGATTGTGACTGCCTTCCAGGTATAATTATGCAAGGATAAGCATTGTAAAATGGGCAAGCATTTCATGCCCTTTGGCCTTTTTTATGGTGGCTGGGTGACCTTTGGTGACCTTGTTTATATTGTTAATAACTCAAAACAAAAATGATAATGACTATTTAAACGGCACAAACCTGCACAAATGGAGCACTAACAAATTAGTCTGGTGTCATGTCTTTTTTAGGGTAGGCTGGTATTGTAGGGAGGACCGGGTTACCTTTGGTGACATTTATTAACCTCTTCTCTCCCGATATTGAGATAACTCAGGTCTTCAAAGACACTATTAGGAGCCCAATATCGACTTGTCTCAATCTGCAACTGTGAAGGACAAAACTAAATTAAATTCATTGTTGCAAATGAATTTCATTTGCTTTTGGGCTGCAGGAACCCCCCCCCCCAATGTTTTAGCCCTGTGGGCTAATTGAATATCCTTTTCGGACATTCAGCAGTCGATGCAGGGAGCCACAAGCTGCAGTTCTAACTGCAGTAATGCATTTTGGCCAGCAGATGGCGACATCTGCCTGTCAACTAGGTTATTACAGTAAGAAATACATTGGGAATATTCACATATTTCTTACTGTGTCGTTAATTAAAATGTTTTTTTGAAGAAAAAAAAACACTGGTTCCTGACATTTTTTTTGGAAAATCACTTGGTGGTGAAGGGTTTAAAGAGTTAATAACAAAAATAGAATAGCAGTTTTAAGTGGCACAAACGTGTTTCAAACTGATCAGTACAGTTTCGGTTCTTAAGACTTTTGTTGGAGATCCAGGTGATGTTATCATCTGGAAGAAACAATTGCTATTATTTTAAAAATAAAAGCAAAACAAATTGAATTGATATGGCATGGACAGCAGAAACAAAGCTTTATACTGTAGGTTATTTATTTGTACTGATTGCAGGGGGCCAACTGCATACTCTGGTATTGAGCTTTTTAGGACACCAAAGCTCAATGCATGATATACAGTATTTCCCAATATTGGTCCTTAGAAGCCCACTAACAGCCAAGATTTTAAGGATTTCCTTTGGGGAAATGCAAAATGAATCCTGCAGTCACTGAGCAGCAAATCATATCACCTGTGCTGCAGTTCAGATATCTTGCAAACCTGGCCTGTTAATGTTCCCGGAGGACAGAGTTGGGAAACACTGCATTAGTATATTCATAGATTACACCACATTTGTTAGAAATATATTCATCACATTAAGTGAGGGCATTTGATTAGACATGAGACATGCTGCTATAAAAAGTGGCAATAAAATAAAAAATACTATAAAAAAAATGCATTGTTTGTTGACTAAGAAATAATCATTTATACAGAGTATCTGCATGGTGTTCATGAGCTTTTGCATCTGGTTCAGTGGATACAAAATTTTATTTCACCAATTGGGTAACTGGAAAAAAAAGAACATTTCACTGTTTTTATTTCACCAGCTGGCTGTTTCCAAAGATTGAGGAAAATTGTACTAATAGTTTTTGCAGTGCTTTTATATACAAACATATGTTTCTCGTGCTTACACGAACAATGGGACATATTTTCCAGGTTAAAGTAACAGTTCTTACTAGGCAAGCTTGAAAAGGGATCTATTGAGGAGCAACTGGCCCTTATAGCTTGCAGGTGATAACCATAACAATTGGAAAAACACTACAGTAGCTAAACTGTTATTTTAGCAGAGACTATACAAGGCTATACTACAGGCTCTATTGCTCCTTTTAGTTCACCTACGGAGGAGACATTTGATTTCAATATGAAAAGGTGATTTTCTTCAACACTGAGAGCGCTATTCCAAGTCATTAAGTAAACAAGTGGGGTGTTATACTGAATGACTCGGGTTGCTATTTGGACTGGCTTCAGTGGCTCTTACTGTATGTTAACGATTCCTGTACTTTGAATAGAAAAGGTTAACAATAGGTTTGCAGCAGAATGGTAAGCTTTTCCCTTTTAACTTGTTATTCTGGACTCAAGGCTGAGTTTGATAATGAATTCTAGTTTAACCACTTGGCTGCTAAGGACGCGCTCAGCGCGTCCTGCCAAGTGTTCCTCCTGTGCTACGGACGCGCTGAGCGCGTCCTAGCACAGGAGGCAGCAATCAGCCGGGATTCCAGCTGATTGCTGGCCCCCCGGTGCGGGCTGACATCTAGCATGTCAGCCTGGCACTCCGGGACCCCGGGCGGGAAGATAGATGTCATCGCAGCGGCGTGATGACATCTATTTCAGGCGCCCCCCCGCGAGTGCGGAGGAGGTGCCTGAAAGGGAGGGGGGAGGACCTTCGGACCTCTCTGACTCCCGATCGCGGGGGACCAGAGGCTAAAGACAGGCACAGTTTGGAAGGGCGCAGCCTGCCCTTCCAAACCGTGCCTGCCTTTAACCCCTTGGATGCCGGATCACGATTCGGCGCTGAAAAGCGCTGAATCGTGATTCTCTCCCGGAGCTGGCCGACATCTTGGATGTCGGCCAAGCTTCCGGGAACTCCCCCTGACGACTGGCATCATCGTGCATAGCGCGATGATGTCAGTCTTGGAGTTAACCCCTAGTTGCCAGCAATGGTGGAGATAGGGGTTCCAATGAACCCCCTATCTCCCGATCCGTGGCAGCTAGGGGTTAATGTTTGGTATTGCTGGATCGGCCAGAGCATGGCCTTTCCAACGATACCAAACATGACCATGTAAATGTAAAAAATTTAAAAAAATAAAAAAATATATATATTTTTTTGTTTTGTTTGGTTCGTTAATCCAGCAATATTGTTCCCATTTCAATTATAATGTGAACAATGATGCTGCACTAACGATTTTTGTATGCGGTGCCTTTGTTAAAAATCGCGTAATTTTCCCCCAAAAATATGTAATGAGACCTCGTTTCTAATTTTTTTAACAAGCACACCCCATATAAAATATAACCGCAAACGCTTGCATGTTAAAATGTGAAAAAAAATACTTTACACATTGTAAATTATTGAAAATTCAAATGTTATTGCATTTTTTGTTATAATATACAGACAGGACATGACATATACATATAATAATGATATATTATGAATCCGCCGAGTCTGCCGGAAAGAACGATATATAATATGTCTGGGTCATATAATAAAATAAGGCTTCAAAACGCGGTTAAACACGATGAGCGAAA
This sequence comes from Leptobrachium leishanense, assembly GCA_009667805.1. Lineage (NCBI taxonomy): Eukaryota > Metazoa > Chordata > Amphibia > Anura > Megophryidae > Leptobrachium > Leptobrachium leishanense. Next base: position 125,124,370 of record CM019067.1, on the reverse strand, counting down.
CCGGTAAAAATGACCTCAGCACAGAGGTGTGAAATGGCTCAGCAGCGAAAGGGTTAAAGACCCTGGTGTTGAATGATTTTGTAAAAGCAGAGGGAAGAACAATTCGCCACATCTTCTGGCCATATGCAGTGGAACACAGGGAACAAACAGTTTCCAGAGTCTTTCCATGTCCTCGGAGCGTTCCTGTTTACACAAGCTCATGCAAAGCTTGCAAAAGGATTGAGTTTGTCTCAATAGAGTCCTATGGACTCCAGAAGACAACAAAATTGTGACAAGGCACCACTGCTGGTTTGTTTGCTGTTCCCTTCTGTTGCAACTCGAACAGCTAATACAGCGGCTCAGTTGTAATAGAGCTGGTAACAGGGAGTCACTAAGGGTTGTTTAATATGTGGTTTCTTGACAGCATTTGAATTACCATTTTACTTCCAGTTTCTACCATATTCTGTAGTGATATTTTTTCTACATTTTTGCACCTTACCTTCTCTACCACTACCCTGTTTATTTCCCCAACCCTCACACCTGTTCACAGCACAACCTTGTAAGTTCAACATGCCCCAATCAGGGGTGCGGGAACTCTCAAAGATTTCTGCTAATCAATAAAATCATTGACATTTTGGACTTAACCGACCACTATCCACACAAATTTTATATGAATCTTTACACATAAATATAGGCTGGGTTTTACGAAAACTTTATGATAAGTGTAATAAATTTCATACATTTCTGGTGAATTAATAAGAAAACCTATGTTTGAAACTAGGGATACTAGTATCGGTATCGGTGCCAATACTGCCGTTTGCACGTGTATTTGGTACTCGTGCAAACGGCCCGATACACCCCCGATACCGGAAGACAGCGCTGGGCCGGCTTGCCGGTATCCACGGGGCTGGGGAAGCTGGCCGTGTGCATTAAAAGCACGCGGCCAGCATTCCCTTCTGGCGGCAGCGATACTCACCCATCCTGAAGTCCGGTCGCGCTGCTGTGATGCGTTCACGCAGCCTCCGGACACTTCTGTGATGCTGCCTCTCGGCTGGAGGCAGCGTCACAGGAGCGCCGGCAGCCACGTGATCGCGCTACAGCATCGCGACCAGACCTTAGGATGGGTGAGTATCGCTGCCGCCGGAAGGGAATGCTGGCCGTGTGCTTTCATGCACGCGGCCAGCTTCCCCAGTGTATAGGTGAGCACTGGGGATCATTTCCTTACAAGCTGGGGCAATATCCACAAGAGCTGGGGCAACATCCACAAGAACTGGGGCAATATCCACGTGAGTTGGGGCAATATCCACGTGAGCTGGGGCAATATCCACGTGAGCTGGGGCAATATCCATGTGAGGCTGGGGGCAATATCCATGTGAGGCTGGGGGCAATATCCATGTGAGGCTGGGGGCATATCCATGAGAGCTGGGGGCATATCCATGAGAGCTGGGGGCATATTCATGTGAGCTGGGGGCATTTTTATATGAGGTCAGTTCTTATTGGAAAGTGGTCACATGGCATAAAATAAAAGTATCGGTACTCGGAATCGGTGAGTACTTTTAAAAAGTATCGGTACTCGTACTCGGTCTTAAAAAAGTGGTATCGGTGCATCCCTATTTGGATCCTAATAAAAGCTTTTCTGATCCCTCTGAGAAAATAGTCGAGGAACTGCATTCCCATGCATTCCTTTTCAACGTGACCTGTGGCCACAACCATAGTCTTCCTTTTGGCTATCATTTGACATTTTCTTTCATAAATAATTTTAAAACAAAGAGAATCCATATAATTTTGGCATCCTATTGGAGTGTTATCCTTTTTAAAATGAGCACTTTTATCTCTTGGTTGTCAACGTTACAAATTCATTTAACTCTGTATGGTGACCCAGAATATTCGCTTTAGATAACTTCAGCTATGAGAGGATGATGCACTCTTTGTTTTATTGGACTTATAAATTGAGATAAAAGGTTATTTTATGACAATTTAGGTATTTATCAGACTAGGACAAAGATTGTATCTACTTCCACTAATTTCTCTTTTATTGTCCATTCATAATTATAGTTGGTACAAGTTGTAAAATGTATTTCTTTTTAATTAAACTGAAACATACATTTTTCATAATTGATTTTGAGCCCAAATACTGTAAGAAATGAGTCTGAAATGCTTCTTAAAAACATTTTCTAGAAGCTCCTGAGAAAGAGATACGAAACTCATCGAGCTGGTGGTCTGTTTTCAGTCTTGCTGGGAGTCGATCCTTCTACAAGAGCCGCTGGTCCGGTGATGCCCTAATCCAAAGGTGGAATTCATCAGAAGATAAAGGCTGCTTTACCAGACTTTGGCGTGTGGTGACTACCCATGTGTTTTCATGCTGTTTCTGCACACATATTTGTTTATGGTGTGCCACTTATTTTGTGAGTGGTTCCACATACATTTTATCTGTTTATTAAAATTGTATGGTTTTACACTATGTGGCGCTTTTTATGTTTTTTCACTCCAATAGTTCATGCCAGGACAATCGAGTTCCCATGATATATGTGGATGCCAATCTATTTACCATATCATTGTAAGCTCAATTTCTAGTTTCATAATAAAAGTAAATTACTATAAATTGGTCAAAAATATAGTAGCCTCCAGCAAACTCCAAAAAATCCCTTGTTTTAAAATGATTAAATACATGCATCATTGAAAACTATTAATAAAATGCCACAATAATAACATTTGTGTTTTTTGGGGAGTTCCGCTAATGTGTGTCATTTTTTATTCTTTGTCAAGTTGTAGCCTATGACAACAAGCTTTAGCAGTTTGATAAAATTAGAAATGAAGAAATAAAAATATTACAGGAATTATTCACATATGAACAAATTGTGAAGAACTGAAAAGTGAATTGCATATCTAAGCAAAAGTCTCTGACATGAAACTGAATAAATTGAATACTTTTTTCAACTTACGGTAGTTATCTTTCATGCTTACCTTTCTGCTTATTTATAATTTCCTCATCAACAGGCAATAATTCACACAAAGTCTCTTTTGTGGTAATACACAACAAGACATCTAATTGGCTAACAGTATTGAATCGAGAATTCAATATTATTGTAAGGTTTGCAAACATTGTATATCTCTGACCGTATCATTTCATGCAGAATATATCTAATGTCAAATTAGTCCAAAATAAATAAAGGTAGCTCTAATAATTCTGCTCACCAGTAGGCTGGAATGGATCCACTCTTAAGATCCCATTTCATAAATAAAAACCACAATACTCCAGCACTCCTTTCAAAATCGCATGTGGGATTATTCCATCAGCAGGATAAGAAACAACATTTCGACCCTCCTGGTTCTTTGTCAAGTCTGAAATCACAATTTACTTTAATTGATCACACTATATATATATGTTTAAAGATATCATTAATTGGTTAATTACACATGCCATGCCATTTAACCCAATACCACCACATCATATAAAAATATATAAAAACAATATGAAATCCATAATCCGCTGTGCATGGTACATATCATCATAGGCTAACATGATAAACAATGAACAAGTGCATATGCAGATTCCCACATATACTGTATAAGAGAAAGATTTATTGAGAGAAGCTATAATAAAAGGTAGAAGTTGGATAATCAATGCACAGTGGATTATGGAAATCATATTGTTTTTATTTATCTTTATATGATGAGGTGGTTTAGGGTTAAATGGCATGGAATGCAGCTTCTATCATGGGTAAGTAGGTGAGTAGAGGGATGAGATGCATCAGTGATGTGGTATGCGAATCTGAAGAGATGGGTTTTGAGGGATTTCTTCAAGGCCTAAAGATCAGGGGAGAGTTTGATAGGGCGAGGCAAGTCACTCCACAGGACCGGAGCTGCCTTTGAGAACTCTTAGAGGAAAGAGTTGGCAGTGTGGGAGACAGATGACAAGTGGAGATCGCCCGCTGACCGTAGTTGTCTAGATGGGATGTGCTTGCAGAGTAACAAAGACATGTAGGGAGGGACAAGACAGATTTTCAAGTATTGGCTTCTAAAAATTTTAAATATTTACAACATCACAATCCTCCTGAACAGAAACCAGGTGAGCTTATTAATTGGACCTCTCTCAGACATGGATTTCCTGGAATCATCCCATTTAGAGTATGAAAACTCTTTCTGATATTAAAATCTGATATGCATAAACTGTGAGATAAATAGGCTTAAAATGGCACCCGATACCAATGATTTTATATGCCTAAAAGTGATAATATGCAACATAGTTATGCAAACAGTAAAAACGCTGCCTAATTGAGTCCCGCACACATATACACCCAACCCATGCCATTAGACACCAGTGAAAAGCAGCTAAATATGAAGTACACATCTGACATTTGTTTTACACAAAAACAAATTATTTAATATCAGTATACTGTGGTTCTGTTGGCCATGATGGGTTTGCTTATGTCCCTTGGCAAGGCGATATTGAGGTTTCTTGTGTTTGGATGTGTATTCATGTTGTATTTGTCTTAATAGTTGTTTATGAGACATTGACGTCTGACATGTATCGCTACCAGCTGAGCTTGTTGCATTCGATTTAATCCTTCCACACTGTATTACAGTGGTGAGCATGTGCACAGATGGTAGTATTACCTCTGAGGTCATGAATTTGGTGTTTGGTGGTGAGTTTTTGTTATTGGAGGGTATATCTGATGTTTCTGATTTACTAGTTTTGTTTATGTTTGCAAATGTGTTACCTAGGAGATTGTAATTACAAAAGTTGATCATTTCCATTTAGGTTATATTTTTGGGGCCTATTCGTCTACCTGGTGTAATATTTGCTCCCTTTTAATATGGGTGTTATCGACCCAATCAGGATTTCCCTGAAGTGAGAAATAAGTTATTGGAAGTTGAAAGAACTGCTGAAAATTACTTTCAGATGGAGTGTATTCAGAGTCCAAAAATTGGTTTTGCGCCACTTCTCACAGAAGCTAAAGCTACAACAAACAGCCATAGGAAATGAATTACATTACTGAATATTATTGTTTCTAGATTCATTTTATACCACGCAGCAGTTGCTTTATTGGTCAGTGAGTCGTAACATACTGTGTAGCTAATTATAAAAGCTATCACATGTTAGGTAATGAGCCCTAACGGAAAGGTAAACCATTCCTTGAGCAAAAAATTAAATGTGAGAAAATAATAAAGAAAAAAATTTAAAAGTATAGATAGAACATGAACCAGTAAATTATATAAGAAAATTCTGTATGAAAGAACTGGATATTCTAAAACATCATGCAAAATTAAAACGGTTGTCGTTAACCTACAAATTACTTTACAGGATGACATTCAGGCTCCCTCCAATTGAGGAAGTGCTCTACTCATTTGTCAACCCACATTATTCTGGGATGAAGGTAGCAGCCGGATATTTCAATTTAGCAGTCTATTGAAAATGTGACAGTCTGTTAGCATCAAGAGGGATGTAATGTAATTTTAAAACAACTTTGACAGTTTTTTTAACCTCTTGGCAATGAGTAGGACAGGTTGGTAGGTCTTCATCTCTGGTGTGGACAACATGTTCACTGATCTTCTCTGTCTCCCACAATCCATATAGTTCTGACTTCCCCTTACTGTGAGGAGGAGACCCCTGTGGGGATGTTCAGTGATGTCATCTCTTCTGTGCGTGATGATATTAATTCAGTTAATCCGGTACTGATGACACGGAGTCTGTAAAGGACCTCTCTATCTTCTGATGGGTGAGAGCCAATGTTAGTTTTGACAGCAAATTTCATTTTAGTTTTAGTCTTTTGACGAACATGCCGTTTAGTTTTAGTCAAATTTTAATCATCTGACACTTTCTAGTTTTAATCTAGTTTTAGTCGACTAAATAGCATAGCATAACTTTTAGTCGACTAAAACCGCAGTCAATTTAGTCGCCGAATAGCTAGTGGGTTTTGATAAATTGTAAAATATTCAATAAGAATTGCTCTAAAATATTCAAACTGAATGAAGAGCAAAGACTTAAGCAAAAATAAAAGGTTAATATCTATGCTAAATGGTTTAAATGTAATACAGAAAAGACAAAGATATGTCGTGTAATATACAGTGAGGGAAAAATTATTTGATCCTCTGCCTATTTTGTACGTTTGCCCACTGTCAAAGAAATGCTCAGTCATAACAGTGAGAGACAGAATAACAACAAAAAATCCAGAAAAACGAATTTCAAAAAAGTTATGAATTGATTTTCATTTTAACGAGTGAAGTAAGCATTTTACTCCTTAGCAAAACATACCTTAGTACTTGGTGGCAAAACCCTTGTTGGCAATCAGAGGTCAGACGTTTCTTGTAGATGGCCACCAGGTTTGCACACATCTCAGGAGGGATTTTGTCCCGCCACTCCTCTTTGCAGATCCTCACCAAGTCATTAAGGTTACGAGGCTGACGTTTGGCAACTCGAACCTTCAGCTCCCTCTACAGATTTTCTATTGGATTAAGGTCAAAATAGCTGGGTGCACCAGGAGTACAAATATTCTAAACTCCTTACTGGGATTATCTCTAACACAAGTAGTTGAGGAGCCGACCCGTAAAGAGGCCATATTGGATTTAATACTCACAAATGGAGGTTTGGTATCGGACGTTGTTGTAGGTGAAAATTTGGCATCTAGTGATCACCAATCAGTATGGTTTAATATAAGAACAGGGATGGAGCCGCACCACACAAAAACAAAAGTTTTAGACTTTAAAAAAACAGATTTTTCTAAAATGAGATTCTGTGTGAAGGAGTCATTATCAGACTGGAGGAGTTTAAAGGGAGTCCAGGAGAAATGGGATTATTTAAAGGAAGTATTATTGAAGGCCACAGGAAATTGCATTCGGCTTGTTAGCAAAAACAAAAAAGGGAAGAAACCACTGTGGTACTCTGCAGAAGTGGCCAAAATAGTGAAGAACAAGAAGATAGCATTCAATAATTATAAAAAAACTCAGCGTGAAGAGGATAGGCAAACCTATAAGATTAGGCAGAAAGAGGCAAAGCAATTTATAAGAGCTTCCAAAGCACACGCAGAAGAGAAAATAGCTCAGTCAGTAAAAAAGGGGGACAAAACATTTTTTAGATACATAAACGAGAAAAGAAAAGTAAAACAAGGATTAGTTAGATTAAAAACAAAGGAAGGAAGGTATGTAGAAGAGGATAAAAGTCTCGCTGACTGCCTCAATGAATATTTTTGTTCAGTCTTTGCAGAAGAAAAGGAAGGAAAGGGACCTCAGTTAGGAGAGAACACTAAAGAGACATTTACATATGAGTTTACAGAGGAGGAGGTTCTAAAGCAGCTGTCTAAAGTAAAGACAAATAAGTCAATGGGGCCTGATGGGATCCATCCTAAATTATTAAAAGAGCTCAGTGATGTAATAGCAAAACGTTAACAGATTTATTTAACCAATCCTTGTTAACAGGAGTCGTCCCAGAAGACTGGAAATTAGCAAATGTTGTGCCCATTTACAAGAAGGGTAGTAGGGAGGAATCGGGGAACTATAGGCCAGTTAGTCTTACGTCAGTAGTGGGGAAATTAATGGAAACCATGTTAAAGGAAAGGATTGTTGAACATCTAAAAACACATAGATTACAGGATCAGAAACAACATGGGTTTACCTCAGGGAGATCATGCCAAACTAATCTTATTGATTTTTTTGATTGGGTAACAAAAATAATAGACACAGGTGGTGCAGTAGACATTGCTTATTTAGATTTCAGTAAGGCTTTTGATACTGTTCCGCATAGAAGGCTTATCAATAAATTGCAATCTTTGAGCTTGGATTCCAATATTGTTGACTGGATTAGGCAGTGGCTGAGTGACAGGCAACAGAGGATTGTGGTAAATGGAGTTTATTCGGCGCAAGGTCTTGTTACCAGTGGGGTACCTCAGGGGTCAGTACTTGGACCCATTCTCTTTAATATTTTTATTAGTGATATTGCAGAAGGTGTTAATGGAAAAGTATGTCTTTTTGCTGATGACACAAAAATTTGCAACAGGGTTGACGTTCCTGGAGGGATCAGCCAAATGACAAATGATTTAGGTAAACTAAAAAAATGGTCGGAGTTGTGGCAATTGAGTTTTAATGTGGATAAGTGCAAGATAATGCACCTGGGACGTAAAAACCCAAGGGCTGAATATAGAATATTTGATACAGTCCTAACCTCAACATCTGAGGAAAGGGATTTAGGGGTCATTATTTCAGAGGATCTAAGGGTAAGTAGTCAATGTAATAGAGCAGCAGGAAATGCTAGCAGAATGCTTGGTTGTGTAGGGAGAGGTATTAGCAGTAGGAAAAGGGAAGTGCTCATGCCACTGTACAGAGCACTGGTGAGACCTCACTTGGAGTACTGTGTGCAGTACTGGAGACCGTATCTCCAGAAGGATATAGACATCTTAGAGAGAGTTCAGAGAAGGGCTACTAAAATGGTGTACGGCTTGAAGGAGAAAAGTTACCAAGAAAGGCTTAATGATCTTAACATTTACAGCTTGGAAAAAAGACGAGACAGAGGAGATATGATAGAAACATTTAAATACGTAAAGGGAATCCACAAGGTAGAGGAAGGGAGTATATTTAAAAGGAAACAAAATAGCAAAACAAGAGGACATAGTCTTAGATTAGAGGGGCAAAGGTTTAAAAGTAACATCAGGAAGCATTATTTTACTGAGCGGGTGGTGGATACATGGAACAGTCTTCCAGTAGAAGTGGTAGAGGCCAAAACAGTAATTGAATTTAAGCAAGCATGGGATAGGCATAAGGCTATCCTAAACAAAAGATAAATCCAGGTCAAGTATCCATGTAATTGGGCAGACTAGATGGGCCGAAAGGTTCTTATCTGCCGAAATTTTTCTATGTTTCTATGTTTCTAAGGTCTTGAAACTGGCTAGTCCACTCCAGGACCTTAATGTGCTTCTTCTTGAGTCACTCCTTTCTTGCCTTGGCCGTGGTTTTTGGGTCATTGTCATGCTGGAATACCCATCCACGAACCAAATCAATGCCCCGGCTAAGGGAAATAGGTTCTCACCCAATATTTGAAGGTACATGGCCCTGTCCATTGTCCCTTTGATGTGGTAAAGTTGCCCTGTCCCCTTAGCAGCAAAACACCACCAAAGCATAATGTTTCCACCTCCATTTTTGATGGTGGGGGTGGTATTCTTGGGGGTCATAGACACTGTCACTGACCTGGAGACTACCAGAGATTTAAAACTTTTTCTCCCCTTGTGGGACGTTTTCCCCCCTGTGTGTTTCCCGTGGATTGTGACATTGCCCTGTTGTTTCCCTCAGGCACCAGACTTGTTTGCCCCATTGGGACTCCCCAGGATAGTGTCCTATGGAACACTATCAGCTACTACACCCTCGAAGCTTGAGAGGAAGCTCCACAGGAAACCCTAATTTGGGACTCCGAATTGACGCACAGTGGAGATTGGCCCCCTTTGGTGCTATTGGGGAGATTTTTGGACTACTTGTGCTTGAGACTCTGGGCTCCTTGGGCATACTTGAACCATCTTGCTGTGCCTCTGCGTCCCTGAATTCCCCAATTTAATGTAACCCATTCTTTCTGTATGTGTTAATACTGGGTTTTTCCCAGTGCCGAAATGTCTAGCACCTTCCTTTGTTCTTGTTAATCCCATTATGTTTATCTGATTGTTTGTGTGTATAAGAGAAGCTGCATCTCTGTACCAAAATAGAACCTGTTTGAATGATCCTCAAAACCTGTGTCGCCTGATGATTGAGAATAGCCCTGCTATAAACATGATATTTTCTCTGCTATTTCGCTAGTGAAGAGGTATGGCGGATAATATTCAATCAGAATATTACAAATCCATCACAGGCAGCATTCCTCCTCCTCTAAACACGGCAAGCTGATTTGATGCCAAAGATCTCAATTTTGGTTTCATCTGACCACAACTCTTTCACCCAGTTCTCCTCTGAATCATTCAGATGTTCATTGGCAGACTTCAGATGGGCCTGTACATGTGTTTTCTTGAGCAAAAGACCTTGCAGGCTCTGCAGGATTTCAGTCCTTTCAGTCAATTCTGTCTCTCACTGCACTGTTAGAATAAACCTACCATTAACATTATAGACTGATCATTTCTTTGTCAGTGGGCAAACGTACAAAACCTTCAGGGGACCAAATATTTTGTTCCCTCACTGTAGATTTGTCTTTATTGTTGTCAAACATTGGTTTACATTTCTCTTCATTTTCTGAGCAAGAGTGGTAAGGTCTTGGTAGCTAGTGTTCTGTTCAAAGTCAGCAAGATGGCTGAGCAGATAAAACACATGGTGTCACTTTGGCGGGTTTTAGTATGTCCTGCAAAAGGAAGCAGTAGGTTGTGCAATGCCTTAAGCTTTTGCCATTCACTAAGGAGCAAGCTGTCCCATCCCATGTTGTTCGTGATTTGGCAGATTGAGTCTTTCACTTTGAGTTGTGCAAGCATGTTGCATGTGCTTGACCAGCGTGTGGGACAGTTGTATAACGACAATATGGCTACAGTGATACAATAATGTCTGTGTTGCAACAGATGACTTGCAAAATAGTTTTACCTCCAACCTTGCTTTATCTATGAGTCCCTTGACAGTTACATCCTTCTGCACCATGTGCACCACAAGTTTTAAAATATGCATGACACACTATGTCTGTTCCATGTCTACATGATGGTAACTAATAAGAACAAGATGAACACAGGCGCATAAGCATAATATCCAAAGAAAAGGTTTCTTCTATTTAAACCCTCAAAATCGAAATGAAAGAAACATGTTATGTATATGGGATCACAAATACGGTGGAATAGATAGTGACTAGACCAGCCAGGTAACCCACTCCAACATCAGCGGCATTATGCATGAGATAATTGACTATCACGTAAAAGAATAATAACACAAATAAGAATGGCTCAAGCTCACCGCATTTCATCAATCATTTCAGACACAGAGTCACTTTCCATCATGGGGGAGTCTTCATCATCAGATCTGGTTTCTTGACTTTCTTCCTCTTGTGCTGCTGTGGTGTGTTTAAATTGTGCCACCATATTACTCCCATTGTCTGTTACTACTGTAAGGATCTTCTTCTTTGGTATGTCCCAGTCTTGCATACACTTGTCCAAACATGCCTTCATTGACTGTGCAGTGTGTGTGTGGGCTACTTGTTCAAGGGCCAACAATATATGTACAACACAAAAGTAGAATGAACTTATACGAAGGAATGACGCTGTCAGTCCTTTTTTTGTTCACAAATCAATCCCAATAGATACTCTTCGTGCAGCTGTCAGTCTCAATTCGAATTTTTGTCTTTCATCTTCATAATGCTTGTCAATCAGGTTGCTTATTTTACTTTTCTTTGGAACGGTCAGCCTCCTATCTACTGTCTCCATCATTTGAACAAAGTCCTCATCTTGAAACATTGTGATTGGTAAACCTGTGCACCCAATCCATTTTGCTGTCGCCTCCACATTGTTCAGTTGTTCTTGAGACTCATTTTAATTTCGTCCCATAACTAAATGATTTCGTTTGTGTTGAAACTTTGATTGGGGATTACGTAATTTCGGGCGGCCAATATTTTGTTTCGGAAATGGTCCCGAATCAACGAAAATGGTGAATTTAGTACAAAATTCAATTCGGAGCGAAACGCACATCCCTAATGGTGATATTACATGTGAGCTACTATGTTAGTTAGTGGTTTATACATACTCCTCTTGTATGGTGCAAGGTGCAAAAAGAGTATTTTTTTTATAAAAGAATATAATAGCAAAGCCTCCATTTCTAATTATTGCAAAAAGAGTATCTAATATAATTTATAACCACATAAGACTAGAGAATAAATTGTGGGAAAATAAATCTACACAGTGCAAACTGTGCAAATAAAAAATTATACCTTGTAAACCGGCTGGATGGAGTAGAGGTAACATCACTGCTCTATAACCGTGGAGACACAGGTTTGAATCCCGGCAAGAGCACCTCTCCAGTAAGCGTCCTTGGGCAAGACACCCAACGGTACATACTTGCCTACCGCACAATATCAACTGTGGAGTCCAGTGGTACCGTCACTACCATTCAACCATGGAGAAGCAACTCAAGGTCCCGTTTGGCACATCCCTCCGGTACAACTATGGAGAAGTCTCGACTTAAAGAGAAGCAGGTTCAACCTAACCACCAGATCACTGATCATCACTACAATCTTCGAAAGACAACTTGATTCCACTCAGAAGACATCACCAGCAAGTGTCCTTGGGCAAGACATCTAACGATATGGATGCGCCTACCTCACAAAATACTTGTACATCTCATAGATTGTAAATTCCCTTGGGAACAGGGTCCCCCTGAATCAGGTCATCATCCATGTGTGGTATTCCAATGTATCAACCCCTTGTACACTGATCTTGTAAAGCGCTGCGGAATATGTGGCGCTATGTAAACAAAGATAATAATAATATCAATAGTAATATCATAGTTTGAGTCTACAGAGTCTGGTAATAATTATATATATATTTATATTTATGGTGTGAGTTCTGCAATAAAACTTGACTTCAAATAGTGTTTTAATGTGATGAGCAAAAAACGTTCAAAATTAGCTTAGCACAGGGGTGTGAAATGGCGCAGCACTGAAGGGGATAAAGATGTACAAATATACATTCCCAATATTTCGTGTTTGCCAAATTTAAGCTCCCATTAAGTCCTTCCACTCCTCCCATATGCAGTAGGGTATGGGTAGATATGCAATGTAGAACTACAGCTGGTGCTTCAAAATTAGAGCTCTAGTTAACAACAAGATTCCCAGTTACGGAACAAAGGATGTAGCCTCTATGCAAAGCACCAAGCTGTGTATATAACCTCTCACCCTTCACATATTTTTGCTATGTTTTAGGGGTTGTATATAATGCTTGGTGCTTTTTGTTACTATTTTGCTAAAACGGCAAGGAATGTAGCATCAGGTTTTACCGTTATATGCCTAAATGTGATAATGTGTGATAGAAGAATAATATTCTTTTTAACTTTCTCTTTTAATTTACTGTACAATAGTCTATGGTAATACTTATATGATATTATATTCATGAATCCTTTCAATCATATATTTCCTTTTTTCTTATTATAACTGAAGATACGAACGACAAAGGAGAACAAAGAAAATAGAAATCACAAAAGTTCAGAAGCAAGTGACAGGTAAATCAATAAAAGACACACTCACTTTTTATTTTCTCAGGACCAAAGTAAAATAGCAACAGATGACTTTGAGAAATATTCAAGAAAGAGCTTGAACATACTGCCAATAGGTCAAACAATGCTCCATGGACATAAATGGCCACTGTACCACACATTTAATTAAATCCCCTATTAACTATTTGATTATGGACTGGTCCCTCAGTGTTCACTCATTGACCAGCACTTTGCAGTATGAAACAGAATATTGCAGGGTACATCCGTATGTCCAGGGACGGACTGACCCATCAGACATTCAGGTACTGCTCGAGGGCCAGGATATGATAGGGGCCCAGATTGGGGCCCAATCAGTCTGCCTTGCTGCCCCTGCAGTTCAAGGACATGCGTGAAGCGTCATGGGGATTCCTTCTCCAGCGCTGCGGAATATGCTGGCGCTTTATAAATAAAGAATAATAATAATAATAATGCTCCACGCATGTCTTGTTCTGTCCCTGCTTGGTGCCGATCTGGCTCTGAGCAGGGGCTGCAGCCTCAGCAGGCTGACATCCTGGGCCCCCCCAGGCCACGGGAGACATTGGGCATGCGTGTGATGATGTCACAAACTGGTTGACGAACAGGGAAATCCTTTTACAGGAGATGCAGTTGTCATTTATATATAAAATCATACCCCTGTATCTCCGGACCCCTGTGTCCCACAAGGACGTTTAAGGTGTTATTGGAAAGGCCAGGGTCTGGCTTTTCCAATGATATCATGATACCATCGACATGACTAAAAACAATACACTATATGTAAAAAAATAAAATACAGTTAAATAAAAATAATTTCTGAAAAGAAAAGCAGTATGGTTTCGTTTTTTTGTCCATTACAAAGTTAACAATGCCGCTGCACTAACACATTTATTTTTTAATTTATATTTTAATATATTTAAATTGATTTTAATAATGTATTTTATTTAACAATATTATAATAATTTTAATTAAGTACATTTGAATAATTTACTGTGTTTTATATATATACCTTAATAAACAATAAGTTTAAATATAATAGTTTTTGAGTTTTATTGCTATGGAGCTCTGTGTTCCCTCATACACACTGTACATTACTGTGAGTTTTAATGCTGTAGAGCTCTGTGATACCTCATACACACTGCACATTACTGTGAGTTTTATTGCTATAGGACCTCAAAGATTTTATCAAGCAATTTACAAATCATATATTGACAGATATTGTGTATTTCAGTACCTGCAATTTTGTTTTAACTAGACAAAACCAAACCCAAGTTGAAGAAAAAAGTAGTAGAATAAGGGATGCTAATAAACCAGCTTCAACACAGTGTTAAGGGAGGGAAGCTGTCTTCTCATACATGAACCAGTGAGGGCCAAACTTTAAGAAAACACAAGGAGATTTTATGTATTGTAGCATTAAGGTCGTCCATCAATTCAGTATCCAAACTTTAACGCCCCGTTCAAACTGTGCGCTTTATCGCAAAATCGCAGCAAAATCCACACGATGTCGCGCTATGTAGCATCTCCTATGCATTTCAATGGAGCTGTTCACATCTTGCCGCGCAATGTCGCATGTCGCGGTAGCATGTCACTGGTACATGACCCTTTTTTGGGATTTGCATTTTGCGATTTCCATTGGTGGCGTTTTGCAAAATCACGACCTTGCGCAACGTTGCGATTTTCAAATTGCACAGTGTGAACGAAGCCTTAACGTTAGAGGGAAGGAATCTTTGATTATTTGTCAACCTTTAGTTGATGATACATTAGAAAAATCTGGAATTAAACCAAAGATTTGTATCACATTTACGATATTTGACACAAAGGCCATCTCTGCCCATATGATTCTTATGCACTACATAATATGCAGACCCTGTGTTTAAGTTCTGAAGGATAAGGAACACCATCTAGAATTTAGAACCCTTTATCCCAGCAGTAATTCTGTAAAGGATAAACAAATATATGAAAAATTGAAACCACGCAAATTTACATTATTTTTATCTTTTAAATATCCCGGAAGAACAATCTCTATGCAAAATTGCCATTTTACACTACAT
The DNA here is from genome assembly GCA_009667805.1 of Leptobrachium leishanense. Taxonomy (NCBI): domain Eukaryota; kingdom Metazoa; phylum Chordata; class Amphibia; order Anura; family Megophryidae; genus Leptobrachium; species Leptobrachium leishanense. Next base: position 125,109,182 of record CM019067.1, on the reverse strand, counting down.
TTAACTATAATTCCCACATTTCAAATAAATGTTATGATAATACTTTTTTCAGCAATGATTGGAATGAATGAGTTAAAATTCAAAAATATACACTACCTCCATTAAATATCTTCTTATTTACATTATATACAACCACTACTACCTTTGCACGCTCTCATGTGCATTTATACTCTCCTTAACCTGTTTTTTTTTTATTTATTTAAGCTATTGCCATAAGAGAAATGCTATCTACCAAACCATATGCCTGTCACCACTTCCCATCAAATGCCTGGTAATTAAAGTCTGACTGATTTATTGACTGACACCCAACAAATCCCAACCCAGGTTTTATGACATACATACTTCCTGGGGCTAAATTTACTCAAAGCGACAGCTAAGCTGAAAAGAAAAGGAATAATGATTTTTTTTTTGTGTGTATTAGCAGACTGGGACACATTTTGGTAAAGCATTAAAGAAAAAAAAAATCTGAAAATATCTCTTTTTGACTGAACCTATAAAAAAAAGCAGAGAAGGAAGTAGTAAACATCATATTTCTGCTTTAAAATTCATTTGAAATTCTTCACATACAGAAATCTCTAAAACAGGGAACAAGAAATAGGAGGGGGGGGCAAGACGTGCTCACAGCTAATATTACAGTCAAGTCCCAATTTTACCTAAGGGAAAGCAGCTTTATTAAAACTCATGACTGAAATTGCATGACAGGTGCCAATATTCTCCACCCTGACAGATGTGTCAGTTTGCGAATGCCATTTTCTTGTCAGCAGTCCCTAGATGGAGTTGTTCCCATCACCATTTGTCTCTCTTCCAGCTAGATCACACATGCCCGTCGTTTGCCTCCAAGCTGCGCAGCGTTGTTTGATGTGTGGGATCTTCACAATGAGACTTATTAAAAGACAGTCCATTATTTTTATTTAGAGCATTTCCAAAACAAGCAGAGCGCACACAGAGATAATTTAAAAAAAAAAAGAAAAAAAGAATGAAGAAGAAAAAAAAAACATGTTGCAGGTCATCTTCAGGCCAGTGCAGTTCAGTCTGAAATGCATATGAAAGTACATTTTCTCCCTTCATTTTCTTGCTCGTAATAAGCATGGTTTCAGTGGCATTTAACCCAGGTAAAATGGTCCTTAAAATTTATTGTCTGTACACTGTCTTGCGTATTGTTATTCATTCTGCACTGTTTAGCTGCTTCAAAAACTCACTACTGATATATACTGCAGCAGAATAACAATGTGATGTATGCAGCAAACTGGATTTTTAGCTCAAATATATTAAAAATCTTTGCTCTGAAGTTGCTTTATTCATTAAAACAGTTTATTTTAACAAAAAAAAATAATATTACATTATTGTTCTATGTGACCTCTAGACTGTAAGCTCCGATGAGCAGGGCCCTCTACACTTCTTGTTTCCATCTTACGTCTGTTTATTTGTATTTCGTTCCCTTTGGTTATTGTAAAGCGCTGCAGAAACTGTTGGCGCTATATAAATGATGACAATAATAATAATGTGAAGTAAGTCTTTGTCTACTTGCTTTTTCGAAGCTGCTTTTAACCAATAAATCTGCTAAAAGATGCAATCATCAACCACAACATTAAAACCATAGTCAAGTAGAAAGATAGCGCTCACTCACATAGGGGCAGATCCGCTCCACAGTGCACTTGATTCTCAGATTTTGCCACAACCAGAATGACATCCAAGAAATCAATAAGTAACAGCGGTCGTGGTCTCTGTTGAACTGCCCGTTTATCAGAGACCTTTTCACATTAGGATACTAACAATATTTCAGCCTATTGGCTTATCTTAAGCTTGACCTAGTGTCCTAGGGTGAAAAACATCTAATAAAAAAGACACTTCAACAGAGTCCACAAGTGATGGTATTTTTTGGTTTCTTGAACATTAAAAATGCTGACAGGTGAAGCGAATAACATTGATTACTTGTTAAAATGGCACCTGTCAAGGGGTGGGATGTAATAGGAGCAAGTGAACAGTCAGTTCTTGAATTTCATGTGTTGGAAGCAGGAAAATATGGACAAAAGAAAAGATCCGAGTGACTTTGTCAAGGGCCAATTAGTGATGGCTAGATAACTTGGGCATGTCATCTCCAAATCGTCAAGCCTTGTTGGGTGTCCTGGTATGCATTGGTTATTATCTACCAAAAGTGGTGCAAAAAAGGACAACCAGTGAAACGGTATCATGCTCATGTATGTTCAGGGTTTACTGATGCATGTGTGAAGGGAATGCTAGCCCATATGGTCCGATCACACAGAACAGCTACTGTAGCTCACATTGCTGTAAAACATAATAATAACCATGATAGTATGGTGTCAGAACACACTTGACACATACCACCTATGTGGAGATTCCTTTCATGGCAGTGGTGTTCCCTGATGGCAGTGGCTTCTTTCAGGGGCATAATGCACCCTGCCATACTGCAAACAGTGTTCAGGAATGGTTTGAGGAACATGACAAAAATTTGAAGGTGTTGCCTCCAAATTCCCCAGATGTCAATCTGATTGATTATCTATGGGATATACTTTAACAACAAATCTGATACATAGTGACTCCTGACTCCTGACACCTGGCAACTTGCAGGACTTAACCCCTTCACTGCTGAACCATTTCCCCTCCCATTTCCCTGTGCTGAACTCATTTTGACTGTTTTTTGCTCATCATGTTTAAATGCGATTTGAAGTCATGATATATTATATATGCTTATTTTCAGCAGTCTCAGTAGATTCAAAATATATCATTATTAAATGTATATGTCATGCCCTGTCAGAATGCTATAGCAAAATGTTTAAAAAAATATAGATTTCAAATCATTTGCAGTGTGTAAAATTATTTTTTTCACAGTTTATCATCCAAACCTTTGTGTTTATATTCTATGAAACACTCTTGTTAAAAAAATAGATAATAAAAGGGAGCCTATGTTCCTGCATTTTTCGGAAAAAATACACAATTTATTTTCCCTCATTGTGTTTTACGAATAATATGACCATGTATAAACACTGATCTTGCTGCCAGCATGGGAAATGAGAAGCTGAGTACGGCAGTGGTGTCGCTCATTTTATACATGACAAATGGACAATATTTGTTTGTTTTAGTTTTTTTACATGACATTTTACATAGTCATGTTTGGTATCATTAGAAAGGCCAGACTCTGACCTGTCGAATGACACATATATCATGACTTTGTGGGGTGAAAAAAATTGGAAATACAGGGGTCAAAAACTTCTCTCCTCGCAGCAATGAAGTGGCTTGTGTTTAAGGCTGGGGTCAGATGAGCATTTTTAAGAGCGGAAGGAACGTCCATGAGAGTGGACATACCTTCCACAGTGATGCCCGTCTGATGCCTCTCTGGCCAACTCACCGAGTGCAGTTAGTGCACTTAGCGCTGCAAGGCTTGATCCTCCTATGGAGGATCGGGCTTTCCAGCCCCGTTGAACGCGCGCCCATAAGGATGACATCAGGGGCGGGGGAGGCCCCAGAGGTCACCAGGAGATCACCACGGTCAGTGTCAGATCGGCGCCAATTCGTGGGGTTGCGACGACGCGCTGAGCGTGTCCTCTGCAACCAAGCGAGAAAGCAGAGGATGCGCTGAGCATGTCGTTTGCAGCCTAGTGTTCAAAGAATCTGCTGCTAATGTAGTGTTGTTGGATACCACAGAACAGGTTCAGAGGTCTTGTGAAGCCCATATCTTAATGCATTAGAGCTGTTTTTGCAGCATGAGGGGGCCTACCTGATATAAGACAGGTGGGTTTAAAGGTGTGACTGATCAGTATACAATGTCAGTCTATATCCCTTATATAACTAGAAACATTATATTTGAAAATACTGGATATATTTAATTTAGCTTTAATGGAAAGTACTGTACCAACTTAAGTCTTAGACCACAGTGTTTTAAAAAAAATCTATCTACCAAAAGAATGGGCAAAGTGTTACAGACATCATATAAAAAATACAAGTAAAGCACCCGACAACCATAATTTAAAAAAATGAGCGTCTTAGTCCCTGCTCTCAGTTGCATGGATAAGGAATCTTTAAATGTAAACATTTTCATAAAGGAGATTTTAACCCCTTAGGGACCGCGGACGTACCATGTACTTCATGGCTACGGGTCTCCCTTAGACCTGCGGACATACATGGTTCATCAGGGGCCCCTAACCTCCCTCCCACCCGATACTTACCTTCCCCGCTGGACTCCCACAGCAGAATGGCAGAATGGCAGGCTGGAAGCCTTCCCCACCTCTTCAGGGAGCCCAGCCAGCATGATGATGTCATCACGCTGCATGATGACGTCATCGTCAGGCGCCCACTGGCACCTGCTACAAAAACCAGGAAGGGGAGGGGGTTCCTTTGGAGCCCTCTATCTCCACAAGTATTTAAGCTACTAAAAAACAAATTGCACCACTGGAAAGGGGAGAGTCTCCCCTTTGCAGCAGTGCAAAAATGAACCCCTAAGTTGCCGGATCGCGATTCAGAACTGGAGGTGTCTGACATCTTCGGTGTCAGTCAACCCTCTGGGTCACCCCTCACCCACTGACATCCTCACCATATGTGTGAGGATGTCAATGGGCCAGTTAACCCCCTAGCTGGCAAGTGGAGATAGGGGGATCCTTTGGTAGCTAGAGGCCTGATCATGGCCTTTCCAATAATACCAAACATGACCAGGTTTGGTGTAAAAATAATAATAAAAAAAAATTGTCTGGAGGGTTTGATTAAATAGGACTTAAACTGGCATCTAAAATTTATGAGCATAAAATGGTCAGAATGAGCTCAGTGCACAGAGATTAACTGGCTCAGCAGTGAAGGGGTTAAAAAGCAAAAACATGTAAAAATTGGGTATTTATAATCTCGGGACAAAATTTCAAAACTATTTAGCGGGGGTCCTTTTGGCGGTTGTAGATTTTGGGGATTAAATTACGAAAAAGTGTGTTTTTACAATTTTTTTCATCATATTTCATATTTTCTTTATAGTAAATTATACGATATGATGGACATAATTGTGTCTTTAGAATGTCCATTTAATGGCGGGGAAATGGTTTATAATATGTGTGGGTTGCATAAATGAGTAGAAGGAAAATTTGACCTAAACACAAACAGCGCAGAAACCTTACATACAGCAGCAGGCACTAAGGCTAGGGTCAGACGAAAGCATTTTTCCCCGCGAACTTGAAAAAGTGCGTCCGAACGCATTGATGTATTTTTTCACGGAATGAGCAAAAATGGTCAGACGACGCGCATTTTCGGGCGTGATTTTGTACGGATCGTCAATAAAACCCTTTTTGCGTCTGGACGTTATGTAGGCTGGACATTAGCAGTGTCTGACATCTCCTAATCACGCAAACACGCCGCTATGCCGCAGCTGCGCACTCTGTATGTCAGTACTAGCGGTTCAGTGTTCTCAGAAAAATGCGTTCAAATTCCACTTGCGTTGCACGGCCGGACTTTTGTGCGGCCGTACTTCGTATATTGGCCGTGATTGCCCGTCATCTGCTGCTAGTGCGGCCGTAATTATGTGCGCCAGAACGCACGTTAAAAGTGCGCTGGTCTGACCCCAGCCTTAAGGACGGAACTGCCCAGCCACTATGGGGTTAAAACAGAATTATGTTTTTTATAAAATTGATTTAAATGGGAGGATGCTTATTAGTAAAATGTTGACATATAAGTACACATTATAAAGTGATACCATGGGTCATCCACGTACCACTTCACATTTTAACTCTCTAGATTCCTTAAGCACTCCTAAATCCAGCACTGGTCTCCCTCTGATATCTTCTGGGTTATGACATGCTTCCAACTCAGCATCTCATGCGACTGCAGTAAGACTGGATGCTCCAGTGAATCCAGTGACTGAATGAAGCAAGGCTTTGATCCGATTGGATGGGGCTAGTTTCTGATAACCCAATAACCTGAGCTGCAAGATGCCTTAACTGAGGCTCTGGGTGGGACTAAAGCTCTGCATTTTGATGGCTGAATCAGCCCTCTGAGCTCCCCCTCAGGGAGCTCACAGTAGTGTGACCACTCAGATAAGATTGTGTGCTCACGCTGTGTAGAGTGTCCCTTTAAGGTTAATTTTTGTTTTGAGCTGTTTAGGGGTGAGTAATGTTTAACAGTAATAAATAATGCCTATGAAGATTTTATTCCAAAAACGTTATGGGTTGGTGTTTATATCAACTAGTGTTTTGGTTTTTGTACACATGTAAACTTAAAGTTTATTTCACGTTATTTCATTTCTTTATATAGGAAATGATTGTGTCAGTGAATTTGACGAACAGCAGGAGGTTAGCCCTGGCATCTGTTTGGTGAAATCATATTAGCAGAAAGATAGAACTGAAAGTCTGAACGTAGGCTGAAGGATCTGGCCTGACAGCACATACACAAAGACATTTTTAAATTTGCAAGGATTCAAATAACATCCCAATCAATTCAGTAATTGAAAACAGAGGTAGCGAAAGGAAATAATTAATACAAGGTAAAGCTCAGAGAGTTAATTTATAAATGGGTCGGAGATGCCATATTGAAATTTCACTTTTTGTGTGGAAATATTTCTTTCATTTATAAATGTAACAGTTAAAAATGAAGACATTCCAGCCTAGTAAAAAATGCATTGGCAATGTCTGTGTTAAGGCTCATGCCCGACGCCACGGGATAACTACAGGAAGAGCTGTGGCCGAGCTGGTACAGCAGGGTTGTGATCCGGGCAGTCCCTTCCTGTCACTGTGTTCTAGATCAGGTTTTGGAGTATTTATTGGAAAATACTGTATATACCCAATGGCGCAAAAAACACAGTGATTATTTTTCAATGATAATGTATTGAATGCAGGAGGTTATTGACCGGTTTTCGAGCACTAACTAAACACAGTCAATCCCTGACTAACACTGGATGGCTAACTCCATTTACCAGTAAAAAAAAACCTCATATATATACCTTTCTACCTAGAAAGTTCTGTCCTCTCTTGTTTACAGCTTAGGTGTGGCTCCTGAGTAACACCCCCCCCCCTGCAGAGCTGCCTACAGGGAAATGTAGTTCACCATGTAGTGGGTACAGGCTATGTAGGATCCTAGGTCCCAAATACCTCCCTTTTACAACCACACCTCTGACACAGTCACACACACACACACCCCCCAGCTCAGACCAACCGGGGTGAGCGACCGTAGACAACAGACAGTGAGCCCTCGAAAGACCATCTGCATTTCCCAGCACAGACCCGCCTTGATAATAATGAAAGTATAAAAAATACTATAAACATAAAAATAAAAGAAAAATGAATACGGTGAAAGGCCATAAATAAAAATTGTAAATTACATTAAAAGATGGGAAACGTGTTAGAAAAAATAAATGTGGCTGGAAGTAATAGGGATAAAATATGTTTTGTGTATAAAGGATGTGACATTAAAAGCAAGAATGTGCATATAAAGGAAGGAGGTAAATATGTCTTCATCTTTATACTGTATAATAAATGGGTTATTCTAAACAAAAAGATTTTTGAGCAACAGGGGATTTCTTTACCATCGTCCTGATCATTAAAGTAAGTGGCAGATTTCGAAATCTGCATTGAGTCCGTTCGGATGTAATGTCTTTAAACGGAACATCCATTTCATTTCCGCTCTACTCAATAGCTTATCGTACTTTCCGTCTCCCTGGTTGTTTTACTATCTTGATGCTGTGATCTGAAGTGGAATGATACAGAGTGCTTTTCGTATCCATTCCTAATATTTCGTATGTGTTCCTGCACGCTCACATTGAGGGTTTTTTCCTACATACATGAGTCCACATGGGTATATTAACAAGTAGATGATGATTCTTGTAAAGCACATTATAATTCTTCTGATTTTGATTTGTTCTCCTTATCCTTTGATTTCCATTATTTCTTTTTAGCCTCTTGTGTTACGGCAATTTAAACAGTTGCCACATTTATGGAATCCTTCTTTAATATTAAAATATTTTTTATCTGCTTTGTTTCTTTTTGAGCATCTCTTTGTTAAATTCGACATTAGGTTATTAGTTCCCCTACATACAAATTTCGGTCTGAATATTTTTCAACTCTGGGTTTCGTAGTATTATTGGCCATAATTTGTGCATTGTTGTCTTATTTTTTTGTTTTGTGGATTATATAAAAAAATGAAATGGAGGTTGTTTTTGTTTGTTGAGGTTTTGGCCTAGAGGTTGCCATTAATAAAGCCCGCCTCTCGATTTCTTCAAACTCTTTCCTTGACCTTTCTATGGTTCTTTTGTCATAACCCCTTTCTTGAAAGTCTTTCACCAGTCATCTAGATTGTTCTTCAAACGTGCTACTATCCATGCGATTTCTCCTAATTCTTAAGAATTAGCTTTTTGGAACATTCTCCATCCAATGTGGGAGATGGCAGCTCTTCCTGTCTATGAGGGTTGTGGTAAATGGAGTTTATTCGGCGCAAGGTCTTGTTACCAGTGGGGTACCTCAGGGGTCAGTACTTGGACCCATTCTCTTTAATATTTTTATTAGTGATATTGCAGAAGGTATTAATGGAAAAGTATGTCTTTTTGCTGATGACACAAATATTTGCAACAGGGTTGACGTTCCTGGAGGGATCAGCCAAATGACAAATGATTTAGGTAAGCTAAAAAAATGGTCGGAGTTGTGGCAATTGAGTTTTAATGTGGATAAGTGCAAGATAATGCACCTGGGACGTAAAAACCCAAGGGCTGAATATAGAATATTTGATACAGTCCTAACCTCAACATCTGAGGAAAGGGATTTAGGGGTTATTATTGCAGAGGATCTAAGGGTAAGTAGTCAATGTAATAGAGCAGCAGGAAATGCTAGCAGAATGCTTGGTTGTGTAGGGAGAGGTATTAGCAGTAGGAAAAGGGAAGTGCTCATGCCACTGTACAGAGCACTGGTGAGACCTCACTTGGAGTACTGTGTGCAGTACTGGAGACCGTATCTCCAGAAGGATATAGACATCTTGGAGAGAGTTCAGAGAAGGGCTACTAAAATGGTGTACGGCTTGAAGGAGAAAAGTTACCAAGAAAGGCTTAATGATCTTAACATGTACAGCTTGGAAAAAAGACGAGACAGAGGAGATATGATAGAAACATTTAAATACGTAAAGGGAATCCACAAGGTAGAGGAAGGGAGTATATTTAAAAGGAAACAAAATAGCAAAACAAGAGGACATAGTCTTAGATTAGAGGGGCAAAGGTTTAAAAGTAACATCAGGAAGTATTATTTTACTGAGCGGGTGGTGGATACATGGAACAGTCTTCCAGTAGAAGTGGTAGAGGCCAAAACAGTAATTGAATTTAAGCAAGCATGGGATAGGCATAAGGCTATCCTAAACAAAAGATAAATCCAGGTAAAGTATCCATGTAATTGGGCAGACTAGATGGGCCGAAAGGTTCTTATCTGCCGACATTTTTCTATGTTTCTATGTTTCTATGTTTCTATGAAGCTGTGGAAGTCAATCGCCTTAAAATGTGTTTTGGATTTGATTTAACCCCAGGATAAGGGGTTAAAAAGAGGCCCCACTAGAACGGGAAGACTCTGCCCTCCCCAGCGGTGACTCTCTTTTTTTCTATGTTCAGCCATTGGGGTGGGAGAGGGGTCTAAAGGGCCTCCACCCTTTCAGATTTCCACGGCATGCACTGGGAGCACCTGAAAATGACGTTGTCGTGCACGGCGATCACATCATCGCAATGGCTGGGGCCCATAAAGCCGTCAGGCCAGCTTCTAGGAAGCCAGACCATTGTGGGACCTTGGCCAGAGAGGTGGGTATAGGAAGGGAGGGGGTTAAAGGGCCATGACGTACATAATATGCCCTTGGTCCTTAAGGGAAATTTTCCCCAGGACATATTATGGTGGTCCTTATGGATTTAAACACAGATATTAAAATACCATGGGTTTTTAGAGTAAACTGGATGGGAATTTCCAACAATTGTAAAAATAATTAGTTTTGGACAAATTCATGCAATTATAAAGAATGTCACAATCTACTAAAATTAAGAGTTAAATTTTATTTTTAATGGAACAAAAATGTAATAATTCAGTTATGTTCACTTAAACTTAGCATTCGTTGGCTTGGTCTCAACCAATATTACTACTGCAAGATCTTACTAGATAATAGCATCTCGAGTGCTGTGATGAGAAAAGGATATTTTTATACCAAACGTTCTTCACATATTGTTTTTAACAGGGGCACTATTTAATGAAGGTCTCTTATAAACATGTGATAATATTTCCTTAAATATATTTATTACTAGTGTTATAATTATAACCAATTATTAGCAACAATTATTTTATGCTATAATTTTTTATTTTTTACCTAGTTCTCACTTGAAACTCAGGATTCACATGTGCATTGATAAGAACTTTCAAACAAGAGATTACATTTAAAATAACATCCAGAAATTTATATTTACCTATTTCTAATACCCTTTATGTACCGGCATCTTTGCAGATTATTTTCCTGCTTCACCTTCCTCCTTTATGTGCTCTTGCTGAACTTCTTTTTCAGTTTCTAATTTTGAAAATATTTGTGTAAAAATATGAGCTGAAAAAAAAATGTGAAGCTTCAGTTATCACCTAAATCAGGCAAATGCCGACAGGTAGATGGTTATACAGATTCCCTGTTGACTTATTTCCTTGGACACAGATTATTTACAGCTTCTTATATTATGATACATATATATAATGTACAATGTAGCCAACTCCATCCCTATTCTTTGGGGGATCTCGTTTGGGAAAGTTGTCAGGTGCCTTATTACTATGTTAGATAGATTCAGACCTGCTATGTATCATGCTGCCATATCTTATATTTTTTACATAAAGCACTGGGGCTCAGAAAATGCTAAAAATTGTTTAAAAGGGTCAGCAATAACTTAAAATTTATAGATACGGCACATTTAAACTGAAAATGGTTTGTAACAACATACTTCTAACTTTTATAAAAGATATTCTGTCTATATGTCATCAGCTAAATTAAACATTGTCGCAAAAAGTTGAAATTGTTATTAATCCACAAGGCAGTAGAACAGCAGTGCCCCAAAGTGACATCCTGTAACATTATGGTGAAATACCTTGCTACTGCAACAGAAATACCAATCCTACCAATGATTTGCACTCCTGCAGTGTTTGCAATGGGGAAGCACTAACATGAGACATAATAAAAAATGATTCATGAGGAAAAGATGACCCTGCCCGTAGGGTAATTGTCCTGCTAATACCGCACTTTTTACAAGTGCTCAACCAGACATCCTGTGAGCATACAATCTAAGGGACAAGGGTAAGTGAAACTAAAGGGCACATGGGTATTGTGGAGCTGGTGACTAGATAGAATATAGCAGGGATTGCATGGGGAAGGACCAAAAGCTTTGGCTTGGTAAAAGTAAAATCATAGTGAGAAGCCAAAGCAGCTGGAAGGGAGAGCTATGAGATTAGGGCAGGGACGGGGTGGAAGAGTGGTTGGGGAGAGTGATTGTCACACTTAATAACCGTGGTGAGGATCCCTATGGACAGACCTCTAACCCTTCCGATCCTTTGAATGGTCTGGACCACTATCCCTATCACTCCCAGTCAGGGAGAACAGGCACACCAGCAACAAAGAATATGACCCAGCAGGTTTCACAATAGAGTACGTACTGGAGCTCAAGGGGTTAATCTTGTCCACAACTGGAAAGCAGCCTGAGTAAAGCTTTATGCAGCAGGGGTCAGAGTAAACTTGGTCACGTACACAATTCAGATTCACAACAGGCAGGGTTCTCATACTCTCTGGTTCGTCAACTGGGCAGATCGATTGATATTCAGTGTCAGCACTATGCAGGGCAGACATACACTCTGAGACAGCGTGGTACAAGAGAAACATATACTCAGCGTCTGCTTTAGGCACAAAACTCATACAAATTGGGTTAGAAAGAGAATGGTCAAGAAGGCAGTCTGGGGTCAGTAACAATCAGGGTCCTCATACAAGCAATATCGGCCCCGGAATAAAGAAAGCAGTGAAACTCAAGGAATACACCAGGCGATACGGGAACTAACTCCACATCGGGGCGACGAGCTGTTTCTCGCGCCCTGCATTTAATGCCGGCGGCTCCATGTCCCTACGCTGAGCCCTGCCCCTCCAGACGCAGGACACACAAATTTAGTAATATCTCCATAATCCCCCAATGTACATTTCTTGCCCTATCTTCCTACACAGCCCCCATGCCCCCGCTACTTCCCATACTAGCTATCTACCCTCACCTAGCGTATCAACCCTCTCCTCTTAGATTGTAAGCTCTCAAGCAGGGGCCTCTCTCCTAGAGTAAAACAAATTTGACAATTCCACAGATTTTTTTTAAAGAAAATTTGTTGAATCATACCCCAGTCATTTTGACTACTCACTCAAAGGTATATATAGAAAAAGAACATTTACCAGCTTATGACAGATAAAATCTCTTTTCAGAATACAGGGTGAGCTCTGGGGTCGCTTCCCACTGTACAGGGATATGTAGCAGGGGGATATTGTTGCTGAATATCCCTGTGCAGTACAGTTACAAGGTATTACATGGAATTTCGGTATGCCGGCATTATACTCAATAAGAGATGTTCTTTTTTTTTTATATATTCAAAATGTTTAATTTGAAAAGAAATCAGCTGAACAACAGATAATAATATAGATAAAAAGAGGAGGACATCACATAAGAAAGACCTATAAGGGAGGTCAAATAGCAAACGGCAACGATAGGGCAGTCAGCAAGTCCAGTTGAGGGAATGTCAAAACAGAAGAGGAAAAAAAAGGGGGGCAGGGGAGAGAAAGCGAATGGCCAGGAGTGTGACGTTCCCGGCTCACTCCTGGGATAAAAAATCCGTAGGAGGCCATGGAAGAAAAATGTCACAGGGCCAGGGTACCTAAGGGCCAGGCATGACAGGCAGAGCCATGGTAGCTGAAATGGTGGCCCACCTCAGGACAACCCAAAATCGCTGGGAAGGAAGGAAGGGGGGGGGAAGGGTGGGGAGGAATTGAGAAAAGAAAAAAAAAACACGCACACCTCACCGGACGAGAAAACGAGAATGCACATTGTCCATCAGACGTAAAAAGTCCTTAAACAGAATGTCCATCAGACATAACAAGTCCTCCAATAGGAATATGGGGAGGGCATAAGACCCCTGAGCATCAGTGTGACAAATATTAAATCACGGAGGACGGGGGGGGGGGGGTAACTCAACCGGGATCGGTGTCCCCAGCCACGACACCTGTGAAGACCTGAACCTCTGGGGGTACGGTAGACAAACTCAGAAGAGGAAACAGAGTCCAGGCCTCCTCTGGGGTCGCCGCAGTGTGAGGGATGTTACCATGAATAATCACCAGAGACCCTGCTACACCCCAACGATAACGGATCCACTCAGGCCACAGTCGAGCCGTCACATTGCGGAACCTGCGCCGGGCCATAAGCATCAGGAAGAGTAGGTCAGCGAAAAGGGACAAGCGGTTCGATTCAAAAATAAAAGGAGAGCGAGTCTCGGGTAGAGCCATCAGGCGCAGTTTATCTGAAAGGTCTATAGCGACCGTGATGATGTCCCTTGGTGCTTCCGCCGGTGCCATTGCTGCTTTGCGAATGCAGGCCGCAGTACCTAAAATTCCAGGAGCGTCCGGTGGCAGATGCAAAAAGTGGCGAGCCACTCAGTTAACGAACTTCAAAAGGGAAGCAGAGGGTGCCGATTCCGGGATCCCCGAAACCGCACGTTGCTCCATCTATGCCAGGCCTCCATCGATTCCAGGGCCCAGGAGAGACAGTCCACATGGGTCTGAAGCGAGTCCACACGGTTCGTGAGTTGGGATTGTGATGTTTCTGTCACTTCCACCCTCTGTTGTACTGACTCCACTATAGTCCGTAATTCTGTGACTTCGCCCATTACCTCCTGAAGATCCTTCTTCATACATCCCGCATCTCGTTAAGTATGCGTCGAATATCGCCTTTCGTAGATGGCCTTGATTAGTCCGAAACGGCAACCGGATCTGGCTGCACCTGCGTGGGCCCCCCCACAGAAACGGGACCGGCTGCCGAAACTGCTGCCCGCTGTGAGGAGCCACGTGGTGCAGACCCGGCATCCACCGGCTCTGCACAGGTATCACCGTTCAGAATCAGGAGCTCCCTCACCATGGTATCTACCTGGGAGCATGGTAAGGGCTCCAGCTCCGACAGGCCGCCATCTGCTCTCACGGCCGAGAAACCATCCTTCCGTCGCCTCAGACCTCCTCCCTAATGTCTCCCTGAAGGGGGCCCTCCATCTCTGTCTTCTTACCGCTTTTCTTCCCCATCTTGTCTCGTCTTCCGAGGCACCGCAGCAGGAAGCAGTTGGCTATCCACCCAGGTCTCAAGATGGCCGCCGCCGCCACCTAGACCGCAGATAATGGCGGAATCACAGGTAACGTGCGAGTAAACTAAAAAAGGGTGCAGGGACACCTCCCCAGCCTGCCAGCAACACTGGGGTCCGGTAGGTTTGCAGTCAGGAGGAAAGCCGTGCCAATAATCAGCAGTAAAGAGCAATTCAGCGAGGAGCACATCCAAAGCACGACTTTCTCCACTGCGAGTCAGCTCCGCCCCCAATAAGAGATGTTCTTATTATATTTTATTGGTATTTTATGGCAGCTGCATTGGTAATAATCACATTATAATCACTGCAATTCCACTTAAGCAGGATTTCTGACCAACTTTATTATCTAGCTTTTCACTTTCGCTGCATTTGACACAAAGGCAATTTCTGCCAGTATGCTAATAATACAGACCCTGTTTGAAATTGTGTAAGATAAGGGACACCATCTAGAATTTAAAACCTTTCAGCACTGCAATAATTCTGTAAAGCATAAACAAATAAATGAAAGTTAAAAAAGTAACTAATTTTCAATGATCATTATGCAAAAATGCTAAATTACCCAATGCTTAAGTGTTTATTTAGGCATCCCATATTTTAAATAAAAGTTATATCCCCTCCCCCAATAATAGAGCTTGGTAGTTAAAGGGTTAACGATCTCCATCAAATTCAGATCAGCTCTTATTTCATTTTATTTTGTAAATGTAATACATACTGACATCTTTTGTGCTACACTGTTGGATTTGTTTGAATATTTATACAGTGTCTCTAAATTCATTCTTTTTTTTACCATTTTTTCATACTGTGGACCTTATAGGGAACAACAGCAGGACCTGATACATTGTAACACACATTTTGCCATTTATATGCTTGGGCTTCAGCATGTGATTATTTGTATAAAATAACCTATTCATACTGCACCATTTATACAGCATTCATTTATAACATTTTGTATGTTGATGTATTTTTTTTTGTTTAAAGTATTTTTTTTAAATCTTAATCATGTTGCAAATAAAACAGGTTTAGTTTCGATCAAGAAATATTTCTCCCTTGTAGTTTTTTATGCGTGAAACAATATGATTTTACAGTTTGCATATTTGTTTTACATAAAATATTTCATTTAGTCTGCTAGTTTTTTTTTCTATTCTTGAAAAAAAATCTGCTATTAGTGTCTGATGGGTCTAAACTGTTCTCATGTAGTGTTCTGACATCTCTTCCCCCCTCCTCCTCCCAACCTCAAGCAGTTATCTCTAAGATTCTTAGCTGGCCTTCAATAAGGACAGTACGTGTTGTGTAGCAGCTGCAAAAAGGCCTCACAAATGCTGGCTGACGAAAAGTGACAGCTCTGTATATCTCTCACTGGCACTGACAGCTGACAGATGGATACCACTCACACACAGAAGAAATGCCCCCAGGATGATTCTCTAACATTACTCTCTGTTCATAGGGGCCACATTTGATAGAGTGTTGCTCAGAATAATAAACCCTTGTCAGTTTGTTGCAGTGCCAGCTTGTTCATATTGCCCTGATATTATTATTATTTTGCTACCAAATATAAAAATACATAGAACATGATACATTTTAATCTTTGTTGTATTTTCCTGTGTTTTTACTAGAAAACCAGACTTTTTTTTTTTAGAATAACCACATAAACTCATCTTTATGTACATTATGTACGAGTGATATTTTATGTGCAGCATGTGTGCTAATCACATTCTTAAAATCATTGCTGGTTCATGAGTCTAAGAGGCTAACGTGAAGTGAAAAATAATTCACGTTGAAAAGCACAGGAAGAACTGAGCAAACAATGGAAGAAAAGCGATAACCAGCCGAATGAAAAAAACAGAGAACAAGTAAATACAGATGAAAATAGCAAATGGTGCTTTAGTTAAATTAATATTTCAAATGTTAATGCTTTTATCACATAAAGTGTTTCATTGTTTGAGAATCCAAGGTTGTGGGAAGAAATGCCAATGTTTTCCATTCCTCGTACTGAAAGCATTATAAGTGACTGATTCCCAAATCTCAAGAATAGAATTAAAATCCTTCATACTGAGCCAAAGGTTGTAAATTGCATAAATAAAATAAAGACAAGCAAGTAAAGAGAAAAACAATTTATGATGTTTTAGAGGCAAAACATTTTGTTATAGGATTGTAGGTTAACACGACATTATTAGCATTCGGACTCTTAACTGTGTATGTGTTATTTTATATCTTAATAACGGTAGAATGTGAAAGTTAGAAATATTAAATGCTTGGTTTGCATAATGTAGATATCATTTAAATGTATTTCAACTTCGAAACATCACAGATCTAATATTAAAAATTAATCTCGTAATATTTGTTATTTAACTAAGAGGAATGCTCCTATCTCCTGTTTACAAACAGTGGTTGAAATTCGAGATATGCTAATATCCTGTTCTATTCTATTAATAGATACAATCTTGCATCTTTACTTAAGTTGTAAGATTTAAAAAAAATGTTGCACCATGTTACAAAGTCAAATTGCTGCAGTTCTATGAAAGCAAACGCCCTTGCACATTTAAGCAATGCAGGCATCACTGAAATCGCTGGTACTGGTTCATGCAATATGTTTATTACACCAGCAGATGCAGACCGCATTAAGAATGCATTAGGTTGGAGTGAAAAAGAGAGAAGAGCTAATGTCTTTTTTTTCTCAAGCTGGAAAACAACAATAGGTATAATAAACTTTCGTTCTTTATATAAATATGTGTAGTATCGTTTGTTTTCGAGCTGAATTGAACATATCGTTGCACAAGTACACATGTCATCAGGACCCTCAATCAATTTTTATTCTGTTATATTAGTGAAACCTTTGTTAATGATCATAAAAATGTAAAAAGGTTTGTATGTTGGAGACAACTGTCATATTACAATTAAACACAATCAAAAGACACACTTGTTTATAGAGTTCATCCCAGAAAGAGCTCGCTGGAGTATGCTTTATTTCCACAGATGGAAGGAACAACGTTCAATCTGTAATTTTTCTGTACTGTATGGCACCAATATACATTTAAAGAAATGGCAGAATGTAGTATTTGTTTAAAATAATTTTTGGCTGCACTTTTTGACATGCAGGGTTATCCAAAGAGATTCGAAAAGTCACCGCACGTTCGGTGACTTTTCGTTCTCTTCAATTCGGTTCCTTTTGCCGATTGCATTTCGGTGACCCTGCGGTGTATTCAGCAAAGAGCACAGGGTCCCCGAATTGCAGGGTAAAGCTACCGCAAACCTGACGAAAACTAACCGAATGCACGCTGAAAACAAGCAAAAACATCTGGATTAACCTTCGAAAAACCCGAACAGGAGCCGAACATGAGCCGAATCACACAGAGCCGAAGCAGCTGTGACGTAGAGGAGGCAGTGAATAAATTAGAAAAACCATTTGTATGAATCTGGGAAAAAGAAACGCTGTTTGCAAAGAAACTACTGAGCGAAAATGTCTGAAATTTTCACAGGAGGTCCAGGGAATGATAATAAAGAGGGCTGTTACAAAAAAAATAAGTAAACTGAATAAAAAAATCAAAATAAAATCGGACTTTTAAAAAAAAAAAAAAATCAGAAAAATGCTTAAAATATCATAAAAAATCTATAAATAAAGAGACTTTTTGCTGCAGAATTTTATAATGAACGGTTTATTAGATATTGAATTAAAACGGGAATATTTTTAACATTGAAGCCTATGGGATTCTCCTGAATAAATTTGCCGAATTAAACCACCGAATGGCAGGGCATTAGGGGAACCTTTCACTGCTGGTTTGTGTTCTCTGAATAGCCGAAGCAGTGCTTTTTCATGGGGATTTCACTGCCCTCGAACAGGCACCGTATGTGCAGGCAATTCGCCAGGATTTGGCAAATTGCCTGCTCTCTGGATAGCCGAATGGTCAGGAAAGGTAACCGAACACTGATTTCCAGCGTTCGGTTACCTTTCTCAAGCAATTCGGATCTCTTTGAATAACCCTGATTGAGTGTAACAGTATAATCAGTAACTCCTTCATTGCCAAATGATTTTCCAAAAAACACTGTCAGGAACCAGTGTTTTTTTTTTAATCCTTTTTAATTGTACAGTAAGACATTTTTGGAAATATTCCCAATTTATTTTCTACTGTAATAAGCTATGTGACAGGCAGATATCACCATCTTCTGGCCAAAAGGAGTTACTGCGGTTCTGACCTCCGTGCATAATTAGCTGGTGAGGTGGCATTTAGCAGCTTGGGCATCATGGTCAGGATGCTAAAACATTAGGGGAACCTTCTGGAGCCCAGAGGTAAATGAAATTCATTTGCAACAAATGAATTTCCTTTTTTTTGTCCTGTTTCAATGCAGATCAAGATAACTCAGTATCGAGTTCTGGTGCGATTACAGACTCGTGTATTGATCTCTGGAGTGAAGGGGTTAAGCAAACACTCTTAGGTTACACAACAGAAAGTAAGAGACAAAATAAAAGAGAATAAGGAGGTTACAAGTGGTTGTCTGCAATAGTGAATACTTTGAATTAATTAAGTTAATTATTTATAACGTAAAAAAAACAATACTGTACATCAAATCAAGCACCTTGGGACAGGGATTGGTAGGTGAGGGGTATTCCTTTATGCTACACCACAAGTCAGAGAGGGCTCGATTAAAATATCCAAACACATAGCCTACTAATGTTTCTGTCAATGATCTACGGAGAAATGCATCTCCTCCAAGTCCCTTGTTATTATTATTATTAATCTTTATTTATAAAGCGCCAGCATATTCCACAGCGCTGTACAATGGGCACAGTATAGACAGGGTTACAATACATTGAACAACATTTTCACAAACCAGTACAGGAGGAAACGAGGGCCTTATTCCTGTGGGAATTTACAATCTAGTGCTTAGCTATATTGGGATCTGGTCTGGGTGGGGAATCTCTGTTTCAAAGCGATGGTATCCATGATTTGGCTGCATTTAAATGATGGATTAAATGGAACTCCTATATTTATTTCTAGGGAGGGACTAAAGGATAAAGACAGGGAAAAAGTCACATATTGCCCTGTAACAGACCTAGCACATACTGACAGATCTGGGTTCATAATAAGACAGCGTGGGAGCTATCACAGTAGAGATACATGTTTATGCCCCTTAACACATTCCATCACTGGCAACAATCTAGATGAGCTGGTGAGAAGAAACGCAATTATCCTGGAGTTAAAATGACCCTCTCATATATCAACATCACAGGAGGCATGGTTGAAAATATCAAAACATTATAGCCATTCCTCCTCTGTAAGCAGCAGAGCCCTGTTCCAAGGATGACATTACTGGGTGGTCAGGACTGAAATGTCAAGGGAATCAACTATGCACAAGAGATACACCAGCCTCCGATGATCGTTTCAGCCTTGTTAGGCCTCATCAGGAGGGGATAGATGACACTCCCTAAGCACCTTGAGCAAGGGCTCAATACCTGGATTACACTGGATTTACATTTAGAACTTTATGACAATTTAAAGTTCCTAATCTAAAAGACAGGCATTCAACTTCTATACTGCTAGAAAAATCTGTTACAATATACATTTATTGCCTAAAGTTTTAACAATTATGCAATTATCTTTATTACTTTGACCACCAGGGGGCTTCTCAAAAAAGTTGAACTGTTGCAACATAGAGTTTACTGTATTTCATATCCTAGACCTATAGCATCTCCAAACCTGCCATTTTCAGTTTGTAATGTTCATTATGTGAAATTCTGAGTGAGCTTATTAGAATTCTATAGTAATATAAGCAAAGGTCTCTTCAAAAACATTTAATGATATCTTCACTTTTTTTACATAGTATATAAATGACTCACTGTTTTATATTTAGGTAGCAAAGAAATTAACTCAAATGTTGCAATTGCAATATCATTTTAGATGACATGATAAGAGTACAGATGTAGGGCCCTATTCCCAAACTCACGCCAACTTGGGGACTCTAATGGGGAAAGGATGCTCTTGCAATACCACACAGCGCCGTATGATCGTGGAGGGAGACTGGGAACTATTTGTTCCAATGACAACCGGCGGATCGAGTCACCGTTCTTGCCGCAGGATGAGAGGTGAGTATCAGATTTATTAAGGGGGGTTTATGGGGTGCTGCATGATTCTACAAATGCATCATGTAGCTCCAGCTTTTAGAAGGTGCTAACCTTTGGCTCTCTGCATCCTTGCAGTAATTAGCGCTAGCGCTTTGTAATACCTTCCTTATCGAATGGGGCATTTGCATATCCTATACTTGACACGGGGAGCACAAAGTACAGTAAGCTCACGGAAACTAGTGCAAAAAACGATATGCTAACAGATTACTATTGAGGGAAGCGTCACTAATATGGGTGGCAAGCGCTAAACACACATAAGTATTCTTCATTTTTAATCATGCAAGACACGTGACATTTCTAGGTCTTCAAGTGTCTTTAACCTCTTAAGCATTAAGGCAGTCCCCCTGCAATTACGGGAATCAGTAGCTGGGAAGGGAGGTGGACCTGAGGAGGGCCAGAAAGCTAAAGGGTATGCTATGCCACCATACAGAGTTCAATCCTGCCTACCGCCCAAAGAAGCCTTAGCATTAAGAGGCTAATTATCTACAATTCTTCTTTTGTATGATTGGCCTCCTCCTGCCCACTGACCTCACCATGTCCATGTGCAATGACATCATTGGGCAGGGGAAAGTCCTGCAGTGAAGGCTGATATCCAAGATCTACTGTGAACGGATCTCCAGGTCAGTGCTGGATTGGCATTGATCTGCAATATCGAAAGCAAGTCCTCCTCACACACAGCTGGGCAAAAACTGGAACGCGCACTTAGTGAGACGCCTGTAGCGAAAGGGTTAGAGTATGCAGGATGAATTATACATACGGTTATTGTGGTGCATTTCAGACTATGTTAAACCCCAGAACAGTTTCTGTATTATTAATCCATATATGTGTTATGAATTTACCCTATATTAACAGAAGGCAGCTCCTGGCATTTTACCCTGTTAACGCCCCTTCATGATGTCTATATAACTGCATGTCTCCATTTCTATGGAGTCACCAACACCCAGCAACATCAGCAATCATTACAATGGAAGTGGGACATTCTGAAGTACCTGACTATCGATTTATTTATGCAGTTTTCTAAACCATATTTCAGCTAATTATCTGTGTGCTTAGTACATTAGTACACTAGGCCCTAGCTGCCACTGGTATACCTCAATAAATAAATGGATTGCAAGGTACCCAAGAGTGGCCGTTTCCTTCCTGTCCATTCACTTCTGGATTGGGTTACCTTGCACTGATATTGATGTTTAGCGATTCCAGCCCTGTGATATGGGATGAGCCTGTGTCATTTTTGGTCGAATTATTAAATGGTTGTCTATAATAAAGATAAAACCATTGATTCTCTAAATACTACAAGCACTTTAGGTGTCTTGCCCAAGGACACTTACTGGAGAGGTGCTCTAGCCGGGATCGAACCTGTGTCTCCATGGTTATAGAGCAATGATGTTACCTCTACGCCATCCAGCCAGTATATTGCACACTTCCCTTTACATATACAGTGGCAAGAAAAAGAATGTGAACCCTTTGGGATTACGTGGAGTTTTGCATGAATTGGTCATAAAATGTGCTCTGATCTTCATCTAAGTCACAACAATTTGAAAAACACAGTCTGCTTAAAATAATACAGCACAAACATTATATGTTTTCATGTGTTTATTGAATAGAACATGGAAACATTCACAGTGCAGGGTGGAAAAAGTATGTGAACCTTTGGACTTAATAACTGGTTGACCCTCCTTTGGCAGCAATAACCTCAACCAAACGTTTCCTGTAGTTGCAGATCAGACCTGCACAACGATCTGGAGTAATTTTGGACCACTCCTCTTCACAAAACTGTTTCAGTGTAGCAATATTCTTGGGATGTCTGATGTGAATCGCTCTCTTAAGGTCATGCCACAGCATTTCAATCGGGTTGAGGTCAGGACTCTGACTGGGCCACTCCAGAAGGCGTATTTTGTTTTGTTGAAGCCATTCTTTTGTTGAATTACTTGTATGCTTTGGGTCATTGTCCTGTTGCATCACCCATCCTCTGCAGAGCTTCAGTTGGTGGACAGATGGTCGTACGTTTTCCTGCAAAATGTCTTGATAAACTCTGGAATTCATTTTTAAATCAATGACAACAATCCGTCCAGGCCCTGAGGCAGCCCCAAACCATGATGCTCCCTCCGCCATGTTTTACAGTGGGGATGAGGTTTTGATGTTGGTGTGCTGTGCCTTTTTTTCTCCACACATAGTGTTGTGTGTTTTTTCTAAACAACTCAATTTTGGTTTCATCTGTCCACAGAATATTTTGCCAGTAGTGCTGTGGAACATCCAGGTGCTCTTTTGCAAACTTCAAACGTGCTGCAATATTTTTTTTGGACAGCAATGGCTTCCTCCGGGGTGTCCTCCCATGTACTCCATTCTTGTTTAATGTTTTCCTTATTGTAGATGTGTCAACAAAAATGTTAGCATGTGCCAGAGATTTCTGTAAGTCTTTAGCTGACACTCTAGGATTCTTCTTTACCTCATTAAGCATTCTGCGTTGTGCTCTTGCAGTCATCTTTACAGGACGACCACACCTAGGGAGAGTAGCAACAGTGCTGAACTTTCTCCATTTGTAGACAGTCTGTCTTACCGTGGACACATGAACATCAAGGCTTTTGGAGATACTCTTGTAACCCTTTCCAGCTTCATGCAAGTCAACAATTTTTGACTCTCTTCTGAGAGCTCTTTTCTGCGAGGCATGGTTCACATCAGGCAGTGCTTCTTGAAACCAGTAAACCCAAAACTGGTGTGTGTTTTTAAAGGGCAGGACAGCTTTCAGCAACACATCCAATAATATCACACTGATTGGACTCAAGGTTTGCTCACTCCTGGCTTCAATTAGCTCTTGGAGAAGTCATTAGGCTAGGGGTTCACATACTTTTTCCACCCTGCACTGTGAATGTTTACATGTTATGTTCAATAAACACATGAAAACATATAATGTTTGTGTTGTATTATTTTAAGCAGACTGTGTTTTTCAAATTGTTGTGACTTAGATGAAGATCAGAGCACATTTTATGACCAATTCATGCAAAACTCCACGTAATCCCAAAGGGTTCACATACTTTTTCTTGCCACTGTACATATTAAAATAATATTCAATTTTGTTTTAATTTAAATTACCTGTATCATAATTTTATATATTAATATAGTAACACATTATTTCTTTATTTTAATCTGCACAACAGGTGAATTTGCTTACATATTACACATTTTTTTTGTACCCCTAGTATATACCTCCCTAACAAACATTTGTGACAGAAACAAAAAGCATGTTAAAGCCTAAAATATATTTCAGTTTCAAGGCTAAAATAAGATATGATATGTCCAAGGTTGGGAATATTGTGCCTCATATTAAAATCAATCAATAAATAAATAAAATAAGGGTTTGGACATTATATATGTCAAACAATGATTTTTTTTCTTATCAAAGCTGTTGCCTTGGGGCAAAATCTTTTGCAACTAAATGAAATGTTTTCTCTTATCAGAGTTACTTTTCTGGCACCTGAAATTATTTATTTCATGCCTGATAGTACAGAACACAGCAGCATGAGTCCTCAGAGAAGAGATGTTGCCATGGTCTCATAACATATTGGCAGCTGATGTGGCATCCTCGTCTGCCTGTCACTCAAAAATCACAGCTTGCAGATGTTGTGTGAGAGAACAGCAAGTTTATCCATTATGTTTCTCCTTAACACAAAAAGCATGCTTAATGAGTGGGGTTTTATTTAATTATATATGAAGGATAACTTTTTGCATTCTGTGAAGTAAATAAATTGTAAATACTTTAAAGGGACACTGCCACTTATATAAGCTGTAACTAGATTACTTGTGCATTACAAACGAAACTGCCTTATAAAACACATGTTGCTGTTTTTTCCCTTGATTGAATTAGATGTAAAATGGAAAAATAAAATTCATTTTTTATCTTCCTACAATTTTGTTGATTTTTCCCATGAGGCAACATTTACCAAAAAAATGTCTTTACTTGTGTGGCTTATCTAATCTACAGTATTTAACAGTTTAATGAGATGGAGTAGGGAATGTTTAGATAAGGCTGCGGGGAGCTATTGTTCTTCAGGCTACTCAAGATAAGTGATGGCAGCTGAATGATGTCACGGATCCCTCTGACTAACAAAATAGTGGTCCCTTTACGTAGACCGCTCTCTACCCTTCCGATCCTTGAATGGTCGGCAAAACTAGATAGACAATAAACCAGACAATAGATAAACAAGGGATAACACCAGACAGAGGTATAGAATAGAGTATTGTCACGAATCCCTCTGACTGCCAGAATAGTGGTCCCTTTTCGTAGACCGCTCTCTACCCTTCCGATCCTTGAATGGTCGGTAAAGCTAGATAGATAATTGATCAGGCAATATATAAACAAAGGGAAACACCAGACAGAGGTACAGACTAGAGTATATGTTCTCCCTAGGACCTTAGTTATAACAGAGGTAATCTGATGTGTGCTTAGGGTGCCACATAGACTGACCTCGGTACCAACGTTAAGGGCAGAACCAAGAGCAGAGTAAATGCCAATACCAGGGGTTATACACAGAATGGTTCGTTTGCCAATGCCAGGGGTCATACACAGAATGGTTCGTTCGCCAATGCCAGGAGTCATACACAGAATGGTTCGTTTGCCAATGCCAGGAGTCATACACAGAATGGTTCGTTTGCCAATGCCAGGGGTCATACACAGAATGGTTCGTTTGCCAATGCCAGGAGTCATACACAGAATGGTTCGTTTGCCAATGCCAGGAGTCATACACAGAATGGTTCGTTTGCCAATGCCAGGAGTCATACACAGAATGGTTCGTTTCCAGAAGCAAGGTCAGACACAGATTTTAGCCAAAAACACAAGAGCTCTGCGGGAAGTGAATACCACGTCAGGGCACCGGCGAACTAGTGAAGCCGGGTTTTAAACCCGGCGGTTCCGCGTCACAGCGCCAGGCTCCGCCCCCGGCGTCCCACGTGAGCGCACCCGGTAGCGTTATCATTCGGCGCCTGGCCAGCGAGCAGCGAGGAATCTGCTGCCAGGCGCCCCAGTACTGGCCCATCCGTGACAGAACCCCCCCTCCACGGGCGGCCACTGGACGACCCCCAGGGGCACGGGGGTGCGCCAAATAGAATGCTTTCACCAAGCGAGGGGCATGGACCTCTGCAGCCGGAATCCAAGAACGATCCTCCGGACCGTAACCTACCCAATCGACCAAGTACTGTAAGGAACCCCTAGACATCCTGGCACCCAGAATGGCTTCAACCTCGAACTCCTCCTCGCCCTCCACAGAAACCGGAGGCGGTGGAGCATGGACCTTGGTGTACCGGTTACATAACAATGGCTTCAAAAGGCTTACGTGGAACACATTGTGTATCCTAATATGGGGAGGTAATGCCAAAGCATAGGAGACAGGGTTGAGTCGCCGCAGAATCTTATAGGGGCCGATATATCTAGGTGCCAACTTCATGGAAGGCACTAAGAGCTTGATATTTCGTGAAGACAGCCAAACCCTATCCCCAACTTGATACACGGGTGCCTGCCTCCGGTGTCTGTCGGCCTTGGTTTTCTGGATGGCACTACTCTCCTCCAGTGCCCGTTTCACTCTCTCCCAAGTCTCTTTTAATGATGCCAGTTGCTCATCCAAAGCAGGAATCGTGGTATCAGGAAACGTAGCGGGGAGCACGGGAGGATCAAAACCATAAACAGTGAAAAAAGGAGAATGTCCTGTGGATTCACTCACTGCACTGTTCAGAGCATACTCTGCCCATGGCAACAGGTCAGACCAGTTATTTTGTTGTTCTGATATAAAACACCTCAGATATTTCTCTATGTTTTGGTTGGCTCGTTCTGCTGCTCCGTTGGTCTGGGGTGATAGGCCGAAGAGAATGATAGGTCTATCCCCACGTTCTTACAAAACCCTCTCCAGAATCTGGAGATGAATTGGGTCCCCCTATCGGAGACGATCTCCAGAGGAACACCGTGTATGCGGACCACATTGGAAATGAATATGGGCACCAGTTCGGCTGCCGAAGGTAGTTTCCGAAGAGGAACATAGTGACCCATCTTGGAAAATCGATCTATGACCGTAAGTATCACTGTATTCCCTCTTGACTCAGGTAAATCTACTATGAAATCCATGGCTACATGTGACCATGGTCGTTCGGGGATCGGCAAAGGCTGGAGTAACCCGATGGGTGCTGTTTTGGGACTTTTCTGCCTTGTGCACACCTCGCACACTGCTATGTAATCTTTAACATCTCGGCGCAATGTGGGCCACCAGAGGAGTTTACTGATACTAGACACTGTCTTGGTGATACCCATATGCCCAGAAGTTTTATTGTCATGATAGATGTTAAGTACTTCCTCTCTTTCGTTCTCAGGTACAAAGAGTTTCGCAGGAGGTTTTTCCCCAGGAGCTGCACCCTGGACGGTCTGCAATCTTTTCACCAGAGGAGACGAGACATTAATCGTGGTAGAGGCTATAATCCTTTCCTGGGGTACAATGGGATGCTGATCTTGGATGTTGTGTTCATAAGATTCATACTGTCTCGATAAAGCGTCTGCTTTAATGTTTCTGGACCCGGGTCTATAGGTAAGCACGAAATTAAAACTTGAAAGAAACAATGACCATCTCGCTTGTCTGGAATTTAAACGTTTAGCATCTCCAATGTACGTGAGATTCTTATGATCAGTTATGATAACGACGGGGTCCCTAGACCCCTCTAATAAGTATCTCCATTCGGCCAAGGCCGAGATGACTGCTAACAACTCTCTATTTCCAATGTCATAGTTCTTCTCTGCCGGGGACAATTTCCGAGAATAGAAGCCACATGGATGCAAGGGTTTGTCGGGTGCCTCCCTTTGGGACAAGACTGCGCCAAGACCTAGTTCGGAGGCGTCAACTTCTACTTGGAAAGGCAGAGCCGGATCTGGATGTCGGAGAACAGGGGCAGTAGTGAATGCTTGCTTAAGTGCCTCAAAGGCTTGAGTGGCTTGAGGCGTCCATTTCTGATTTCCCACTCCTTTCTTTGTCATGGCCGTGAGGGGAGCTATCAAGGCCGAAAAGTCTTTAATGAATCTTCGATAGTAGTTCGTAAACCCCAGAAACCTCTGAATGGCTTTAAGCCCTTGGGGTAGAGGCCAGTCAAGAATAGCTGAGAGCTTTTTTGGATCCATTTGAAAACCCTCAGGGGTTATTATATAACCCAGGAATTGCACAGTTACTATGTCGAATAGACATTTTTCTAATTTACAATACAATCCAGCCTTCAATAGTTTTTTCAATACTTGTTTCACGTGGGTGTGATGAGTGTCCACATCAGGAGAGTATATCAGGATGTCATCCAGATATACTATGACGAATTCTTGCAGAAAATCCCTTAAAGTGTCGTTTATAAGGTCCTGAAAAACGGCTGGCGCATTACATAATCCAAAGGGCATCACCAGGTATTCATAATGCCCGCTACGTGTATTAAAAGCCGTTTTCCATTCATGCCCTTTTTAACCCTAACCAGGTTGTACGCTCCGCGTAAATCAAGCTTCGTATATATACGGGCCCTTTTAATCGATCGAACAATTCTGTTATGAGAGGTATGGGATATGCATTTCTTATGGTTATCCTATTCAAACCTCTATAATCGATGCAAGGTCGCAGATCTCCTTCTTTTTTAGAGACAAAGAAGAAACCTGCTCCTGCTGGAGAAGAGGACCTTCTAATGAATCCTCGCTCCAGATTCTCCCTTATGTATTCCTCCATAATGTCGTTTTCTTTTTGTGATAAAGGGTATACGTGTCCCCTAGGAGGCATCGTACCGGGGAGTAAATCAATAGCACAGTCATATGGACGATGTGGTGGTAGGACCTCAGTCCTGGCTTTGGAGAACACCTCCTTTAACGCCAAGTAACATTCAGGGACCTCTGTGGACAAAGGAGGGGCTGTGGCAATATTGAGACTACCAATCACATTGACTCTGCCTAGGCACTTAGACTGACAACCAAGACCCCAACTTTTTACGTCTCTCTGGACCCAATCGATAACCGGGTTGTGTTCTGTTAGCCATGGAAACCCAAGAACTACAGGACATGAGGGAGATTCGATAATTTGAAATCTTATTGTTTCATGGTGCAAAATCCTCCTGTTTTCATACATACATCGACAGTATCGTGAGTGATATGTGGGCAAGACAGGGGTTTACCGTCTATAGGCCTCCACCATTAGAGGCTTCTCCTTCAGAACCAGAGGTAAGAGGTTTTTGGCAGCAAAATTCTTATCCATGAAATTTCCTGAGGCCCCAGAGTCTAAGAACGCCTCAGTCTTGAGGTGAACCCCTCCCAGGTTAGGGAGATTGGTAACAGAATCCTGGATTTTTTCTTTTCATTATCCACAAGGAGGCATACAGAGAACGATAACCTGGGTATTGGCTGTTCTTTGGCCCAGTTTGCCATATTCACCTCTGCTAACCCTGGGTCTCTGAGGACATTGAAGGCGGAAGTGATCTGCCCCTGCACAATAGAAGCAGAGCCCCTTTTCTCTTCTGTGCGCTCTTTCTGCTTCTGAAATACCCGTTTTTCCTATTTGCATGGGTTCAATGACTGGCATATCTGTTTTAGCATTCTCCGGGTTACCTGACGTACTGGTGTGTCTGGGTAATAAGGGTAAAAGAGGCAAGACCCTTCTGGGTCTGTCTCTGGGATGTCTCCTTTCCCTAATTTGATCGTCCATGGCTATACAAAAATCTATCAGGTGATCCAGATTCTCTGGTAACTTTAAGGGAGCCAGCTCAAACATGAAAGCCTCGTTCAAACCTTCGGTAAAGGCTAGGGTTAAAACGTCGTTCGGCCAAAGCACCTCTGAAATCAAAGTTTTAAACTCTATGGCATAGTCGGCGACCCTCTTATTACCTTGTTTAATGTGAAACAAGGATCTACCCGCATTGGTAGCCCTTCTAGAGGGATCAAAGGTACGTTTTAACTCGGAGGTAAAACCCTCATAATCATAGATGATGGGTTTCTTATTTTCCCACAACGGCGTAGCCCACAACAAAGCTTTTTCTGTTAAATGATTAATCAGATATCCTACTTTGGCTTTATCAGATATACAAGACCCTGGGTTGTTCTCAAACAAGATCTCAAGCTGAGTCAGAAAACCCCGGCATAGGCTTGGTGTACCATCATAGCGTAGAGGTGCCTTCATACCAAGCTACTTATGTCCTTCAGGGGAGACCGGACTGACCCTAGGTAATACTGGATCTGGGGGGTTTGTGGTACCTGTATTGGAGCGATTTAACAGGGTTTGCAGAGCGAGAGAAATCTGGTCCATTCTATGGTCCTGTTCCTCTTGTCTGGCTGCGATACGTGCCAACTGGTTAGAGAGGTCTGCGGGATCCATTGGCCCTGACGTAATGTCACGGATCCCTCTGACTAACAAAATAGTGGTCCCTTTACGTAGACCGCTCTCTACCCTTCCGATCCTTGAATGGTCGGCAAAACTAGATAGACAATAAACCAGACAATAGATAAACAAGGGATAACACCAGACAGAGGTATAGAATAGAGTATTGTCACGAATCCCTCTGACTGCCAGAATAGTGGTCCCTTTTCGTAGACCGCTCTCTACCCTTCCGATCCTTGAATGGTCGGTAAAGCTAGATAGATAATTGATCAGGCAATATATAACAAAGGGAAACACCAGACAGAGGTACAGACTAGAGTATATGTTCTCCCTAGGACCTTAGTTATAACAGAGGTAATCTGATGTGTGCTTAGGGTGCCACATAGACTGACCTCGGTACCAACGTTAAGGGCAGAACCAAGAGCAGAGTAAATGCCAATACCAGGGGTTATACACAGAATGGTTCGTTTGCCAATGCCAGGGGTCATACACAGAATGGTTCGTTCGCCAATGCCAGGAGTCATACACAGAATGGTTCATTTGCCAATGCCAGGAGTCATACACAGAATGGTTCGTTTGCCAATGCCAGGGGTCATACACAGAATGGTTCGTTTGCCAATGCCAGGAGTCATACACAGAATGGTTCGTTTGCCAATGCCAGGAGTCATACACAGAATGGTTCGTTTGCCAATGCCAGGAGTCATACACAGAATGGTTCGTTTCCAGAAGCAAGGTCAGACACAGATTTTAGCCAAAAACACAAGAGCTCTGCGGGAAGTGAATACCACGTCAGGGCACCGGCGAACTAGTGAAGCCGGGTTTTAAACCCGGCGGTTCCGCGTCACAGCGCCAGGCTCCGCCCCCCGGCGTCCCACGTGAGCGCACCCGGTAGCGTTATCATTCGGCGCCTGGCCAGCGAGCAGAGAGGAATCTGCTGCCAGGCGCCCCAGTACTGGCCCATCCGTGACAAATGAGATAAAATATGGAGCGTAAAAGACTTCTAATTTACCCCTGGTTATGTCCTTTGAATACATCACAAAAATTAGAAAAGACGGAGAAAAGAAAAAGAACAAAAAGGTTAAGCAAAAAAGGGGGTAACTCTTAGCATCAAAGTCATAGAAAATAAAGAAGAGATTGTATGCTGAACTTTGGCATTCAGTTTATAATAAATATTATTAATTTCCTATTGGCATCCTCACAGGGCGAGGTGTTTATAAAGCCAATATTGAAGAAAGCCCAATATAGAGGGTTTGGGGGCATCGAAAGCAGCGAAACGCGTCGAGATGGCAGTGTTTTTTTATCAGTTAATGTTTCAATTGTGTTTTTTGCTGGTTGTTCCTTAGTGGTGTTTTGCCCCTATTCAATGAGGGCGTGGTAGGGTCTTTTTTTTGCCATTATATCCCTGGTCATTATCCTTTTGCCCTGATGTTCTGTTGATGCCAATTTGGCAACTTACTGTCGTACATCGGTATTTAGGCATAATTTAGGCATAGAGCAGTTTTTGCTGTCTTTATTTCTCTAATTTGGCCACTTGTGGATCTTGGGTTATATACATTGCTTATTTGTTTGTTTCAGCCCCCCAAACCCTCTATATTGGGCTTTCTTCAATATTGGACTTATAAACACCTCGCCCTGTGAGTGTGTATATTAGGCTCGTGTCAGACGAGTGCACTGATCACATCCGTGTTGCCGCACATTTGTAGGTCCGTTATAGCATATAATTATGACCAATGGAGCCCCACACACAAAGTATTTCCGCACTGAACTGCGGATGCATACGGACGCGGCAAACGGACGCAGGTTAGGCAAGAACGTAAATCCGCTAGAACGGATGCACAAAGTGCGCTGCATCCGCAACGTCCACATAGCTTTGTGTGTGAGTGATGGAACGAAGTCAGACGGACTGCATTTTTGACGTCCAGCATTTTGACGGACAAAATGTTTTTCATATTAATTTATTTTCCCTTCTACATCAGTCAAAAAAACATTAGTCACAAAAACAGACTGTGTGGCCACTACCTTTTCGTCAGTCAGAAAGTACGTCCGTTGTGCACGGACGCACAGTCCGCACAGAATGTGCTCGTCTGACCTTAGCCTTATCTCACTACTCAGTGTATTTACTGAGGGCTGACTAATTACTCCAGCAATTGCCATCTTTTCATTCTCTTTTAATGTGGTTTTAATCGTTTATTATTGTGTTTTTGGATGCCAATAGGCAATTAATAAAATTTATTATAAACTGAATGCCAATGTTCAGCATACAATCTCTTCTTTCTTTTATCTGAATTTGAATACATCCCACACAATACAATGAGATTTGAGACAGTGCTCGACCCATAGACTCATTATATGGCCATCTTCACAGAGAGAGAAGAACAAATGAAGTAAAGATACTGTAGAGGAGCAGTTTACAACACAAAATATCACCCAATGGATGATCACAGTGACACATAGAGTAAAATATTTTCTTAACTAAAAATACAAGATTTTTTGGAGGTAGTGGCCCTTTAAATTTGTAATAAGTTGAATACTAAACTTGCAGCTTTTTTCTTAAACCTAGCCACTTAACCACTTCACTACCAAGTGATTTTCCATAAAAGGTCCGACTGGTTTTATTGAAAATAACTTTCCATTGCCCACACAGCAAGTATATACAGAGGTGTCCCTTTGTATATATTCCCTGTTTGTAAGGCAGAGGGCTCCCTCTACTGGCCAAAAAGCACTTTTCTGTTTACATAACAAGCCAAGCTCCGTTTTTCCGTGAAGGAAAAACACATATCAAAGTTTTTCAAATTGTTGCAGCACATTAGAATAGGAGTACGGTGGAGGCGCTAATAAAATTGGTTGATGGGGTTTTTTAATATTGCAGCCAGCAGGGGAAAGCACAAACTCTCAACCAAATGTGCTGTAAAGTAATGGAAACAGAAAAAAGGGGAGGATCCCAGCGGCGCAATGAGTGCTATAAAATCAGCTGCTGAATTGTCTGTTAAATATACGTGCAGCAAAGAGTGGTCAATTCAGCATTGGTAGTAAAAAAAACAGCTGTAGCAGTACAAGGTCTAGATGAAAGTGCAATCTTAAACAGTGCCCAAACGGTATTTCTGAGGTGCAAATAAACGCGCAAAAAATGATCAGTTCAGTGTTGCTAGCAAAAATAGCTGTGACAGTATGGAATCTTGATTAAAATGCAATCGTAAACAGTGTACAAACAGTACATCTAAGGTGCAAATGCATTAATAAAGTGCTTGCAGTGCATAGTGCAACAATCTATAAATAGTGCCTACGTATACAGTATGTCTATCTGTACAACAAATGCGCACAATCCAAAGTAGTGCAAAAAGTGCAAATAATATGGTCCAATTGTCCAAATGTAAAGTCCTATTGTGAGTGAATGGGCACGCACAAAGT
Source organism: Leptobrachium leishanense (assembly GCA_009667805.1). Classification (NCBI taxonomy): domain Eukaryota; kingdom Metazoa; phylum Chordata; class Amphibia; order Anura; family Megophryidae; genus Leptobrachium; species Leptobrachium leishanense. The sequence continues at coordinate 125,075,958 of CM019067.1, read as the reverse complement.
GCTATATAAATGTCAGTAACAACCGTGGATGTCAGATAAAGTCCTATTCATATCCTGGTATCGTTGTTCTTCCTTTGGTCCTAATATTGTCCGAATACTCCAATGGGGAAGAAAAGAGGGAACAATATATGGTGCAATAACGTCTCAATAAGTAGTGTAATGTATGTAGCAAAAAACACACTTACACTTTCCAGAGCCTAATATGTCCAGGCTCTGGGTTGAATCACCTTGGGCCAAATAGAGGGTGGCCACTACCCTTCGTTGTGTCACCTTGATCACCTCAAACGAGAAGATTACAGAGAGACGGCGCTCTCATAGTGTAATAAAACCAGTGGGTATGTATTGAAATAGAAGAGTTGGTCACACTCACCAGTTTTGGAGCCTTGAATTTCCAGGCTCAACTGTTCAGCGTGTAGTGCCTCTTAACGGTCGGCACCTTAACCTCTTAAACAGGTTACGTGTCTCCTGGTTGGGGCTCCTGGCAATAGATGCTGGATTAGCCTGGGTTCGCTATAGATGTCAAGACCTCACAGTATAAAAAATAAGGAAGGTACTTGCAGGGTTGAAAAAAGGGAGTAAATTTATTAATGGTTAAAACACATAAAAATACAGATATTTAAAAGTGAGGATATTAAAATAAGGGGAGAAGCGAAGGTGTAGGGGTTTGAGATGCGTTTCAGCAACTTTCCGTGCCTTCCTCAGTCAATTTACAGGCCAATGGGTAGTGAGGGGGGATCTGAAGGTCTCCTGGGGTCTCTTTATATGTGTTGAGCAATATACAAGTCTCGCGCTGGTGTATTGTGGCCGCTTCTAGGTTCGCGAGTATCGTGGTCACGTGGTGTGTACCGCATCATCGGGTCGCACCACGGCCATCTTGGGTTTGCCTTCCAGCGTCCATTGTTTGCATCTCACTTTGTTTAACTCAATGCCTGTGTTTGTAACATGGCGGTTTTTGATGCACAGTACATAAATAACTTGACAAATGGGTCTGTTGGACCCTATCTTATTGAGTGTGTACCACATTTCATATGTAAAGGAGGGGACACATAGAAGGTTACAACATTATGGGGGTACATATGACCGAATCAAAATTAAAAACGTGTCCCATATGCATCTAACGATTTACACAGTATGTCTAGAGAAGTGTGCATACATACAATTAGGGGCTGGATAAATACATGGTACATATTGCATGGGGTAAGTCATGCTTACTGGCTCCGATTGGAAGATAAATTTAAGTGCTACGTGTGCATCTTGTAAGAAAAAGATTGGGGTAAACTTGTAATAGAGGCTAATGTGTCCTACAGGACTAACAATAAAATACAGTAGGGCATGTTTGTATACAATTGATAACTTGATGGATATAGGGTATATATTGTATAATAATAATGGATCATACTTAGTGGCTCCATAAGAAAGATGTATGCAAATGGGCAAATAGAGTGAACTCGTAATAAGTTACAAGGGCTATCAATAAAGTGCAATAAATATATTGAATTAAAGCATACATACGGGGGATATATAAGTAAAAGGGGGACTAGTGCTAGATAGGACTGGTAACAGGATTAGTTGAGGAAGTGGCACAGTTCGAAATCAGCATTAAGCCCTGGTGGCTGCAGAATGCCCAAATTAAAAATCCAGCTAATTTCTTCCTTCGCTATGAGTTTGTCATAGTTGCCCCCTCTCCACGGTGCTTAAACTTTTTTTATGCCTATAAAGACAAGTCCTTCTGGGTTTTGGGCATGTTTATTTTTGAAGTGTACTGAACTGATAATTTTTTGCGCGTTTATTTGCACCTCAGAAATACCGTTTGGGCACTGTTTAAGATTGCACTTTCATCCAGACCTTGTACTGCTACAGCTGTTTTTTACTACCAATGCTGAATTGACCACTCTTTGCTGCACGTACAGTTGCAAGAAAAAGTATGTAAACCCTTTGGGATTACGTGGAGTTTTGCATGAATTGGTCATAAAATATTCTCTGATCTTCATCTAAGTCACAACAATTTGAAAAACACAGTCTGCTTAAAATAATACAACACAAAAATTATATGTTTTCATGTTTTTATTGAACATAACATGTAAACATTCACAGTGCAGGGTGGAAACCGTATGTGAACCTTTGGACTTAATAACTGGTTGACCCTCCTTTGGCAGCAATAACCTCAACCAAACGTTTCCTGTAGTTGCAGATCAGACCTGCACAACGATCTGGAGTAATTTTGGACCACTCCTCTTCACAAAACTGTTTCAGTGTAGCAATATTCTTGGGATGTCTGGTGTGAATCGCTCTCTTAAGGTCATGCCACAGCATTTTAATTGGATTGAGGTCAGGATTCTGACTGGGCCACTCCAGAAGGCGTATTTTGTTTTGTTGAAGCCATTCTTTTGTTGAATTACTTGTATGCTTTGGGTCATTGTCCTGTTGCATCACCCATCCTCTGCGGAGCTTCAGTTGGCGGACAGATGGTCTTACGTTTTCCTGCAAAATGTCTTGATAAACTCTGGAATTAATTTTTCCATTAATGACAACAATCCGTCCAGGCCCTGAGGCAGCAAAGCAGCCCTAAATCATGATGCTCCCTCCGCCATGTTTTACAGTGGGGATGAGGTTTTGATGTTGGTGTGCTGTGCCTTTTTTTCTCCACACATAGTGTTGTGTGTTTTTTCTAAACAACTCAATTTTGGTTTCATCTGTCCACAGAATATTTTGCCAGTAGTGCTGTGGAACATCCAGGTGCTCTTTTGCAAACTTCAAACGTGCTGCAATATTCTTTTTGGACAGCAATGGCTTCCTCCGTGGTGTCCTTCCAAGTACTCCATTCTTGTTTAATGTTTTCCTTATTGTAGATGTGTGAACAAAAATGTTAGCATGTGCCAGAGATTTCTGTAAGTCTTTAGCTGACACTCTAGGATTCTTCTTTACCTCTTTAAGCATTCTGCTCTGTGCTCTTGCAGTCATCTTTACAGGACGACCACGCCTAGGGAGAGTAGCAACAGTGCTGAACTTTCTCCATTTGTAGACAGTCTGTTTTACCGTGGACACATGAACATCAAGGCTTTTGGAGATACTTTTGTAACCCTTTCCAGCTTCATGCAAGTCAGCAATTCTTGATCGTAGGTCTTCTGAGAGCTCTTTTCTGCGAGGCATGGTTCACATCAGGCAGTGCTTCTTGAAACCAGTAAACCCAAAACTGGTGTGTGTTTTTAAAGGGCAGGACAGCTTTCAGCAACACATCCAATAATATCACACTGATTGGACTCAAAGTTTGCTCACTCCTGGCTCCAATTAGCTCTTGGAGAAGTCATTAGGCTAGGGGTTCACATACTTTTCCCACCCTGCACTGTGAATGTTTACATGTTATGTTCAATAAACACATGAAAACATATAATTTTTGTGTTGTATTATTTTAAGCAGATTGTGTTTTTCAAATTGTTGTGACTTAGATGAAGATCAGAGCACATTTTATGACCAATTCATGCAAAACTCCACGTAATCCCAAAGGGTTCACATACTTTTTCTTGCAACTGTATATTTAACAGACAATACAGCAGCTGATCTTATAGTACTCATTGCGCTGCTGGGATCCTCCCCTTTTTTCTGTTGCAGCACATTGGTTGTTATGTTTATCTGTTGACTTTTCAGAGTCATGTTCCAGAGCCCATTTGGAAATGAATTTGTAATAAAATTAATTCCTTTGCAGTACTCCAGAAGCAGACCAGATCCCGGGGCACCTGCTGGTGCTTTAGTCAAATGAATGTACTCGATGATGGTAGTGAAGAGGTTAAAACTTCCCCAAAATAGCATAAATATTACATTATTTTTATTTGCGACCGTAACAAAGACAATACATATTGAAATGATTTAAAATCTATTTAAATATTTTTACTTATGTATTAATGCAGTGTACTCACAGACACGTAGAATAATGTTAAGGGAAACAGCTGTATAAGCATCAACTTCCTTTCTGGTTAGGTAGCAGCACTTGTTACGGGCACAATGGTAAGTGTTAATCTCTTTAAAAAAAAACACTGCATGATACTTTTGGTAAGAAAATCGTGTACTTTTGGTTTTTTTTATCATGCTTTTCATTCACCAGGGCTCTTCTTATGTATCTATATGAAGGACAAGTTCAGGTTTCAGCAATGACAGGCCTGCTTAGGGAGGTTTTCATCAATGATCTGAAACAGAGACTGTTAGTGCAAGTAAAAAAGGTACTTTGCACATGTACCAAACAATCCCCCCAATAAAAAAAAAAGATCAAAACCTAACAAAAAAACCCTAAAACCTTGAAATTCAGCCATAGGTTCCCAAGCACCAGTACAGTTTCCTGCCTGGACATATATGTTGCAAGGTGGAGATTTTAAAATTCCAACCTTCTGTCAAGTTAACGACTGGATGCATTATACATAGCAGCTCCAGCCACCACTACTTGAGTGCCAAAAGCTTTGCTTATAGCTTGGCATTAGCAGCTCCCACTGTATAAAATGACTCCTGTACTTTGTATAGGAGATGTAAGTAATGGCTCAGTGCGAGAACAGCAAGATATTCAAATGTATCTTCTTGCTCTTGGCATGGACCGGTATTCTGCAAAGCATACTGGCTCTCAGACCCTCGTATTTAGTGGTTTAGCCATCGCAAAATAACTTTACACTTTAAAATAACTTTACACTTGTGGGTTATTATTATTATTTATTAACCACCAACACATTCCGCAGCACTGTACAAAAGATGCAGTGGGTAAAGACAGGACAATTCTACAATACATACAGGAGGCCAGTCAGTATTCCTGCCAGCAGATACAGGAGGACATGAGGGCCCTATTCCCGTGGGAACTTACAATATCTAGGGGTGAGGGGATTAGAAACAGGAGGGGAGGACTGCAGTGATCAGTTGATGCAGGGAGAGGTGAGGACCATTTTTAGGGTGGTCAGATATCTTGTTAGGGAGTCAGGTGATGGGTCTTTAGAGAGTATTTAAATGAAGCCAGTGTTGGGTGACTGTCTTATATTGCGAGGGAGCACTTTCCATAGGGTTGGCACCACACGAGAAAAGTCCTGCTGTCTGGCATGTGAAGAGGTAATGATGGAGGATGCCAAGAGCAGGTCATTGTTAGATCTTAGGGGACAGGCTGGGGTATATCTGGTGACTAGTGAGGAAAGGTAGTGAGGAGTAGCGTTAGTGAGGGTTTTGTGGGTCAGGGTGAGTAGTTTGAATTTGATTTTGCTGTGGCTGGGGAGCCAGTGTTTCCCCTTAGTGTCCACATATCAGCGTGAGTTTCTGAGGCAGGCACTAATACCCGTGGTAGTGCTTCCATATGACTCCAGAGAGGGTTCTACTGCCAGGCCGCTAGATCGCGCAGCGCTGCTAGTGACTGCGGAGGCAGACTGTGGACTATTTGTCCCCAGTCTTACTCCTCCCCCCTGCAGTCAGAAGAAGCAGCAGCGTATCAGGCTCAGTTCTTGCTGTCGGATGAGAGGTGAGTATCAATTTTATTGGGGACGGTTTAGCTGGTGCTAAAGGATTCTGCAAAAGCGGAATCATTTAGCACCAGCTTTTGGGTGACGGTAAAAATCCATTTAACACATCAGTGCAGTAATAAGTGTTAGGACTCTGTAATACCTTATTTATCCTAATGCTAATTACTGTTTCACTCCCCATGTGCAAAGTACAGTAAGCTCGTGCAAGCTAGCGCAATCACCGATGCTCAAATGAGTTTTTACTGTTTTCAGCGTTACTTAATCATCACTTATCCCGATGCTTACATATCCGAATGATACAGTTCCTGTTCGGCATGTAATCTAGCCCTTAGTGTATAGATGAGGATGATACATTTTTGTTGAAATTACTGCTACAATCTTATTTGGACATTTTAACAAATGTCCTTAAGAATAAATGTCTCTGCAAATTATGCAAAGAGTGATACAGGTTAATTTTGACAGTTTTTAAAGGTTTTGTGCTCATCTGATTGTAATTATTGTTTTCTGCATTTACAGTGAAAGTTAAACTAAATGAAGGTAATGAAAAAACACTTCTTGAGTGATTACATCCTGAAATGAGGTTGGAAAGAAATAATAGTAATTTTAGCAGTGTAATTTATCCATATTGTATTAATATGCAAAGTTCCTTTATTTAGGCAATCATTGATTTGTTTGGGTTTTTTAGAAATATAAATTGAACAAAATCTGCCCTTCAGGTTCTACCAGTCCAAACATTGGATTCCATTATTGTAATTTTTGGCTCATTGCAATTGCATAAAAAGTTCAGATGCTTACTTTTAATATCACAGACCTGCACATATACTGTACATCATATGGTATCTGTTCATAGGAACGATAAATGAGAAAGAAATACAGACAATACCCACTTGGGAGTGCCACTGCTCCCTTACACTAACCATACAGCAAAGAGACTTTTTATGTGTCCCTGGTTTAAATTCTCAACTATAAAGTGCAGGGACTCCGCAACCTTGGGCCTCCCAGATGTTTTTGAACTATATCTTCCATGATGATCAGCTACTCCAACCCTTATAACATTTTTACTTTTATATTGCAGTGATATTTTTCACTCCTTTGAAATATTTTTTCTTGATTTATGATGCCTACGTTATGTCACTTACTTAATACTTTTTCATATTAATAGTCATTTTATTACTTTTATTGTTTTTGTCATATGTGTTAATGCCTGTAGAGTGTTTTATTGTTATATTTCTTTTTTCTTTTACTTTTGTAGTTTCTACATAAAATACTTCAAAATATTTTAATTATTACTTTTAGGTTTTTTTGAGAAGTCCAAATAGTTTAGGATTCCTATTTTAAAATACCTGTAGGTCAAATATTACAAGTATCGCATGTATTTTGCTATTACGTTTACAGCCAAATGGCTACACATAGACATATATTTATATACTGTACATTAGACAATGGTATGGAAATTGACATTCGTCTCTTTTTCATGAACTTATTTTGCAATTGACCTGTATTTAAAAATTTTTTTTTTACCTGATCCAAAACATGCATACACACCACCACTGCATTTTTATTGGTAGACTTCATCATCAGTGTTCATTTCAAGACAATCATGAAATAATCAATAATATATATTATGCTTAGTAAAGAAATGCAAAAAATTATTAATTTACAATTTGTGGATATTGGCATGACATGCATATCTTTACAATTTTTTAATTTTTTTTGAGAAAGGATTTTACCAGGAAGGATACATTGAGATTTCTCTCGTTTTCAAGTATGTCCTGGGTGGCGAGTATGTACCGTTAGGTGTCTTGCCCAAGGACACTTACTAGAGAGGTGCTCTTGCCGGAATCGAACATGTGTCTCCACAGTCTCTCTCCACGGTTATAGAGCATTGTTGTTACCTCTACTCCACCCAGTCGGCAAATGTTTCTGTTGTTACTGATGTTCCACCTATAGGTGTAGGATTTGGGGTATATGCACATCCTTTTATTTAACTGACAGTTCCAATCTATTGGCTGGGAGTGAGTGGGATTTTTGTTAAGGCTGGGGTCAGACGAACGCAGTGCGAACATGCGTTGAGCTGCATTTTATTACGGCCATAGTAGCAGCAAAGACGTCCAATGAGGGCCAATATACGTAGTACGGCCGCATGAAAGTTCGGCCGCGAAACGCAAGCGGCAAACGAATGCATTTTTTCGAGAACGTGGAACCGCTAGTACTGACGCACAGAGTGCGCTGTGTCGGCATAGCGGCGTGTGTGTGTGATTAGGAGACATGAGACGCTGCACATGTCTGACCTACATCATGTCCAATTGTTTTTTATAGCTCCGTCAAAAAATACGGCCGAAACTGCGCATCGTATGACCGCTATCACGTCTTCCGTGAAAAAATGCGTTCGGACGCATCAACGCACTTTTTAACGGTAGACGTGAAAAATGTGTTTGACTGACCCTAGCCTTACTCACTCACTTTTTCAAACTGACTCCTGCCCATGGAGAGTTATAAAGGCAATGGGAGATCCCCAATACCTCGAGGCGATACCCAATATCTTGAGTCAGGAGTAAGTAAGTTGACTGGCCGACCACATGCTCTTATTTAACCATTCACAAACCAGACATAGCAAAAGTTGCAAAGTGTTCAGGTACATAATGTCAATAATAAGGCATGAATTACATTATTGAATCCATGTATGTGTTGAGGAACAGGTACAGTTGTGTTCAAAATTATTCAACCCCCAATGCTGTAAAGGGTTTTAGGGAATTTAGTGCACATTTGTAATTGTATTCAGAATGAAATCCTACAAGGACTTTTTAAAGAACCATATGCAACTAAAATGACATCAATTGGTTTTGTAATACAGTAGTAAATGTTTATTTTGTGAATTCTTCATTGACACAATTATTCAACCCCTTAAAGACTACCACTCTGAAGATCAGAGGTTCATTCAAGTGTTTTCAATCAGGTATTGAAAACACCTGTGGATGTCACGGAGCAGCAATAAAGCATAATAAGCACCAATTAGGCAGCTTTAAAATGACTGTGATACTCAGCTCCTTCTAGACATTTACTGGTGTGGTTACAAACATGGTGAAGTCAAGAGAATGGTCCAGGAAGACAAGAGAAGAGGTGATTACTCTTCACAGGAAGGGCAATGGCTATAAGAAGATTGCAAAGATGTTAAACATACCAAGAGAGACCATAGGAAGCATCATTCGCAAATTCAAGGCAAAGGGCACTGTTGAAACGCTACCTGGTCGTGGCAGAAAGAAGATGCTGACTTCGACTGCTGTGCGCTACCTGAAGCGTAGAGTGGAGAAAAGTCCCAGTGTGACTGCTGAGGAACTGAGAAAAGATTTGTCAGATGTGGGTACTGAAGTTTCAGCTCAGACAATACGGCGCACACTGCGTAATGAAGGCCTCCATGCCAGAACTCCCAGGCGCACCCCCTTGCTGTCTCCAAAGAATAAGAAGAGTCGACTGCAGTATGCCAAAAGTCATGTGGACAAACCACAGAAGTTTTGGGATAGTGTTCTGTGGACTGATGAAACAAAATTAGAACTGTTTGGGCCATGGATCAACGCTATGTTTGGAGGAGGAAGAACAAGGCCTATGAAGAAAAGAACACCTTGCCTACTGTGAAGCATGGCGGGGGGTCAATCATGCTTTGGGGCTGTTTTGCTTCTGCAGGTACAGGGAAGCTTCAGCGTGTGCAAGGTACCATGAATTTTCTTCAGTACCAGGAGATATTGGATGACAATGTGATGCAGTCCGTCACAAACCTGAGGCTTGGGAGATGTTGGACCTTTCAACAGGACAATGATCCCAAGCATACCTCCAAGTCCACTAGAGCATGGTTGCAGATTAAAGGCGGGAACATTTTGGAGTGGCCATCGCAGTCACCTGACTTAAATCCGATTGAGAACCTCTGGTGGGACTTAAAGAAAGCAGTTGCAGTGCGCAAGCCTAAGAATGTGACTGAACTGGAGGCTTTTGCCCATGACGAATGGGCGAAGATACCCGTAGATCGCTGCAAGACACTTGTGTCAAGCTATGCTTCACGTTTAAAAGCTGTTATAACTGTAAAAGGATGTTGTACTAAGTACTAAGATTGAATGTCACTTGGGGGTTGAATAAAACTGATAATGATGTGAGCACAGAAAAGACATTTGTGGTTATTTCATTATAAATGTTATGTTATATTTGTCTGACCTACACGTGCCTCTTTGATTTAATTGTAAGGAAGATGACTGAATGATCAAAATCAATGTCAAACTGGCCAAAACACTCAATTTCAGTGGGGGTTGATTAATTTTGAACACAACTGTATACCGTAGCTTTGTGGTTAATACCAATGCATAGTCAGTTAACTTTCAAACAAAAGTGCAACAACAATTCAGAGCAAGAAAAAAAAAAACAACAAAATAAGACAAGCGATCTTGGGATTTATGAGATTTACGTAACCTCTTCACTACTGTGATCATTTTAACTATTTTCTGCTCATCACTGCTATTTAAAGTCAGGTTTCATAGCAGAACCCAAACAAATTATATATAATTTTAAGGTGAACTCAGCAGTTTCAAAATATATAATTACTATGTGTATCAGTCATGTAACATCAAACAGTTTCATCAAAAAATGTCAAAAGATGTTAATTTTTATTTGATTTCAATAAATTACAGCATGTAAATATATTTTCCCAATTTTAGCATTCAAACCTTTTAGGTTATAAATTCTTTAGAGTACAAAAAAATCAGAGCGGAATATGTTACTGCTTTTTTTCAAGGTTACATAGACTGAAAAAAGACAAGCGTCCATCGGGTTCAGCCTCTCACACATCACCTACTGCTGTTGATCCAAAAGAAGGCAAAAAACCCAGTCTGACGTGCTCGCCAATATGCAACACACTGGGAAAAAATTCCTTCTTGACCTCAGAATGGCAGTAAGATTTCACCTTGGATCAAGAAGCTTTTACCCACATAATGGGTGACCTTGTGTCCTGTGTATAGTCCTGTTAATGAATAGGTTTCCAGACAATGGTTTATAATGGCCCCATATATATTTATATAAGGTTATCAGATCCCCTCTAAGGCGCCGTTTCTCTAAACTAAACAGTCTCTAAACTAAACATCCTGCTCACATTATATTACTTTTCCTAATTTTGTGTCATCTGCAAACACTGATGCGTGACTTTCAATGCCTTTCTCAAGGTCATCAAGCTTGTTAGTCTTTCCTCATAACTTAAACCTTCCATTCCCCTTATTAATTTAGTCGCCCGTCTCTGCACTATATTATCGTTTCTTAAAACAGGTGCCCAAAATTGGACGGCATATTCAAGGTGCGGTCCTACCATTGATTTATACAGAGGCAAAAGTATGTTTTCATCCCGAGAGTGAACTCCCCTTTTAATGCATGCCAATACTTTGCTGGCCTTGGCGGCTGCTGTTTGACATTGCACATTGTTACTTAGTTTGAAGTCTATGATTATTCCCAAATCCTTCTCCTGCTTGGATTTCCCTAACTCCGTACCATTTAGGGTATACGATGCTTGTGTGTTCTTCACTCCAAAGTGTATAACTTTGCACTTATCTACATTAAATTTCATCTGCCATTTAAGTGCCCAGTCCCCAATCTATCTAAATCCCTCTGCAGCGAAGTAACATCCTGCTCACATTATATTACTTTTCCTAATTTTGTGTCATCTGCAAACACTGATGCGTGACTTTCAATGCCTTTCTCAAGGTCATTTATAAATAAATTGAATAGAATTGGTGCTATAACAGACCCCTGAGGGACACCGCTTACCACTGGTGTCCATCTTGAAAATGTACCATTTATGACCACTCTCTGTACCCTATCTTTTATCCAGTTTCCTATCCAAGAACAAGTATTTTCACCTTTTGTGTGGAACTGTGTCGAAAGCTTTGGCAAAATCTAAGTAAATCACATCCACTGCGACCCTCTAAACTATACTTCTACTTACTTCCTCATAGAACGTAATTAGGTTAGTCTGACATGATCTGTGTTTCATAAAACCATGCAGATTTTTGCCGATTACATTATACCTCCCAATAAATTCCTGAATATTATCCCTTAGTAACCCCTCAAATACTTTCCCAGCCACAGATGTTAAGCTCACAGGTCTATAATTCCCAGGCACAAATTTTAAACCTTTCTTAAATATAGGGACCACGTCATCTTTTCTCCAATCAATAAAAAAGGGGGGTAGTAGCGCTGATAGATATGTAAGGAAATCGCTCATACACAAAAATGGTCCTTGTTGCTCAACCATCAAAAATAAATACAAGTCAAAAAGATAGTGTAGCGATAGCAGTGTCCTTCTCGAAATGTAATAGGTCCCAAAATTCTTGTGGTCCTCTTCTCAAGATATCCTTCAAATGGAGACAAAAAGAGATTATATCATAGTGCAACCCATAAGGAACCATATAGCGAATAGGGGTAGAATACACTCACATGAGGTGAAACCCTCCTGGTTCTGGGTCAGTTGCTTTAGGGTCGTTACCGGCCACCCAAATGCCCCTTCCGAAGTAGATCCACTCAGAATAGGGAGAGGGAGAGGAACCCAGCTCTGGATCAGTTGCCTCAAAAATGATTATTGGTCATCCGAATGTCCTTTTAAATTGGGTCCACTCACCAAGTCTTACGCCCACATAGGTCGCTTGCAGAGGCCGGAATGGTAATATATCTGAAAGTCTGCTCAAAAAGATCTATATATAAAAAAGCTCCAACAGTAATAAAATAAAAGATTTTTTAATAAGAAATAAAAACAAATACAATAGCCAGGACGCGTTTCGCCAAAATAGATAGTATATCAAAGGCTTCCTCAGCTGGCTACTGCCTAAAGATAATCCTATACTGGTTTAAATACCCACTTCCATTAATTACTGACCAATCCAAATACACTTTTTGGCGGAAAAATTTGGTGTATCCAATGAGAGCATGACTTTCATTTTACTTTAACCAATAGAGAACTTTCATTAAAAAACATGTGATCAATAGTAAAAATGGAGTTTCTGTTTTATCCTACCAACAATATTGTGGTTTCAGAACCTCAGAACTCCCACATATATGTGTTTAGAATTGATTTTGAGCAGATCTATCATTGTCAATTTAGATAATCACAATAAATAAAACCCACAAATATATTGCACCTTCATGTACTCGCCGTGAATCGAAAGTGCACGCATGCGCAACTATATCATGGCAGAGAACAAGGGCGCATCCATCTTGAGCTGATGTATCGAGGCTAACCAGCCAATCTCCTCAAAAAATGGAAATATAATCGGCGAATACACAAAAGCCCTACACACCAGCCACAGACCAAAATTGCGCACATGCGCGTCAGGACCGTGGAAAAAAGAGAGGGCACATTCACATGTGCTCCCAAGGTGACAAGCTGCAGTCGCAAGTGTACATCACAAAAAGACTGCCTCAAACCACAATGGGCTACCAGTCGGCAAAAGGCTGGCGGGAGAACGGCACCCCCCTCGCCTCGCAAATCTAAACCGCGCACATGCGCACTCTAGCCGCAACAGAGGAAAGGATGTACATACACATAAAGGGAGCGCCCAATAGCACCGGCCACAGTCTCCGGATATAGCTATCTTATCTCACTATCTACTATACCCTAAATTAGTAGCGCTTATTTATCTGTACAAATACATAATACATATATATCAAATTGACATGTTCTTTCTTTGTATATATAAAACAACCCAAAAAAGATAAGGTGCGTATAAAGACCTACAGGAAGTGGCATAACTCGAAATCACCATTTAAGCCTGAGGGAATCAATGTATTTAGAGTATAGATCCACCTCATCTCCATGCAGTGAATTTTTTTATTAAAATCCCCTCCTCTCCAATGGGGAACAACCTTTTGCATGGCAATGAAGCACATGCCCTCCGGAGATTGTCCATGGACATTTTTAAAATGAGATGAGACCGAATGTGTATCTAAGCCTCTCGAAATATTGTATATATGCTCCCTAATTCTAGTTGACAATGTCCTTTTTGTGTGGCCCACATAATGTAGGCCACAAGGGCATGTGAGTCTATAAATAACATTCTTTGTCCTACAAGTGATGACTCCCCTAATCTTATATGTGGTGTCATTACCCGTGAATTCAGAAATGTTTGCCTTTTTTAATTTCAAATTGGTGCATGATGGACATGATCCGCAATGATAGAAGCCTTCTTAAAGAGTAAATAGAGTTCTATTTTTCTGTGGATTTCTATGGCTTTTTACCAAGACTTTTTTGATGTTGGTAGCCCCCCCATTAACCAACTTAGGTACGTCTCCGATAAGATCTTTCAATAACGGATCACGTTTTAATAAGGGACAGTTTTTCCTAATAATGTGGTGGATCGTTTTGGTATGTATATTATAATCTGAAATAAACATGATAGCACTATTCTTGCCTGTTTCAGTTGGTTTATACTGTAGGGTATCCTTCCTATCCAAAATATAAATTTCCTCAATAGTGGAATCAAGGATTTCTTCCCTATATCCCTTTGCAATAAAATCCAACTTTAACTTATTTGCCTGCTGTATATATTAAGCGTTTTCTGTACAGTTTCATTTTATCCGTTTGAATTGTCCTTTGGGGACGACCCTTAGCCAATGTTGGGCATGGCAGCTGGTCTGTTCGATGTAACTATTTACATCAACTTGTTTAAAATAAGTTTTAGTCTTGATGTTATTATTTTCAATATATATATTCAAATCTAAAAAGTTAATAGATGATTTACTCACATCATAATCCAAAACAATCCCCCAATCATTACAATTGAGGTAATGAAAAAAGGATCGAAGAGATTCCTCACTTCCTTTCCATATGATGAGAATATCGTCGATATATCTTTTGTAGAGGACCAGGCTCTGTGCCCAGCCATGCCTCCCATTGACGTACTGGTTCTCCCAGTCCACCATGAATAAATTGGTGTAGCTGGGCGCAAACCTGGTCCCCATCTTAATACCCTTTACCTGGAGAAAAAATTGATCCCCAAATCTAAAAAAATTTGAGCCCAATATTAGTTCAATGCCACTCAAAATAAAATCTAGTGATATTATCAACTAACAAGCTAATTTCTCCATCTAGTTCTCGAAGCTGACTTTTCCTGAACTTTATAATGTATTCTATGGTCGTAGCAGCAAAGCTTTCCAACATAGCCAACCAACCATTCATAAAGGGCTCGTTGTGCTTATTATGTGTGGGCATTTTATCATACCTCAAGCCTCTTGGGCTAATTTTTTCGCTTAAGTATTTCTCTAAAGTCGCCACTTCTAATTTAGTGTTGACTTCTTGAGTTAGACATCGTTTAAGTGATATGATATTATCAACACTATTTTTGTTGTCTATATCTATATTGACATCCTCTCCATTTGAAAAATTATTATTTAAGCTCTTTCCCACTTGTTGTCTGAATAGTAGAGAAGTCATAATCAGCAGCTAACAAATAAACAAGTAATACAAACAATAAAAAAGGGGGTAGTAGCGCTGATAGATATGTAAGGAAATCGCTCATACACAAAAATGGTCATTGTTGCTCAATCATCAAAAATAAATACAAGTCAAAAAGATAGTGTAGCGATAGCAGTGTCCTTCTCGAAATGTAATAGGTCCCAAAATTCTTGTGGTCCTCTTCTCAAGATATCCCTCAAATGGAGACAAAAAGAGAATATATCATAGTGCGACCCATAAGGAACCATATAGCGAATAGGGGTAGAATACACTCACATGAGGTGGAACCCTCTTGGTTCTGGGTCAGTCGCTTTAGGGTCATTACCGGCCAACTAATGCCCCTTCCGAAGGATTCTCCAATCCTCTGGTACGATTCCTGAAAGAAAAGAATTTTGAAAGATTAAGAACAGAGGTATACATATTTCAACACATAGCTCCCTCAGTACTCGTGGGTGAATTCCATCTGGATTTATTCACATTCACATTGTTTAATTGCTGCAAAACCTTGTCCTGAGTCAACCAGTCACTTTGTATTAGTAAGTTTTTATTAATGAATTGCATGTATCCTGTTATAGGTTTCTCTTTGATAAATACTGAAAAAAAATATTCATTCAAAATTTCTGCCTTATCTTGATCTTCAGTTAACAATACCCCTGACTCAGATTTTAGTGAACCTACATTTTCACTCTTAGGTTTTTTTAGAATTTTTGTACCTAAAAAATTTTAATAAGCAATTTTAACCAAAATTTAAATAACTGAAATTTTCTGTTGTATTTTTGCATATTATGAACATAGAATTGCCATTTATTTTTACAGTACACAAAATTCCAAAACCAAAGTGGTGTTAATAAGTATAGCATGTATTATTTTCTATTTCATATCTCTAATCAAACATGGTAATTTTAAAAGACTTAGAAAAAAATTTTTATTCACAAATTTATTTACTTACCAGTATAAATTGAAGCGGCCAACTTCATTATCCTACTCTTTTTTAATTTGTTTTACTGTAATTATACTCCAAGATTGATATAATTGGAAAAAAGAGGCAATTATCTTTCCAGTATCATCTGTTCTGGGGTTCTAGGAATTATGGAGGTGAATATTTGGGTCTCATGCCGCAATCCCATCCCAAACAATTCCACATTCTGTTTGGCTCTGCTGGGCTTTAGGGTTTTGGTAATGTTGCTGTATACTTTACACAGTGATGTCACCCTTCAACTGCTGTTCTCCTGGTGAGGTTGACAGTATACAGACTGCTTCGCCAGGGGAGAAGACCCTGCTCGCTGTGGGATTTTGACGGTAAGTAAATGCAGCAGAAGATGCATGAGAACAGTAACCCACATTCCAGAGTGTATGCGTGTGGTTCCCAAGCATCATTTCAATGAGTTCTTTGGGCCATGGACTATATTGACTTATTTATAGACACATTAACACTTCTTGACTATTCACTGCTGCTGCTATTAATTTCTGAACACTAGGTATCACTAGTTATATAAACAATGTTTACAAATATTACAATCAAATATCACTGAATATCCCACCTGTAAACAAAATCTATTATGTATGCATTTATAAAGTTTTGCTGTTGCTATAAATTGATATTTCTGGTATTTACAAGACAAGGAGTTGTGAGATTTTAATATAGCAAATCCTTCTCGACCCCCCCATATATAATTTTCTGCACAATTATCATAAATGTTTAATTACAAATATAAACTCTAATTAAATATTTCTATGTGTACTTTTGTATGTGATTAAAAGCAAGGAGCGCTTTCACACATTCTGTCAATATGACATGTAAATCTCATGAAACAGGGCATCTTATCCCGTTCATAAATCAGATACTTTGTTTATGACAAATTCTTGCAGCTGCATGAAATGGCAACATGGCAGCTTAGCAGGTTATTAATGGGACTGACAGACCACAAATCATTTGTATGAACAGTAATTTGTGCTCTGTTAAATAGCAGGAAAAACTAGAAAATCTTGGGAATTAGAAACGAAAGGCAACACTAGATTTATATGCTCGGAATAAATTTAATAGCAAAAAAAAAATAATTACAAATTGTTTCACTGAACAAAACAGGTCATGTGCAGGTCACAAAAAGTTGAAAGTAATAAAAACACATTTAAATATTAAAATACTTTACATACTTTTAAGTCATTTTTTAATAAAGAAACATAGTTATTGAGTTTCTTCCCGTTCCAGTTATGAATTCTAGGAACTAAATAAATAATATACAGTGTATAATCAATTGGAGACATCATAGGGCTTTGCAGTCATTTATACAAAGCGTTTTATATATCTAACCATGAGCATATCATGAACTAGATAAATAGATGGGCTGACAAGCTTATTATTTTCAAAGATTTCATTTTCCATACTCATAATAATTACAGTTGTCTTGTGTTTTTTTATGTTTTAATTTAAAATACCACTAAATGATAATTAAAGTGTTGGGGTAAGACATAACAGGAATGTATTATCAGTCTGAAATATTACAAGTGTTTGCTTTCATAAAGTTATTATATTTTATTTAATGTTTTGAATTAAATTAAATAATTTAACTAAAATTTAATAAATAATTCTAAAAAGGTTTCAGTAAGCACCAACTATAAATTTGAGGATGTAAACTTAGCATTTCAAACAGTGGCCTGGATTCTCTAAATATTGTGTTTGCTGCAAACTGAACTTGAAAGAGCAGTGGCGAATTCAGGGAAACTCTATACATATCATCTCTTTGTGTTATAAGGGTTTTTTGTAAGGTATGGTACCCGGGATCTGCCCACTGCTATTAAAGGAAAATGCCCCCTTTTTTCCCTTAAATAATTGAGCAGATAAACCACTTCACCCATAACAGAACAAAGGTCGGAAAGATGTCTAGCCCTGTTAAATACCTAAAGTCCTTGGCCCAACTCCAAACGAGACATTAACTGTGAGACGCAAAAGGAGAACTTGTATGTGAGCCTTCTTTCTATTTGCATCTCACCATTAATGTCTGTATTCTGAACGAGCCGCTTTGTCTGCAGCTCAAGTCATAATACTTCAGAGTCACAGGAGAATAACGGCACCGGTGCTGTGAGCTCTGCATTAGCTTGAGTGATCAGGTCGCACTATGAAAAAGTAAGGAATCACAGAAGAATACTAGGAACTATTTGTTCCTAGCGTTCAGCTATGTAAGGAGAGAGAAAACGGCGGATAGCGCTTCATCAGGGGTCTGAGGTATGTAAGGGATCTTCTGATGGGTTTACAATAATGAACACTAGTATATAGAAGTAATTATTCAATTGCCGAACAAGGGCTAACAGATGGAGAACGAGCAAGGCTGGTATAGGTTTTTATTCATATGCTACCTGCACATTGTGTAAAATATAGAAGTTGATCATGTACAGTAAAGAGCCGCAAGGTCCAAGACACAAGCCGAGCTTGCATGTCGGTTGGAGTAGGATAAGGTAAAAATAAGCTAAATTCTCGAACCATTACGTTGTATCACTCGAGCACTTAGCTTAACAACAACATTGGAATGGAGTCCCTTGTGTTCTATAACCCCTTAATGCCAGGAGTGAGGCGTCCGGCAGGAGGAGGTTAACTGCGGCAGTGCATACTAATATGCCCCACCGCCAGGTGCTGCAGCGGGCCTCTCCTTCGGCCCACCCATGCAGCTAATGCATGGCACACATCATTGGCTGCAGGGGGTGGCCTGAGTTCAGGCTGCCCCGCAGCAGCCAATGAGACACAGCGCTTGCCGAGTGCTGGGTGGAGCCAGGTCAGCCCATAAAAGTCAATAGGGCGTAATAGCACGTTCCACGACTTCAAGGACCACCCACTGCAGGAACGGCATAATACGCACTGCTGTGGAAAAGGGTTAAAAATAAACACTTATTATTGTTTTTGCTCTATTAGTATTATAAATCTGTTTTTTCATTCTCCCCCTCCATGGCCACCTCTTGAGGTTGAGCCAATGAGTCAGCCACTCCCTTTGAAACTGCTGTTTTACTTCCCTATAATATTCCCTGTTGTACTACACTTGATGATGATGTCTGAGGTCTGTGTATCTTCTTTATACTCTATTTTGACAAATACCAAAAATAAATAATTCAAAAGATACTATATAAATCAGTACACAGTATTTTATAGAGACATTTTTTAAATAAATTTAAAAAAATTCAGTCATCCGGAACCATTATAAAGCCCTCTGTATTTGTCTTTATTTTTGTAGTTATAGTTACTGACTCATGGTTGGTAATAGTCTTACAGGGTTAACTTTTAGAGGGTTAACTTTTATGGAATAAATAATTCTCACCACTCAAATCTTCTATTGCTTTCAGTCTCAGAAACGTTACAGCATTTATAAAATGTAATGAAATGAGTAAAAAGAAAAAATGATGGTTGAAAAGATTGCACCAATATGTTGAAAGGAATGCAAATATTCGCCAATATACTTGCCAAACTTAACGCTAGACAACCTGTGCTTTTTTTGAAGCTTACACATGATATTTATGCTGTGGTGGTTAAAGAATTACATTAATGTGTATAAATCTCTCTTTTCAAAACACTTGATCAGTTATTTTCAGTTATATTAATGCATCTTTTGCGCGACTTTTCCAAAAGTAGTTTATCAACATCCCAGATAATAAATAAAATGTTATTTATCTGGAAAAAGATATTCTATTAGTATGTTATCAAAGGATGATTTCTTAGTTCAATATAAGAGGCTATAAGGAAGCTTAGAAACCATCAAGGATTACTTTAGGAAAGCAGGTAATGCAATAGAGTCACTTTCTGAAACATAACCCTTAGAGAATGGGTAGAAATGTATGATCTTGCAGTTATACATAATAGATAAAAAACCAGAAAGGTCTTCAAAGCATCAGCATATGCCAAAGGGTGTCACCCCCTTAAACCCATACAATATCACCTAGTATATTATTTACAAACAATAACAAAGTTGTAAACCATTTTTCTATTTTCGATAATTTCCATGGGTGCACCCCACAATAAACTAAACTCTGTATAGTAGTGCTAGAAGCTGTAGTGATAAATTCTAAACATTCTTTGTTTATTCGCCAGGAGGGAGGCGTCCGGCAGGAGGAGGTTAACGGTGGCAGTGCATACTAATACGCCCCACCGCCAGGTGCTGCAGCGGGCCTCTACTTCGGCCCACCCATGCAGCTAATGCATGGCACACATCATTGGCTGCAGGGGGTGGCCTGAGTTCAGGCCGTCCCGCAGCAGCCAATGAGACACAGCACTTGCCGAGTGCTGGGTGGAGCCAGGTCAGCCCATAAAAGTCAATAGGGCGTAGTAGCATGTTCCACGGCTTCAAGAACCACCCACCGCAGGAACGGCATAATATGCACTGGTGTGGAAAAGGGTTAAAAATAAACACTTATTATTGTTTTTGCTCTATTAGTATTATAAATCTGTTTTTTATATGCCAAAGGGTGTCACCCCCTTAAACCCACACAATGTCACCTAGTAAATTATTTACAAACAATAACAAAGTTGTAAACCATTTTTCTATTTTCGATAATTTCCATGGGTGCACCCCCTAATAAATTAAGCTCTGTATAGTAGTGCTAGAAGCTGTAGTGATAAATTCTAAACATTCTTGTTATAACCATCACTGGGTCGATGTATAACTTTACCACCTTTCCAAAAAACTCTAGCAGTAACTGTGTTGCCTATTCCAGTTTGGCCAATGGTAGGGAGCCACAAAAATATAAATTTGCATAAGATGTCAAATCTTTGTGACTAATTATTATTATCATTTACATAGCGCCAAAGGTTTCCATGGTGCGTTACAATAACCAATGGGGACTGAGAGTAAATTATTACAATAAACATAGGAGTCAGAAACAAGCGGTGTAGAGGGCCCTGCTCAGATAAGCTTACTAATACCAGCTTGATTACTAGTCAGCATCGTTAGCAGTGGCTGGATTCAAAATTGTTCCTGTAAAAGAATGCGGGCAGCGGTGCTGCATGCCACCACATGTATTTCATCTTTTTAAGGTGTTAAGTAATTTAGCAGTTGCAAAATCCCTTGATATATCAACCGTTGGAAGCAGATATTTAGTTTTTTTCTGGCTTTCAGCATCTGTTTGCTGTTGAAGCTCTATGTGGAACATGTGCTCTGAGTCAGAAGTGAGGTCTACATGAGGAGAGGTGAAAGTGTGCAGCATGGAAGTCTTAGCATGTTTAACCCCTTTACTGCTGAGCCATTTCACGTCTTAAAAAAGCAAATTTTTCTTTTTTTATTATTGTTTTTATTATTTTGTTTCTTTACTTTAAACATGGTCATATTCTGGCCTTTCTAATGATACCAAACATGACCCTGTTCGATGCCAACAGTCGGGAGATATCTCCACCACATCTTTCCTTAGGAGTCAATGAGGACGTTCCCCACACGTCCTCCTCAGCAGTGAAAGGGTTAATTTGTATGCAGTATGTAAATTTGCAAATGTAGGGCCCTATTACATTCTTCGCGCAAACGTTTGCGCCCGCGCAAAAATGCATTAACGCGAGGGGCAAAACCCATTGCGTAAAACGGCGTATTACAATGTCAGCGCAACAAACATGCCTATAAGTCTACCGCGGGGAACCTGCACGAACGCTGCGCGAGCTTACTGTACTTTGCGCGTCCTATACTTAACATTGTGAGCGCAAATGTGTTTGTGCGCTGGTACGCGGATGGTATTACAATCTATGCGCAGTTTGTAACACACAGCCTTTGCGCACATAATTTTAGCACCTCCTTAAAGCTGGTGTTCGTTAAAGGCAAATTCTATCAACCTGGCCGAACCCAAATACACCACCCCAAAAAAAAAAACTCAGCAAAGTATAGTTACACATTCTAAACATACCAAACCAATAAATTTGAGAAGTTGTGCGTGTTTTTTTTATTGATGCAGCATATATGCGCAGATTGACTTTGACAGGCGCAAAAACTTAACGTGAGATAATTGTGGTTCTTAATTCTGATTGGCTGAATTGCATGAAAAAACAGTCCGCATACTGATTTCTGCTCACAACGTTAATGCCCGCGCGTTTTGCGGGTCCATATTACGCATGTTATTTTTTGACGGATGAAAAAATGCATGAGGATTGTAATACCAACGTTGTTTTACGCGCGTTAATGTTTAACACTTCGCGCATAAATTCACACGTTCTGCGTGCGTTTTTGCGTTACGAATGTAATAGGGCCTGTAGTATTTAATGAAAAATCATGAATACATGGCTTTGGACTCCTGTGTGTCTCTACAAAATGTATACATGAAGCCGTTGAAATCATGTACTCATAAAGAGAGCAAGAGGTTTTGCCCTACCGTTGATCAGCATTTGCACCCTTCATCAGAGCAGTAACATTATATTACAGTGACATTTCAGGGAAATGTTGGTGCTTTCTCATTTGGCGCACTTCGATGCCTCGGCGATTCCAGTTCGCAATAAGACGTTGTGGGAGGATGTTGTCCCATCGAAGTTTGTTGGAAATTAGTCAATTTTTAATATATAAGGGGTGCTGTTCTAAACAAACTATATATGTCTAGTTTGCTCTCTTCAAATACAGATTTTTTTTTAGGAGTAGGGCTTCAAGGGCCATTCTATGCAGTCTGACCACTCAATATTATCCCCCAAACAAGGGAAGGTGGGCTCAAAGGGCTAATTCAGCCATCCAAATGTAAAGGCTTAGCCCTGCCCAGAACCTCAACTCAGGGATCCCTCAGCTCAGGTTTCCTGGGCTTATAGTACATCGTATACCAGCCCTGCCCAGTAGTATCAAAGCCATCCTGCATTGAGAGCCACTGGATTGGCTGGAATGCCCAGACCCCCTGTGGTCACGTGACATGCTTAGCTAAAAGCATATCATATCCTGAAGGGCTCAGACTTTCCTAACCCTTCCTGTTTGAACCCTGTAGTATACCTATAATGATTTCAGAAATACTTTTCAAACACAAATCATGACACGAACATGTGAGTGTAAGGGTAACATTATCACTCCAATAACATCCTACTCACAGTGCAATAGGCTTGAGATCTGGTGAATTTGTTTGGGTTCACACATCCATCATCTTTCATTTTCTATGTCTTCTACTTTTGGGGCTAAGCAGGCAGCAGATATGTGTGATATTTGCTCATATGGGTCAAAAAAAATTGACAACTAACTCACTGGTTGAGAATTGCTTTTTAATAATCTGATCCTGTAACACACTAAACTAGCTAGCTCACTGATTGTGACTTCCTGTTCTATTTTTGATGCCACTTTCTTCTTTAGCAGTGGACTGACTGCTCATATCTGAAGAAGGTGTCCTCATCATCAATGTACCTCTCTGAATATGTTTTAGTTTGGTTAGATTTCCCCCGTATCTAGCTGTATCTTTGAGATGTAGCAACTCCTGTTACTTTATGCAGATGCACTTGGCTTCCGCATAGGGGAACTTTAATTTTATGTGCCCTGATGGTTCCTGCTACATCTGAGAAAGTACGATTGCGTCTCCCAAGAGCAGTGTCAGACTGGCGCGTGGGTCAACAAATGGTCAGTAGCCCTTTTGATGTCTCCATCCTGTTTGGCTGTGCCCGTGCGGTGTTGTAGTTGGCTTATGAACTGTTTATTATCATCCTATGAGCATCTGAGCACTTAGGGTAGCATTTAGGGATGTGCATGACTTTTTTTTTTGTTTTGTTTCGGGGGGTTTTTCGGGTGTTTTTTTTGTTTCGGATCATTTCAGACAGTTTTTCTTTCGTTTCGGATCGTTTCGATTCAGTGATTCAAATCGATTCGGTGATTCAGATTGATTCGGATCATTTTGGCGATTCGGATCATTTCACCGATCCGGTTCATTTCGGCGATTCAGATCGCAAAGGTGTTGGTTCATGCACTTGTCATTTCACGTCTTGACTACTGCAACTCGCTCCTTATTTCTTATCCCCAACTCCCGTATTGTCCCTTTGCAATCTGTAATGAATGCAGGTGCCAGGCTTATTTTTCTCACCGGATGCACCTCGCGTCCCTCCCCCCTCTGCCGATCCCTCCATTGGCTTCCTGTACGTTCCAGGATACAGTTTAAAAAACTAATGCTCACATTCAAATCGCTCAATAACTCATCTCCTCCCTACATTTCTTCATTACTCCGCAAGCATGTCCCATCCAGACAACTCCGGATGCCAGGCAATCTCCTCCTCTTATCTGTCTACACATGCACAGCCAATTCTCGCCTCCAAGACTTTTCATGGGCAGTCCTGTGGAATGACTTGCCTCGCCCTATCAAACTCTCCCCCAATCTTCAAGCCTTCAAGAAATCCCTCAAAACCCATCTCTTCAGATTAGCATATCACATCACTGACGCAGCTCATCCCCCTGCATAAGATCGACTTGCACATGATTGAAGTTGCTTCTATGGCCCCACCATTCCCATACCACTGGCACTAATGATCCTGTCTTCCTCAACCCCAATGCCTCTAGATTGTAAGCTCCTATGAGCAGGGCCCTCTACACCTGTTGTTTCCATCATATGTCCTCTTATCTCATTATCTTTGATTATTTTAAAGCGCTGCAGAAACTGTTGGCGCTGTATAAATGATGATAATAATAATGTTTTGGGGTGATTCGGATCAGTTGGTTTTTTGCTTTTTTATGAGTTATTTCGTTTTTTATTGCTTATTTAAGAATGGGAAGTATATTACCACCAATAGAATATAAGTTTCTTTACTTAATTATTCTTTTAAGGTTTTTAGGCATTTTTTGGGTGACATTTTAGGTTTCCTAACTTTTTTTAAAGAAACAAGGCTTTTTAACCCATAGATTTCAATGCAGCATATGAATCCACACACTGCGGGGAAGTGCCTCTCTGCAGTATAGTTAATGCAGCATATAAATCCGCACACTGCCGGGCATAAAATCTTTATGGACATTTGATAGCATAAGAAAAAAATATGTTTAATTAGCAGTTTAAAATAAAGTTATTTTCACCAAACAAGCTTCATTGCAATCTCTGGCTTCGTCAGTGGTGAATATTAACCTTTGTGCAGTCATCAGGGCAGCCCCGGGTCAGTTCTTGCATAGAAGATTCCTGTAAAGCAAAGGATGACATATGGACCCACACACCTTTGTTTCCGAAAGGCAAGGCTAGGCTCTAGGTTTGTGAGTGCGCTGACCTAGAAAAACATTTACAGATTGTGCCGAATATTGTGAAAATTGCTACACTATGGGCCATATTATCATAGTTGGTGCTAACGTAACCAGAGCAGTTGTAAACTGAAAACCCCCATAGGCTATAATGGCTCTGGGAAGTTTACAACAGCTCTGGTTAAGTTAGCACCAACTATGTAAGATGGCCCTATGTTTTTAGGATATTTTTGTTTTCTTAGCTAATGGGTTGCCAAGCCACAAGAATTAGAAGATTCCAATAACATGGAACTGAACCATAAGTTTATGTGTATTAATAAATATGCCACAAAATAGGAAGAATGAACATAAACAATAGCTGTATTTTTGCACACCACAAGTCATTCACCAACATGTTACCACACTGGATTATCGTATAACACTAATTGACATTACATTTTGTATTATGTCCTTTGCATATGTTTTTAATTGTTTTATTATCCAATATATAGATGTACACAACATTGACCTTTATTTCCATATTCTTTTCCTTCGTCAAAAAATTATCATACTTATTGGGCAGCCTGGAGTGAAATTATTAGGTAGCCCTCCTTATTGTTTGAGTCATCCCCTTTATTTCAAAGATTTTAAACAGCGTCACAGGGTAACCAGCGAAAATACGTCCGCGCAGGACTGCTACGTCAAATCTCAAAAGCAAAGCACAAAAGTCTCATAATATAAATCAAGAGATAGCAGAAGTCCGCATGTAATAATAAAAAGGAAAAACGAGCAAGTGTCGTCAGAAAAAGGGGGATCGTAAAGAACTGCTGTATCAGACCGCTTATGTGGGGGTGGTAAGGGGGGAAAGAAACTCAACAGCGTGGGAGGGACTGAAGGGGAGCGAACAGCAAGTACCCACGGGAGAAATAAACAGGGAACTGGCAAGGAGCTGCTAAAGGAGTGAATTTGGGCTACTCAGCACGTGTCCATCCACATGAGGTGGTGGGTGACATCTCGAAGCGCAGAACTCCTTTGAAATGTCCAGTAGACAAACAGGTCCCAAGCCAATATGGCCACAGTCAGAGCCACGCAGCTATGTCGGGAGATGCACCCTATCTCTCCAGTGGGGTGAGAAGCAGCACTCGGCAGCCTTAGCATTGCAGACTGCGCCTGAGGGCCAGCAGTATGTATTTCGAAGGCATCCACCGCATCCTCTGCCACATCGGACACTGACCCGTACCTAGTGTGTCGAGCCGTCTCAGCTTCTGGGAGTGCCGGAGGCTCCCCGGGCACCATGATCCCCGCCATCAGCCCTGCACGCATTGGCTCAATGCCATCAGGATCATCCACAGCTGGAACAGGGAAGTCCACCTCATGGCTAGCGGGCAAGGTCACCCCCGCCGGGCGCGCAGTCAGGGCCTCCGCTTCCGGTCCTCGGTCACCACGCAGTATTGCCATCAGTTTGCTCCAGGAGCATCTTGTCAGCAAGCCCCCCTTGTCCTCTGGCAGCAGTCGCATGCACTCCTCCAAGGCCTCAAATATATCCTCCATGCTTCTAGTAGGATGAGGGCACAGCATCCATCTTCGTTCGCCTTCCCCCACCAACTCCGCCATAGGGTCAGCTGTTTCGGTCAGAAGACGGGGGCCCTCCATTCACCAACCTCTCGACAGCCGATCGCCCAGGTCCTAGGATTCCACAGGGTGAGGCACAGATGGTGAGGGGTAGGTCCCAAAGAGCCAGATGGTAGGCCTCAAAATGGCTGCAGGCAGCTCGTGGTCATCTTTAAAAAGGGTCCCAAATCTCGCAGAACAGGCTCCAGAGCACCCCCTCTGGTGTCCAGCCGTGCAGGGACTCCCAAAAAGGGGTAAAAACCGAGGAGGATTCCAGGCACAAATCCCCCCCCAGCAATAACACCCGGAGCTCCGTCGGAACACGTCTGCTCCCATAAACAGACAGACACGCCCCCCCCAGTCATCCCCTTTTGTGTGGAGTGAGCAATGCAGGCTTGTATGACTTGCACTATAAGAATAAAGGAAAATATAAAAATTAAACGCCTAAGAAATTACATTGTTTAGTGAATAATGCATATTGTCATTGAAAGAGGACAAATATTTATCTTTCCATGGGAGCAAAATTCTGTTTACATGTGAATCTATAGTCTGAAATAGTACTTGCTAGTTAACAATATTTTTTAAGAAAAACATCTAATTTAAATAAATAAATAAATGATGGCGTCTCTGAATTTCAAAAATAGAAAGAAAAGAAAATTGCTGTTTAAATGTTCTTGAAGAATACATTTCACAGTATCTAAAGTAAAAGGTCAGATATCAAATTAACATTTTCTCTTTTTTTCCTAAACAACAATAAGAGCATGTCTATCAAAATGGCAAGTTGACATCTATTGCAAATACATGTGTCTGAATGAGTGAGCAGCTGTCAGAGCTGCACCTTGTCAAGAAAAGAACAAGTTTACTAAAGAGGACACATATAAATACCCTTGAAAATTTACATATTGGAAAATGCTAGCTTATTATTCTTACCAAATGTGTTTTGTTGTGAGGATAATAGTAATCACATATAGGAAAACAAAATAATAAACTTCATGAGAATAAATAAGACATACAAACATGCAAGGCTTAATATGGTAATTGTATGTTCATTACTGGTATAATCCATTGCTTTTATTCAGAAGTAATGTTATTCTTGCTTTTTACGACACTATCTATTACATATTAAAGATTCTTTTTAAAAATATGAGAGATCAAAGAGATAATCACAAGACCGATAGCTACAGAAGAATAGTTATACATATACCGAGAGAGAGACTGATGTCTTCAGGTTTAATAAATCCCTATGAAATAGATAACCTGAATCGGCGCAAATATTGCTCTCTGGGGTCCTGGGATCTCGCATGTACATTGGTGAAACAATAAACAATAATAGTGCAACACAGTAGATGTAAAAATACTTCAAATGTACATAGTAAATTTCCCACTCACAAATAGAGAGCCATAACACTGGCTCTGAGTGGGTCCAGACGTGTGGGTAGATTGCCTTCAGATTTCTCAGGTGACCCCCACCTTATTACGGATGTTCTATCCAGGATCATACAGTAAAAAACAGAAAGGGAAAAACTCCTTGTGCGGGTCTGCAGAAATCACGGTATAATATGCTAGTGGTATCGTACTCACATTCTGAGGAGCTCACATAGCTCCTGGATGTATGCCCATGGGTCTTTTCAGATAAGGAAACCCAAAAGAAAACCACCAAAGATCCAGAAAATGGCACAGCGAAAACAGGATTGGAGATAAAAAAATTAAAATTTATTAAAACATAACTAAAACAAGTTCCAGAACGCGTTTCGCCGCATGGAATGGCGGCTTCATCAGCTGGTACAGTGCTCTCTATTTGTGAGTGGGAAATTTACTATATACATTCGAAGTATTTTTACATCTACTGTGTTGCACTATTATTGTTTATTATTTCTCCTATGTACATGCGAGATCCCAGGACCCCAGAGAGCAATTTTTGCGCCGATTCAGGTTATCCATTTCATATGTTGTGTGCATTGGTATAGGGGAAACCACTATATCCTGTTATTGGCTATCTGGGTCCCGTGGTGATGGATGCATGTGGTGTGGCGCTGCACCATCCTTTGTGGTTAATAAATCCCTAACCTGAAGTCTATTTAAACCTAAAACAGGGCTTAAACAGAGGCCTACAGGGTTATTCAAAGAGCTCCTAATTGTGGCCGAAAGGTAACCGAACAGTGAAATTCAACGTACGCTGGCAATTCGGCTATTCAGAGAGCAGACAGTTCGCCAAATCTTGGCGAATTGCCTGCACATACAGTGCCTGTTCGTTGCCTGTTCGAGGGCAGTGAAATCCCCATAGAGAAGCAATGCTTCGTCTATTCAGAGAGTGCAAACCAGCAGTGAAAAGTTGCCGAAATGCCCTACTGTTCGGTGGTTTAATCCAACAGGTTTATTCAGGCGAATCCCATAGGATTCAATGTTAAAAATTTTCCCGTTTTAACTAAATAGCTAATAAACCGTTGATCATAATATTCTGCAGGAAAAAGTCTATGTTTTGATTTTTTTAGGATCCTTTAGGCATTTTTTGGCATTTTTTTGCAAAAAAAAATTCCCGTTTTTTTTTAAATCGTTTTTTCTTTTTTCTGTAACAGCCTTTTTTATTATCATTCATTGGATCTTCTATGTAAATTTCAGACATTTTCGTTCTGTGGTTTCTTTGCAAACAGCGTTTCACTTTTCAAACATTCAAGCGTACTGTTTTTATTTTGGTTCACTCCATTCGTCTGCGGTGTCGGGTTTTTCCAGCTGCTGCTCTGCGCTGTGATCGGCGGCTGCTTGGGTTTCTCCGGCGTGTTCGGCGGGGTTAATCCAGATGTTTTTGCGGGTTTCGGTGTGCGTTCGCCGGGGTTCGCGGTGAGTGTTCGGCGAGTTTGCGCCGGCTTTTCCCTGCACTACGACGGCCCTGGATGCTATTTGCTAAGGTGGTTAAACTTGTCCACGCCTTGCTGAGGGAGGTGTTCTTAGGTGACTATATAAAGCTTGTGGCATATTAGCTTGGTCTAATTGAGCTTGGGAAGCCTTCTAAGTGAAGCCTTCAAAGTGAGCACTTAGAGATATCCTGGTGAGTGATTTTGATTTTTGTTTCAAACAGATCTTTTCTATTCATTTTAAGGTTTTAAGTTAGGTCTGGTGTGTAAATTAGGTTAGGCTGGTGACTCTTCCTCCTACTGATTAGCATACAATTGGAATCAATTGGATGCCATTTGCTAAGGTGGTTAAACTTGTCCACGCCTTGCTGGGGGAGGTGTTCTTAGGTGACTATATAAAACTTGTGGAATATTAGCTTGGTCTAATTGAGCTTGGGAAGCCTTCAAAGTGAGCACTTAGAGATATCCTGGAGATACTCTGGAGGTAGTCTGAGGTTAGACAGGAGGTAGAAAACCTACAAAAAGGTAAGATTTGTTGGTTTAAATCCATTCTTTTATAATGGCAGGCTTGGTCCAGTGTAAAAGCTGTCATGCATTTGTTTTTAGATCCAATTTTTGGAGGTTTGGAGTGTGCCTGATATGTAGGCAGCTCTCTTTATTGCAGCAGGAAATTGCCAGTTTGAAGTCTTAGATTTCTAAATTATCTGTTACACAAACTCAGGCTATGGCTATGACTGTTACAAAGCCACTGCCACAGAGGCCTCCTAGGAGCGGCAGATGGACTACTGTAGGATCTGGTAGACTTAGAGTTGTGGATAGAAGGCATGTCCCACAGTCTGTGGCTCTTCTTAATTCTTTTGAGGCACTTTCAGAGTGTAGTGGTGAGACGGAAGTAGGCTCAGACACCATAGTTGAGGAACTACCATCCCCTATGCCTAAGGTATGCAGGACTGCAACTAAGAACAATAAGGAAAAGGTGGGACATGATAGAAGGCAATTGTTGCTGGGTGATTCTATCATAAGAGGTGTTGAGCTGGAGAGTAGTGGTTTGGTGAGATGTCTTCCTGGGCTACTGCTCGTAGACACAAGAGACGTATTCTCAATATTGTCAAACAAGCAAAGCAGCAAGGGGAAGTGGATGTTCTAGTCCATCTAGGGACAAATGACTTGGCTAGCAATGAGGTTTCTGAGATTAAGGATGATTTTTGTGTTCTTGGAGGTGAAATACAGCAGATTACGTCCACTGTGTCATTCTCTGAAGTTTTGCCTGTGCATAACATTCAGGATAGGCAGATGCGCAATAGGGAATTTAATTTGTGGCTTCGGGAATGGTGTCGAGAGCAAGGATTTGGCTTTGTGTCCCATGATAGCTCTAATTGGAGCAGAAAGGAACTGCATAAAAAAGATGGTTTGCATCTTACTCATAGGGGAACATATGTTCTCAGTGAGAAGTTCAAAGGTTTCGCAAAGAAATATTTAAACTAGGAGGGGGGGGACAAAAGGGTAAAAAAACAATCTGCCTGATTGTCCCCCAAAACTAAATCGGAGGGTGCAAGCAACATGCGGGGAAAAAAATGACAAGCTCAGAGTCGTGTCTATAAATACTCGCAGTTTAGTCAATAAAATCAATGAACTGGAGGCAATGATGGCAGCTGAAAAAGTAGATTTAGTTGCGGTTACTGGGACATGTTCAGTGAGAAAAATAACTGGGACATAACAATACCGGGGTACTCTTTATATAGAAAAGACAGAGAAGGTAGGAAAGGAGAAGGAGTGGCCCTGTATGTGAAAAACAACATAAAAACGAACCAAATAAAAGTGAGCGAGGTGAACATAGAGTCAGTTTGGGTTACGCTAACATTTGGCAATCATACAGTAGCTCGTGTAGGTGTGATCTATAAACCCCCTGGACAAGTAGAAGAGCTAGATAATCTGCTGCTTGAGGAAATAGCCAAAATGGCAATGAAGGGGGAAGTTATTATCATGGGGGACTTTAATCTTCCTGATGTGAACTGGAAAACCAAAACAGCTGGGTGCACCAGGAGTACAAATATTCTAAACTCCCTACTGGGATTATCTCTAACACAAGTAGTTGAGGAGCCGACCCGTAAAGAGGCCATATTGGATTTAATACTCACAAATGGAGGTTTGGTATCGGACGTTGTTGTAGGTGAAAATTTGGGATCTTGTGATCACCAGTCAGTATGGTTTAATATAAGAACAGAGATGGAGCCGCACCACACAAAAACAAAAGTTTTAGACTTTAAAAAAACAGATTTTTCTAAAATGAGATTTTGTGTGAAGGAGTCATTATCAGACTGGAGGAGTTTTAAGGGAGTCCATGAGAAATGGGATTATTTAAAGGAAGCATTATTGAAGGCCACAGGCAATTGCATTCGACTTGTTAGCAAAACAAAAAAGGGAAGAAACCACTGTGGTACTCTGCAGAAGTGGCCAAAATAGTGAAGAACAAAAAGACAGCATTCAATAATTATAAAACAACTCAGGCAACCTATAAGATTAGGCAGAAAGAGGCAAAGCAATTTAGAAGGGCTTCCAAAGCACACGCAGAAGAGAAAATAGCTCAGTCAGTAAAAATGGGGGACAAAACATTTTTTAGATACATAAACGAGAAAGAAAAGTAAAACAAGGATTAGTTAAATTAAAAACAAAGGAAGGAGGTATGTAGAAGAGGATAAAAGTCTTGCTGACTGCCTCAATGAATATTTGTTCAGTCTTTGCAGAAGAAAAGGAAGGAAAGGGACCTCAGTTAGGAGGAAACACTAACGAGACATTTACATATCAGTTTACAGAGGAGGAGGTTCTACAGCAGCTGTCTAAAGTAAAGACAAATAAGTCAATGGGGCCTGATGGGATCCACCCTAAATTATTAAAAGAGCTCAGTGATGTAATAGCAAAACCATTAACAGATTTATTTAACAATCCTTGCTAATGGGAGTCGTCCCAGAAGACTGGAAATTAGCAAATGTTGTGCCCATTCACAAGAAGGGTAGTAGGGAGGAATCTGGGAACTATGGGCCAGTTAGTCTTACGTCAGTAGTGGGGAAATTAATGGAAACCATGTTAAAGGAAAGGATTGTTGAACATCTAAAAACACATAGATTACAGGATCAGAAACAACATGGGTTTACCTCAGGGAGATCATGCCAAACTAATCTTATTGATTTTTTTGATTGGGTAACAAAAATAATAGACACAGGTGGTGCAGTAGACATTGCTTATTTAGATTTCAGTAAGGCTTTTGATACTGTTCCGCATAGAAGGCTTATCAATAAATTGCAATCTTTGAGTTTGGATTCCAATATTGTTGAATGGATTAGGCAGTGGCTGAGTGACAGGCAACAGAGGGTTGTGGTAAATGGAGTTTATTCGGCGCAAGGTCTTGTTAGCAGTGGGGTACCTCAGGGGTCAGTACTTGGACCCATTCTATTTAATATTTTTATTAGTTTATTGAAGGTATTAATGGAAAAGTATGTCTTTTTGCTGATGACACAAAGATTTGCAACAGGGTTGACGTTCCTGGAGGGATCAGCCAAATGACAAATGATTTAGGTAAACTAAAATGGTCGGAGCTGTGGCAATTAAGTTTTAATGTGGATAAGTGCAAGATAATGCACCTGGGACGTAAAAACCCAAGGGCTGAATATAGAATATTTGATATAGTCCTAACCTCAACATCGGAGGAAAGGGATTTAGGGGTTATTTCAGAGGATCTAAGGGTAAGTAGTCAATGTAATAGAGCAGCAGGAAATGCTAACAGAATGCTTGGTTGTGTAGGGAGAGGTATTAGCAGTAGGAAAAGGGAAGTGCTGATGCCACTGTACAGAGCACTGGTGAGACCTCACTTGGAGTACTGTGTGCAGTACTGGAGACCGTATCTCCAGAAGTATATAGACATCTTAGAGAGAGTTCAGAGAAGGGCTACTAAAATGGTGTACGGCTTGAAGGAGAAAAGTTACCAGGAAAGGCTTAATGATCTTAACATGTACAGCTTGGAAAAAAGACGAGATAGAGGAGATATGATAGAAACATTTAAATACGTAAAGGGAATCCACAAAGTAGAGGAAGGGAGTATATTTAAAAGGAAACAAAGTAGCAAAACAAGAGGACATAGTCTTAGATTAGAGGGGCAAAGGTTTAAAAGTAACATCAGAAAGCATTATTTTACTGAGAGGGTGGTGGATACATAGAACAGTCTTCCAGTTGAAGTGGTAGAGGCCAAAACAGTAATTGAATTTAAGCAAGCATGGGATAGGCATAAGGCTATCCTAAACAAAAGATAAATCCAGGTAAAGTATCCATGTAATTGGGCAGACTAGATGGGCCGAAAGGTTGTTATCTGCCGACATTTTTCTATGTTTCTATGTTTCTGTTGTGCTTGCTGAATACACTGCAGAGTCGCCGAAATGGGATCGCCGAATCGCACCGAAATGAAGAGAACAAAAAGTCACTGAACGTGCGGTGACTTTTTGATTCTCTTTGAATAACCCTGCTAGAGTCGACAATGGTCATAATGACCATAATGTCAGTTGTCGATATTACAAGGAAAAACTCCACGATCACTATGTATCCCGTATCCTTAACATGTGAGCTGATCTCTAGTGTAACAGCCTTGAATAAAGCCGGCCACAGTGGCCACACTAGACTGTACAGCCTGACGCTCATCGATTGAGATTGTATGACTGTGTGAACAATCTGACGGCCAGGAAACCATGATTACATGTCAGTTTTATATGAAGTTCACTTGCACATTTTAAGAGACATTTACTTTGCAAATGTCACCTCTGATCATGCAAGTGGCCACAATCATCAGTGTTTTTAGCTTGCTTGGGACTGACTACTTGGCCAGTTTGTTTTGTACTTGTATGTCTTTCTTCGCTTGTGTGTGTGATTGTTCATCTTTATGATGTAGAAAGAAAGTTTAGGCTATATATACAGCAGTGTTTTTTATTTTACTTTCTCTGTATGTTCATCTACTTTGGTTATAGAATGGTGGAAACCTGAACTAGAAATCAAAGACCATCTTTATTTATCTTGTAGCATGTTTTACATTTTTAAAGGGATTCACTATTAAAAAATAACACCCCACCCTTTTTGCCCTTAAATAATTGGGCAGATGCTGATGACAACCTCCGTCCAATTATTATTTATTTATTTAGTTAGATAAGGAGCTTCAGCTCTTGCGGCTTCCTAAGCACTCTGAAATTGTGCTATTTACACATGCAAGCTCCATAGCATCTACCTTATGCAGGGCGCCGGCTATCATGGGCAGTCTGAGTTTGGGTGACATCAGCTTGCAGAGTGTGCTGGTGTCACCGTTAACCAATCTTTTGACCTGCAGCCAGTAAGCTCAAAATCCCAGCTGCTAGTGATGCTGGTGTAGCCAAGGAAACTCCTCCGCTTCACACAGCAATTACAACAGAACAGCACTGAAAAGGAGGAAACTATAGACCCTGGCCACTTTAACAATCTAAAGTGGTCAGGGTGTGCAGAGTGTCTCTTTAATGTTAGATACTGCAGTGGCACAACAATTTATGACTGACATGCAGGCCCGGCCTGGCCAACGGGCATATCGGGCATTTGCCCGGTAGACCGCTAGCCTCCCAGCCTGGTTGGCCGCTAGCCTCCTGGGCCAGTCGACATAACCTGCCGTCCGGCCACAGGGAGTCACAGGGCATGCCGCGAGTTACTTTGGAGTTGTGGCCCTGCAAACTTCAAGATGGGTCCAGCCGCCTCTGATTAGGTCACAGGGCATGCTGCGTGACATCTGTCACCCTAGGCGCAGGCGGTAGATGTCATGCAGCGTGCTTTGTGACCTAATCGATGGTCGCCGATGGCTGGCTGGCTCCCTCTGATTAGGTCATAGGGCAGGCCACATGATGTCTACCGCCAGGACATACGGTGGCATATGTCACATGTGCGCCCTGTGTCCTAATCAGAAGGGTTCGGCTGCCATCTTGAAGTCCTCAGGGCCGCAGCTCAACAGTAATGTGCAGTGAGTATGACGGTATCACAGAGCTCTACAGTAATGTAAATCAACAAAAAAAAGTTCTTAGAACCACTAGATGATGCCAATGGCATAGATCCAAATGGGCCTAACCCGCCTATGTTACAAACCAAAAACAAAAATAGAGCACCTATGCATTCACAATGGTGCTCACAAAAGTAAAGGATCTATTTCCCCAGTGTATGCACAATTGTACACCTTTATTAACACATATGTAGCGCTGTGTTAAAATCTTGCTGTGGCAGTACCTATTTTTGGCCACAAGATGGAGACTATCGCGATCAGAGACACTGGACATTGGGACTACAATGCCCGGCATGCTTTGCAAGAAGACAGGAAGTGGGTGGGGACTGGACGCTTACATCCTCTGCCTCGTGGAGAACGCGCCAGGGAACGAGAGAGAGCAGACGCAGTGCCATACTTTGTGAGAGGGCCTAGGGCGGAGAGCAAGTGAGACCTGTCAGTTCTGTTACCGGGTCATTCAGCCGCAAGAGAAGGAGCCCTCCAAGTTCCAGAGTTGCTGCAGATGGAACCAACCGAAGACCTCGAGTAAGGAGTCACCGCAAGTTGATCGGGTACAGAGAGCAGGCGGTGAGCTGAGGAAAAGTCGTGGACAAGCTACGGGAAGTCAGACAACGGATCCGGCCACTAGTATCCCCAGTCAAAATCCAGCGGAGAGACGTCCTGGGTCAGCGGAGCCTAAAGCAACCGGCGGATGGGTGAGAGGCCTCCAAGGCCGTTTGTAATACAAAGAGCACGCTGCTGTTTTCTCTTTAAAGTCCACAGGGCCCCAACTTGACTAGTCGAAGACATTTCTTAAGTAAATTCACTGGCCAGTTGAACAGTACCCGGGTACCATATACACACATATACACCTTTTACATTCCGGGGCTTAACCTGTGCAGGACTCATTTTGTTACGAATCGGAACGGGGGTTAAAGATACGTTCCGAAATATATTTTTCTCTTTCCGCTGCGCGTTTACCGTGATACGAAGAGATTGTATATCCTGGGGTTCCGCTACGTGTCCCTTTTTCTGAATATTCGTGCAATTGCATTTCTTTTATGTTCGGTTACGAATATTTTATTTTCCGAAATACGACGCCTCGTGTTTCGGTTCTTTTCCGCTACGCGTTTTACCGTAATACGAAAGTACTGTAATAATATCTGTGAATACCGTATCTTAACATCTGCCTATTATTTTAGTAAACTATTTAAATGATAAAAACCCACAACTGTGTTGGAGTATATTTATTCCCTAGTGCGGGGAGACTGACCCGTGGTTCATTTTCAGCGGCTCCTCCGGGAGTGAGCGCTAGACATACAAATTGACAAGTAGACAAATAAAATCACCTAAATATTGTATAATGAGTAGTCAGAGTTCCTTGGCGTCCGCAGGATGGGGCAAGGAGGGGCACTCGCGCCCCCCCCCCGGAACCAGGGCTGCCTGTCTGCTCTGCCCAGACAGCTGTGTGTGCAGCCTGCTCGAGTGTTTGATACTCACAGCAGGCTGCACAGGAATTCCGGTCAGTATGGGGGTGGTGTAATGGTAGACCCCCTATAGGATGATGGGGAGCCCCCAGGCTGTGTAGAGTGAAGCCTTTAGGGCAGGTATATGGTTTTGTTTGCAGACTTCAGCAATCCCTTGCAACACTTAACATGATGAATTCTTCTACACTGCAGGACAGGACCCAATATTTGAAAAATGTGAATCCTATAGTGCAAGACAGAACTTAATATGTGAATGTACAATAATGCAACACAATGCAAATCCCCACACTCTCAGCCAGGGAGTTCAGACAAAGCCCTGGGAATCACACCATATGGCTTCGTGGCCTAATGCCTGTAAAGTGAAAACACCTGAACTTGAAAACACGAATGCAATACAATGCAAAACAATACTTGATACGTTAATGCAGCACACTGCAAATCCTCACACTCCCAGCCAGGGAGTTTAGACAAAGTCCTGGGAATCACTCACACCATATGGCTTCGTGGCCAAATGCCTGTAGAGTGAAAATAACTGAACTAGACACATACAGACAAAACTAAACAGACAAGATACATACAGAAGATGTTCCAGAAGCCAAGCCAGGTCATACACGAGATATCAGAAATGCAATATTACTTAGGGAGCAGATTAGAGAATAACCAGAAACCAGAGCCAAGGAGTCATACACAGATATCAGAACTTGAACTAGAATTAACACGAGGAACAGAGACTCAGAGGATCACAGACTTAGTCTATCCTGATCCAAGGATCAGACGCCTGGTTGGCCCTATATATAGGGCTAAGCAGATCATGTGACTGCAGACCTTCAGCCCAGTGGGAATGGTCTTCAGAGCCTGAACAAGAAACCATGAATCCTTGCTACAACCAGCAGGGGGCAGGACGAGATGTGACCTAACCCCCTCCCTTACGGGTGACCTCACGGGCACCCAAGACAAAAACATGGCAGACGGTGTCAGGGAAACAGATCATGGAAATCAGTCACAACAGCTCTCCGTCGGAATCATACAGATGCTCAAAGTCCTCCTTCTCGAACCATCGTATAATGTTAGGGTATCTCCGGAGCACTGCCCAGTGCGTCTCACGTAACAATGACCCAGAAGGCGTTCGCATATACCCCTTAGGAACACGACGAGTCTCAGGAATCAAGGTACCAGTTAAGCCACCATCTTACTGGATTTCCTCGAGACATGTGCGGAGTAAGACATCCTCTGAGCTAGATCGGAGTGTGGCCTCCTCGGAACCAGAAAGGTACTTGGCCTCCTCAGACCAGGAGCGAATCGTGGCATCCTCAGAGACGGAAAGATTAGAGTTAGTACCCTTTTTCTTCTCCTCCTTGATCGAGACTTGGACTTGGTGACCACCTCACATGACAGGGAATCGGTGGGAGCAGACCTGGTTTTCGCGAACCCACAACTGGGTTTGGCCTTACTGGGACCACTGTGAGACATGGGCACAGTGGTTTCCTGACTTGACATAAGTCCCAACTTGGACACAGCTTCCTTGAAACTCAACGTGGGTATGGCTGCCTCGCAGCTCAACATGGGCGCAGCCAACTCGTGGCTCGGCATTGGCATGACTGGCAGCTCACCAGTATAAACAGACATTAAGGTCTCAGTGAAAAAACTAGACATGAAGGGCTTATTGTCCATAACTGGAAGGACTGGCAGCTCACCAGCATCGGGCACGGTTGGCATCTCGCTGCCCAAAACAGACATGGAGGGCTCATTGCCCAAATCAGACAGGGAGGGCTCAGTGCCCACACTTGGCAGGACGACGGTAGGAACAACACTGGACCCACTGTGGGACAAGGGCACAGTGGTCTCATGTGGTAATACAGGAACTTCGGCCTCATAACAAAACGTGGCCACAGCGGTCTCGCATAACATGGGTGCAGCTGGCTCTTAGATCGGCATTGGCACAGCTGGCTCATAGCTCGGTATTGGCACGGCTGGCTCATAGCTCGGCATTGGCACAGTTGGCTCATAGCTTGGCATTGGCACAGCTGGCTCGTAGTTCGGCACTGGCACAGCTGGCTCATAGCTCGACATGAAGGGCTCTTGGCCCACAAGAGGCATGAAGTTA
This sequence comes from Leptobrachium leishanense, assembly GCA_009667805.1. Lineage (NCBI taxonomy): Eukaryota > Metazoa > Chordata > Amphibia > Anura > Megophryidae > Leptobrachium > Leptobrachium leishanense. The sequence continues at coordinate 125,036,815 of CM019067.1, read as the reverse complement.
AATCTTAAGATCTTACTGCTGGGTTGAAAACTGACCGACAGGGGATCCCTTGGCTTATAGCCACATTCAAGGGTCCCTGGCACCTCGCCAGACTCTGAACACCCCGGCTTATAGCCAGTCATAGGGTGCTCTGGCTTATAGCCAGTTTCTGGGTGCACAAGACAGTCAGATACAGGAGACTCAGACATATCAGCAGACTGAATCAAAACTGGCTTCCCGCCAGGAACAGACATTGTGGATGGCACACAGCCAACTTCCTACTGGCAAGGAGAAGCCAGGCCTGCCTGAACAGGCATGACTGGCTGCGCATTGCCAGTGGGAAAAGGCATGGCTGGCTGCGCATTGCCAGTGGGAACAGGCATGGCTGGCTGTGCATTGCCAGTGGGAACAGGCATGGCTGGCTGTGCATTGCCAGTGGGAACAGGCATGGCTGGCTGTGCATTGCCAGTGGGAACAGGCATGGCTGGCTGCGCATTGCCAGTGGGAACAGGCATGGCTAGCAGCGTGCCAGTGGAAACAGACATGGCTGGCTTCGCATTGCCAGTGGAAACAGACATGGTTGGCAACGTGCCAGTGGAAACAGACATGCCTGACATAGCATTGCCAACCACAGACACTGCAGCCTCACTGTGGGACGAGGGCACAGTGATCACATGACTTGAAAGACTTGAGGTGGCTATTCTGCCAGTCTGGACGCCTATGGAGGACACACCAGTATCTCCATAGCGATACATGGATACATGATTCCCCTGAGATCGCTTGACAGGTTTTAATACACAATTTCCAATAGTGTGGCTTGGATCTGCACAATAGAAGCAGAGACCATATAACCTGCGTCTCTCCTTCTCAGACATGGGTTTGTAAGTATTACAGGGAGGTGCTGCAACGTTACCTGCAGCAGGTGATAGGCTCAGAGCCTCCATTAACCTCTGCAGCTCCTTCAACATAGCAAGCACCAAGTTCAATACTGCTTCATACATCTGACACATACCTGCCAGCTTCTAGAATTGGGATCAGGATAATGTAACGGTAGGCCCCCTATAGGGTGATGGGGAGCCCCCAGGCTGTGTAGAGTGAAGCCTTTAGGGCAGGTATATGGTTTTGTTTGCAGACTTCAGCAATCCCTTGCAACACTTAACACGATGAATTCTACACACTGCAGGACAGGACCCAATACTTGAAAACATGAATGCAATACAATGCAAAACAGAACTGGATACGTGAATGCAGCACACTGCAAATCCTCACACTCCCAGCCAGGGAGTTTAGACAAAGCCCTGGGAATCACTCACACCATATGGCTTTGTGACCAAATGCCTGTAGAGTAAAACAACTGAACTAGACACGTACAGACAAAACTAAACAGACAAGATACATACAGAAGATGTTCTAGAAGCCAAGCCAGGTCATACACGAGATATCAGAAATGCAATATTACTTAGGGAGCAGACTAGAGAATAACCAGAAACCAGAGCCAAGGAGTCATACACAGATATCAGAACTTGAACTAGAATTAACACGAGGAACAGAGACTCAGAGGATCACAGACTTAGTCTATCCTGATCCAAGGATCAAATGCCTGGTTGGCCCTATATATGGGACTAAGCAGATCATGTGACTGCAGACCTTCAGCCCAGTGGGAATGGTCTGTAGAACCTGAACAATAAACCAGAAAACATGAATCCCTGCTACAACCAGCAGGACCGAGATGTGACAGGTGGGCTGTGTGTATCTTGTGATGTCACCTCCTCACTCCGCCTCCAATCCACCACGTGCTCCTACTCACTTTAGACCCTGGGAGAGGCTGCCTGGGCTGTGGTGCAGGGGCTGCTGTGGCCACTGGAATGCTGGACACCGCACAAAAAGGTGATTGTCAAATCTTTATTAAGCTTGATGCCCCCTGGTCTGAGGTCTAGTTTGTCTGCCTGGGGAGGAGGAACACCATGACTAATAGTAATCTGGTGGGGATAAGTTTACAATCTAAGAGGAGGGGGACCCTGCTCCAGAGTTTACAATCTAGAAGAAGAGGGGACCCTGCTCCAGAGCTTACAATCTAAGAGGAGAGGGGACCCTGCCCAGAGCTTACAATCTAAGAGGAGAGGGGGCCCTGCTCAAGAGCTTACAATCTAAGCAGAGAGGGGACCCTGCTCCAGAGTTTACAATCTAAGAGGAGAGGGGACCCTGCTCCAGAGCTTACAATCTAAGAGGAGAGGGGACCCTGCCCCAAAGCTACAATCTAAGAGGAGAGGAGACCCTGCTCAAGAGCTTACAATCTAAGCAGAGAGGGGGATACAGATTGTATATCTGTATACAGAGCCGGCTCTGTCACTGTGTATACAGAGACGGAGGGAGGGGGGTGTATATATATATGTATGTGTGTAGGAAGGGGGCTGGTGTGTATGTATGTATATGTTTGGAGGGGGGCCTGGTGTGTGTGCCAGTATGTGTGGGAAGATCATGGTTTGTGTATACAGAGATGGCCTAGAAAATGCAACAGTCAGATCAGACACTTACACCTTTATTCTTCTATTAGACCTGCATCATGTTTTACAGCCTCCGTGTTACTAAGCTTTATTTTGTGACTGTCCCCTTCATGACATTGTCAAAAGGGCAGAATATGGATGCCATTAAAATTTTGCCCCCCCCCCCGGAAATATTTCTGCGGACGCCCATGACCTGGTTCATATCTTTATGGCAGGGAGAACAATGTGTGGTATGCATGAGGGTATCAGAGAGCTCTACAGTAATGTGCGGTGTTTATGAGGGTATCACAGAGCTCCACAGTAATGTGGGGGAGCGCAAAAATAGATTGCGTCTCCTATACCTAACATGGGGAGCGCAAAGTACAGTAAACTTGTGCAAACTGCGAGGCGCAGTTTTCACCTGACTGTAATGTCGAGATTGGAATATATTTATTTATTTATTTATAAAGGATTTTACCAGGAAGGATACATTGAGATTTCTCTCGTTTTCAAGTATGTCCTGGGTTCAAGAACATTGAATTGTTACAGAAATACAAAATAGTAAAATGCAAGATATTAACACAAAACAAATATACAGATTAACAGAAAAATAAATATGTAGGAAATAGTCATTATGTTACATGTTTACAGGTGCATTCTGTATTGAGGTATGCTAATAGGGAGCTCTTAAGGGACTTTAGACTGGGGGAAGATTTGATGGCGTCTGGGAGGTTATTCCATAATTGTGGTGCTCTGTAGGAAAATCAGGATCGAGACACTTTCTTTTTGTATTGCGGTATTGCAAGTAAGGTGCTGGTCCTGAATCGGAGGTTATAGATGCCTCTCCTAGTGCTAACAATCACATATCTAGATTCTACATTATCCTAACTATGGAATAGAGCCCTTCATGAATAAGGAGCTAGCAGGGTTATTCAAAGAGAATCGAAAATTCACCGCACATTCGGTGACTTTAAGTTCTCTTCAATTCGGTGCGATTTGGCGATCCCATTTCGGTGACCCTGCGTTGTATTCAGCAAGCACCACAGGGCCGTGGTAGTGCAGGGAAAAGCCGCCGAAAACCCGCTGAACACTCACTGTAAGACTCAGCAACCGCACACCGAAACCTGCAAAAACATCTGGATTAACCCCGCCGAACACGCCGGAGAAACCTGAGCAGCTGCCAATCACAGCGCAAAGCAGCCGCCGGAAAAAGCCGACACCGCAGACGAATGGAGTGAGAAAAAACTAAACCGTATGCTTGAATGTTTGAAAAGTGAAACGCTGTTTGCAAAGAAACTACAGAACGAAAATGTCCGAAATTTACATATAAGATCTAATGAATGATAATAAAAAAGGCTGTTACAGAAAAAAGAAAAAACAATTTAAAAAAGCAAATGGAAAAAAGAAATATCAGAAAAAAATCCCGAAAAATGCATAAAAGATCCTAAAAAAATCTATAAATAAAGAGACTTTTTACTGCAGAATATTATAATGAACGGTTTATTAGATACTGAATTAAAACGGGAATATTTTTAACATTGAAGCCTATGGGATTCACCTGAATAAACCTGTCGAATGAAACCACCGAACAGCAGGGCAATTCGGCAACTTTTCACACCTGTTTGGTGTTCTCTGAATAGAAGAAGCATTGCTTCTCTATGGGGATTTCACTACCCTCGAACAGGCACCGTATGTGCAGGCAATTCGCCAGCATTTGGCAAACTGCCTGCTCTCTGAATAGCCGAATGGCTAGGAAAGGTAACCGAACGCTGAATTTCGCTGTTCGGTTACCTTTCGGACACAATTCGGATCTCTTTGAATAACCCTGTAGGTGTTTTAATATATAAGTGAAAGCTGTTTTTTAACATGCACGAAATGCAGGTTCAGAGACAGGCTGTAAATGTTTTATGCTCCTTCTTTATTCATTTTACATAAAAAGAGAAAGTAACAAAAGTGCTTGAGAGGTGGTTGATAGAAAAAAGCTAAATCCAAAATTCTGGTTTAACTATAGTTAATTGCAGCTGAGTGGAAAAATCAAGTAATAGGGATATATTATTCAGCATAGCTCTATGGCAAAGCAGTATATTGTGATAATTTAATTTTTATTTATTTTGTTATGTTATTTATTCATGTCATTTTAATGCATTTGTGTGTTAAAATGGAAATAGACTGAATAACTTATTTTGAAATTCACAGTATGGCAAATGCTTAAATAGGCTGAACATGCAGTGTTTGTTTATGGACTAAATAACTCTGTCAGGATTTTAGGATAATTGTAGTAGTTCAAATTGTTTTCAGATTATTCAGACATCAAAGACCCTTTTGTATTATAAAAATAAGAATGCCCATCTTAAACCATGAAATGCTTTGAAAAGACAGACTGGAAAATTTGTGTTTTGGATTGTGTATTTATTTGGACCTGATATTTGTGCATAAAATGAACAAGCCGCATAGCAAGTTAAATGACATTTTTGCCTTAAACTAACTGAGGAATGGGGAATTCACAAACGCTGGAAATGAGAAATTTAATTTTATGCTCAATTGCTAGGTCAAATATTTCTATATATTTCTATTTGGGTCACCTTTCTAATTGAATAAAGTCTTGTCCCACATAATCAACAGAGCTGTTCGGCAGAAAATATGAAACACAAAAATAAGAAGTGTCCCAGATTTTATAATTTCATGTGCAGATGTTATATATCACTGAACCTTATAAAGGGCCCTATTACAAGCTTAACGCTTGCATTAGCGCTCAGATATGTTACAGTTTACGCTAGGTTAAGGGACTTTACCTCATACCCAATATTATTACAACCCTAGCGCTAATGGGTTAAAAAAATCCATTAGCGCATCAGAGATTGCGCTTGATTCCGCGAGCTAACTGTACTTTTCGCTTCCTACAATTAACATGGAGAGTGCAATCAGTATTTAGCGTTAGGATTACAAAGTCCTATGCTAGTTACCGCACCGCTGTGGTAACTCAAACGTTAACCACAGCTAAGAAGCTGGTGCTTACTTATACTGCTTCTGTGGAATCAGTAAGCACCAGCAGAAACCCCCCAAAAAAATCAGATGCTCACCTCTCGCCCCACAGCGCGAACGGTGGCCCGATTTGCCGCTTCTGGCCGTCATGAGCAGAAAGAGACTGGGGACGAATAGTTGCTCCCAGTCTCCCTCCGCGAATCACTCCGCGGCCCTGCATGATCTCGCAAGAGTGTGATCACGCAGGGCTCTCAGCCCGGGAGCACAACCCTCCATGGCGTCCTATGGGACTCCAGGAGGTGATACTCGGGGCGACACGGTAGCGCTGCCGCGAGTATCCACGAGGTTAGCGCTACGTTATGGGGCAGGCTGCTGAATCAGCACCTGCCCTGTAATATGGCACTAAAACGGGGACACTAAGAGGAAACTTGCAGGCAAAGGTTTTCCTCGTTAGCGTCCCCGTTTTAGCGCCATGTTAGTAATAGAGCCCAAAGACTTTAACACTCTATTGTGCCTTATTTTTGCTTATTCATTCTTTCTTGCTTCTCTTGGTGAAATAAATTACTACGCTGTCTCGAGAAGTTATTTAATAGCCTGGGCCCCTATTCCAACCCTGCTATAAATGCAACCAGAGCTCTTGTAAACTTACCAACTCCATAGACTGCAATGACTTAAGTAACTTTCAAACAGCTTTGGTTAAGTTTACAACAGGTTTCGAATACAGCCCTTGATGTGGGCTAGATCTTCATCATATGCTGATAACATTTTCTTTTTCATCTCACTCTTTGCATATCTACTTATTCAAAAATTGTTTTATCTTAAATATACTTTGTTTTGTAAAGATTCTAGGAGTTTTGGGCAATTTGGGAAAAAAAATTAAAAGTGTTACTATGTGGTATAAACAAAGAGTACTTAGCTGTACTGTACTTTACTATTGTAAGGTTCCCATCTCCAGGCTGACCTGTGGAGATTTGGCTAGAAAAATGTCAGTGGCGTTAAAAAGAAGATAAATGGTTGTTGTGAAATAATCAAGAATAATGTCAGACAACGGCAGTAACATTTTTTCATAACCAAAATTCTTTGTACAACCGTTTAATTGCTTGAATAGAAGTTTGACATACTTTCTGTGTATTGAAAAAATGGTGAACGGTGGTATCGGCGTACTTTAATAAAAAAAAGTGTAAACTGGGTTGGTTTAGGTTTAAAATTATCTCTAACTCTAACCCTAGAGTTAAGAAATATAGTTAAAAAAACAAATGTTGAAAAGCAATTTCAAAAGAAAATCATGATGGTAGTAGATATATTTAGGCCACAATTGAACACTACAAGAACCTCCTTTAATGATACTATAAAAATGATGGCCCTTTTTTCAGCAGAGTCATTATGATTAATGAGTTAGTCATCAAGCATAACTGTCACAACTCCTTTATCCCAACACGAAGACATGCCACTCCTTAACCTGTCGGTCTTTAGAACAGACAGTAAAATTAGCAAGAAAGAGGAACGTAAAAAATAAACCCGATTCCAGAACCAAAGGGGATAGTCGTATGAGTCAAGATCAAGAGCCAAAAGGGATAAACATATTCCAGAGTCAGGGTGGAAGCCAGAGGTTAGACTATTCAAAGGAAAATAGCCAAAAGTCATACACAAAATAATATCAAAACACAATCTCGGGTAATGAAAACCACAACAGGGCACCAGTATCTATGGAATCCTGGAATTTAAAATTTGAGGGCATTTCCCATTGGCCCGCATCATAACGCCGCTCCCCCTTCCAGCTGCTGCATCACTCCCTGGCGCCCGCGAGCCGGCAATAAAAAACAAGGTGTGCCAGAGGGGCAAAGAGCCCCCAACATTACAATAAAATCCCAGCTCACTGATTATAATGGCTCCTTTTCTATTTGACTCAAGCCACAAATGTTCCTTAAAGCTCAGCTATAGTGGCTTCCTGCTGCTAATAAATACTTCCTATACTTTGTATGAGAAGTGCTAAATTGTGAGCAGCCAGAGAAATTTGAGCAGTTCCAAAGTTGCTCATTATTCTTCTCGGGCCGGTATTTATTAAAAAAATAAACGTCTCTCGATACTGGTACTATATAAGTTTGCAGTTGCAAAATCGCTTAACACCAAAATTAAAATGATCCCAAAATCTTTACTTACCATCAAATTACAACAGTTTGTAACTGTTTGTAAAGATTTCCCTAGCCCAAAAGAGAAAATAATCATAAGAACATCTATTGTTGCAGGAGAGAAGTGTACATTCTACTCTTTACCGGCTCTTTTCCATAGCTGGTTCTAACTTAACCAGAGCTGTTGTAAACTTACCATAGTCTATGGAGAAGTTAAGTTTACAACAGCTCTGGTTAAGTTAGCACCAACTTTGGAATATTGCCCTATGTCTCTGTACTTCTGCTATCCTTATTCTATAAAGGATGAACTAGCAAACAGAGTCCAGTGTAAGACTTACTCAACTAAGTCAGCACTCCCTGCGGAGTCTTCTGCAAGTTATTCTGTTATTTACTGCTATGGACCTGGACATTTCTGCATCCTTCAAGTTCCATACTTCCTGCTAGCTCATTATAATGCAATGTAAGGGCAAAAACAATGGACAACAGTGGTCTCATTCTTGTCTACTGAGAGTGGCAGTTCATAACATGACTGCACATATTTCTAGTGAGCATGTGTAAAATGCAACACAGATTTTTCTTAAAGGATTCAAAATATAAGCCTTTCAATGCTGGGTGATATTCCATGATAGTGACAAAAAGGTCAAGTGAGTCATAGCACGTCGTCCGTTGAAGAAGTTATACTTGCCCTCCTACAGTGTGAGGCAGGTCAGCATGAGCAATCAGCCTCAATATACCAATGTGACTGGCTTTTATGTTGACCACATGGTATGGTGTAATGAAAGCTATTCTCTTCCACTGGACATAAAACACTCTCCTTCATGAAAGGGTTAAGACACCAGTCCCTCCTAGAAATCAGTATTCTATATTTGAGGTACGTCCATTCAGCTATCCGAGCTGCTGAATTTCAAGACGTAAAAAAACCACGTGTACGTTAGTCCTGTATTAACCTACCTGGCGTTATGGCTCTGACATTTTATATGTCAGAATCGGTACAATTTTTTTTTTAATGCCCCTAGCGGTATTCCGGAGTGTGGCTCGAGGTTAATTTCCAATGCTGAAAGCGGAAAACCCGAGCCACATTCGGGCTGATACTTACCTGTCCCTGCGCTCCCTCGCTGTCCCCCGCAGTCACACTCCAGCTGACCGCGGCGTCCTGGTTCCCTTCTCGCGAGAAGGGAACCAGGAAGCAGGACGCCGCGATCAGACGGAGGAGAAGAATGCGATTGCGGAGGTCAGCGAGGGAGCGCAGGTAAAGGTAATGTATCCAGCCTGAGTGTGGCTCGAGGTTACCGCTTTCAGCAGTGAAATTTAACCCCCGAGCCACACTCGGGAATACTGCCAGGGAGGTTAATTTCATATAGGTGTAGCACTCACTGTAATTTGATGCATAGGCACTCACTGCCGAGAGTGGTTCCACCATGAATAAGGGTCGGGCAATCCTTTAGAACCAACAGGCCATTGTATAAGGAACAGGATCCCAAATCTTCTCAAAAGCAGTCTTTGGACCGAAATGTTGCTTTTTGCATTTCGATAAACACTGGTCCTTCTCAAGCGTCAAGCCTTGAGAAAGGTCTGATGTTTGGACCAAAAAGTCGCTTTGTATATTTCAATAAAGACTGTAATAAAGAAAATTGGCGTGCCCATTCCTTATAGGTCATTCAGGTCTATTCAAAGTACGGTGAAAGTCAGGAGAATTGGCAGGAGAAGAGAACAATCTAGACCTAATAACCGATCTGGAAAGTGAGATAAATGGGAGAATTTTTCTGGTTTGGCTATTTTGACCTGGAACTTTCACTTCTCCAGTTATTCTCCTGAGTTTCACCTTTCTTTGAATAGACCTGATTGTGTTTGAATATACTGTATGCTTTAATCTTTTTAGATTTTGCCAAAAATATATTTAAATATCCCCATACCCTCAGAATAAACCTGGAAATCATTGATTTGTAGACACAACTGTTATACTCAACAGAATATTTACTGGAATATGAAGACTTTTATGGGTCTTCCAAAGAATATGCATATTACTGAATGTTCCATTTGCATTACATTTTATAATTTTCGAACAGGTGTTTTGTGGTAACTCTACAGAATAAATACCAAACTATACTATAAAATGCAATCCAGCTCTCCTGATTCCCAAGACCTTACACACATCATACTGTGACCTTTTACAATTTGTAACTAAACAACACAATAGCCAGAATTAATCTGTAATGCATTTATTTTACGGAAAATTGACTAAAAACAATTTAGGTAAACCCGTGAGGTTTGTTTAATTTTCGTTCATGTCTATTCAATGTATTTATTAACAACAGCCAGTAAATCTATAACTGTGTCTTGGCGAAATACTGGGAAACAGTGCATTGTACAAATCTACAAATCCAAGGCCAATCAATAACTATTTTAAATTAATAGAATGCATTTCTTGAATAATTTTTAAAAGATCCATTAACTGCAAGGTGAACAGAATTTAAAACATATAATGAAATTCTACTATCAGAGTAGTAGATATATATATATAAAATGTTGTGCTCTTTTAAAAAGATAACCTGCTATAATTTGAAATTTGAATCCACACAATGAAATGTGTGAGATGCTCTATAAGCATTTATAGTAAAATGTGACACTATGCCATAAATATAATATACGTAAACAAGTAGGCTAAATTTAAAAATGATCAAATATAAATGTTTATAGAAAATTCAGTGAGTTTGAAAATGCTATGTAAGAATAATGCACAGTAATTGTATTTCACTGCTAGAACTGATTCTGAGATGTAAAGCTGATTTATTAAATCTGCTTGTTAGTTGCCATAATTAGCAGCATATGGGTTTCATTTTTCCTCTTCTGTTATTTTGACTTTGTAGAGAGCTGCCCTGATCAGAATAATGAGTTCTGGTGTTTGTTGAAATCGGAACTGCGTTTTGAAGAAAACAAACAGATTGGTTAAAGTGCCATTGTCAGCATTGTTGCCAACAAAGTAATGACAACATACACAGATCCATTGAATATTTAAGCTCAGCAACAGATAATATTGAATACTTTGAAAAAAGAATCATTGCTATTTAATGCACTAAATAAAAGACTTTGCACATATACAATTTGTATATACAGATATGCAATGGCACTCCTGGCTTGACATGATCCCTCAACCTTTTACAATTTTAACCAACCTTATTAATAGCAATCAAATGTGTACATGAAGATTCATCCACGTGTGTCTTCTTGACTGCAAAGCATTCTGATATATGGAGTGGAAGATTATGTCAAATGGATTGTTAGCGAACTGAAAAAGGTTTTATCTAGGAAAAGATATCCGTCTATTTATGAATAGCTAGATAGACGGATAGATAGATGGATAGATAAATAGATCGATGAAGTAGCTTTGTTCTATGAGCTATATATTGATGCACTACTTTTCATACAAGTATTATATATAACATAATCATCCTTTTCATAACTTTAGGCCGGGGTCAGACGTGCGCACTATGTGCACCCATACTGACGTGCCTCCCGGCGTTCGTCGCAGCGTTATGGCACTTCGATGTGGCCGGCCACAAGCTGTCGCACGAGCAACAGCGGCCGTGCTGTAAGCCTCCCTGCCGAAGTGCTACGACGCAAGTTAGACTGGGCTGCAAAGGGCACTCCTCCATAGGAGGATAGAGCTTTGCAGCGCTGAGTGCACAAATTGTGCTCAGCGAGGTGGCCAGATGGGCGTCAGAGTTGAAGGAACATTCACTCTCACAGACGTTCCTTCCACTCTGCAAAACGCTCTACTGACCCCAGCCATAGTCTGTCTTTTACTCAGTCCTGCCTTCTTTTATCAATATCACTTTTGAATACGTATCCATATTACTTGGATGTTCTTTAAGTGGAGAATCAAAAACCAAAAAAATATTAACATCTACACCAACAGTGCAACAGCTTCTTGACATATATTCAAATTTCTTTTGCTGTTCTTGTTAACATTAAATATTTCAAGGAGATCCCATATGATTTGCATGCCAAAATGACAGCTCCGATGAGCACTAGAGTCTAAACAGTGTTCCTATATAGTCAGTACCTACCATCCTTTTCATACTTTATGCACACAAGGTGCCTTTCCTAGTCACAGTGAGTTTAGCTACAGGTTATCCACACCATATCCTCTTACAGTGTATACCAGATTTTAAGGGTAAAAATCTAAAAAAAATTAACAAATATTCCCCCAAATCATGGACTGTCAATTGAAATTCCCTGTAACCCTAGGCAACATAACTATTTTGTCTGACACTGACAGCACTTCATGTCATTAGGCTTATGGATACCCCTTAAACACCATGCATAAGAAATGACTAATTGAATTGAATTACGTAATAGCGGATGTAAAATACTTTTCAAAGGTTTGCTTTTTAATAGCAACATTTGACTTAAAGGCTAGACATGTGCTAATTTAATCCAAATAGATATTTGGCCGAAGTATTGCCAATTTGGATCAATCCAAATTTCCAAATCGCCGATATCCAAATGGAATTGCCTCTGAATAAAAATATCACTAACTGATCCAAACCTATTTGATTACAATAAACCAGATCTAAATATACTTAATTGGATCTATTCCGATTAATATGAAATATTAAAAGTAATTGAGCGAAATGGTAACAGTAAGCCTAATTACCCAAACTCAGGGTTAGTCGAGGAGAAACGCATGGGAACGCACTATTATGCACTATTTCTGCAGATAGAACTGAGTTTCTGTTGGTCCCTTACATTATGAGACTTGAAATCAGGTGCTCAATCTTGTGTTTTCCTGTTACGTCACAACAAATATATGATTTATCGTATATTCACAAAAATATCAGATTTGAGCAGATGTTTGTGTTCAGAGCGAGATGATCATTGCTAATTGGGGAGGACAGAAATCTCGATGAGCTCCCATACATATTTTCAGGACTTGACCCCAGCCTTAACCCTAATCGCAAGAGAAGCATAAACAGTAACCATAACCCTAATCATAAAACAAGCAGGAACAGTAACCCTAACCCTAGTCATAAAACAAGCAGATACTGTAACCTTATTCATATTCCTAGCAGTAACCCCAACCCTAACAGGAATTCTAAACATAAAACAAGTAGAAACTGTAACCCTAATCAAAAAAACAAGAAGCTGTAACCCTAACCGTAATACCTAATTATAAAGCAAGCATATACTGTAGTCCTAGCCCTAACAGTAAGACTAACCCTAATCATAACACAAGCAGAAACTGTAAACCTAACCCTAATAGTAACTCTAACAGTAACCCAAACCCAAAAAAGAAACCTTAACCTTAATAAAAAACAAGCAGAAACAGTAACCCCAACAATAACCCTATCCCTGTACTTTGTGCAATATTGCATGACATGAAAAGCACTGCCTTACATAACCTTACATGTTATGTCATTCACTGAGTGTGATTTTTTTTGTGTTCAATGTAAATATTTTTTTCTAGATTTTAATACATCACAGTTCAGAATATTGCAAATGAACAAATCCAATATGCCAAATCTGTCTGATGTGGAAATATATGAAATTTCCCATATTCCAAATCAGCCTATTCTGTTTATTTTGGAATTGAATATTTTTGGATACCAAACTAATCCAATGCGATCCCGAACAAACTGAAAACGTTGCATGTGCAAATAGACTTTTTCTATTTCTGGTGGAAAAACTGATTATGACTTGTGTTCAGATTGTAGAGTTTCTCCAATTAAATTTTAACATTTTAGTTATTTATTTATTTATTAAGAAGACACGTTTCTTATGCTGATATATTATGGTGATTGAAAATCAACCATTTGACCCTGAATCACTTTTAGCACAAAGAAGTTAAAAAAAATGATCTCGATGCCCTGTCTCTTTCTGTGTACTTGTAGCCTTTCCGGGAACAAATCATTATTAACAGCAAATTAAATGATTTGAGTAAAACAATGTAATTAAATTTATTTAACCAATTTCATAAGTTTAATATCATAAAACACTTTGCAATATTAGAAACAAGATCTATGAGGCATGGTGATATACCTTAAAAGTCAATAAATTGTTGTATTACTAGTCTTTGCCTTCTATTTTGATGTGATAAGTCATTTAAAAAAATCAGACCAAAATTTGTCACAGTATGTAAATTATTAAACATTTTGTAGATGTATAGATACAGCCATTGCTATTGCTTTTTAAGTGGGACATTTTTCAATTTGTATTCATCCAGACAAATGATGATGCTTAGAACTGTATCAGTTTATTCCGTCTTCCCACATATTTTAGTTTAGTGCTGTTTCATTAATAGTGATAATAAATGTTTTTTTCTAAATGATTTGTATTATGACTTGTAAGAAATGGCTACAAAGATTACTGAAAGTATTAAAATTTCTATTTTTTAGTCTGGTAGCAGACAGGCCATTAATATTTACCACAGCTTTAAAAAAGACTAAAGATACTGATATTGTGCCATATTAACTATAGCGAAGCCAAGTATTTTATCACATGGAACTAAAATAAAGATTTCCGCACAATAATACATATATTTTAATAAGAATTATAAATCTGTTCAAAATGAGACTGTAACTATAAACTATCAGGGTTATCCAAAGAGATTTGAAAAGTCACCGCACGTTCGGTGACTTTTCTTTCTCTTCAATTCGGTTCCTTTTGCCGATTGCATTTCGGTGACCCTGCGGTGTATTCAGCAAACACCACAGGGTCCCCGAATTGCAGCGAAAAGCTGCCGCAAACCCGACGAAAACTCACCGCAAAACCCAGCGAATGCATGCCGAAAACAAGCAAAAACATCTGGATTAACCTTCAAAAAACCCGAGCAGGAGCCGATCACACGCAGCGAAGCAGCCGAATTACACAGAGCCGAAGCAGCTGAGACGCAGAGGAGGTAGTGAATAAATTAGCAAAACCGTTTGTATGAATCTGTGAAAATGAAAATGAAAACTGCAAAATGTGTTCCCAAAAAATAAGGGGTGATCCTGTAGTGAGTGACCTCCCAGAGACCAATATTAACCAAGGAAGACATTTTAAACCAGATATAATTCTAGACACTTTCACCGTTGCTATGTTATCTTTTTATATTTGCACCTCATAAAAGTACCAAAACATTTGACCATTACACAAGTTAAAGGGCCCTTTTCCAACTGAGTCATTACTATTACCAAGAAAGCCATTAGGTATAACAGCCCCACTCGTTAATCATGTAACTAGAAAGTACTATATCACTCATGTGCTCTGTTGAAATGTTTTTTGGATGCGGTACACATTAACCCCTACACTATCAACACCATTTTTGTTGAAAACATTTTATCATAACATTTATTTAAAACGTGGGATGAAAAGTTAACAGTTAAATATAGATTAAAATAGACAATTTACACACTGATCGTTGTTCTGAGATAGCTAAAAATTTTAATGATTGAATCTCAAGGAGAGAAGATGCCATCCTCTTGAGCTCCATGCCAGGTCACCCAATACTGGGTGCCTACGGCTGTTTTACCTGTCTGAACTGGGCACACTCTCCCTGTGTCGGTTGATTAACTCACTGGGACTTGTTTGGCTCCATTTGTGGCTACAACAGGGAAGTGGTCCTGACTCTCCTTCATCTCAGCCTGCTGGACGTAGCGGCCATCTTGCGGCCTGTATTGGAATCACGACCTGAGTCCTTATCATACGACGTCTCCTTGTCACAATGGGGAAGAAGTCGAGGAAATCAGGGTAAACTTCCTGACATTAGAGTCTTGCACGGCATTGGGTGGGATGGAGGGACTCAGAACCGCCGCTGTGGGGCGCCAGCCTACTCAGATTCTTTGTTTGAGGCTACTCCACCCCCACCTCTGGGACCCATTACCAGAATTGCAGTGCCACAGAGTCAGACGCCGCCACTTACTATGGCTGATCTCCAGAAGGTCATGGACTTCAGAGATCTGTGGCGTAGCGACCTCTGTGAGATTTGCTTGGCTGTGGAGACACTGCAGACCTGGGTTACTGAGGCCCACAGGGATGCCAAGGTGGCTGATCTCCAGTCTCAGGTTGCTCACGTTGGATCGGCAGTCCTGGCTTTGGAGATCCAACACCACCGCCGGAATATTTGGATAAGAGAGATTCCGGAGGATGTTCATGCGGACAAGCTTCTTGCCTTTCTCCGAGGCCTGGCGAGTCACCTCCTGCCGATTGCCAAGGCTTCTTTAGACTCCCCTATCGTGTTGGATATGCGGGTCAGGAAGGCTGCTACTGCACCAGTGGAGGCCCCCGCAATGTTATTATGCTCACCAGGGATGTGCTTACCCAGTCCCAGCTTTTCGTAGCGGGGGGCCCTACCTATAGTCACTTATGCTTCTACCTATGTTACCTTTTACCCACACTTACCTTACTGTAGATACTCGAGTATACCGCTAGATTTTGGTGACAAAAATTGACCTTAAAATTGGAGGGGTCGCGTTATATTTGAGACATCTGCATCGCATGTAACAAAAAAACAAGACAAACAAAAAAAACACCTTGCCTTGCCCTGAATCCCAAGACTCCTGGAAGCTCCGGTAGACTCGCTGAAGTAAATGAGGGCTCCCTGATGCTTGCAAACACTTCAGGAACTCCTGGATTCAGGAGAGGTTGGATTCATCATGGCCAGAGGGCACACTTGGTTTAAGCCAATCATTCACCTCGCTCGCCTCCGCCGACCATCTTATCGCTAATAAAGAAGACGAGTGGCTGGTGGCTTCATACTTAGTAACAACTGCAATCATTCTAGAGCAGAGCACCCTGGCCTGAGGGGTAGCCTGACTGTGTTAAGAGAATCTGGAAGGATTTTAATTGTTTACCGGTACAGTAAAATTTTGTTCCTTGCGTTATATTCGAGTCTGGAGTATCAAGTCTCGTTTCCATAATAAAACTCTATCCTTCGCGTTATATTCAGGTCGTGCTATATTCGAGTATCTACGGTACCTTTCCTGCCATTAGCTGCACGTCAATGTTTTCATGATATCACCACTTTGCTGCGGGATCGTGCAGTTGGTTACCATTGGGGAATCTTGGGTGCTCTTGTTCTCACCTGGGAGGGCAGAACCTACTCAACAATGACACTAGAGGAGGCACAAGTTGTTGTGGCTACTTTGGGACTCTCTGCGGTTGCGCAAGATCCCCTGAGTCCTTCACGGATCCCGGAAGAAGACCTAACCCCCCTCACCCCTTACCCTCTATTTTTGGGCTCGTAGATACTTGCTGGGACTGTCCATTTTTCTGAGGCACACCACTTGGTGTGCCATGTCTGTATGTTTTGTGTTTATGCAGACGTTATCTCTGTGGACTTTGGCTTCTTGACCTCATTTTGGCACTGACACTGGGTCATCGAGATTTTCTGTCTGCCTCCCCATTATTTATTTTATTTGGACACTGGGGTGAGCCGGGAATGCCACCTATCTTGGGCAGCACCCCGTACCCTTTTTTTTCTCTCTCCCCACCCCTCTCGATGGCCTTCCACACCCCCGCTGTTTTCCTTGTCCTGATTGCTTGTTTCCTTTTGACTCCCCTCCTTCTACCCCCCTTTTTTATTTTGTTTCTCTTTCAACATTCTAATTGATGATGTTTTGATGGTTGTCTTAACCACATATCCTTGCTTCCTTATGGGAAATTGTAATTCTGCATTGTCTTCGTAATAAAAAAATAAATACAAAATAAGTTAAAATAATGTAACTTCGCTCATTTTTTATTTTTCACGTGTTTGTTTATCTATTACATATATATATTGTTGGAATAAAAGATTTTGAACTCACATTCTGTCTGCTTTATCAGCATACAGGCAGAAATGGCCTTTGAGTCAAATACTGTAACTGCGATACAGATAAATAATAAAAAGTCAGATTTCCTGCATATGGAGATTTAATTTGCAGTGATAATAATGAGATTATATTAGCAATACAGCTTCCAAAAAATACCAATAGAATATAAATATCTTTATGTGCCTGAATAATGTCTGTATATGTATTTTACAGGAACACCTTGTTTCTGTACTGTACAGTGATTTGCAGTCTTTATAACCCCTGAATCTTATCCCTGTACAGCAGTGAGTGACCCCAGAGCTCTCCCTTTCTTCTGACCTTTTTCTTGTTGCTGTACTGCAACAGTAATGTGTTTGAACCTTTTGTTTCAGTGAGGTTTGGGGCTACTATTTCCAGCTTGTTTTATCTTTCTGTAGAGTGCCTGGAGAGAGATAAGACCATGGATTTTGTTTCTCCTATTACAATACAAAATCGAGATAACTCGACTTTAGGAGGGAATGGGGTTAAAATAATAGAAATGACCTCTTGGAGGTCACCAGCTGAAAAAGCCATCCGGCGAAACGTGTTCTGGTAGCTATGTTTTTAATATTTTGGTTTTAATAAATGTATACTTTTTATCCATTGCTGTTCACCATCCTTCCAGTCCAAGGATGTTTATGGACTTTCCTTTAAAATTACATATGCGTGTTTCAAGGAGCCATATGGGGCTCAGGAATATGTAAGTTTGAAATTGGTATATATCTTTATCCCTGCACCCTAGGATTACAGTATTATGGTAGGGGCATCCCCTGTATATATTTGTCTATACCACAGGATGACACAACATGAAACCTATGGTGTGACGAAGGGGTTGATGGGCACCTGAAAAGACACTAAGAACCATATTGAATTTCCACCTGGAGCCGGATGTGGACGCAATAAAATGTGAGTTGGATATACACGCATTGACATCAATTCTCTGAACCAACGTACTGCGCAATCACTGTTTTCCATCTTTTCCACTGCAATTCTGAGATACATCACAAATAAGGGGTGAACTATAGAAGAAAGAATACCGGAACCCCTACTACGGACATGGGCTGTATATAAATTTCTGCTAACCAGTAGGCTTAGGCTAACTGGCGCTGTGCTGGGATTTATATTGTTTTAACTACAATAGTCACCTTTCCTCCCTTGGCACCAGACTGATTCTCCTCTTCGGCTCTGAAAGGCAACAGTCCCTGCAGCTACCTAATGCAATTTGCATACATATTCAAATTACGTAGCCCTAAGAAAATCAAATTGCGTAACCCCGGTGTCAGGTTCGTGCCAGGAAGGAGCCATGGCACAGCCTCAGTGTGATGTTATATTCCCAAGCGCTGGGGGTGAGCAGGCAGAAAGACACAGGAGACAGTAAATACACAACAAAGCTTATATTGTGGGATGGTTCACAGCAAACAGTCCAGCACAGAACAGGTGGTAGCACAGAAAATAGGCAAGTGGATGGTGGACCACGTAGTCTCTCTCCAGATCCGCTTGAGGAGAAGCAGGAGCCTTTAGGCAAATGTACCTTGATAGTAGGTTGGTCTCCTTGGAGAGAGCTGGAGGGCTGGAAGCCACTTGAGTGTCTCTGGACCCACTGGATAGTGGGCCACGCAGTGGATTGTCCAGCACGCAGGAACCAGGTAATGCAGACACAGCAAGGATGCACGGCAGAGCAAAATAAATCAGGAACATACAATGACAAGAGGGAGCTCTCAAGACCTCTGGACACTGGGAAGGGAAAAACACAAAATGAAAGAGCAAAGGGGAGGAGGGTGTGGTCTGGTTATATGCAGAATCCTCAGGTTCAGACACAGGAGTTAACCCTTAGGTGGGGAGCAGGTATAGAGAGCTAGTGACCCAGGCTGACCACAGCAGGCTCTCAGGGCTGAGGCATGACAGTACCTCCCTCCTCACAAGGTGCACTCCGGGCACCTAGGGCATAGGCTAGAGCTAGGAGGTCATCACCACCCATCAGAGTCCGAGTCAGTGTCATCATAAATGTCTCCTTGGGCAAGCAGGGCCTGCTCAAAGATTTCAAGGTCCTCTTTACGGACCAAAGTCCCGTTGGATGCCCAGACGCAGCCCTCAGGAGTAGGACTGGTCACAGGGGGCACAGGCGTGAGAGGGCTGCTGGTGGCAACCCCCACGACGATGGGTGAAGGAACTGGCTCCTTAGCTGCCAGGCGCTGTTCATATACAGCAAGCTCAGAGTCCGGCACGATGAAGCCATCAGAGGCTATGGACAGAGTCTGGATTTGGTCTGGTGGGCTTGGTTGAGTCTCAGAAGGTAGGGTGTCACAACCATAGAACCCCGAATTGAATGCAGGTCTCTTAAGCAGGGCCCCAATTTGTCCTCCAGGACCACCTTGAGGATGCTTAGCAGTCTGGGGGGTCATAGTAGAGGCCACCAGGAGAGGAGCAACCTCCATAGGTTCTTGGTCTGTGGGGAATGTGGGCTCCACACCCATGGGTTCTTCCTCGCTGGGCTCAGTAGGCAGAGTCTCCATGTACTCGGCAATCGAGTCCTCCTTAGAACTCTCCTCCTCCGAGGAGACCACACTGGATGCAGGCCTCCTGGGTACAGGAGTTCGGCGAAGCTTGCCAACATTGGTAGCCTGACGAGGCTTGACAGCAGCTGGAGTCTGGTGGGACTTGGCAGCAACTCGGCGAAGCTTGGCAGCAACTGGAGTCTGACGGGACTTGGCAGCAGCTTGGCGAGGCTTGGCAGCAGCTTGGCGAAGCTTGGTAGCGACTGGAGTCTGACGGGATTTGGCAGCGGCTTGGCGTGGCACAGGGCCAGCAGCTTGGCGTGGCACAGGACTAGCAGCTTGGCGTGGCACAGGACTAGCAGCTTGGCGTGGCACAGGAACAGCAGCTTGGCGTGGCACAGGAACAGCAGCTTGGAGTGGCACAGGAACAGCAGCTTGGCGTGGCACAGGAACAGCAGCTTGGCGTGGCACAGGACCAGCGGTTGGAGGCTTAGCAGGTCTGATGGGACAGAGATCTATTCGGTGCAGATCTGACCCACAGTAGAAGCATTGGTTCAGCCTTCTACTCCTTTCCTTCTGAGTCTCCACATAAGGTGCCTGTGCTCTGCATATAGGTGGAGAATGATTAAACTCAACAGATTGCTGTGATGCTCTGCTCACTGGTATAGGCCTGACTGGGTCAGGTGTGGTGGGAAATGAGTCCATTAGTGTATACACATCATCCACTACAACGAGCAACTGATATACAATCTCCTTCAGTGCAGCTTGAACCCCCACGGGCCTGGTTTTTGGCTCTTTCATTATGTCAGGTTCGTGCCAGGAAGGAGCCATGGCACAGCCTCAGTGTGATGTTATATTCCCAAGCGCTGGGGGTGAGCAGGCAGAAAGACACAGGAGACAGTAAATACACAACAAAGCTTATATTGTGGGATGGTTCACAGCAAACAGTCCAGCACAGAACAGGTGGTAGCACAGAAAATAGGCAAGTGGATGGTGGACCACGTAGTCTCTCTCCAGATCCGCTTGAGGAGAAGCAGGAGCCTTTAGGCAAATGTACCTTGATAGTAGGTTGGTCTCCTTGGAGAGAGCTGGAGGGCTGGAAGCCACTTGAGTGTCTCTGGACCCACTGGATAGTGGGCCACGCAGTGGATTGTCCAGCACGCAGGAACCAGGTAATGCAGACACAGCAAGGATGCACGGCAGAGCAAAATAAATCAGGAACATACAATGACAAGAGGGAGCTCTCAAGACCTCTGGACACTGGGAAGGGAAAAACACAAAATGAAAGAGCAAAGGGGAGGAGGGTGTGGTCTGGTTATATGCAGAATCCTCAGGTTCAGACACAGGAGTTAACCCTTAGGTGGGGAGCAGGTATAGAGAGCTAGTGACCCAGGCTGACCACAGCAGGCTCTCAGGGCTGAGGCATGACACCCGGGACTTTGTACGCAATACCGCAATGGCTGCGTAGAATGATTCATTGGTGGTGTACGTGCACAAGTAGATCTAGTCCACTGGCTGCCATCTCTCAGAAAGCTGTCTGGTACGAGATGGTGATGTAAACAAGCAGGGGGGTGTTGCCATCATTGGTGAACAACATGTGGGATATTGAAATCCTGTCTGCCTGGTGATGGCTCTGTGGACGGAGGAAAACAAGACTGGAGGGAGTTAGAGGAAGGAGGCACTGCGCGCAGCCTGACCACATTAATACGATAATTGTTAATGTTGTAGTTGTTGTAAAAACAGATGTCAGGAGAGAAAGACAAATTTTTATATGTGATGTTCTATTCTTTGTAGCTTTAAAAATTAATGAAAGGGTTGCACAGCCATTAAAACTTGTACAAATACTTTTTGGGGATGAAAAGGCCTTTCCAAAGCAATTAAAAACAATATATAATTGATATATATATTTATTTTATTTATTGACTTTATTTATACCTAAATATCACATAAATGATATTAACATGCAATAATGCTTTTGAAAATTAAAAAAAATTAATAGTGAGTAATTAGGCCACTTCATTAATTGTGGTTTTTAAGCCTAATACAAACAGCACTCTCTATAATTTGTACATTACAGAAAAACACTTTCCTTAAGTATTTGGTCAAAGTCTCAGACAAAATAAAATTTGTGATTTGACAGCAACTTAATTAAAAAGTGATAAAGTGACAAAGTAAGTCTATCAGCTATTTAAGAAAAATACAGGGAGCTTGTCTCATTATTTAGCATTAGATCACATGGACTGTTCTAAAGGACATTTCTGTTTTGTATAAATCGAAGGTTATCTTTTGTTAAAAAGAGAATCAGGGAAATTATATTTAGGTACACGAGTACATAATCTGTGAATATAAATCAAACCAGATGGCTGAAGAGTTTGCGAAAGTAAGCACATAATACTAATTTATTTTATTTATTTATAAGATTTCTCTCCTTTTCAAGTATGTCCTGGGTTCAAGAATATTGAATTGTTACAGTCGTTACAGAAATACAAAGTAATAAATGCAAGATATTAAAAACAAAACACAAATATACAGATTAACACAGAAAATAAATATACTACTGGATTTTGACATTTATATTTCTTAATACTGTAGATAGTCTACTTAGCTTTAAAAATTTGCAGGATTTTTTTAAATTAAATTAAAAAAAAATAAAAATAACACTGTACTGGGTAGAACATTTCCATCTATACTACGATCTTTAACGAACAAAAATCCAGAGAAATAGAGGAAATATAAATAGCTAATTATTTGGAACATTTAAAATAAATACAACAACCTGATTAAAGAGGTCTGCACACACCACCCAACTAAGGGCCCTATTGCACTCTTCACGCAAATGTTAACGCTCACTTGCGTGAGAGTTAACATTTGCTGAGGTGTTTACCGCATAACACAATCCAAACGCAAGCAGGTTAAAAAACCCGTTTGAGTTTGGTACCTTGTGCTCCCTATACCTAACATGGGGAGTGCAAAGTGTTAATCAGCGCTGGATTTCAAAGTCACAGCGCTGATTAACGCTTGGCTCTGCTTAGCAAAAAGTTAACCAGAGCCAGGACTTGGTGTTAACGGATTCCGCTTCTGCAGAATCCGTTAACAACATCCTAAAAATTTTTAAAAAAGCATCCTATACTCACCCTCTGTCCCGCTGCGAGGACCGCGGCTCCAACCGCCTCCTCAGTCCGGTGGGAGCAGGGAAAGACTGGGGGAAAAAGTCCGAGTCTCTCCCTGCGTATCACTATGCCGACCGGCCGGATCTCGTGAGGCGAGATCCGGCTAGTCATGTGACCAGCAGGGGTGAACGCAATGGAGTCCTATGGATCAGGGAACCTTATCCTGGCTCAGCTGGTAATGGGATTCTTGGTTATAAGGTTAAAGGTCAATTTATAGAACTTTTATAAAAATCCCAACAGACACAGAAACACAACTTTGCACACATGCAAAAACAAGGAGGTGTATGTTGAGACTGCTTAACCCTCTCACTGCGGAGGATGTGTGGGGAAGGCCCTTATTGACTCTCGCTATATGCGGAGGATGCTCCCCACACGTCACCCTCAAGCAGGAGCCCTGGGAGAGATACTCACCTCTCTCTCCAGGGTCCTGCAGCGTTCTAACTTCAGGGAAGTCAGACGCTAAATTTAAGCCCCTCCCGATGTCAATGACGTTATCGCGCCATGCATGATGACATCATTTTCAGGCGACCCCCCCGGGAATGCCGGGAGATTGCCTGAAAGGGGGGGTAATCCTTTTGGATCCCTCTCCCTCCCGATCGGGAGGTACCACCGCTAAAAAACAGGCACCGCTTAAAAGGGGAGGGTCTCCCCTTTTAAGCGGTGCCTGGCTTTAACCCCCCAGTCAATGAGCCGCGATGCGGCGCCATCGCAGCCTAGCTCCAGTGGGGGCTGCCATCATTGATGGTGGCTCCACCTCTGAGTCCCCCCTTGCTTCGTGCATGACGCGATGATGTCAGTTAACCGGGGAACCGCTAGCTGCCTGGGGATTTCCCAAGGAAATCCCCTGGTGGAGATAGGGGGTTCAAAGGAACCCCCTATCTCCGGGACAGTGAAAGCTAGGGGGTCATGGAGGATATCATTCGAAAGGCCTGAGCATGGACCTAATACCAAACATGACCATGTTAAAAGTTTAAAATAATTAATTTAAAAAACTATTTAAAAAAATTAAAAAGAAATAAAAACATGTTTTTTCGGCAAAATTTTTGATTCTGATTTTTTTAATTGTTTTTCTTTATTCTGTACCAGAACTTTTTATTGCTATTCATAGGACCTTCTATATTATTTCCATGCATTTTCAGGCATAATTTTTGTTTAAAACGCCTTTTAAAAGCTGCATTTATCTATTTTACCCCTGTCCAGTGGCCGGTCGACATTTTTCGGCAGCTGGTCGTCTTTTTTTGCACTGGTGTTCAGCGGTCTGTTCAGTGGGTTGTAGGCTGCATTCTATTGTTTGAGGATGCATTCAGCGGTCTGTTGGGTGGGTTGTCAGCTGTGTTCTGCAGTTTATTGGATTGACCTCGGTGGGTTTATCGGCATCGTTTGGCAGATCTACTCGGCACACTTTGGGGTCCCTGCAGTGAATCCTGAATTCACAGCAGGGTCGGTGAATTGAGCCGAATGAAAAAGCAATAAAATTTTGTTGAAATGACGGTGCTCTTTGAATTACCCCTATAGTTTATTTTACTGTCATTGGAATCCATCTGATTATAGTTAGAACCATCCATTTGGTTTGCCGAGCCAGCAATTGGGATTTTTGGATGGTTTTGATATTCCAAATTGTTGATATACGGCCAAATATTAATTCAATCCAATTCGAATTCCATATGTCAACTTGATTCAGCTCTCAGGAATTCTCCTTCCTTTCCCCTGCACGTCCTGTATCCATCAAATTTGATAAATTTGGTATTACAGCAGTAAACTGACATAGAATACCGTATTTTTCGCTCCATAAGATGCACTTTTCTCTCCCCAAAAAGTGGGGGGAAAAGTGGGTGCGTCTTATGGAGCGAATGCCCCATGATATGCCTCAGCTCACCTGCCGCCGCCGCTGCCGCGTTCGGCTCCCTCTGAGCGTGCGTCCAGCGGCAAGGAGCTTGGGCACTCGCCTGGGGGAGCCACGTGACCGCGATCTCGCGAGATCACGGTCACGTGGCTCCCCCAGGCGAGTGCCCAAGCTTCCTGCCGCCGGACACACGCTCAGAGGGAGCCTAACGCGGCGGCAGGTGAGCTGAGGCATATCCATGAGCTGCTGGGGCATATCCATGTGTGAGCTGGGGCATATCCATGAGTGAGCTGGGGCATATCCATGAGTGAGCTGGGGCATATCCATGTGTGAGCTGGGGCAAATCCATGAGCTGGGGCATATCCATGTGCTGGGGCATATCCATAAGTTGGGGGGCAAATCCATGTGCTGGGGCAAATCCATGTGCTGGGGCATATCCATGAGCTGGGGCATATCCATGAGCTGGGGGGCATATCCATGAGCTGGGGCATATCCATGAGCTGGGGGCATATCTATAAGCTGGGGGGCATTATCCATGAGCTGGGGGACAGTATCAATGAGCTGGGGGACAGTATCCATGAGCTGGGGGACAGTATCCATGAGCTGGGGCAGTATATCCATGAGAGGAGCTGGGGCAATATCCATTATTACACTATTTGTTTTCAGAATATTTATTTTCCTGTTTTCCTCCTCTAAAAACTAGGTGCGTCTTATGGTCAGGTGCGTCTTATGGAGCGAAAAATACGGTAGTTCACTTCTTTGGTTGCTCAATGACAGGGGTGTCGTTTTGTACCATGTTATGAAGCAACTTCCCCTGCTGTTGTTAAATTTTGATTCTCTGGACAGTCAAAGTACATTACAGTTGAAGTAATGGTGATCTTTATCATCATCTGCAACTACTGTTAACTTTGGTGAAACAATGTTTAGTCTGCGACCTCAGTGCGATACAGTAACTGAGTAGCGCCAGTTTGAAATTCTTACTGTACATCGGTTGCTATGCCTGATATGCTGTAAGCTTAGACACATTCTGGAGCCCATTTTCAAATAAAATTAGCCTGCAATAAATAAAATTTGTTTGCAATTTTCTAGAATATGTCCAGATCGATTGAACTTGATCTTAGGCACCTGACGGTGCTTTTGAAGACCAGGTTAACGCAATCATGGTGGCGAAACAGTTAATATAAACTACAAATTTAAGAACAATTTCTTAAATCGTATGCTGCAAAAAAATGCTACTATCGAATTTGTCTTGGACCTTATTCTGTAAATCAGGGATCACGAATTCAGGATCAGTTCTATTAAATATTACTATTTTGATGTTCAGCAATAAAACTAAGAAAATTTCACAATTTAGAAATTCATGCACTTTCTGCGCTACTTAATTCTTGAAGAAAAAAATACTGTAAAGTTAAAGAGAGACAACAAACAATACCCAACTGTTATGGATAAATCAATCCATCAAAAGAAAACAATTTTTCCATGAAACTTAATCACTAAAGGTCATGTAGAGGAATGAGGAACAGATTAAATTAGCATAGTATTAGATATGGAAAATGATTTCTGTCAAAATCATCTTTACCACAATTATAATATGTTAATTAAGTATTTCATTAAGGAAGATGATTAAGGTTCATGGATGAAATCATGCAGACGAAGACACCTGGAAGGAAGTATCGAGCCTGAGGCCTCATTCATTCTGTCTTTTTCTGCATAAAGTTACGTCTGAAACATTCTCATTGTTTCTCTCTATAAATATAAATACATTCCTAGACACACAAACATGTTTTGTTCATTATCTGTGTCTGTCTAAATACGATAATGATTGTAATTTGATCTGTGTATATTTCATTATGAACTTCATCTTAAAAAGGTAACCTGTAATGATATTTTTATGTTGTTAATTATCCTTACACATCCTTAAGTACTATAATACCATTTTCAGTTTTGCGTTTCTTTTACCCTAAGGTCTCCAGGTCTGGACTCGGAATACATCAGCAAATTATGAGTATGAAGCATTGGTGAACAGAATAAATGAATTCAGTTATTGTACTGGCTGGCAACAATCTTTGTAATGTAGATGTTACAAGTGGGGATTTTATTCCAACTCTACATCATAACTGGAATGTCTAGACATATTGAAGAATGTTGCTTAGTGACAGGAAAAATAAACCATAATTAGTTACAAAATGAGGAAAAAAGACAATAGACAAAGACAATGTTCTAATTAAATTTTTAATTTTGTAACATAGTGGGATTTTTTGACTTTTGAATTCGGAAATACATTTTTGCGAAATTAGTTGCAATAAGAAGTTTGGATTGTAAGGGTTCCAAACATGCATTATGGTGTAGGTCTAGATATAGACACTGTTATGTTGCCTGATGTCATCCTAGTGTCTCCTCTTTTGCTCCATAAACTACTCATTTTTGAGACGTTTATCATTTTGACCTTCCTGTAGGTTCTGGCGTCCTCTATTATAACAATTTTTTTTTTAAAAAAACCTAACATTACCAAATCTATACCAATAACCATGATAACTGTCAGTTATTGGCTACAATTGGTTAACACTATCCATTACACATTTTGTATGGCCCAGTATGGTATTATGGAATTACCACAAGAGAAGTAGTCACTTCCTCCTCTCCCCTCAGTATTGTAAGAATGATATATATTTTTTCTCAATAGCATATAACCTGTTTTTACCCTTTTCAGTATGATATACCTTTAACAGATTATCCTAGAGGCAAAGTCTTCCCCTGCCCCCCTTTTCTTTTTTGATTGAATTTCCACTCTCCCCTATATCAGTCAATATCTTGGAATATATACATATCCCATTCACAATTTATACCATCCTTTTATTCCCAAACCCATAAAACTTTATTCTCTGTATGTCAAAGTTCTATACACTTTTTAACATCCTCACTTATATGTAAAAGCACTATGCACGTTGATCTTCAATTATAACATAAAATATGTCTCCACCAACAGTTTTAGGTACATAAGTAGACCTTTTAATAGCATTATTAAGTGATACTGCATCGATTTGAGTGTTCTTTAATTGAAGTCATAGATGGAACGCAAATAGAACATGGCGCCAGTGTCCAGCAATGCTTGGAACGCAAACAAACATGGCGCTGACCCCGTGAACCAACATACAAGAAGTTATATCACAAACATAGCGGCAAACCGGAAGTTGATTGAAACATATGGCGGAACACGCTGGAACCCCCGGAAAGGACTAATTTTACTATGAGACCGTAAAGCAACAGGAGGACACTTTGCACATCTAATTGACTGAGGAAGGTGAGTAAGCCAAAACGCATCTCAATTAGAGGCCTGGGACTCTGTCAATTTGTTTTTATATATCCTTTTATATTCAGGAATATTTTGTTTTTAATTTATTTGGTTTAAATAAATATTAGTGTTTACACATTCTGGAGTCCCCCGAAGCCCTTTTCTGTGCATTGTCCATCTATATCACCAATGCACAATTTGGAGGCAACCTGCAGTAGACTAGCCATAACAGTGTTATCCGCAAGCACATTGAGGCAACCTGAGTGAGGCTCCAACATCGTTGAGTGCATTACCATTTGATTAATCATCAATTTAAATATACCCAGATGTTCTGCACTATGGAAGTTCACTCTCTACCTTTGCGTCTTTGAGGATATATATTACAGCAAAGAAGGGTAGTGTCGCACGCTTTTCAACCGCAGGCCATCAAAACCAGAGCCAGGTCTTGTTGTGGCTCTGGAGAATGTGAGTTGTTTGTACTACAAAAGGCACACTATAAGGACTTATAAATATATATTTAACGCTATTTTAGCAGGATTGCACTATCATATTGTTTGTTATTTTTCATTCTGAGGTACAATTGTCACCTGTACTGGAATAAGGATATATGGAATAGAAGTACCATTTTAAATCTATGTTCCTGCATGTATTTTGCAGATGAGCACAGTCAATTTATTTGTGATATTAATACACAATAAGCATATTGAGCTGCACGTACACGTTTGCGCCACGGAGCATCTTTCGTTGTTTTAAAATTTGTACGTATTTTTGTGAAGGTTTTTAGACTCCATTAGACTGCACTTATAATTGAATATTGTATGAGGAACAAGTTTTTCCCAAGGATTACTTAAGCGCCACTGCATACAACCATTTCTCCTGACCTCTATTATGATATTGTACGTCTTGCTACCAGTGATTTTCGTGTGAACCGCTCCATTCCAATAAATATTTTTCCTAGTGGGCATCGCATGGACAGAAAGCCATACTCCATGTCAATTCCACAGTGTCCTTCACAAACCTTTTGACACAGGAGAACGACACATACCATTACACCTTTCCTTTTATAAACCCCCCATTCAAACAATATTATTTTCCATGTTGTGGTTACCCTTAACCAAGAGTGCATTTCATCCTAATCTGTGAATTCCATTGTTTGACTCAGTTGTTCCTTGACTTCACTGTTATCTGATATCTTGATCTTGTTTTGTTTAACTCCTCTGTTGATCCTCTGATGTCCTGGACCTTGGCTTGCTTAATTGTTTAGAGTATTCTTTTGTGCCTTCAACCTTGGATTCTTATGGACTACAGCAGTATTTCTCAACTCCTGTTAAGTACCCCTAACAGGCCAGGTTTTAAGAAATACCTTGGAAGCACATACTGAATCCTGCAATCATTGAGCAGCAAATCATATCACCTGTGCTGTGCTGTAGATATCTGGCAAATCTGGTCTGTTAGGGGGACTTGAGGGCCGGAGTTGAGAAACACTGGACTACAGTATCTTCTCTAGTTTCAATACTTCCCTACTGGACAAGGAGCAGTATTATTGGTCTCTGTTTTCTCTCCAGGTTACTCACTGTATGTATCAGTTAGATTATGGGCCTTCTATTTCTAGTGCCAAGATGAGTCATTACTGCATCTGGATTTGAACAGAGATTGGAAGCAATGCACATTTGCAGTGAGATAATTATAACAAAAACTACATGTCAAATGATGCTCAGCCAGACTTGGTTTGTTTAAAATCATAGGTCTCACAATCCTGTCATTCCAGACGTACCCTTATCTCTGCGAAGGAGAGACCCAAAGCATTGCGGGAGAGAGACATGTGAGATATTTACATTAAGGATTAGACACATTGCACAGATTATGGGAGAGGAAAGGTAAAAAAAAGATAGAAATAAGGGGGTCAACATCAAAATGTATTTTCCCTAAAGAGTCGGAAATCCTGGCATTGGACCTGACTAAGGACTATTATAAGTTGTTTAAACGTTATTTATACAGTGTTAGATGAGAAATCTTTTTCAGAATGTAAGTGACCATTTATAAAATATCTTTAGTATGTTGTTCTTGATGGCCTGTATGGATGATTAAGGGTGCCTGGAAACCTTATATAGAAAATGATGTTGTGGTCTGGTTGGTCACTACCAAAAACTGTTATCTTTTTCTCTAATTATAACCGAAAGCCTCTAATGCATTCACAAGGAATTTTAAAACTTTGGATCTGTTTTAACCTCATCTTTTTAAAATAACTCTCTAATGAACTGTTTATGCAGTGTTGAGAATATTGCTTTAATGTTCCCATAAGTGCAATAAAATATGCAATATTAGTATATGCCAACAATTTAAAATCTAAGATAAAGTCTTTTTATGCTAACAGTAACAGTGGTGCTAAAAATCAATGAGGGATAATTACTTTTTAAAGCACATTTCCAGCTTAACATGAACACAAGGGTTATGCAAATATGCTATACAACTCATACACTATTTCATTGGTGATCATTCATTTTATAATGTCTGTCTGCTATTTAACTCTATTTCATAGAAAGGAAATCAAACACACACACACACATATATATATATATATAGTATATATAGTGTGTTTATTATTGCAGAAGCCACTTTCACATCACAGCAATTGAAAGAATTGCATCCCAGAGCTCCTGTGCCACATTCCCCATATGCAGCAAGGAATTCTGGGTAGGATATGCAAATTACATCTGTCTCACTTTTATGCATCCTGGGTCTGTTATTACACAGAACCCTAAACTCAATGCTATGCCATACTATGGCTTTCTAGCAGAGATAAGGTTTATGCAACTGGTCAAAGCCACAAAGCCAGACAATTGTGAGGTCATGACCAATAAAATATAATCACCCTAATTAGGACCCATATTAACCCCTTGAGGACCAATGACGTAAATAGTACGTCCTGGAAAAAACTCACATTAAGGACCAAGGACGTACCATGTACGTCATGGTCCTCTAACCCCCCCTCCCTCCCTATATTTACCTCTCTGGCCATTTGTGTGAAGACAACAGTTGGGCAGTTAACCCCTCGCTGCCAAGAGAAGATAGGGGGGTTCTTTGGACCGATCTCCAGATTGGTGGCAGATAGAGGGTATGAGGGCCAGAGCATGGCCTTTCCAATGATATCAAACATGACCATAATTGGTGTAAAAAACAAAAAATAAAATAAAAAAGATTTCATTTTTTGTTTGTCATAAAATAGGACTTCAATTCATGTTTAAACATCATGTGCATAAACTCGCCAAAATGAGCTCAGCACACAAAGGTGAATGGCAGTGAAGGGGTTAAAAAGCAGAAACATTCCCTGTTAGCTCTCCTTAACGTTCCTCCTGTCGCTACGGGCCCGCCCATCCAGGCCTCTGTTTGGTTCATCGGATGTGTACAGCTACCTGGATATGTGTTGCCTTTTCCAGGAGAACTGCTCTTCCCACCTTACTAGGCTTGTGCACTGATTTTTTTTTCGGTTCGATTCGGTTCGATTTTTCGGATTTTTAAACTTTTCGATTCGGCTCGTTTCGACCGATTTCCGTTTCAATTCGATTCGATTCGACCTGTTTTTCGGGTACATTTTTTTTTCGGAATTTCGACCATTTTTCGTATTTTCGTGTCACTGTGCTCGGTTTTTGTATCGACTTTTCGTTTTTTGGAAAAATTGTCGTTTTTCAGAAAATTTTCGTTTTTAAATTTTTTTCGTTTTTACTAAATTTTCGTTTTTCGGAAAATTTTCGTTTTTCGGAATTGCACATTTTTCGGCATATCGACCTTTTTTCGTATTTTTCGTGTCGTTTTGCCCGTTTTTTGTATCGACTTTTCGTTTTTCAGAAAATGTTCGTTTTTCGGCAAATTTTCGTTTTTCGGCAAATTTTCGTTTTTCGGAAAATTTTAGTTTTTCGGAACATCTGTTCTCCTCGTTTGCCACATTTCAAGCCCATTCGAAAAATCCGAAAATATTTCGTTTCGGCTCGGAAAACATTTCGGATCTGAACTTTTCGGATCTAAAATTTTTCGGAAATTCGGCCGCATCCGAAAACACGAATCGGGAAATTTCGTGAAAATTCCGAAATTCCGAAACCCGAAACGCACATCCCTACACCTTACCCATGGTTTTGTCTAAGATATGGTACGTCTATAACATGGAAGGTCTCACAGCCCAGCTACATCACACCTTAGCCTGCTATAACAAAATATGGTCCCCGTGGCTTGTCTCGCAGTCCCTCACTGACAACCAGTCTCCGGCATCTGACTGACCAGGCTCCCTGAGGATGCAAACAGGGAAAACTGGTGTCTGCAGGTTTCCACGTAGAGTCCCTGTTTTAGCAACAAATTACGAGGCAGGTGCTAATTTAGCAGCCTGCAACGGAATGCAACACTACCCTCCATGATTCCCACAGTAGTCGTGTCACGCTGCCGCCGTGAGTATCACCTCCTAAAGTCCATAGGACTCCATGGAGGGTTGTGCAGCCGGGCTGCAAGCCCTGTGTGATCTCGCTCTCTTGAGATCATGCAGGGCCATGGAGCGATTTGTGGAGGGAGACTGGGGACTATTTGTCCCCAGTCTCACTCTGCTCCTGGCAGCCAAAAGTGGTGGATAGGGCCACCATTTGCGCAGCAGAATGAGAGGTGATTATCTGATTTTTTTGGGGGTTAAGCTGGTGGTAACTGATGGGGGGCATGTGTTAAAGTCACTTATTCTAGGGTTAGCACTTACATATTTTAGCGCAAATGCTGGCTGTAATAGTGCCCTAAATCCTGTAAAAATAGGATATCTCAATATTCCAGAGGCCCACCCAAATAGCTTGACAAAGAATTCATACCCATGGAGACTCATTTTACACACATTTTCATGCATTTTTATTGGTTTAAACACCTTTTAGATGAATAAAAGAGTTACATTTTTCTTCCCAGCAAGTCAGCGGCATTCAGTGGTCAGTTCGGTGTTCTTCAGTGACGTTCAATGGTCTGATCAGTGGCTTTTGGCACACTTCAGGGACCCTGCAGTGAATAGTGACTTCATCGCAGGGTGGGCGAACTGGAATCTGAAGCACACTGAAGTGTGCCAAACGGGAAAGCACCGAAGTTTAAGTGCTTTCTTAACCCCTTCACTACCAGTACAGAGATATCTCGGGCTTCAAAGGCACCATCTGGTGCCCCGATATCGAGATATCTCGATATGGTAATCTGCAGCCCAAAAGCAAATGAAATTAATTTGCTGCAAATGAATTTCGTTAGCTTTTGGGCTGCAGAAGGTGCCCCCAAAGTTTACGCCCTGTCGGCATAATGCCCAAAGAGCTAAACTGTAAAATCGGCTGATGAATGATCTGAAATATCGAGCTTTCAGACTCAGCAGCCGATGCAGGAGAAATACAAGAAAATAGATCTGTTGCTAAAGCCTCTGTAACTCAATTTGGCAGTAAATGTCGCCACCTACTGGCCAAATAGGTTATTACAGTAATAGATATGTATTACTGTACAATTTATTAAAAAAAACATTTTCAAAAAAATCACTGGTTTCTGACAATGGTTTTCTTGAAACTCACTTTGGTAGTGAATGGGTTAATAACTCTTAATATTTTTTTGTAGAAAAATGTTATAGAGCTTTCTCTTGATACCCAACACATCTACTTAACCAATCATTTAATTAAAATAAAAATGGAGGTTTTATATAGTTTGTCATTTTCGGTATTAGTTACATTGTACTAAATTACTTAGACAAAAGGTCTTTAGATTTTGGGATCACTAATAATATATACAGATATTTATATGACATACAAAACAATGGATAGAAATACCTGTTTGACAAAACGACATAATGATAGATTGATGACAGTTTCTCTTTCTCTGTGTGTTGAATTTTTTGCTGCATGCATTTAATCCGAGTTCAGCCTTTGCATTCACTACTGCAGAGAATTATTGAATATCTGAGCAGGTAAATTGTACGGCTATCTTACTGTACAAATAAAACTAGTCCAGAGACAATTGACTGTCTCCCTGTTCCTTATGCTACAGATGGGATTTTTATGGAGGGTAGAGAGTTTTCTTTCCTGTATTACATTCAGCATATTGATTCTACAGCCACATACATAGAGAATGGTACAATTATAGATTTACTCAGTTAATGTGCAGCAGTTTAGCTACCATTAACCTGCTAAATAAATGCTGTGTATTAAGATAAACATAAACTAAATATATTATTTTGGATTTCAGAACAGAAGGATAATTCAATATTTTCATTGGTGTGTTCCACAGCATTGTTTTTTTCTTTTCTAACAGTGGACAAGACAACAGAATGTCTGTTTCGCTTCTTTCTTTCCTCAAATCAAAGATCAAAGGCTGCATTTGTAAAGTTAATAGTTGGAAAGCTACAGTCGGGTTTGATGAAAACCCACTAGAGTCTCTTGGGAGATATTACCTTCCTCATTATTCCACTGATTGGCCTTATTTCATCCAAGGATTACTGAACATTCTCCTGACGGCTGATGAGCAGCATCATGAATATACAAAATAATCCAGTGGCAGTGGGCCAGCACTGATTATTATTGTGAAACTCAGAGGAACTGTGTGAGATGAGCTGCTGGATTCAGTCGAACTCTTCAATGCCATTTTCTGTCTGATTTTACCACAAGGAATCTTATTAGACTATTTTTCACGTGCGTCTGTGAGAAAAAAAGGGAAATGAAGAGTAGAAGGTGGAAAGAGACTGCGCTGAGTTAAAAATGACCAGGGAATTCTGGGTACCAGATGTTTTTTGCTTAATATTGCAAAATGACTTTTATTAGATTACACTAAGTGCTCACTAACTACAGTTATACTGCTTTTCAGAAAGCCTGATGGGAATGTTGTTGTAAATGGCTTTTTATTTAAACTGCACAATGGTTTAATGTCTTTAATCTGCACATTGTGTTACTATCAGCAAATATGAGAGTGTGTGATTATTGCTACACAACAATAATGTATTGGTTTTGCCATTCTGTAAGGTTTAAACAAATGTAGAATATTTTGCACGATATGATTTTTCTCCACAATCTTGGATTAATTTTGTCATACAGTATAACCAAGAAGTTAATAAACCCATAATCACTGAAAGCAGAACCATCTAATTGAGATTTTTTTTGGGATTGACAGCTATGACATGTATGCGTAAAACAGAAAGTAGTTCAATCTCTTTTGTGTATCATAAAAATTCAGATATGGAGATGATTTGAGTGAACTCTTTACAATATGATCTTACTTATAACTAAACCCAAGAGCAAATAATGTTGGACTGCATTTCAAATTATTTTTTCCTATATAGTAGTGATCTATTACTTGTTTCCTTAAACGGTTTTCCTTTTTTTGTTGTTGGGGTACACAAGTTGAAAAAAAAATATGTTGCATGATCAAAAGTCAGAGGTACTTAGGTCACACAAACCTAGACATAGAGGCCTGATGCTGAATGAGCGATTATGATTAATGAGTGGGGCCGTTATATGTCATACTAATGCATACTACAACAAGAAAAATGGTTGATGCTCAACACCTATGAGGAGGAGCTATGCAATGCTAGCAGCCAACCCTGGAACCTGAACAAAGAAAAAATGTGCCATACATGCTCAACCCTGTATAGGCCTTCAAAAAAAATAATAAAAAAATATCGATTTTTGGTTTTCTTACAATGACTATTCTAAGCATTAAGCCCACCTGCCACATCAAGGCAAATCTCATAGGTGGGTCAAAACAAAAGAAGTGCAAAAATCAACAAAGAAATGTGAATAATACATAGACTCACGCCAAATTTTTTCTTTAGCGATGGCGTTTTTGCTCACAACAGGTGATAGTAGTATTTACTCTTTTTGTTATCACTTAAAAAGAAAAGTGCATTCTATTTCCTATTCCGCATGTTATATCTACACATTTCTCCTTTATTTAGAATACCCTGTCTGTTCAACGTCACTGAGACTTAAGTCATATTGTTAAAAAGTGAATGTTAAAGAAGTGATACATCTGACAGTATTTTTTCCTTCTTGTAGCAAGTAGATAAACTAACCAGTGCTATGTTTAAAATAAGGCTTCCGCAGTGAACTACCCCAACACAGTAATTTAATGAATCTACATTTCGAGACTGAAACGATAAAAGATGAGACATTTTAGAATAACGTAAAGGTAGATACACCAAAGAAAAAAATCTGATGAAACATTAAATGAATGTAGTGTAGCACATTATCTCTGCTTCTGCACATCCAAAGAGCGCAATGAACTAAAACATTGCATTAAGCCACGAATGAAGCTAAAAATTAAATTGTCTTGACGAAATTTAGAGTAGAGGTTTATGAAGTAGGGAAGCAGATTTTGGCATTTACTCTCATTCTCTTTACTTTGTAAATGCAGATTTTAAAACAACTGGAAAGATGTGAAAGAAAGTAAAGATAATTTTTTCTTCCACACGTCTGACTATTTACTCTACAAACACAACAATATTTGAAGGTGACTTAAATTGCTTTAATTGCATGAATATTAATGGACACCACTGGAGTCTAAATTCTTGCAAAGGGGGACTCAACAGCCCAGACAGTTTCACAAATGCAGTGCCATCCAACAGATCAATAAACAAAGACACTTAGTTCATAGTTTAATGCGTAGATACACTGATTATGAATGTGATGCTTGCCAGAAAATACACTTCCAAGCAAAAGTGCTATTATTTACTTTGCCCATTTAGCAGAATATATTTTTTTGAAATATTAAACTGTGTAATTGGACAGCAAACATTAATGCACTGATTTCTTGAATGCATCAACGTTAATAAATATTCTTATTAAACAACTATGTAGGAGGAAATGCTAAAGTCATACATTTTTAAAAAGTACAATCTTCTACATACAAAGTTGGAAAAGCCAGAAATTACGTGTGTGCTTTCAATTTCATATTTTCATTGCATTATTTTCTATAGTCAAGGTTATACTTTATGGTGTCAAATGAAAACGTTTTGCCAAAAAATACTAATAAAAGGCTACTCAAAGAAAGGGCAGAATCTATTTCCTAAAAATGAAGCAACAATGGCCAGAATATTAGGTTTAGCGTTTAGGGATTATCTCTAAAACAAGTAGTTGAGTCCATATTAGACTTAATATTCATGAATGGAGGTGTGGTATCAGACGTTGTGGGTGAAAATTTTGGATCTAGTGATCACCAGCCAGTGTGGTTTAATATAAGAATAGTGACTGAGCCACACCACACAAAAACAAGTTTTAGACTTCTGAAAAACTGATTTTTCTAAAATTAGACTATGTGAATGAGTCATTATCAGACTGGAGTAGTTTAAATGGAGTCCAGGAGAAATGGGATTATTTAAAGGATGTAATATTGAAGGCTACAGACAATTCCATTAGACTTGTTAGCAAAAGCAAAAAGGGAAGAAACCACTGTGGTACTCTACAGAAGTGGGCGAAATAGTAAAGAACAAAAAGATAGCATTCAATAATTATAAAAAAAAACAGGCAAACCTATAAAAACTCAGAGTGAAGAAGGTAGGCAAACCTATAAATTTAGGCAGAAAGAGTCAAAGCAACTTATATGAGCTTCCAAAGCACACGCAGAAGAGAAAATAGCCCAGTCAGTAAAAAAGGGGACAGAACATTAAATAGATACATACTAATCCTTGTTTTACTTTCCTTTTCTTGTTTAAGATTAAAAACAAAGGAAGGAAGGTTTGTAGAAGAGGATAAAAGTCTAAATGACTGCCTCAATGAATATTTTTGTTCAGTCTTTAAACAAGGAAAGGGACCTCAGTTAGGAGAAAACATTAAAGAGACATTTACATATGAGTTTACAGAGGATGAGGTTCTACTTCAGCTTTCTATAGTAAAGACAAATAAGTCAACGGGGCCTGATGGGATTCACCCAAAGTTATTAAAAGATCTCAGTGGTGTAATAGCAAAACCGTTAAAGATTGTGTGATGGAACCGTTCCCTTCCATCTGTCCTGACTCTCCAGACACCCCTTCATTGCGGTCAGCCCGGCTACTGGGAGCACTGTCCTCAGCGCCTCGAGCAGCTTGACCCGCCTGCTTCTGTTCCTCTGCCCTGGAGCCGTTAGGAATCTCCAGAAGGCCGCTCGGTACCTTCTGAGGGTGATAGTGTATAGTGTAGCATCGCTGAAATAAAGACACCAGGTGCGGCTGTATGCTTTAAAACAGGATTCTCTCTGAGCTCTGAGAGTTCTCTGACTTTTTAATGAACAAAACGCCACCATTTATGCTGAAGTCCAACAGTTATAATTTGCATAAAACGACGCACCTCGTCCTACCCATACTAATTACATTATGTCAGTTATTTAAAACATTCTTTAGCCTTCAGCTCACACAACATTTGTATATCCATTGTTCTAACACATCAGATTAAACACACACTATCAGAGATCCCTTGAATTAAACATGCAGCTAGATAATGGAAAAAGCCCTGGTGCATAAATTACACAGCAGTAAAGCTTGTTTACTGTTTACACAAAAACACATTTACCTACAGGAATATAAGTATTTTTAAAACCAAAGCTATGCCATTTTACACTAAACTAAATTAAACTAAAACCAAACGATGTAAAATATATCTAAAATCACACGATATAAATGAACATAAAGTCTCTTGGGGTTTGAAGCATGGAGCGTTACATCAGCTCCATGACATATGTCCCCCCTTCCAGAACGGCAGGGCAAGTTTAGATCCCAAACGGATCGCTTGCCACTGACGATACCTCTCACCTTGCCCCTCTTCTGTGCCATCTTCAAAGTTCCATGGTTGCGGGCACATAAGCAAAGTCAGCGGGGTCTGACGGTCGCTGGAAGACTGTGGGTCCATAGTCCCGGGGCAAGAGGCAGGCCAACCCTCTCGTCCAGTGCGCCAGGCAACAGGCCACCACAGTCCACAGGCATAAAATGTTTGTTAGGGGGTACCCTGAAATTACCCCCCATATCTTGCTCTGTCCAGGGCACCTCTGCGGACCCAGGACCCGAATACAGTCAGCAGTCACAGTTCCCAGTCTCTCCTTCTGCTGATGCCCCCCTCCTGAACATTTAAAAAGGGCCCAGCCCACGGCAATCCCCAAAATCCCAAAAGGGCGCAATTCTTCCTGGGGCCAGGAACTTGATTGCCTCTCAGAATGGTCACTCACCGGTCTCCTGGGAAGGGGGGAAGTGATCTCCTCTCTTTCTGCACCTTGGTTGGTAGGGGTGGCATTATGAGGGGTCTCCATTTTCCTCGGGGAACAGTCGCACGTGGATGCCAAAACAGCCTCCAGCAACACCGGGTACAAACGCTCTTCGGTGCAAAATATATCAGGGGCAATGACTCGACCCCCTGTTGTGCTGCTCTCCTCCCTGGTGGGCACATGGGTGCTGGCAGCTTGTGCCAGGGACAACTCATCTTGGAGCTGTTGGCAATGTGCTCGTGTCCCTTCAAGCTCAGCCTCAGCAGGTGGCTAACAGTGCCCTGGTGCTCCTGCTCCAATACACCTAGTTGGTGTGTCAGACGGCTCACCTCCATCTCGCTTGCCTTAGTTTGAGCGAGGCTCTCCTTCTGAGCTGCGTCTGCTTCTAGTAGCTGGTGTTGGCACAGCTGGAGTTGGTTCTGGAGCAGCATTATTTCCTCTTGCTGCTCATAGACCCGTGCCTGAAAAGTATCCCGGGAGAGCTGTGTCTGCTCCAACTCCTGCTCACAGCGCTCCAGACGAGTTTTAAATGTGGTAATTTCTGTCTGTAGAGCCGCTCTGGTTCGCCGTTTGTCCTCCAGCTGCTCAATCACTATACGGGAGCTGCGCTCCAGCTCCGCTATCTGCGCCTGAGCACCACGGAGCTCCGTGTGTAGGTCGATGTTACAGTCCTCACAGACCTGCAGCTGGGATGACAACTTTCGTATACTGACCGACTGTTCTCGTACTTCCATGCAGTGGAAATCTCTCTCCTCCATGACAGTTCGCAGTTTATCCTGTAGCCGGTGCAATTGCAGGCCAGTCTCTTTCTCGCTCTGGGTTGCAAAGTCTAGTTGCCCTTTCAAGGTCTCTACCTCCCTTCGAAGCGGGTCACAACATTTGCATTCGCTCTCCAGCAGCACCTCCATTTCTTTCACCCGTCCACCCCTCCACTTCTTTTTAGCCTTACTTGAGGGTGGGTTGACGGTCACGGTTGGTGCGGAGGCATATTTTGTTTGGGTCTTGGCGTTGGCAGAAGCCGATGCTTCCAAAATCCCAGGTCTCTGCCAATCCAAGTCTGTAGACACCCACTGGGTGTGTGGTGTAGTTGCCAGCCAGTTCTCCTACTGGCCACGAATGTCCCCTGGTTCCATCCAGCCTGGGACCTTGTATTTACTGTATTCCACATGCAGAGGGTTAAAATATTCCTGGTCCTGCACAGCTTCTCCTTTCTGCAATAAACAGACCTCATTCCAAACGCTCTGGAACAGGTCCATGCTAGGGTTTGGACCATATTGCTTGAGGCGTCTTTTTACCTCCTTGAGCGTTTCCATCTTGCTCCTGGTTGCACCAAACTTGTGCCTTTGACCCTTTCTTCAATATTCGTTCCTTCCATGGCTTTCCAGCAGGTCCTTCAGGGTGTTCTGCTTGCAGGCTGTATAGTTTGTCATCTCGGGGTGTATTGGTGTTGGAGAGCCTCTATCCACACCGCTTGCCACCAATGTGATGGAACCGTTCCCTTCCATCTGTCCTGACTCTCCAGACACCCCTTCGTTGCGGTCAGCCCGGCTACTGGGAGCACTGTCCTCAGCGCCTCGAGCAGCTTGACCCGCCTGCTTCTGTTCCTCTGCCCTGGAGCCGTTAGGAATCTCCAGAAGGCCGCTCGGTACCTTCTGAGGGTGATAGTGTATAGTGTAGCGTTGCTGAAATAAAGACACCAGGCGCGGCTGTATGCTTTAAAACAGGATTCTCTCTCTCTGAGCTCTGAGAGTTCTCTGACTTTTTAATGAACAAAACGCCACCATTTATGCTAAAGTCCAACAGTCATAATTTGCATAAAATTACGCACCTCGTCCTACCCATACTAATTACATTATGTCAGTTATTTAAAACATTCTTTAGCCTTCAGCTCACACAACATTTGTATATCCATTGTTCTAACACATCAGATTAAACACACACTATCAGAGATCCCTTGAATTAAACATGCAGCTAGATAATGGGAAAAGCCCTGGTGCTTAAATTACACAGCAGTAAAGCTTGTTTACTGTATACACAAAACACATTTACCTAAAGGAATATAAGTATTTTTAACACCAAAGCTATGCCATTTTACACTAAACTAAATTAAACTAAAACCAAACGATGTAAAATATATCTAAAATCACACGATATAAATGAACATAAAGTCTCTTGGGGTTTGAAGCATGGAGCGTTACATCAGCTCCATGACAGATTGGTTAAATAAATCTGTTAACGGGAATAGTCCCAGAAGACTGAAAATTAGCAAATGTTGTGCCCATTTACAAGAAAGGTAGTAGGGAGGAATTGGGGGATTATAGGTCAGTTAGTTTTACTTTAGTAGGGAAAGATCAGAAGCAACAAGGGTTTACATCAGCAAGATCATGTCAAACTAATCTTATTGATTTTTTTAAATTTTTTTTTGTATCTAAGATTTTATTTTGTAAATAAAGTCAGCAGAAAATCAAACAAATATAAGCAGTGGCCACGCAGGGCCAACTACAGCAGAATTACCACGTGTGGAAAATAACAAACAAACAGCTCCCGATAGGGAGGGTCTCAGCGTATAATAATAATCAATAAGGGGGAGGGGAAGAGGGGTATGGCATGGTATGGTGTGAACAAGGCCGACGATAGTGTCTTCACACGCAGGGTCAATACGTTTGCAGGTGGGGGGGTCGTAAAGAAAAAAGGGGGGTGTCTCAAAAGGAAAACTCTAAGAAACGCAGAAAAACAAGGAAATGGGAAGGGGTTAATAGGCAAAACTCAAAGTCTCAGCAGTGGTGGGTCAAGAGAAAATGCGTCAGAACATGGGGCGGCATGGATATACAGTCCAACTGTCCCTTCAGCCCGCATCTAGAAATAAAGTCGGGCGGGGTGCAGGTAGCGCGACCGCCAGTAGGCCAGGGCACCCCACAGCCGCCCGACCCTCAGCATAGGAGAAAAAATCAGGGCCTTGCAACGCTCGTGCCGTTCCGTAATGTCCGCCTCCAAGATTCCTGGGCAGAACTCCCCGGTACTTTGATGTAGGTATCTGCGCCTTCCCTACCGTCAACTTGGGGGGCAGCGGTGTCCCAGATCCGCCGGAAAACAAGACTCGTCGTGGAGACCAGGTCAGCCCGTGGGCACCTCCGCTGGATCTCCTCCGTTGGGCTGCTTGACGTCGCCGCGTGTGCGGCCGTGCTTTTCTGAGCGCCCACCTAGCGGGACCGCCTGTCCCGGGTCCCCGAGGGGGCACCATCGACATCCAACTCGCCAGCTTGACTGCTCTCCGGGGGTGCGGGTAGATATCCTAGCGCAAGCAGGTAGGCACCTCTGGAGGGGGCGAGCTTCAGAAACCGGAATCCCATCTAGGCCGTTAATCTTGTCGCCCTTCTCCTCGGGCGTAGCAGCACCAGGGCAGGGTACCGCGGCATGTTGCAGCGAATTAATCCCCAGCACTGACGTCAGCTGGCGCCATGTACCACGTGTCATCGGGCGCTCATCGTCTGCCCTGAGCAGCAACTCCAGGCAGGCTTCAAGTTCTGCCAGGGCAGCCTCCATGCTTCTGGCGGGGGAAGTGTGAACCAGCCGCCGCTGGTCCACGTTCATCCCCACAATCTCTGCTGTAGGAACAGCCTCAGCAGCCAGGGGACAGGGGCCCTCCATCCCCACGGCTCGCCGCAGCTGTGTTCCCCGATATGTAGGCTGCAGGTGGATCGGGTTGCACTCGTGCTGGAGCCTAGGCCCCAAGATGGCCGACGACAGAGCAGGCCCGGCAGGCAACAGAGACCCAAAACGGCTCGTCTCTGGTCCGGAGGGGGGACTAAACGGGCTCCGGACAGTATAACTCCGGTGACCAGCCGTGGTGGTACCTCAATTTATGAAAATCGTCTTGTAACTGTCAGCTGGAGATCCCCAAAAGCGGCAGAAGTGTGGAGCTCCACGAAAACACATCTGCCTCCGCTGGTAGCCGGCCACGCCCCCTCCTTATTGATTTTTTGATTGGGTATCAAAAATAATAGACACAGGTGGTGCAGTAGACATTGCTTATTTAGATTTCAGTAAGGCTTTTGATACTGTTCCGCATAGAAGGCTTATCAATAAATTGAAATCTTTGAGTTTGAAATCCAATATCGTTGAATGGATTAGGCCGCGGCTGAGTGACAGATAACAGAGGGTTGTGGTCAATGGAGTTTATTCAGCACAAGATCTTGTTACCAGTGGGGTACCTCGGGGTTAGAACTTGGACGTATTCTCTTTAATATTTTTATTAGTAATATTGCAGAAGGTATTAATGGAAAAGTTTGTCTTTTTGCTGATGACACAAAGATTTGCAAAATGGTTGATGTTCCTGGAGGGACCAGCCAAATGGCAAATGATTTAGGTAGACTAAAAACATGGTCAGAGATGTGGCACTGGCATTTGAGTTTCAATGTGGATAAGTGCAAGATTATGCACCTGGGGCATAAAAACCCAAGGGCTGAATATAGAATATTTGATACAAACCTCAACATCTGAGAGTTGGGATTTAGGGGTTATTATTGCAGAGGATTTAAGGGTAAGTAGTCAATGTAATAGAGCAACAGAGAATGGTAGCACAATGCTTGGTTGTGTAGGGAGAGGAATTAGCAGTAGAAAGAGGGAAGTACTCATGCCGTTGTACAGAGCACTGGCGAGACCTCACTTGGAGTACTGTGTGCAGTACTGGAGACCGTATCTCCAGAAGGATATAGACATCTTAGAGAGAGTTCAGAGAAGGGCTACTAAAATGGTGTACGGCTTGAAGGAGAAAAGTTACCAGGAAAGGCTTAATGATCTTAACATGTACAGCTTGGAAAAAAGACGAGACAGAGGAGATATGATAGAAACATTTAAATACGGAAAGGGAATCAACAAGGTAGATGAAAGAAGTATATTTAAAAGGAAACAAAGATTCAAAACAAGAGGACATAGTCTTGGGTTAGAGGGGCAAAGGTTTAAAAGTAACATAAGGAAGTATTATTTTACTGAGAGGGTGGTGGATACACGGAACAGCCTTCCAGTAGAAGTGGTAGAGGCTAAATAGTGATTGAATTTAAGCAGGCATGGGATAGGCATAAGACTATCCTAAATAAAAGATAAATTAAGGGAAAGTATCCATATAATTGGGCAGACTAGATGG
Organism: Leptobrachium leishanense; assembly: GCA_009667805.1. NCBI lineage: Eukaryota > Metazoa > Chordata > Amphibia > Anura > Megophryidae > Leptobrachium > Leptobrachium leishanense. The sequence goes on along the minus strand of CM019067.1, from coordinate 124,992,291 downwards.
GCCGAAGGTTCTTATCTGCTGACATATTCTATGTAGAGTTAAGCACAAATAGTAACCTAATCCTAGTCCAAACCCTGTCTCTATAAATCATTATGGGAGCAATTGAAAATTTTCGACTATAGCTGATATTCAGGTGTCAAATTAGGGCAGGTGTCATTTTTGGACATGTCCGAGTTTGAGCATCATTAATATGTTCCCTTTGCCCTTTAGTAGGCAGAGGAAAGAATACTAATTTAGAAGCACAATATCTAATATTTATTTGCACATCTTAATATCCATTAAAGAAGTTCAGACGTTATTGTTTAGCTCTACATGACTTTTTTTCTATTTTACATTTTATGTTTCTATTAGTTTTGAAGAGTCTGTGTGTGGTTGCACTATCAAAACATGTTTTGCTCTTGTATTCATGTAATGGATGAGATGTGAAATGACTGGTATGGCAGATGAACACCCCAGAGGTATTTTGCTTTTGTGTTCTACTCAATGCCCTCATACTTTCATTTTCTCTAAATTTAGATAATCTGTCCTCTAGTCCTCATATAACGTAACATCTGTTTTATTTTATGGGCCGGGGTGGGTCTGTGATTTGCTTCCACAGTTTTCCCATTAATGTTTTTGCACTAATTTATTTTATAGTGTGTATTTTTTAGAACAATCCAGCATTTTGCGGCTCCTAATGGGTTAAATGACAAAACTCAGTGTTTCTGTAGACTGTCATATCGTCTGTCTGCTTCACTTGTCTATGTGTCTTGTTTCACATTCGGTATTCTGGGTGTGGGATAATGATTACTGACTGCTTCAAATAATAATAGAAGAACGACTTAACTAAAACTTACTGTCAGAAAAGTATAAAGTCATCAAAATTTAGGAGACCAGTTTTGCATATAGCTGCCAGGAGAATATTTCTCACAGCACTGAATATGCCACACTACAGTTAGGTTGACTTCAATTAGCGTTTGGTCCCTTCTTAATTATTTCTCTCTAGGGATTCATGAATGGCATTGATACCTGGAAGAAACGGCATAGAACTACGACTGGGAAACCAAATGGTTAATTTTAAGATTCTACTATTTTGCCAGTGCTAAAATATATGACTACTGAAACAGAATGACCATGCTGCAAGCGTTTGTTGTTTCCTAGTTGATAAACATAGGAAACAGTAAGTTAGTGCAGACACAATTACATGGGAGGATGTTTGCAAGCAAACTCAGCATTATTACTTGTAAAGTTGGAGTGAACAGAATAAATTATGCCTACTGTAGATACTCGAGTATACCACTAGATTTTGGTGACAAAAATTTACCTTAAAATTTGAGGGGGTCGCGTTATATTCGAGACATGTGCATCGCGTGTAAAAAAAACTTGACGTGCTCAGGGATTCCAAGTCTCCCAGAAGTTCCGGTAGTCTCCCTGAATTGAATGTGGGCTCCCTGACATTGTTAAGAGAAGCTTGAATAATTTTAATTGTTTAACGATACAGTATACTTATATAATTTTGCTCCTCGCGTTATATTCGAGTCTTGAGTATTCTCTCATTTCCACAATAATTCTCTATCCATCGCGTTATATTTGGGTCGTGCTATACTCGAGTATCTACGGTAAATGTTTTGACCTTGATGAGAAAAGTAAGCTCATGTTATACATCGTATGGGATTATACTGACATATACACGTAAAGGTTTTACTGAATCCTGTGTCAAACAATGCTAATCAGTGATGTGTGCTCTAATTGAAAGACAGTTGATTTGAAAGAAGGAAAAACAGGGTAATTAAAATTATTAAACTTTTAAAGTTTGGTATATTTAATTGCTTTTAAAATCAGAATGTTATGCATTTTATACACCAGAAAACTGCTAAACAGCAATAGAATGAGTAACAAGCTCAGGACCCTGTTCTAGTTAGAAAAATATTCATTATAATTATCACTTTGCCTCACACCATGGTTACCATTCTACTTACTATTCAAAGTTACTGATACTGTTTAGAATGTGCAAAAAGGATCGATTCCAGTTTTAAAATACTCAGTAATACAAAGTATAGGAGACGTTAATTTGCAGTAAGAAGGCACTCGGAAATGCTATGCTTGAGCCTTAAACCCAGCGGAAAAACAACTCCCATCATTAACCCCTTTAGTACCAAGTGATTTTCCAAAAAAAACATTGTCAGGAACCAGTGGTTTTTTGAATAATAATTTTTAATTAATTATCCAGTAAGAAATATTTGGGCATATTCCCAGTGCATTTCTTACAGTAATAACCTGTTTGGCCAGTAGATTTTGCCATCTACTGCCAAATTGAGTTAAAGCCGTTACAGCTGCAGCTCGAGGTTCCCTGCACCGGCTGCTGAATGTCCAATGTCAGGGCAATCTTTAGCTGATTTTACACAGTTTTAGCTTTTTGGGCATTATGCCAACAGGACTAAAACTTTGGGGGCACCTCCTGCAGCCAAAAAGCAACCAAAATTCCTTTGCAGCAAATTAATTTAATTTTCTTTTTCCCTTCAGAGCTGGAGATCGAGATATCTCGATATCGGGCACCAGGTGGTGCCTTTGAAGCCAGAGCTATCTTGATCTCGTTAGTGAAGGGGTTACGATAACTACAGAAAATGTTATGTATAATGCCAAGTGTGGACTAGGGCCCATGTATTAAAATTTGTTTTGTGTTTGTTTTTTGTGGTGTGTGGGACATTGGGCTGATCTGGGTGAGCCATTGGTACAGCCACTATGGCTATGACCGTTTCCTCTGGACCCAGCTCACCCCGCCATGTGCCTCTTCTGCGGCCTCCAGTTACCCTCGGGGCTCCTGGAAGGAGCCGGGAAGCAGTCCCCATCCCCCATTTTTTCCCTCTCTCCCACCCTACCTGTGTTTTGATTTCTTTTGCCTGCTGATTGTTTCTAGCCGATGACACTTCCCTGATACTGATCCCTATCCCTATCTGTTTGAGTGTCCTTCCCCCTCCCCCTTTCTATTTGTCACTATTGGAGACCCTTGTTGTCCATTCATGCTCTTATTGTCTGTTGTCATAATGTCTTATTTTCAAAATAAAAAAATTAGAATATATATATTTTTATATATATATAAAAAAAATCGGTTTTGTGTATTTTTCATGTATCTCTCTGAATTTATTTCCATATAAAAAGTGATGCTTATATGTGACATTTATAAACCCTGGACTGTATTCCAGCCTTAGCGTATACATAACTAATACTGTTGTAAACTGAGCAACTCCATTGATTATAATGGCTCTTAGATGTTTACACCATCTTTTGTTAAGTTTACACTAAGGTGTGAATAGAGCATTCCATCTTTCTGATTTTTCAACCTTGTCACTACCAAGATTGACCTATCATTCTGCAAAAGAACGTGCAGGGGCCCAAGATAGCATCAAACTGGTCTGTTTCTGGAACAATGCAAATGAATGTTGTTTATTACAAACAAAATGTGTTTGCATATGGGCTCCAGATCGTGCCCCTAAACGTTTAGAACATTCAACAATACACCCAATATGTTAAAATGGGTGACACGACAGCTCCAGCTGCAATATTGCAGCAGTAGAGTAGCACTCTTTGGCCAGCAGATGGCGTCATCTTCCTGTCAAATAGTGCATACATTATGGAAATTTGCTGCAGGGATTCTACAGCAGATTTATACTGTATGACTCCTGTAAAATGGTTTTCCTGGCAGGGCTTCATGAAAAGGCACCAGGTAGTGAAGGAGTTAAGTGAAAATAAATTGATTCTGAAGGGGTGAACTAGGTAAAGGTACATGGACTGCTAGACACTTCACAAATCCTGATAATTTTTTAAGTAATACGATTTTTCTTCCATTTACTTAGATAATCATAATGCTAGTAATGAAGATTGTTCCATATTTCCAAAGAGCCAATAATTAGGAGCTGCAAATTCTGAAGGTCAGCACAAGCCATTAAGCATTAGCGGCTCCCTATTACTATCTACATTGAAAGCCAGCCGCTATGTTAGTTTCTCAATTCGTAATTTAGAGCTACTAATGGCCTAATGGATAGTAGCGCTGGTGCTGTGTACTGTTGTTGTATCTGCTCCTGTGTCCATAGGACTGCTTGGAGACTTGCATGAATCCTGATTGAGAACATATGTGAAAGATTTCACAGGATTGTGCGGGGTCAGAGAACTATTATTGCAGGAAGAGGGTAGATGGTGTTTTTTTTATGGTTTACTTTGTGTTAAGTGACCTTCCTAGAGCAAAATCCACAAAACTCCATGGCCGCTATGCTGGCTGAGCCGGTAACAGGGTGCCACAAAACTGAAAAAGACCACATTTTATTAACTATTTGTGGTTCCCTATTACTGGCTCTATTATGAGTGAGCTTCTGTGTTAGCTATCTTATTCATTACAGCTGCAAGTGAGAATAATGTGCACTGCTTCAGAATTAGAGTATCCTATACCAAGTACAGAAAGTTAACATTCAGAAGACAGTCATAACATCCGAGCCGCAGAAGAGGTACTTTGGGAATAAGATGGGAGGTTTTAGTATTAACCCCTTCACTGCTGAGGCATTTCACCGCTGTGTGCTGAGCTCATTTGTACCGCTTTCGCTCATCATGTTTAAACGCGATTTGAAGCCACATTTTAATAAATGACCCAGACATATTATATATCGTTCTTTCCGGCAGACTCCGCAGATTCATAATATGTCATTATTATATGTATACGTTATGTCATGTCTGTATATTATAACAAAAAATGCAATAAAAATTTAATTTTTAATCATCTGCAGTGTGTAAAGTGTTTTTTTTCACATTTTATCACATGAACGTTTGCAGTTATGTTTTCTATGGGGTGCGCTTGTACAAAAATTTGAAATGGGGACTTGTTACATTTTGTGGGGGGATTTACGTGATTTTTAGCAAACGCACCCCATAGAAAAAAATCATTAGTGCAGCATCATTGTTCACATTATAATTGAAATGTGAACAATATTGCTGCATTAATAAAAACAACACACCAAAAAAACATTTTTTTTTTTTAAAAAAATTTTATTATAATTTTTTTTAATTTTTTTTTTTTACTTTGTACCTAGTCATGTTGGATATCATTCGAAAGGCCATGCTCAGGCCTTTCAAATGACATCCTCCATGACCCCCTAGCTGCCACGGTTCACAAGATCCCCATATCTCCACCAGGGGATTTCCTTGGGAAATCCCCTGGCAGCTAGGGGTTCCCCGGCTATCTGACATCATCACGCTATGCATGATGACATCAGGCAGCGAGGGGAAACCCGGGGGTGGAGCCGCCATCCAAGATGGCGGCCCCCACCGGAGCTAGGCTGCACTTCAGCGCCGCAAGGCGCTGAAGTGCAACCCGGCGCTTGAGGGGTTAAAGCCAGGCACCGCTTAAAAGGGGAGACTCTCCCCTTTTAAGCGGTGCCTGGCTTTTGGCGCTGCTCCTTTCTGATCGGGAGGGAGAGGGATCCGAACGGATCCCCCCCCTCCCTTCCAGGCTATCTCCCGGCATTGCCGGGGGGTCACCTGGAAGTGATGTCATCGCGCCAAGCGCGATGACGTCATTTATGCCGGGAGGAGCTTGACTTCAGCGTCTGAGGACGCTGAAGTCAGAACACCACGGGACCCCGGACAGAGAGGTGAGTATCTCCGCCGTGGGTCCCGCACAGCTGATGACGTGTGGGGCACGTCCTCAGCATGTAACGTGCATCAATGAGGACGTGCCCCACATGTCTTCAGCAGTGAAAGGGTTAATAAGTTGGGCCGTTATACACTACACTGCTAATTTGTGAGTGCTAAGAGATAGACTAAATAAGAGCCAATTATTTCTGTTTTACGAATAGCAGATAAATTGAGGCATCTAGAGGGAAATAATGCTTTTAAAAAGATCTGCCATAAAAATTACAAATGAAGGATAAGTCAATGATTTCAATTCTTAAATTTGAATATTTTTCTTATTCGTCGTCACTACCAAGTGATTTTCAAAAAAAAACACATTCTCAGGAACCGGCTGGGTGGAGTAGAGGGTAACATCACTGCTCTGCGTGGAGAGAGCCTGTGGAGACATGGGTTTGATCCCAGCAAGCAACCTCTCCAGTAAGTGTCCTTGCCACCCAGGACATAGTTGAAAACTAGAGAAATCTCATTGTATCCTTCCTGGTAAAATCCTTTCACAAAAAAAACAGTGTTTTTTTGAAAAATAATTTTTAATTAATTATACAGTGAGAAATAGTTGGGAATATTCCCAACGTATTCCTTACTGGAATAAGCTATTTGGCAGGCAGATGGCGCCAACTACTGGCCAAATGTTGTAACACTAGCTGCAGCTGCAGCTTGTGGTTCCCTGCATCGGCTGCTGAAAGCCTGATACATCAAGGCATTCATCAGCCAATTTGAAACTTTTTAGCACCGCGGGAATTATGCCCACAGGGCAAAAAATTTGGGGCACCTTTTGCAGCCCAAAAGCAAAGAAATTCATTTGCAGCAAACGAATTAAATTTTATGTTATCCTTCAGAGCTGCAGATTGAGATACCTGGATCTCGGTACCTGATGGTGCCTTTGAAGTCCCGAGTTATCTTGATCTCAGCAGTGAAGGGGTTATTATGGAATTTACAAAATTTGAGAGAGCAAATATTTATTTTTCATATTACATAAATATTTCAAATTATATTTTTGAGTGTTATTTTGTATTTTTCTATTGCTACATCTTAGAATCACAGCCAAAACTTAGAAATCCATCATATGCAAACTGCGTGCATTATTGGTTTTAAGGATTTTTAAATAGATTTGTTTTAAAAGAGGCTTTATATAAAAATAATTTTATATATATAATATTTTGTATATTTATATATTACACATGCGCTCACATACAAAAATAGAGGTTACATAAAATTTAAAGATTTACTCGTCAATCTTATTGTACTTCTTTTCTGCCACCTTGTAATGTATGTCAAACACTACTGCTTTGAAATAACAATATACCAGGCTTACTCACAGCAGAATCTGGTTTGATACACTTTTCTTTATCACTCCAGGGAGTGCTGCACTGCTTGATGCTGCCAGAAGAGAAAAGCTGTTCTAATTTTGTATCTTAAGCCAAATAGGTGCATAAGCAAGCTGTTGGATCATCTCTGCAATGGATTTCCACGCTGCACACATGCAATGGTTTTTAACTGCTTTAGTTAACTTGCTGGCAAACATTACTATATATGTAATACTATGAAAAAGAAGTGGGAGAGGTTTGATGCTTAAATTGCAATTGAAAAAAAATTGACCTAGTTTAAATGCAAGGAAATGCTTTCTTTTAAGTCGAAGTTAACATTTGTAATAGTTGAAAATATATATTTATCTTTTTGAGCTTAATATTTGTTTTATGTTAATTTGATCATGACATTGTGATATAAAATAAAGACTAAATTGTTGTATTTTTAAGGTTTCTAAGAAATTATTAAATTTAGTAGCGATGATTCTTCACTCCTTTTTAAAGGGAAACTCTTTTAAAAAATATCCGCCATCACTTATTTTCCCTTAATTAATTGGGCAGATACTGCTGATAGCGCACTGTTATATTATGCGAATAAACAGGCGCTTATAATAATAGTTATAGTGTTAATGTGAAATCAAATAATATGGTGCTGTTCGGTGAAAACTTACAATTGTAAAACCTAAAAATAAATACACAATAGCAAACGATATAAACTAAAGAATGTCTCTTTGGCGGACACACTAGTCAGATAATAACTGTGATAAACATGTTCATGCACATGCAAGTGCCTATATGTAAACAAATATACGTGAAACATGTGCAATAAATCACAAAAAATACTTATATGATCAATCAGTCCAGTTTTCAGATTATCCTTGCTGATATAAAGCAAGCCAAACATATCAGAGAAAATAAAGGAAAAATATCATTAGTGGTGCTATTTACCAGTCAATTATAGTAAATGTGTTATGCACTCACATCCCCCAGAGCCCAAACATCACAGCTCTGGTACTGTCTGGTCAGGTAAGTGGCAAAACAACCCTCCTTTCACTGGATAATGGTCACATTTCTGCCCTGCCCCCTGGTGGTGGGAGCAGGGATTCCTCAGTTTGGTGGATTTCAGGCTCAGGCACTGCATTCCATCTCATATGGGCTGATAGTCTCCGGTCATATGACCTGCTCAGCCCTATATATATATAGAGCCAGCAGTACACTTGATCCTTGGATCAGGATAGACCTATACCTAGAGAGAACCTGCTCCTTTGATTATTTGTTCTGTAATTCTGTGTATGACTCCTTGTCTTTGGTTCCTGGTTTATGCTCTAGTCTGTTCCCTGAAGCTATTTCTCTATATTCGTGTATGACCTGGCTTGGCTTTTTGGATCTCTCTTCTGTTTGTACCCTGTACCATGCTCTTAGATATACTCGTGTAAGACCTGGCTTGGCTTCTTGAATTATTCTCAGATCTGTATCCTGAATCAGTGTTCACCTGCATTGTACTTTTCATGTGCTTGCAGACTCATGTCATTTTGTGTTTACCCCTATCCCTGTTATCTGCTTTAGTTGAGAAATCATACCCAGTACAGGGCTCACCCCCTTGTGTCTGTCTTCTGCCCTTTCTCTCTTGTTTCTGAGTTCTGTAAGTGTGTGCTGGATTCTGCTATATGCAGAAAACCACTAACCTGCCTCAAGGGCTTAAAACTACGCAGCCTAAAGTGCCCCCCTCACCCTCTATGGGGATGATCGTGACAATAATCATTCTTCAAAGACAAAAGGAGAATGGAAATGGTGCTCCCATAGTGTAACCACTTTCAGCATTTATCAACATAGTAAAGGTGAAAGGAAAACCACTCACCTATGTTGGAGCCATTATCAAACTTGGCTCATGTGTAGCTGCGTCTGCCAATTATGGATATCGCAAGTTGGGGTTCTGTTCCGGTAAGGTCCCTGTGCCAGCTGGAGAAGAGGACTTTGACACTTGGATTGATCAGGCAGTGCAAGCTGTGGAAGAATGGGAAGTTGCGGACACCGTGAAGAGACAAAGGTTGATCGAGAGCTTAAGAGCTCCTGCTTCAGATGTTGTCCGAAATCTGAAAAGAGACAAGCCAGGCTGCACTGCTGCTGAGTATCTAGAAGCTTTACAGGAAATTTTTGGAGGAGTGGAGGATTGTGCCGAGCTTATCCACAGGTTCTCTCACACCTATCAAAAGGAAGAAGAATTGTCCACCTATGTCTGGCGGCTGGATAAAATCATCCATCAGGTTATTCTAAAAGGATGCATGAAACCGAGTCATGCAAGCAAAGCTTTGATGGATCAAATTTTCAAAGGAGCACTCCCACTGGATCCCATAATGTTGAAATTTCAGACTAGATACCAGAGCAAGAGACTGACATATTCCAAACTGGTCAAAGCTATGCGAGAAGAAGAGGCTTTAATTAAGGCTACAAAGATTGCTAATGCTTCACATGCAGTTTTCACCGCAGAAGTAGGAACTCTTTGTGTAGTGGACATACAGGCCGAAGTGATGGCTTTGAAAACTCAGATGTCGAAAATGATGGCGTTGATAATGTTGCGGTCTGCTAGGATTGCCATACCTGAGGAGGGAGAGGCAGTGCAGAATGTTCCTGCTGGAGAACCCTCTGGTTCGGTGATCTGCTACAACTGTGTTGACCACTATCGATGTGACTGCCCCAGCCCACCCAAACCGCGAAGAGGACGGACGTTTCTAGCAGATATACGAATGACAAGAGTGGCTGTGGTTTCTAACAGGGGGCTTTCAAATGAGCCACAAGAAGAATATGTGCCCACACGCTCGAGGAAAAGATGTTTTGGCTGTGGGGAAATCGGTCATTTCAGGGCTCAGTGCCCAAAAAGGAGGCCCGTAAAGAGCTCGGTCGAAGAACTCCTAAAGGCCTTGAAGGAGCAGTCGCCTGTCTCGCAAGCGGAAAATTTCAGAGGACCCCGGTTGAGAGAGCAAACTGGGTCCCCACCTTGTACTACGGCAGAGAAGTTCCCTGACAAGTTGATAGGTCCTTCGTCCATCATCCCGGTTCAAGTGGAAGGGGTCTACACAAAGGGTCTTCTAGATTCAGGTGCTCAAGTAACTCTGATTTACCGTGACTTCACACAGAAACATTTGAAGCATATACCCCTGAAGAAGTTGAAGTATCTCGAAATCTGGGGTATGGGGACTGAGAGGTTTCCCTATTATGGATATCTACAGGTGAAGCTGGAATTCAGTTCAGCGACCGTTGGACAACCGGGAGTATGTGACACGTAGGCCATTGTGTGTCCTCATCCCTCGGGAGCTAATCGAAGTTCTATGATAGTGGGGACGAACACTGGCTTAGTGAGATGTTTTCTAACCCCGCGGGTGAAGGAAGAGAGTCCTGCTCCCAAAAAGTCGCACTCGATGTTACGGCCGGTCTGTCAACGAATGGTCAAAGAACAGAGAGCCTCTGCAGAAGTGAGGCAGCTGAGGAAAACAGAAGGGACTGAGAAGGTTATACAGTCCAGAGAAGTCACTGAAATAATCTCTGCAAGAGTTTTGAAACGGACAAGTGGAAGAGTTTCCGTCAACGTGTGTAATGTGTCTGACTCTTCAGTAAATTTGAACACATGGATGTCAATCGGGCGAGTGGCTTCTGTTAAGCCCCTCTCCAGTACCGATCTAGGGAGGAGAGTGAATAAAGCGATTCAAGCTGAACGGTTCTACCCTAAAGATGCTTCTATCTCGTTCAAGCGGAAGAAGCGGGTTCAGTCTCCAATACTCAAGTCGGAAAATTCGTTCTCCAAGTATGAGGTCGATGTGGGATGTGCTAAGAGCACTAAACACCACATTCGTCTCCAGGATGATAAGACTTGTCGAGAAAGGTCAAGACGAGTTCCATTGGGAGGCCTAGTTGAACCACATAATCAAAGCCCAAACGTTCGATACGGCCCCCTCAGAGACTTACCTATGATTCACCGGGTCATAGCACTGAAGAAGCTGTTACCACTGTGCGAAAATTGCCCAAAGTGTCTGCTACGCTAGCTGAGGTAGTCAGGGACATGAGTCAGCTTGAGGATGTATATCTGACCTATTCTATGTCTGCTACTGAACCTGAATGTATTGCTTAATGTAAATATTGCAATGTTATGTATCTGTTACACTCCCTTGGAGGGACCCAAGAGTTTAAGGGGGGAGAGTGTAGCGCTGCTTTAAAAAACACTGTATTCTGGTGTGATGAACTATTGCTGCCACCAGAGGGAGAGAGAGACATTGTTAGACTATGCTGGACAAAACAGAACTACATGTACCATTATCCTTTGCGTGGGGACAGGAAGGAGGTGGTAGAGGAAGGAGTTCAGCAGCCTCGTGCAAGAGAGGAGCAGAGTGAGTGGAGCAGTGAAAGGTGGAGGACGCACGTTGGAGCTGTTAGGGATCGCAACCAGGTCGGAGTACAGACGCTGTCTTACTGGTGCTGGAGATCGGAACAGTGACCGTGTTAAGACCTACCTGCGCAGCGCTGAGAGGTCTGGAGGAAGAGATAGATCCGGCAGGACCCTGAGTTAGGAGACCGCATTGATCGATTGGGAGTGCAGGTGGTGGATCGTTGTTCCAGTTTCGGAGACTTGGCAAGCAGAGAGCAGATTCAGTGGCACAGAATATTATGGAATCTGGCGTATAGTAATTTCCTAGTGAGGTGAGACTAACCCGAGGTTTATTCAGCGGCTCCTCCGGGAGTGAGCGCTACACATGGATAACAGTATATGACATTTTTCGGTTTAAGCGTCTGACCCTCATTGATCCAGATTGAAAAGGAAGTCCAATTTGCCTTTGAACGACACCATAAAAATATTGTTTGTTCTGAGAAAAAATTGGTTTGTGGATACCTGCATGTATTTATGATCATGCAAGTGTATACATTGATATGCCACAGTGATAGCTGATACTGCATTATATTAACCCCTTCGCTGCAGATGAAGTGTGGGGAACGTCCTCATTGACTCCCGCTATATGCGGAAGATGTTCCCCACACGTCACTCGCAAGCGAGAGCCCCGGCAGAGATACTCACCTCTCTGTCCGGGGTCCCACGGCGTTTTGGCTTTAGGGAAGCCAGACGCTGAATATAGGCCGGCCCCGACGTCTGACATCATTGCGCCATGTGCGCTGACGTCATTTCCAGACAACCCCCCCGTCAATGGTCAGGACATACTTGAAAACGAGAGAAATCTCAATGTATCCTTCCTGGTAAAATCCTTTATAAATAAACAAATAAATGCCGGGAGATCGCCTGAAAGGGAGGGGGGATCCTTTTGGATCCCTCTCCCTCCCAATCGGGAGGGTTTAAAGTAAAAAAAAAAGGCACCGCTTTGAAGGGGAGTGTCTGCCCTTTAAAGCGGTGCCTTTTTTTTCACCCCTTACGTACTAGATCGGGATCCAATGCCGTTCAGCACCAGATCGCGATCTAGCTCCAGTGGGGGCCGCCATCTTGGATGGCGGCTCCACCTCCGGGTTCCCCCTCGCCTCCTGACGTATAGCGCATAGCGCAATGAAATCAGATAGCCTGGGAATCCCTAGCTGCCCGGGGATTTCCCAAGGAAATCCCCAGGTGGAGATACAGGGTTCCTTTGAACCCCGATATCTCCAGAACCGTGGCAGCTAGGGTCATGTAGGGTGTTATTCGAAAGGCTTGAGCATGGCCTTTTGAATGATACCAAACATGACCAGGTTCAAACTAAAACATTTTTTAAAAAATATATAAAAATAAATTAAAAAAAAAAAACTACGTTTTTTGTGTGTGTTGTTTTTATTATTGCAGCAATATTGTTCACATTTCAATTATAATGTGAACAATGATGCTGCACTAATGATTTTTTTCTATGGGGTGCATTTTCTAAAAACCACGTAATTCCCCCCAAAAATGTAACGAGTCCCCATTTCTAATTTTTCTACAAGCGCACCCATAGAAAATATGTGATAAAATGTGGAAAACACACTTTACACGCTGCAGATGATTAAAAATTCAAATTTTATTGCATTTTTTGTTATAATACACAGGCAGGACATGACGTATACATATAATAATGATATATTATGAATCTCATGAGTTTGCCAGAAAGAACGATATATAATATGTATGGGTCATACAATAAAATGTGGCTTCAAATCGCATTTAAACATGATGAGGAAAAGCGGTAAAAAAATTAGCTCAACACACAGCGGTGAAATGCCTTAGCAGTGAAGGACTGGAAGTACATTTAAAATGTATATTTTTACATAAATTCGATTAAAATTAAATAGAGGTCTGGGCCACAACATAAAAACATACTAGTGTGCAAATGGTATAGAGCAAAAAAAACATAGAACAGAGGCAAAAAAACCACAAAAAGTCTATAATGAATAACTTCCCTATCCCCCGCAAAAAGGACTCTCACAGTTCACTGAGTATTCAACAGAGATGCATTTCAACGTAAAGTCTTCTTCAGTCAGTGTTACCGTGTGCCTGACTCCAGTCCTCCTTAACCTCCTCAATACCAAGTGATATTCCAAAAAAAGATAGTCAGGAACCAATGTATTTTGGAAAATCATTTAAATTAATTATACAGTAAGAAATATTTTGGAATATTCCCAATGTATTCCTTACTGTAATAACCTATTTGGCAGGCAGAAGTTTCCATCTACTGACCAAATGGAGTTACAGCAGCTAAAGCTAATGTCAGATGAACGCATTCTGAGCACACTCTGCGTGCGTGCATAATGGACAGACATACTGACGGAAGATACTGTAGACACCACACGGTCCTTTTTTTTAACGGATATAGAACAAAAAAGGGAAATATGGGAATCAAAATTAATTATAATTAAAATACATGTACAGTCAGTCAGACCATAAAAACCTCTGAGCATCAACATTATGGACGTTGCAAATGCGCTGCGTCTGACGTCGTAGCATAACGCACACAGGCCGCTACGTGGACGTGGCGCATACGCGTCCGTCTTAGCGGTTTTACGTTCTTGCCTAACTTGCGTCCGTTTGCCACGTGCGTTGTGTGTGCGCAGTTCGGTGCGCACGTACTTCGTGTGTGGGTCTCTACTGATCATGATTCTATGCTACGTCGGACGTTAAACTGTGCGGCGACACGGACGTGATCACTGCGTTCGTCTGACGCGGGCCTAAGGCTGGGGTCAGATGAATGCAGTGTGAACGCACTGCAGCCACAGTTTATTACGGCAGTAGTAGCAGCAAATGACGTCCAATGACCCCAATATACGAAGTATGGCCACACGAAAGTTCGACCACGCAACGCAAGCGGCAAACGAACGCATTTTTTTCGAGAACGTAGAACCGCTAGTAGTGACGTACAGAGTGCGCTGCGTCGGCATAGCGGCGTGTGTGTGATTAGGAGACGTCAGACGCTGCAAATGTCCAGCCAACATCACGTTCATTTGTTTTTAATAGCTCCGTCAAAAATCACTCATGAAAATACGCATCGTATGACCGCTTTCACTTCTTCCGTGAAAAAATACGTCAATGCGTTCGGAAGCACATTTTTAAGGACGATGCAAAAATTGCGTTCGTCTGACCCTAGCCTAAAGCTGCAGCTCAAGGTTCTCTGCATTGGCTGCTGAAAGTCTGATAAGGACATTCAATTAGCTGATTTTAGACATTATGCATTAGCATTAGGCCAGAAAACACCTCCTTTCCAATGACACCAAACATTCACAGGTTCAGGCACAGGTTCCGTATGAAAAGTAGTCTCTTAAATTTATTTATTCTTTAGCATTTTTTAGGCATTTTTCGGGATGTTTTATGTGATATTTCTTTTGGGATTTGTTTAAATAGTTTTTTTTCTGTAACAGACCTTTTTATTATTATTCATAGGACCTTACAGTGGCAAGAAAAAGTATGTGAACCCTTTGGGATTAGGTGGAGTTTTGCATGAATTGGTCATAAAATGTGCTCTGATCTTCATCTAAGTCACAACAATTTGAAAAACACAGTCAGCTTAAAATAATACAACACAAACATATGTTTTCATGTGTTTATTGAACAGAACATGTAAACATTCACAGTGCAGGGTGGAAAAAGTATGTGAACCTTTGGACTTAATAACTGGTTCACCCTCCTTTGGCAGCAATAACCTCAACCAAACGTTTCCTGTAGTTGCAGATCAGACCTGCACAACGATCTAGAGTAATTTTGGACCACTCCTCTTCACAAAACTGATTCAGTGTAGCAATATTCTTGGGATGTCTGGTTTGAATTGCTCTCTTAAGGTCATGCCACAGCATTTCAATCGGGTTGAGGTCAGGACTCTGACTGAGGCCACTCCGGAAGGCGTATTTTGTTTTGTTGAAGCCATTCGTTTGTTGAATTACTTTTATGCTTTGGGTCATTGTCCTGGTGCATCACCCATCCTCTGCGGAGCTTCAGTTGGCGGACAGATGGTCTTACGTTTTCCTGCAAAATGTCTTGATAAACTCTGGAATAAATTTTTCCATCAATGACAACAATCCGTCCAGGCCCTGAGGCAGCAAAGCAGCCCCAAACCATGATGCTCCCTCTGCCATGTTTTACAGTGGGGATGAGGTTTTGATGTTGGTGTGCTGTGCTTTTTTTCTCCACACATAGTGTTGTGTGTTTTTTCCAAACAACTCAATTTTGGCTTCATCTGTCCACAAATTTTTTTTGACCAGTACTGCTGTGGAACATCCAGGTGCTCTTTTGCAAACGTCAAACGTGCTGCAATATTCTTTTTGGACAGCAATGGCTTCCTCCGTGGTGTCCTCCCATGTACTCCATTCTTGTTTAATGTTTTCCTTAGTGTAGATGTGTCAACAAAAATGTTAGCATGTGCCAGAGATTTCTGTAAGTCTTTAGCTGACACTCTAGTATTCTTCTTTACCTCATTAAGCATTCTGCGCTGTGCTCTTGCAGTCATCTTTACAGGACGACCACGCCTAGGGAGAGTAGAAACAGTGCTGAACTTTCTCCATTTGTAGACAGTCTGTCTTACCGTGGACACATTAACATCAAGGCTTTTGGAGATACTTTTGTAACCCTTTCCAGCTTCATGCAAGTCAACAATTCTTGATCGTAGGTCTTCTGAGAGCTCTTTTCTGCAAGGCATGGTTCACATCAGGCAGTGCTTCTTGAAACCAGTAAACCCAAAACTGATGCGTGTTTTTTAAAGGGCAGGACAGCTTTCAGCAACACATCCAATAATATCACACTGATTGGACTCAAGGTTGGCTCACTCCTGGCTCCAATTAGCTCTTGGAGAAGTCATTAGGCTAGGGGTTCACATACTTTTTCCACCCTGCACTGTGAATGTTTACATGTTCTGTTCAATAAAAACATGAAAATATATAATGTTTGTGTTGTATTGTTTTAAGCAGACTGTGTTTTTCAAATTGTTGTGACTTAGATGAAGATCAGAGCACATTTTATGACCAATTCATGCAAAACTCCACGTAATCCCAAAGGGTTCACATACTTTTTTGCCACTGTATATATTGATTCCAGGCATTTTCATGCAGTAGTTTTTTTGCTAACAGCTTTTAAAAGTTGCAGTGTATTTTTGTTCGTCGGCTTGTCGTCTTTTTCCGTCGGCTGGTCGGCGCTCTGTTCGGCAAATCGTTGGCTTTTTTCAGATGCGTTCGGTGGTTTTGCAATCTTTCGGTGGCTTATCAGATCAATCCAATGTTTTTCGGTGGCTTATCGGATCAATCCAATGTTTTTTCGGTGGCTTATCGGATCAATCCAATGTTTTTTCGTTTTTTTGCGGTGGTTTTTCTGGTCGATTCGGCAGTTTTGCGGCAGGTTTTCAGATGTGTTCGGCAGACTTTCTTTGCAGTTCAGGGACCCTGCAGTGAATGTTGAATTCATGGCAGGGTTAGTGAACTCGACTCCCCAAAGTGCGGGGAACGAACAATCAGCAAAATTCCGGTAGAATTTCAGAACCCTTTGAATAACCCTGCCAGTAAACCTCTGTAATATAGTGGTTATAGAGGAATCTCAATTCAGATAGTTTCTTTGGGAACCATAATACAAATTGGGATGCATTAACACTGTGAATGTTTACATGTTCTGTTCAATAAAAACATGAAAATATATAATGTTTGTGTTGTATTGTTTTAAGCAGACTGTGTTTTTCAAATTGTTGTGACTTAGATGAAGATCAGAGCACATTTTATGACCAATTCATGCAAAACTCCACGTAATCCCAAAGGGTTCACATACTTTTTTGCCACTGTATATATTGATTCCAGGCATTTTCATGCAGTAGTTTTTTTGCTACAGCTTTTAAAAGTTGCAGTGTATTTTTGTTTGTCGGCTTGTCGTCTTTTTCCGTCGGCTGGTCGGCGCTCTGTTCGGCAAATCGTTGGCTTTTTTCAGATGCGTTCGGTGGTTTCGCAATCTTTCGGTGGCTTATCAGATCAATCCAATGTTTTTCGGTGGCTTATCGGATCAATCCAATGTTTTTTCGGTGGCTTATCGGATCAATCCAATGTTTTTTCGTTTTTTTGCGGTGGTTTTTCTGGTCGATTCGGCAGTTTTGCGGCAGTTTTCAGATGTGTTCGGCAGACTTTCTTTGCAGTTCAGGGACCCTGCAGTGAATGTTGAATTCATGGCAGGATTAGTGAACTCGACTCCCCAAAGTGCGCGGGAACGAACAATCAGCAAAATTCCGGTAGAATTTCAGAACCCTTTGAATAACCCTGCCAGTAAACCTCTGTAATATAGTGGTTATAGAGGAATCTCAATTCAGATAGTTTCTTTGGGAACCATAATACAAATTGGGATGCATTAACACTGTGAATGTTTACATGTTCTGTTCAATAAAAACATGAAAATATATAATGTTTGTGTTGTATTGTTTTAAGCAGACTGTGTTTTTCAAATTGTTGTGACTTAGATGAAGATCAGAGCACATTTTATGACCAATTCATGCAAAACTCCACGTAATCCCAAAGGGTTCACATACTTTTTTGCCACTGTATATATTGATTCCAGGCATTTTCATGCAGTAGTTTTTTTGCTAACAGCTTTTAAAAGTTGCAGTGTATTTTTGTTCGTCGGCTTGTCGTCTTTTTCCGTCGGCTGGTCGGCGCTCTGTTCGGCAAATCGTTGGCTTTTTTCAGATGCGTTCGGTGGTTTCGCAATCTTTCGGTGGCTTATCAGATCAATCCAATGTTTTTCGGTGGCTTATCGGATCAATCCAATGTTTTTTCGGTGGCTTATCGGATCAATCCAATGTTTTTTCGTTTTTTTGCGGTGGTTTTTCTGGTCGATTCGGCAGTTTTGTGGCAGGTTTTCAGATGTGTTCGGCAGACTTTCTTTGCAGTTCAGGGACCCTGCAGTGAATGTTGAATTCATGGCAGGGTTAGTGAACTCGACTCCCCAAAGTGCGGGGAACGAACAATCAGCAAAATTCCGGTAGAATTTCAGAACCCTTTGAATAACCCTGCCAGTAAACCTCTGTAATATAGTGGTTATAGAGGAATCTCAATTCAGATAGTTTCTTTGGGAACCATAATACAAATTGGGATGCATTAACCTCCCTGGTGGTTTTCCCGAGTGTGGCTGGGGGTTAAATTTCACTGCTGAAAGCTGTAACCCAGAGCCACACTCGGGCTGAATACATCACCTCTCCATGCGCTCCCTCACTGACCTACGCAATCGCATTCTCCTCTTTGCAATTGCGGCGTCCTGCTTCCGAGAAGGGAACCAGGAAGCCGCGATCGCACAGAGGTGACAGCGGGGGACAGCTATGTATCCAGCCCAAGTGTGGCTCGGGGTTACCGCTTTTAGCAATGAAATTAACCCCGAGCCACACTCGGGATGCTGCTAGTGGGCTGGATTAATCGTACCGATTCTGACATATAAAATATGTCAGAATCGGAGCACCAGGGAGGTTAATGAAATGAGCAGAGAAAAGGAGGGGGATCCTAGTGGCGCAGTCCCTTCTGAGGGTAATTTGAGAGGAATAGTAAGGATTCCTATTAGTTCAGAAGCAGCGTGGTCTGAATGACCGTTCTAAAGTGCTGGTTAGAGGGCGGGGCTATAGGCAAGGTGCAGACAAGCTGTGAAGCTGTGAGCAGGTTATACAATAGCAGCCTTCCTAGATCAGGGAAACATTCAAATGCATACAAAGTGCAAAACGTGCGTACAAAAAATGCATGTAAAGTGCAATATGCGAATTGTGAACGAAAACACAATGTGAAAGAGTGTACAATTGCAAAGTAAAATAGGGTACAATTGACCAAGTGAACAGTAGATGCCCTGGTGGCTCAAATGTGCGTACAGATGTAAAAAAAATATGGGGTTAAATGTACATAGGAAGGTTATTCAAAATATTAAAAAGGGGGGGGGAAAGTCTTGTCATCCCCCATTTTCTGAGACTGTTTTCTCCACACAGACTGATGAAGGCTATATTTAATAGCCGAAACGCGTATCTGTGATACTCCTTTTAATAATAAACCCTTTTTTCTAATCATCTACATCCATGAGGAATCCTTTATTTTATTTTGCATTTTTATGCTGATCTCTCCCTTCCCCCCCCCCCTCTGTTTCTCTGCCTGCATGGAAGCTGCGCTGCTGTTGAAAGAGGTGCAGGTACCCACCATAGAAGTACCATAGGCCTACAAGTTGAGCCTGGATTTATGGCTCCAGCATTGGTGAGTTTGTCCTTGACTATTATAACCTCACTTAATAATTAAACTCATTGCGCTATGGAGATGTCTTCCCTTTGTATTGGAGGCAACAACTAAATCGTCAGAAGAAAGACGAAGGCTGCCCCATAGCAACTGTGAAGACCACCCCGCACCTGTAAAGAAGGGCAGAGGCCACCCTTGACCAGGCCCTAGGCATTTCACACCAAGAGCCGGTAGAAGAGGCTCTGGACACTGTAAGTGTCCCTTTGTCTTTTGGGCACCTACTATTTATTAAGCATAATTGCACTATATACTCTTTCTTTCCTCTTTACCCTCCTTCTTTTCCCATTTTTTGGGAAATTGGGAGCCTATATAGGACCACGGCAAAGACTGCGTTTTAGGACTGCACCTGGAACTACTAGATCCCTCCAATAGAGATCAGAACGGGCTATCTCTTGCCTTCACCGCAATATACGGTCCGAACTTTTTCTACTTTCCTTTATCCATTACGGACAAAGAAACAAGACTTCCCCCCCCTTTTTAATATTTGAATAACCTTCCTATGTACATTTAACCCCATATTTTTACATCTGTACGCACATTTGAGCCACCAGGGCATCTACTGTTCACTTGGTCAATTGTACCCTATTTTACTTTGCAATTGTACACTCTTTCACATTTGGTTTTTGTTCACAATTCGCATATTGCACTTTACATGCATTTTTTGTACGCACGTTTTCACTTTGTATGCATTTGAATGTTCCCTGATCTAGGAAGGCTGCTATGTATAACCTGCTCACAGCTTCACAGCTTGTCTGCACCTTGCCTATAGCCCCGCCTTAACCAGCACTTTAGAACGGTCATTCAGACCACGCTGCTTCTGAACTAATAGGAATCCTTACTATCCTCTCAAATTACCCTCAGAAGGGACTGCGCCACTAGGATCCCCCTCCTTTTCTCTGCTCTATCACTGACACATTTCTGTCGAGGTTTTGTGTTGTAATCCCTTGGCCGCATAACATAATATATCCACATTTAATTAGCGCCTCCATTGCATTCTCTCTTTACAGGTTAATGAAATGAGACTGAAAATAAAATATATCGTTTTTAAAACAGTAGCAACTAAATTGAAATAAAAAATTGGGAAAGCAACAAACATACAGACAAAATAAAAGTAGCAGTCAACAAAATGAAACAGTTGTGAAAGCCACAGGGAGAACATCATCTGCAATAAGAGGCTCTGGAAGAAAATTGCACAATAAAGATCAGATGCAAGATTGAGAGGACGGGTCTTTCTTAATTAATCTTAATGTAATCTTAACCTATGCTATTAAAATCAGACCTGCAAATAAATAATTCAAGATATTAGATCCTAAATGGGGCAAAGAAAACTTATTTTGCAAAACAGACAAAAATAAGCATTATAAGATTTGCTCAGTTTATGATCATTTCATCATGGGGAAATAATGAAACAATATAAACAAGCCAGGTTTGTTAAATTTAGTAGCCAGGCTAGAAACCTGTATGGCCCTTGAAAGTAGATCAGCAAAATCCATTGCATTGAATGTAGATACAGCATTCCTGGAGAACAGGTCTTTGGAGACAGGGAAAAATGTAATGCCATAGAATGATTAAAGTCATAAACCCGGGACCAAGACAATGTAAGACATCATGAAGGAATGATGCAGTGTTAACCTACATCAAAATGTCACTTCAAGAGAAAAATTATTTGTGAACTATCACAAATTTCTGACTTCCTTCCAAAAGTTAAAGGGACACTTTTTGCACTGAAACCACTCAATGTTATTTGAGTAGCCATAGAGATTTTTGAGAATGGAGGCTCTAGGAGGACTTAGTCCCACACAGAACATGAGAACTAAACTCACGGTCAGGAAGTTTGGGACCTTTGGGAACCAACAACAACTATTGGCTTTCAATGAATGGGGCATCAAGAGCCATTGGATTGACTACCTCCCTGCGGTCATGTGACATACTGTAGATTACCTGAAGCTGGTAGCATGTCATGTCCAGACGAATGTCAACGGAGCTTGGAGTTGGACAGAAGACGAGTTATAATAGAATCTAGAGTGGTAAAACTGCAAGGGACACAAAGGTTGTCAGGAGAGGATTATGTTTAACACCCTTGCTCCGTGTCTCCTTCCCATTTTAACCCTAGTGTATCCCTTTACAAAGAATCCTCATAAACACTGAACTTGTAGATGAAAACATTAACCAGAATAGTGGAGACAGGCAATGGATTTTTACAAAGGGAGGTTCAAGGGAACAGCAGGTCAAATAATATGAGAGGCTTTAAAGTAAATACTAAACTGTGGCTTCTTTTTTCAGTGTCCCTAATCACTTTTCTGGTAAGAAAATGTAGTAGTAAGAATGACAAATCTAATATCAAGGTTTCCATGGAAACTGATTATGGTGAATTTACTTTATATCACAGAAAGACTTAATTCCTAATGTGCAAAATATGTTTATCCAGAAGGGACCGCTGTATGTATTTCATATGCAGTGGAACATTAACCTTAAAGATTAGGTCTAACTCTAAATACAGCAATTTGTCATCCAACTATGCACATTTTTACTTTGTGTATTTTTATATTTATATGATGGTGTAAACATGTTATTTCCTTTTCTATTAAATTTTTTTTCTACTATTGGGAACACGTAGCTCTAGATGCATAAGTAATTTCCAATCACTTCTTTTATTGCACAGAGCAAATAAGAATAACCCAACCTGATTTAGCACTAAATATCACTGTGACATGATCTAAATCACGTGAGTAAAAGATTTAATGTAGATGTTATTCAGACGCCAGTACAATTCTATCATTTAAAGTTGTTTTTTTACTCTTTAGCAGTTCCAGTTTACATTATAAAAAAGGAGTCAATGCTTTTTTATTATATTTATTCATTTTCTTTTTACTG
Source organism: Leptobrachium leishanense (assembly GCA_009667805.1). Taxonomy (NCBI): domain Eukaryota; kingdom Metazoa; phylum Chordata; class Amphibia; order Anura; family Megophryidae; genus Leptobrachium; species Leptobrachium leishanense. The sequence goes on along the minus strand of CM019067.1, from coordinate 124,969,744 downwards.
GCATTCCTAGGTTTATTGTTACTTCTCGTAATGTTGACATATTTTCAAAGTAATACATAATTGCCCCTACTGAAAGATGTGTTAAACATCCACTTAAATAAGTTTATAGATAATGTGTGTATATAAAATGATGTTTACTTTCACTGTATTTCAGCAGAATATTGTTTATATAGAATGTGCAGTACAAAGTGAAAACAAACTAACTGGTAATTAGTACAGAATGATTACCTTGCCACAATTAAAAGACAGTCTATTATACGACATATGTTAAAAAAAGAAAAAGGTTTAAAGGAAAAAACAGAAGTTGTTTACCTATCCGTATGTCTTACGAAACACAACAAAAAAATCCCATATATTTTTTTAACGGCAATGCCTTTGTGCATAATTCCAACTGAAACATATTCACATTATTAACTTTCATAAGTTTATTAGTCTCACTGCTAATGAAATCATTCATCCTTCGCAAATGCACATGGCTCCCTAATGTAACGTCAGTGGATGGATCAGCAGTTAACTGAGAACATCCAACTGTTTAAGGCTTATCCTTGGTGCTCTGCTCGGAATGAATAAGGGGTTTGAGCATCACTTTGAAACAATTACTGCAAGCACAAAAAGAAATATTCTCTGTAATGCTGTTTATCTTTATCAAAACTTGCTTATTTTAAAATTAAGTTAATTGGCTCTTAATGTTCCTAGAATAGAGAACAGATAATTTGACCAGTGGTTATGAATTACATTTAACAATGTTTATAACAAGCTGTAGTATAAAAATTTGATTATAATTGACTTTCAAACCATATTAAATGAAAATGTAAGGGTTCTTCTGAGAAGATCTATAATGTTCTGGGAAGATTCTCTCCTTTTTTCCAATAGTTCCTCCCATTTATCTGCCCATTTTCTATAATTCTTGGTGAGGTAATTTCTAAAGCATGGAGTACATTGTTGTGTAAACTATGTTATAATTTCTTTGCTGATAATTCATTGTTGGAATAGCTGGTATGTTCCTAAAGTGAAGTCAAATAGGGTACAGTCCTATTCAGGCCAACCATCGGAAATATTGGGGCCCCTTACTGACCCTCAGAATGGGCCCCCCCCATGATCCCCTCTTCCTATAATAAATACAATATTTAGTCTGAATCGTGATCACATTACAGAGTGGTAGTCCCAATATCTTAAAATCACACATATTGCTCGCACAACAGCACATTTAACATAAAAAAGTCTCTGGTTCAAATAATTTAAGACAGTATGAAATTGTGATTAAAAAATAATATGAATCAAGATCGTATAACAGAGTGTTGCACCCAATATCTTAAAAAACACATAAAATGTGTATAGTGCAAACAATGTAGCATTAAAGTATAATTAGATAATTCCACTGGTTAAGCATCACAGAGCACCACTCCTTAATTCCCCCTCCTCTCTTTTAACCCCCCTCCCCGGCTTTAAATTCATTCCCCACTCCTCTGTTTTAATTTCACCCCTCCTCTCTTTTAATTTCACCCCCTCCTCTCTTTTAATTTCACCCCCTCCTCTCTTTTAATTTCACCCCCTCCTGTTTTAATTTCACCCCCTCCTGTTTTAATTTCACCCCCTCCATTTTAAATTCATCTCCTCTCCTTCTGTTTAAAAATTCTCCCCCCTTCTGTTTTAATTTCACCCCCTTCTGTTTTAAATTCACCACCTTCTGTTTTAAATTCACCCCCTTCTGTTTTAAAATTCAACCCTTCTGTTTTAAATTCTCCCCCCTTCTGTTTTAAATTCACCTCCTTCTGTTTAAAAATTCACCCTTCTGTTTTAAATTCACCCCCCTTCTGTTTAAAAATTCACCCCCCTTCTGTTTAAAAATTCACCCTTTCTGTTTTAAATTTACCCCCCTTCTGTTTAAAAATTCAGCCCTTCTATTTTAAATTCTCCCTTTTGTTTTAATTTCACCCCCTTCTGTTTTAAATTCTCCCCCCTTCTGTTTAAAAATTCACCCTTCTGTTTTAAATTCACCCCCTTCTGTTTAAAAATTCACCCCCTTCTGTTTAAAAATCCACCCCCCTTGTTTAAAATTCATCCCCCTTGCTTTAAATTCACCCCTCTTCTCTTTTAATTTCACCCCCTCCATTTTAAAATCATTTCCCCCTCCTGTTTTAATTTCACCCCCTCCAACCTTCCCAGTAATCAACTACCTGGCCTGGATGAGACTCGAGCCGGTGGTGCTCCTTCTCTCTTTCCTCCGCGGCTGCACGTGCATCATGCAGCGCTGGGAGGAAGTGACGTTATTAGACCACTTCCTCCCAGCGCCACAGATTACACGTGTGGCGGCGTGACTTGGGAGGAAGGCAGGCTGAGGATCGAGTCGGAGGGGGCATGATGCTGCTGCAGACATTTGGCGTGCCCCCTCTGACATCATCAGAGGGGGCCCGTCGGCTGCCATCTTGGGAGTCTCTGCTCGGCGGCTGGGCCCAGGTAGGCCGCAGTACCTCCTCCAAAGCCTGCGGCCTAAAGTAAAGATAGCCGCTGCTGGCGGGCCCCCTGGGCCCCTTACCATAGCATGGGCTTTAATGCCCTGATGGCGGCCCTGGTCTTAGTATACCAGAGAAAGAAAACAGGAATATTACGTGAAAATAATTTTTTGTACACGTACCAATCTGGATAAATATCTTGGCCCTGTGCTTGTAATTAGGACATTAGAAACATCTCTTAATGCTCTCTGTTTACTTTAGGAGCCTTGGTTTCATATACAGGGTCTTTTGTTAGAGAGGTTTTTGAATTAAGGATTAGGGATGAGCTGTCCGGTTCGATCACTTCGGAGTTCGATTCGAACTTTGGCCATTCGCAAGTTCGCGAACTTGAACTTTTTGGCGTGTTCAGTTGGAAAAAATTTTGTTTTGAGGAAAGTATAAAAAATACTTAAAAAAATACTAAAAAATCTAGAAATAAAGAGACTCTTTACTGCAGAATATTATAAGCAACGGTTTATTAGATATTGAATTAAAAAACTACCTAATGTCATTGTCTAGATGCAAAGATTCTCACCTCTAAATGACCTGTGCGCTCAAACGGCGTAAACAACAGGTGTTGAATTAGTGTTTGGAAATAACATGTGCTTCTAATTAGCAATTAGAATTTGATACATTGCTTTCAGACTGGGTGGGGACTCCTGCACATGTATGAACAAAGACTGTGCTTGTTTTGAATTCTAAGAAGTGTTCATTTCTACTATCTGATCCTCTCTGATATGCTGTTTAACCTCTTAAGGACCAGGGCTCTGTAAAGCCAATCATTAAAGATGTAGATGTTACGTCATTTGTCATCAAGGGCTTAATAAAATCTTTATCACACTCCTTAGATTTAAACGTAATAGTCCAGTATTTGTATGTCATGTACCTCTAGGGTTGCCACCTTTTCATCAAGCCAAACCCGAACACTCTAGTGTTGGGTTTGAGCGGACATTTTTTTTTTTTAAGAGTATAAATTATGGCACATGGTATGCATGGCAGACTGGTATTATGGCAGACTGGTATTATGCATGGCACACTGGTATGGATGGCAGACTGGAAAGGCTGGCACACACTGGTATTATACATGGCAGACTGGAAAGGCTGGCACACTGTTATGGCACACACTGGTATTATGCTGCAGGCATACTGGAAAGGCTGGCACACTGTTATGGCAGACTAGTATGGCAGACTAGTATGGCTGGCAAACTGGTATGGCACACACTGGTATTATACATGGCAGACTGGAAAGGCTGGCACACTGTTATGGCACACACTGGTATTATACTTGGCAGACTGGAAAGGCTGGCACACTGTTATGGCAGACTGAAAAGGCTGGAACACTTATGGCACACACTGGTATTATACATGGCAGACTGGAAAGGCTGGCACACTGTTATGGCACACACTGGTATTATGCTGCATGGCAGACTGGAAAGGCTCGCACACTGTTATGGCACAAACTGGTATGCTGCATGGCAGACTGGAAAGGCTGGCACACTGTTATGGCAGACTGAAAAGGCTGGCACACTTATGGCACACACAGGTATTATACATTGCAGACTAGGGGGGCCTGGCCGGACGTTGCAGCGCGCGGTCGCATGTAAGGGAAGCTCCTGAGACCGGCGCTGAACTTTCATTTCTAGCAGCTAAAACACAGCAACCTCGGGGTTGCTAGCTCCCAGATGGCACCTCCTAAAGCGCAGCGGACGCTGGAACCGCTAAAATCGTCGAAAAAAGACCGGGTTCGTGAGGCCCAAGATGGCGGATCTCCCTCTTCTGTTTCCTCTTTTACAATGGAGGCAGCTGGGGTGGGCCCACCTTGCATGTCTGACACTTCACCACCTTCAGAAAGCACACTTCATGCCATGCTGCAAGAACTCCGTTCTACCATCCAAACGGATATCAAAGAGGCGCTGCAGGAGCTGAGGTGCGATGTACAGGACCTGGGTGAGCGGACCGATTCTTTGGAGTCTAAAGCAGATGACTTATGTTTAGCTCACAATGACCTGGTGGACCATCATATAGCTTTGCAAGCAGCACACGACACCATGGCAACGAAATTAGCCTATATGGAAGACCGTTCACGGCGCAATAATGTACGGATCCGGGGCATTCCGGAGGCAGTGGCTCCTGCTGACCTCCAGCCTTATATTATGGAGCTTTTCCAGATCCTGGTACCAGCATACTTGCCGCAAGATTTTCTGATGGATCGGGCACACAGACTGCCGCGTGCCAAAAATCTGCCACCCTTAGCTTCCAGGGATGTGCTGGTCCGGGTGCATTTTTTCCACGTTAAAGAAGCGTTAATGAGAGCGTCGAGGAAATCCATGCCTCTACCTTCTCCATATGCCGAAGTTTCTTTCTATGCAGACCTGTCAACAGCTACCATGACTAAAAGGAGGGAATTCTCGTCTTTCACCAAAATCTTACGTGACCACAACATGGCGTATCGTTGGGGATTTCCCACAAAGATCCTGTTATGGCAGGAAGGAGCTTTGCACGTCATTCCTGATCCCCTCTCTGGCATGCGTTTGCTGACGGAATGGAAGGTGGTGTCAGAGTTTACTCCCCCTCGTGTGGAATCGTCTTCGTCGCTGAAAGTTTCTCCGGAGTGGCACCGGATCCGACCTAAATGAGATGCTATGGTCCTGCATTTTCTTGCTTTGGGCTTGCTTTTCTTTATTTTTTCCTTTTTCCGCCAGGTTGTCTTAAATCTACTGGGACATTGAATCTCTCTCACGTCTGCAGGACTCAACCCTTCTGATCTACCTTGAGAGTGGCGCTTCTGGGTAATGTTCCTTCGCTTGGTTAACCCCGAGGCCTTCCAATGGCCTGTATATTGGCGCAGTCTCCTCCGTGTAGAGTTGGGACTGCTGTTTTTCCCCTACGGGAGTTTTTTCCTGAACGTGTTTCTTCTAATTATACCATCCTACTGTGTTGATTGACTCCACTCAGCTGCATTCATGGAGTGCAGTTTTTTTTTTTCTCGTACTTGGTACGGGTTTTCCTTTCTTTATTCTTTTCCTTTTTTTCTTTTAATTAACTTCTTTCTGGTTCAACTTATGTATGTGTAGCGCTCACTCCCGGAGGAGCCGCTGAAAATGAACCACGGGTCAGTCTCCCCGCACTAGGGAATAAATATACTCCAACACAGTTGTGAGTTTTTATCATTTAAATAGTTTACTAAAATCTTGAGCAGATGTTGAAGCACGGTATTCACAAGTATTATTACAATATTTTCGTATTACAGTAAAACGCGCAGCGGAAAAGAAACGAAACACGAGGCTTCGTATTTCGGAAAATAAAATATTCGCGACCGAACATAAAAGAATGCAATTTCCCGATAGTTCAGAAAAAGGGACACGTAACGAAACCCCAAACATACAATCCCTTTCGTATTACGGCAAAAGCGCAGCGGAAAAAGAGAAAAATGTATTCGGAACGTATCTTTGTTTAACCCCCGTTCCGATTCGTAAAAGGAAAGGAGTCCTGTACAAGTTAAAGTTCCAGAATGTGAGAAGCGTATCTGTGTGTGTGTGTGGTACCCGGGTACTGTTCAACTGGCCAGTGAATTTATTAAAGAAAGGTCTTCGACTAGTCAGTTGGGGCCCTGTAAACTTTAAAGAGAAAACAGCAGCTTGACCTTTAATCATACAACAGCCTTGGAGGCCTCTCACCCATCTGACGCAGGCTTTAGGCTCCGCTGACCCAGGACGTCTCTCCGCCGGATCTTGACTGGGGATACTAGCGGCGGATCCGTTGTCTACCTTCCTGCAGCTTGTCCAGCTCCCCGCCTGCTCTCCGTTCGATTCCGCCGGTCTGCAGCTGTTTCTGGGTACTGGCAAGTCTCCTTCTCCTCAGGTGGAGTGACCCAAAAGGAATTACAGGTCTCCCTCAGGCTTTGGCCTAGCTCCTCCAGCGGTCTCCTCAGTGCGTCTGCTTTCTCTCATCCCCCTGGCGCGCTCTGGAACTTTCTCCACGAGGCAGAGGATGTAAGACTCCAGTCTCCACCCACTTCCTGGCTTCTTGCAAAGCATGCCAGTTATTGTAGTCCCAATGTCCAGCATCTCTGATCGTGATAGTCTCCATCTTGTGGCCAAAAATAGGTACTGCCACAGCAAGATTTTTAGCACAGCGCTACATATGAAAAGTATGTATTGTATGTATTGTTTGTTTATTTGGTATGCACTACGCTATATCATTTCAGGTATTACTGTAAGTGGAGGAATCCCCCCATCCTCCCACAGAGGTTATGTGTCATGTCCGCAACGAGATCTAGACAGATGGTCGTAATTAACGATGAGTAAACCTCACTTCCAAATTTATTCCTTAAATGTTCGGGGCTTGAATACTCCGTACAAGCGACATGCTTTATTTCGTGACCTACATAAGTCCCGACCTGCTATTGTATGTTTGCAAGAGACTCATTTCTGTAAGAGACGCCCGCCATTTCTGAAGTCACGCATGTATACTGATGCATATCACTCCACTGCCCAGACAAAATCTAAAGGTGTCTCGATCCTGTTCCATAAAGACTGGACCTTTGTGTGTTCGGCTCAGTATGTTGATCCGTTGGGTCGCCTGGTAATCCTGGTGGGCACGCTGAACGAATTACCTATCACAGCCAATCTTTCTTATCTTCGGAAAAGCTTATGGTAGAGTGAGGAAAATGTCTAGTGGTACGATGTTTCTATGTGGGGATTTTAACTGCACTCCTGATCCCGAAGTTGATACCCAATCAGGCAAAACCCCGCTCCCACACCCGCTCCTCCCATCCTCTAGCAAACAATTACGGGAATTTATGCATTCGTTTGAATTATATGATTCTTGGAGGATATGTCATCCTGATACGCGCGATTACACTTTTTTTTTCTCATGTTCATTCCTCATACAGTAGAATTGACTTGTGTTTGATTCATAGTTCGGCTTTGTCCCGCCTAATGGAGGCGTCCATCGGCGTTATCACGTGGTCTGACCATGCTCCACTTACGCTTACCTTTGAAGCGGCTTTCCCGCCAAGGGGTATGGGGAACTGGAGACTCAATGACTCGCTTATTGTGAATGGGGATGACGTGACAAAAACGCTACAACTCCTTCGGGAGTACTTTGCGGCAAACATGACTGAGGATGTTGCAATGTCGTCGGTTTGGTTGGCCCACAAAGCGGTTCTGCGGGGACACTTTATACAGAAAGGAGCGCAGCGTAAGAGAAGTTTTAACGCCCAGACAAATGCCCTCATACAACGAATCACTGTATTGGAAACCCAGAATAAATCCTCTCCTGCCCCAAATATTTCAGCTCAATTGATTTTACAGCGCCGTGAGTTGGAGCATCTTTTGCTCCAGGTCACGGCACGCTCACTTAGACGGCTTAATTATGCTCATTATACTCAGGGGAATAAACCGGGGAAATTGCTGGCGTCTAAACTGAAAGCAAAACGAATGCAAACCAACATACCGTACTTATTGGGTGCTAATAACGTAAAAATTTATAACCCAGCCCTTATCACCGACGAATTCGCATGCTACTACGCCTCCTTGTACAACCTAGGAATAGACCACACCGTGCCGTCCCCTACACCGGGCGACATAGATACCTTTCTCCAGATGGTTAATCTCCCCTCTATCTCTTCCTCTCAATCCGCGGGTTTGCTTGCTGCGTTTACAGAGGAGGAGGTACATAAGGCCATTAAGGCACTTCCGAAAAATAAAGCTCCAGGCCCTGATGGTTTTACAAATCTGTATTACCAAAAGTTTGCTCCGTCTCTAGTCCCGACTCTCACCCTGGTTTTTAATGACATTAAAAATACTGGCATTATCCCTCCGGAGATGCTGCAAGCGACTGTAGTGACCCTGCCTAAGCCCGGTAAACCCCGTCGCATTGCGCCAACTTCCGCCCATATCCCTGTTGAATGTAGATGCAAAATTATATGCTAAATTATTAGCTAACAGACTGGCCCCTCTACTTCCCTCCTTGATCGCGAATGAACAAACTGGCTTTGTCCCCGGACGCCAGACATGTGACAACACCCGACGTTTTTATGACATACTTGACTTAGCTCATAGAACTAATACCTCTGGACTCTTGCTGGCATTGGACGCTGAAAAGGCGTTTGACCGCCTGCACTGGGGGTATATGCGGACGGTGTTGCTGAGGTTTGGTTTCCTGGAACATTTTGTGAATAGTATCATGGCCCTTTACTCAGCTCCGTCGGCGAAAGTTTTGGCTTCAGGGTTTTTATCCTCCCCCTTTCACACAACCAACGGCACCCGACAGGGTTGTCCACTATCCCCGTTGATATTCATTCTGGCCCTAGAACCCCTGGCGTTGCAGATTAAAACCTCCCCGGCAATCAAGGGTTTATCAACCCCGAATGGGGAGCATAAATTGGCACTATTCGCGGACGACATACTGCTCTTCCTGACCACACCGGAGACTTCACTCCCGCCCCTGTTTGACATCCTTGATAAATTTGGCGTGTTATCTTATTACAAAAATAATATGAGTAAAACACAAGCTCTCTCCATAAATATGGCTGCTTCATCCCTTAGAGCTATGCGTAGTAAGTACCCTTTTGATTGGCGCTCTACTTCTTTAAAATACTTGGGTATCTCCCTATCCAAATCGCGAGGTACCATCCTTAAGAAAATTCACGCCATTATTGACCTCCATAGAGACACAGCTCTCTAATTGGAGTACAAACGATTCCTCTTGGCTGGGCCGCATGGCGCCATAAAGATGTGCATCTTACCCCAAATTTTGTACTATTTCAGGAAACATCCCTGTTTTTTTCCGGCGCATTTATTGCTCCGGCTGCAAAAAGTTACTCCATGCACATATTGGAAGGGGAAAACCCCTCGAGTGTCAGCTTCCACAGTCACCAGGCCGCGACGTAATGGAGGGTTGGGGTTTATGGACTTACACTCTTATTATAAAGCAGCCTTACTAGCCCAACTGTTATCATCAATGCACTTGAGAGAACCACCACTATGGTTACTACTGGAGAATGCCATGATTTTCCCATATAAACTCCATGACTTGATGTGGCTTCCATTTCTGCCGAGGAACAGTACCACAGGTCTGCTGCCCGCTTCAATGCTTCTCTCATGTCTTGGGCCTGTGGGGTCGCTCCTTGGTACGACCTTATGATCTACTAGTTGTAAAGCCTGCCCAGAGGGCAGTCTATTGTGGATATACTGCCCCCTGCTCATGGATATACTGCCCCAGCTCGTGGATACTGCCCCCGCACGTGGATACTGCCCCCGCACGTGGATACTGCCCCAGCCTGCCCAGAGGGCAGTCTATTGTGGGTATACTGCCCCAGCTTGTGGATACTGCCCCAGCACGTGGATATTGCCCCAGCATGTGGATACTGCCCCAGCACATGGATATTTGCCCCCAGCACATGGATATTTGCCCCCAGCACATGGATTTGCCCAGCTCATGGATTTGCCCCCAGCTCATGGATTTGCCCAGCACATGGATTTGCCCCAGCTCATGGATTTGCCCCAGCTCATGGATTTGCCCCCAGCTCATGGAGTTGCCCAGCTCATGGATTTGCCCAGCACATGGATTTGCCCCAGCTCATGGATTTGCCCAGCACATGGATTTGCCCCAGCTCATGGATTTGCCCCCAGCTCATGGATTTGCCCCAGCTCATGGATTTGCCCCCAGCTCATGGATTTGCCCCCAGCTCATGGAGTTGCCCAGCTCATGGATTTGCCCCCAGCTCATGGATTTGCCCAGCACAGATTTGCCCCAGCTCATGGATTTGCCCAGCACATGGATTTGCCCCCAGCTCATGGAGTTGCCCAGCTCATGGATTTGCCCAGCACATGGATTTGCCCCAGCTCGTGGATTTGCCCAGCAGGTGGATTTGCCCAGCTCGTGGATTTGCCCCCAGGTCGTGGATATGGTCCCCCAGCTCGTGGATATGGACCCCCCAGCTCGGATATTGACCCCCCCAGCTCGTGGATATTGACCCCCCCACCCCCACCAGCGCTCATACTTACCTGTCGAGCGGCGCCAGGGAAGTGAAGACCCCGCTTCCGGTCTTTGAAGGACCCAAGCCGCGTCACGTGACCGGGCTTGGGTCCTTCAAAGCAGAAGCGAGGAAACTTTCCCTCCGCCGCTCGGGGGGTAGGATGCGCGCGGCAGCGGGTAGAGGCTGCGCCTCTACCGGCTGCCGCGCGCATCCTACCCTGAGCGGCGGAGGGAACTTTCCCCTTCGCCGCTCGGGGGACCCGTTAGATGCACACAGCAGCCGGGTAGAGGCTGCGCTCGCAGCCTCTACCCGGCTGCCGCGCGCATCCAACCCCCCCGAGCGGCGGAGGAAACTTTCCCTTCGCCGCTCTGGGGTTGGATGCGCGCGGCAGCCGGGTAGAGGCTGCGAGCGCAGGCCTCTACCCGGCTGCTGTGTGCATGTGTAACCGCCGCGGCGAGCCGGCAGCCGGCTCGTGCCGCGGCGGTTGCATGCGCGCGCAACCAACCGCTGCTGGTTGCGCGCGCTATGCGCAGTAGGCTTTGGCGACGGACAGCCAAAGCCTTACTCTTTTATTATATAGATTATGCCTCGCTCCCCTAAGAGTATTGTGTCGTTCTATCCCTGATTTAAACTTGGACTCTTGGTTCTGGCGCGGTTTGACTCATGTATGGCAGCTCTTTACGCCCAACTCCCTGAAATCCTTCCCTGATTTGGTACAGGAATTTGCCATCCCACCGAGTGATTGCTTTGCGTACCTTCGGGTGAAACATGCTTTGACCCAAAGGGGCCTAACCTCTTTTAATGAAGCAAATCTTTCAGCCTTTCATAAACTATGTATGGGAAGGAAATGTCAAATGAAACCGTTATCTCTGTGTTATAATAGCCTCCTAACCCCAACCCCACCTAAGAAATTACCCTATATGGTTAAATGGGAAAAAGATTTGGCTCTAACTATTTCCATAGAGGATTGGTCATACGCCATGGACATGATATTTAAATACTCTAGAATCACCAACCTACGTGAGGCCCACATCAAATTGCTGTGTAGATGGTATTTAACTCCTAACCGGTTGGCCCATATCTCAGGGAATTTAGGCTTATGTTGGAGGTGTCTCACCGGTCCTGGCTCTCTATTACATACGTTTTGGCTATGTCCTATTCTGGGGGGTTATTGGGAAAAGTTACGTAGATTGATTTCCCATTGTACTTTGCTTACGGTTCCAATCTGCCCGAAAGTGTACCTCTTGCATCTTTTACCCGTTAACATTCAGACCCGTCATAGGAGGTTTATTTCCATGGTACTTGGGACGGCTAAAATAGTTATAGCAAGACATTGGCGTTCTTCCGTCTGCCCCTCTATGAGGGAGGTTATGGTTGCCCTCGAAAGTGTGTTTAAATATGAGGAAATGTTCCACACAGCGAATAATTCTATATGCCAACTTGAGGAAACGTGGGAGGGATGGAGGGTGTTTGTCGATTCTGGACTTTTGATATAAGGTTCCTCGATATGTAAGACTGTAGTGCTGCCATGTTGTATGTTTTATGTTTTATTTTAGTTTAGGAATATATGTTTTTATTGGAAAATGGAGTATGCACAATCGACCCCTTTCCAGAGTTCAACGATAATTTCATTCGAATTGTACTGTTTATTGCCAACGTTGCAAATCTATGTCTCTTCCTTCTGATGCTTTCTTTATTTGTATGTTTGTACCATTCATGTGTGCACTCCAATAAAAATCTTTATATGAAAAAAAAAAAATACATTGCAGACTGGAAAGGCTGGCACACTGGTATTATACACGGCAGACTGGAAAGGCTGGCACACTGTTCTGGCACACACTGGTATTATGCTGCATGGCAGACTGGAAAGGCTGGCACACTGTATGGCACACACTGATATTATACTTGGCAGACTGGAAAGGCTGGCACACTTTATGGCACACACTGATATTATACTTGGCAGACTGGAAAGGCTGGCACACTGTATGGCACACACTGGTATACATGTCAGACTGGAAAGGCTGGCACACTTTTGTCAGACTGGTAAGGCTGGAACACTTTATGGCACACACTGGTATTATATTTGGCAGACTGGAAAGGCTGGCACACTTTATGGCACACACTGGTATTATTTATTATGCTGCAGCAGACTGGAAACAAAGGCTGGCACACTCACTGTCTGCAAGCCTCCCTTGAGTTGACCGGCGGGCGGCGGCGTAAGAGTGGATGGAGTAGAGAGCTGCTGGCTGGTCTGGCAAGATCGACCGCATCCGCGTTCCAGGTCCGGAATCCAGGTGAAGACATTACAGAGCACGTCCTCTCCTTAGCTGCTCGCTCTGCACACTGCCCGGCTGGGAGGCCTAGGAAGGGAGCAGCCCGCAGGCGCACGAGCAACCACGTGAAACGACGTCACGTCAGAGTGAGTCCGTTGCACCTGCGCGACCATGACAGCGGCTCAGAGGACGACACTTGACGCAGACCAGCCAATCCCTCTTCAGCCTGGAAAAAATGGAAGGAAGAAAAGACCGTGGCGCCGGGGGAACGCAGTTGTATGTAAGTATAACCTTGGATTCATGTGTCCGGGTGGCAGAGGGTGTCAAACCCGGACGCATGACTCCAAACCCGGACAGTCCGGGTCAAAAACGGACAGGTGGGAACCCTATGTACCTCTCCCAAAGGGCCTATGTGAGCATACAATTATTATTGTGTTAGAAATGTCTATCATAAAGCGTACAAGCTGAGTCCCTAGAGTCTCTGACTATCCATTGTCATATACCTTGCTTTATACATATAATACATTCCCTCATCTAACAGGATAGTAGCCAGTCCCTGTGCATTTTAACCCCTTAAGGGTGCCTAGGTGTCGTGTGTGGGTCTCTGATGGCAATGTTTCTATACATCCTACAAATCCGCCACTTCACGGGCAGGTTATGGGGACCTCCTAGGCATGATATTTGAAGGAATTTTTCGTTTTTATTTTTAACCCTTATTTTATGGAAAACTCACTGTTCCTTTAAAAACGTCTTTTTTAAAACTTTTTGTCCTTGTTTGCTGTTCCCCAGGGCACTCCCAGGACCCCCATATACCTTTTATGGCAAATATCTTGCATATATGCCCTCTTGGAGGGCACTCTAAAAACCGAACTTTTGACTCCCATTGACTTGCATTGAGTTCGGTTCGTGTTTGAACTCAAACTTTTGAAATTGCTCGAGTTCGAATGCGAACCGAACACGGGGGTGTTCGGCTCATCCCTATTGATGATCTACAAGATGATAATGAGGTGCAGTGAACAATTGATGCACCCACAATAATGCATCCATATGAACCAGCCCTTGAGAGGTTAATGATAGGTGTTCACAGTCCTTAGATACATATATTGGATTAGCCCAATTATGGGTGTTTTAGTATAATGGGGTCCATATAAATGGTTATATTAGGTTCATTAATGGAGAAAGTGATCAAATCCATTATGAAGAGAAGAGATAGTTATTGAATAGAGCGGGTTATATATAGTTAATACATTTTAATTTAGGTTATAAGGTTTTAAATAAGCCCATAAGCGGTTGTTGTAAATATAAATGATGAGGAATGTAAAAACGTTGACCATCTGCGCTGTTAACGAGCATTTTAGGACAGGATTTATTGGTAATGGGCGGAAATTATACAATGAACGTTGAGAACACTCATTTCCGCGCTCCACAGTGGACCGCGTAGCAACTGCGCATGCGCAAAATGGCGGGTGCGTTTTTTTACACACTTGATGTTAATTATGTAATTAACTCTTTTTATTGCACAGTAATTGTTTTAGAATTCATTATATAAAGGCAGCAGCATGAATAAGGATGTAATCTCCAGCTGAGGAAGCCATTCTGGCGATACACATCCTGGTAGATATACATTCAGGTTTTAAACTAAATAAATGTTTTTAACTTCAAATCTTGCTGTCTGCCTTTGATCCTGTGAAAGAAGGTTTGGGGAGCTCCTTATGATTCCCTGTGCAAAATTTTGACGGAGCCAATAGAGGCTCAAGAATTTGTGAGTAGAAAATTGGCCCCTGTATATAAATTATAAAAAGTTGTCCTTGATTTACTGCACCAGGGGGTGTATTTCTCTGGTGTTTTCATTTACACTGCAGTACATCTACATCGGAATTGGAGGAACCAATATCAAAAGTCCCTGCATGCTGTTTTCCCTAGAGCCGGTAGAGGGCTCCTCCAAATGTGAGTTGAACACATAGGAGGTATATAAGTTCTGCATGAAGCTTGACATACTGCACAATTTTGGTTCTCTCTCCTCTCCTCCACAGCATCCATTTTTTCATCCACATCATAAAGAAATCTACAATTTAAGAAACTAAGAAAAATTGTTTCTATGGACATATAGAGTGCCTTTTCAACTTGCTTATGGATTTCTATCCGTGAGCGCTGTGTTGTGGTATTGTATTCTACTGTTGGTTTTCAGCTATCACTAATGAAGCACCAATTGGAACTTACACTCAATTGATTTGTCCTAAGAATTTCCAAGAAAAATAAGAAATTTTAAATGGTGGTAAACAATGAAACAGATTTAAGAATTCAAAGATCAAAAACATGTATTGTTATGCATACGGTCACCTAGATGAAACAGGAAATTTTACTGCACTACGTAAAGCCGTGCTTAATCATAAATATAATTATACAGAATGCTGATGACAGATTGGTCCTCACTTGAAAGCGAAAACTACTTAAGGCTGTGCAAAGATGATTGATTCCCATTGATATACAACTACATTTTGTGAAACAGCCTCCTCCCCTTTAGTATAGGTTACTGTTAAAGTAGATGCTCTCAAGCTGCATTCATGACTACAGCTGCTTTTGCCGTGAAGCTGATGAGCTGTCCTCCCATGAGTGTTTAATGTAGATGGCCATTCATCACCAATAAAACATTGCCCCTAGACAAGGACATAGCTGACTCCAGAAAATGTACAGTAGTTTATCTTTCTTCATATCAAACTAAATCATGAGATCTTAAAACCATGCCTAGTTCAGTGATGAGCTATCCAAACAGTAGCAGAAAACAGGTACTTGTAATCTATTAGCATTGCTGATACTAAAGGCAATTAAAATGATATTTTAGAAGCAACAGGAAGTATGCAAGACAAGGCAGTAGAAACCTCCTACAGTTACACAGGTGCAACGTGTTCATTGTCTGTGTAGTATAAGTCGAAGTTAATGACAAAAGCAGTCTCAATTTTTGATTACTTTACTATGCATGACTGGATTTATCATCAAATAACAATTATAAAGCCTTGGTGTCTATATACATTAAACAAAAACACGATAATTGACCTGTTTAATGACAAAATAAAAGAGTAGATAAAAAGTTCTGTTAGTTGGCCAAAAGCTTTTCTCAAGTCACCATGTGCATTTAGGTAACAAATTCCCATTCGTGCTTTACATTTTAAATGTTGTTATGTTGTGTGTAAATAGTAAATTTTAACTTAAAGAGGGTCACAATTTTAGAAATACTTTACTTGTAGCTGTATAGACTGACACATAATTTCACCTCAACCAATTATTCTTGAAAAATAGTAATTATACCTTGCCTCCTTTTCAGGCTCAAACAGCAAAGGGAAGTTGTTGCAAGACGCTAACCTGTAGTGGCTCTCTATTATAGACTCTATAGCAAGCAAGGAGTTATGTTAGTCAACTGGTAATAGAAGGAAGTCGCTAACTGATACTGCTAACTAAGCCATGCCTTGTTATTAATTGATAATGAAAAAGTAAAGTAATGTAAATTTAAACAGTTCTGTACAGGACAGCTGAAATAAAAGAAAGCTTTAAAATATTGTTGGGATCAAAGGTTCTAGACTGTAGATGGTGTTCTTTCACTCTTTCATACAAGAAAACCTGCATGCAGAGGAAAAACAACATTTTTTTAAACACTTTATATAAGTGTCAGAAAGTCATCATAATGTTGTACATCAACATCTAGGTATCACAATCTCCTGGCGCCCAAGAGTTCCATCAGTGGCAATAACTTACTCTGGTGGCAAAAGGTTAACTTCCTTCTTGGAAGAATTGTCTCTGGTGACCGCAGAAGAAGTGTCACCCAATGGAGACAGGGGAAAAGTGGTGCCAAGGTGTTCTGCGTCAGTAGAGGAGCCAGACATAGAGGGCACCGGTAGTAGGCCTGCAGGCTTTGAGCTGCCAAACCGAGGAGTGCCAGATGAAGTCTCGAGTTTGCAGCTGTGGGTGATGGGGGTATCCACTTTAGTGACTCCAAAGGCTTTACTGGACTGTGTCACAGAGGGTTGTGGGTCAGTGATACTGATGGTTGTACACAATTGAATCCGGTGTTGGCATAGAGGCAAAGGAACAATGTTCCATAACTGAGACTGCCGGGTTTCGTAGTTATACCGGAGGTCTTGTATGGTTTGGGTGAGGATCACAAACTGGCCTGCGAGGGCAATGACAGAGACAGTCACAGATACTGTGGGAGTGTCAGTGGCATCATGTGTTGGCACCGTGGAGGATATGGTACCTGTGGCTTCTTTCACCAGATATGTCTCAGCAGCAGTACCCACGGCATGTGGTATCTCAGCATAAACAGGAGCCTTGACAGTGGGCATCTTGGCAGCAGGTACCGTGGCATGGATAGAAGTGTCCATCTGTAGCTTCTTCCCATTAGCAGAGGCCTCAGGGTCTACAGGCTCGACCTCCTGAGCAGTTACGGAGGGAGCTTGGTCAGGGGGTGTTGATAGCAGCAGCATCATGACCCAGAGACCATTTGGGGAGGTGAGTAGCCAGCAAGGTGTGTATTGTTCCACTGGTTGCTTACCTCGGTATTACAGGAACTTCCTTGAAGATAGCAAGGTGGGAGTCTTCATCTCAGTCTCCTGGTTCAACCACCAGGGAGGATGCCATGGATTTCTTTGGGGACTGATTACCGGGAGTGCAAAGTATTTTGTGCACAACAGAGACGCCAGCGGTTTATTCTTTCTGGAATTGGCAACAACAGATATGTCCAAGGGGGTGTTGGGCCTTTGGGGGGTCTTACCGTGCAAAGAGCTATGTGGTGCGTTGAGTCCACACAACAGAAGCACAAGTTTTGCAATCTTCTCCTGGCACATTCATCAGGTGATAGTGGATTATGGCTTTTTCTGGGTGTGAGGTCACACACACCTTAAGCGATGTGCCCCTTAGGCCTTGTACTAATTTCTCCAATGTGGAAAAGTTCCTCAACAGTTCATGCAGCAAATGTTTCACGGTTGCTACCACAGCTTATGTCACTTCCAGCTCATTATTGGTTGGCTTCTGCATACTGTAATGCTCAAGGTATGATTGGCAAGGGTATGAGCCCAGGTACGCAGTGACACTCAAACACAGATGGATCTATTAAGCAGGGGTTTATCAGTAAAGAACAAAGATAAACACGGAAATTACTTAATGGAGGGGCAAAGCCAGGAGTGGGGCTGACTTGGAAGAGGCAGAGGTGAGAAACAAAAGCTAGGGCAAACTAAAGATAAAAGCACAGACACTGAGGGAAACTCTAGGAGACTTACCAGGAGACACGAGAAAACAGACACAGGTACGACAGGAAGAGGGCTGATTTCAGGAGATGCAGGGCAATGGAGACAGGAATGGTAGAAATTTGGGGTCACTGGAATAAGCAGGGTTCTGGTAGTCTCTGTGGTAGACAGCGAGGGGTCTCTGTGGTTACAGCAAGGGTTCCATAAATAGAGCTGAGCTGGTCAGATTAGCCATAAATAAAGGCCCACCAGTCTACCTCATGTTTGACAAGCAGCATGAGCAGGTATGGTTGGCTATGCAGCAGCCTGTGGTTTCAATTTTGGATAGGACTCGCCCTCATTAGAGGTGCCTTGATGTTTGGCGGGCGAGCTTAGTTTTATAATGGCCATTGATAAGAAACCAAACCTCTAATTGTGTTTAGTTTCACACGGTATAATGGAAATTAGCGCAGATTACATTTTTTTCTTTGTTATGTTTTACACATGTTGTTGGGCTGGATGCATTTGGTGGTTGCAGCTGCCCCATCAGGGAATAGGCACGACCACACCCCTCCTCTACCAGATTAGCCAAAAGCAGGTAGATCTCAGGTATCATCCTCTCAGGAGGGCCGAGCATTGAATGATGCAGAAGCATCTTGGGAAGGGTGCAGCTTGATTATGTAGGCAAGTCCTGACTTGATGAGAAGCACCTGTATAGCCTGCAAGGATGCTGAGGGGAAGCAGAGCCATATAGGAAAGGTGCTGCCCTGGTGTTCACGAAGGGGCAGCACCGGTGTCACATCCTCGGCTCCTGCGGCGCTCCCTGGGGGGTCTGGATACCTAGCGGCATTGCTGGCTGGGTGCCAGGAGTTCTGGCTGGTCGGCCGGCATCTGGAGGGCGGGGCTTGGCATGGTGACGCGGAGCCGCCAGCCTTAAATGCAGGGCGCGAGATTCAGCTCGTCGCCCTGACGTGGAGTTATTCCCGCATCGCCTGCTGTGTTACTGATCTCTCTGATTTCATTGCTCTGTTGCCATTATTGCCTGTATCAGGGACCCTGCTTGTGTTTGACCCGGATTGCCTAATTGACTATTCTCTCTCTGACTCCTTCTGTATATGCACTGTGCTCTCTGCTGACACTTAAATTAAGTGTAAATAGACACCACGCAGCCTCCGATTGTAGGCCTGCCCTGCAGGGTGCTGAACCCTCAAAATACATTGCTGACACAAAGCTAATGAGTGTCTTCTCTGTACCCAAACCTGCCTGTACGACTACCCTCTCTGTTGCCAACCCTGCCTGTATGACTACCCCCTCTGTTGCCGATTCGGATTATATATTTGACCACGCTTATGTTAACCAATGGTGCATGAAACTTCTGCATAATCTCTGTCCGTGCATAGTTAACTTGGTTTTGCTCAGTAGACACTTGGTCTCAAAATCATTTGCTACTGAGTGGTAATTAGTGTGGGTGTTCTGTCTTACCTCCCTGGCTGGGAGTGCTAGGGCTGGAAGTCCTGACTGCTTGCAAATCGAGAAGTACAGAGGTCTGTCCAAAAGGATTCACATCACAGTTATCAGGGGTGAGCGCTACGGCGAACGTGACAACCGGTATGTGGTTTCTTGTGTCACCGCCGGCGGGAGCCATAACAGGATCAAAGAATTACAAAATTTCAGCTCAAATCATAAGCATTCGCCAAGTATAACAGTCTTTAAAAATGCTCCCATTTCGATTCAAAATGTAACTCTACAATTCTAATAAAGAAGCCAAATTGACCATGCAATGTGACCAATTTCTCTTTATTTTTCTCTATATATTTTTTTGCACTAGCCCTGCTTATATTCCCACGATACTCACTTTCATGCAGTTTTGGGACCAAAAGTTAGTATGGCACAATTTGGACACTACATCTCTCTATATCACTCTAACAACACTAGATTTAATAGGAGATTTCAGAATTTTAGGTAAAACAATTATCTAATTGCATATTTCCTATTTAAAATAAATGCTAATTATTTATCATAGTATTATTATTACACAGCATTATCCTACAAATTCCTACTTAAAGAATGAACTATCCCTGTGGGATCTTCATCAGTTTGCAGTGGGAGTCTTCATCTCCTCGTTGTCGTTCAATGTCACCAGCATAATCAGATATATTCATTATGTATTCATTACCACAACTACACCCACTTGTCACCTTGTCAACAGGATTAATTAGTATCTTAACATTATTTTGCAAGTAATTCAACTCTCCATTGACACAATGGACCCATTACTCACTGCATGGATTCTCTGTCCCTTTGTACCAGATCTTTGTATGTTTCTAAAACCGGATTATATGTAGATCTTGATGGATGTTTCTTGGGATTCATTTCTGGTGTATTTTGATTTCTCTAAACCTGGAAGGGAAACCCAAGTATGAAAACTTTGAAAAGACATACTAAACAAAATTTTAAACATTTAAAAACCAGGGTGTCAGCAATTTTGGCCTTCCAGATGTTTTGGAACTACATATCACATGGGACTCAGCCACCCTAATGAATGGCTGATCATGACATGAGAGATGCAGTTTCAAAACATTTGGGGCCACATTACAATCCTAGCGTTAAGACGCGGGCGCAAGGGAGGAAAAACTGTGCCCACAGTTTTCCCCCTTGCGCCCATGTTTTAACGCTGGATTACAATGCAGGTGCAAAAACTGCTGCCTGCATTGTTTGCAGGCGTTAACCCCCGGGATGCTCGCGGCAGCGCTGAGCGCAGCCACGAGCATCCACTCGATGGAGTTTCCCCGTGCCGGTCACATGACCAGCCTGTACGACTACCCCCTCTGTTGCCGATTCAGATTATATATTTGACTGGCCGGTCGGCATAGTGATACGCAGGGAGAGACTGGGGGGACTGTTTCCCCCAGTCTTTCCCTGCTACCGCCAGATGGAGGAGGCGGTTGGAGCCGCGGTCCTCACCGTGGGACAGGAGGTGAGTATAGCATTCTGGTTTTTTTTTAGGCTGGTATTAACGGATTCTGCAGAAGCGGAATCCGTTAACACAAAGTCCAGGCTGTGGTTAACTTTTTGCTAACCACAGCTGGATGTTAATCAGCACTAGTAGATTGTAATACTAACGCTGATTAACACTTTCGCTGGCCATGTTAAGTATAGGGAGCACAAAGTACAGTAACCTCGCACTGAAAAACGCAAGGTACCAAACTTAACCCGTTTGCATTTGGATTGTAATATGTGGTAGATACCGTAGCTAGCGTTAGTGCTCACGTAAGTGAGCACTACCGTTAGCAACAAGATTATAATGTGGCCCTTGGAGTACTAAGGTTGCCTCTGGTCTGTAGTTATGTAGAAACAAGTGTAGCGATGTGCTAAAATTTACTGTGGCAGTACCCATTTTTGGCCACAAGATGGAGACAATCGCGATTAGAGACACTGGACATTCGAACTACATGTCCCGGCATGCTTTGCGAAGAAACAGGAAGTGGGTGGGTTTTTGAGACGCTGTACATCCTGCACCTCGTGGAGAACAGGCAGAGCGCGCCAGGGAGTAGAGGAGAGCGGATGCACACGGAGAAGGAGAGACCAAAAGATAGGCCGGAGCGCAGACAGAGTGGATCGGGCCTTAGGATTGGGTCACCCAGCCTTGCGGGACACAGACATCACCCTCTACACCATCCGAGTGCAGTTGAAGGAGAGAAGACCCCTCGAGTGAGGAGTACCGCGGTCGATCGAAGCGGGGAGCAGGCGGTAAGCTGGATGAGTCGCGGCTGACAGACAGAGGGCCAGACAACAGATCCGGTGGCCGGCATCCCCAGTCAACATCGAGCGGAGAGACGTCCTGGGTCAGCAGAACCTCAAGCTTGCGCTGGATGGGTGAGAGGCCTCCAAGGCCGTATGTAAATAAGAGAGTACGCTGCTGTTTTCCTTCTGAAACCCACAGGGCCCCAACTGACTAGTCGAAGACATTCTTAAAGTAAACTCACTGGCCAGTTGAACAGTACCCGGGTACCATATACACACGAATACACACCACTTCATGTTCTGGGACTTAACCTGTGCAGGACTCAGTTTCCTTTTACGAATCGGAACAAGGGGGCAAAGATAAAGTTACGTTCCGAACACCTTCTTCTTTTTTTCCGCTGCGCGTTTACCGTGATACGAGAACTGTGTATTTTATTGTGTCCCGCTACGCGGTTTTTCCTCGAATTTCGTATCGTTTAAATTTCTGCTCGGTCGGGGGTTTCCGAAAATACGAAGCCCTCGTGTTTTCGTTTCTTTTACCGCTACGCGTTTATCGTGTTACGAAAGTACTGTAAATATTCCTGCATATACCGTGTCTCAAGAGCTGCAAACCTTTTTAGTAAACCTTTTAACTTGTAAAACTTACAGCGGTGTTGGAGTATATTTTTTTCCCTAGTGCGGGGAGACTGACCCGTGGTTTAATTTCAGCGGCTCCTCCGGGAGTGAGCGCTACACAAGTTTTGTGGGTTTGCTACATTTCTTGTGTTTCTGACATGGCATTTATGTAGCTTTCCCATAAGCATCAATAGAACTAGTCTCAACAGCTATTTGTACACTTAGTTCACCAGTGATCTTCTTCAGTGTCTTTTACCCATATGTTAAGTATTTACATCGGTTCCGTTATCTAAGGATTAGATTTCAAGTCAGGTGTAAACTTAGACTGGCGGCACACTAGCAAACATTTTGCGTCCGTTTGACCGCACTGTTTGACATCCGTCATAGCTTTATAAAGGAGTCAATTAAACACACCACACAAAGCACCTGCGCACTTGTTCACGGATGAGCAAAGCATAAAGCCACGGATGCAAAAATAACATCAACGTGAAAAAGCTAAACGACGCAGAAACAACGCTGCCATGCATTTTCCTAGGGTGTGGAGACATCAGACGTTACGGACGCACTTTATGCAGTACTCACAATATCTCCCGTGAAAAAGTGCGTCCGTAACGGACGCAGTACAGTATGCTCGTGTGCCACCTCCCTTATCCAGAGCTATTGTAAATTTGACAACATCATACATCTGTAGAAGGTCTCTAGAATTTTACAGATGATTATTGGAAGAACTGCTTTCCTATTGTTTAAGGTAAAGTTATATGTAAATACCAACTAAAAACCTAAACTTAGGTGAAAGATTCTAGTTCATATCGACTTGCATCTAAATAATAAAACTTTAATACCACTGGTCGAAAAACATCATCCATGTCCACTACAAACTAGAGATGTTCAATTCTTTTGTTACGAATCCAAATTTGGACGGAAATCACCATTTTCGTATTTCAGAAGCATTTCCAAAACTTAAATATTGGCCATCCGAAAATTCAGATCAATCCGAAATTTCGGTACAGATCGATTTAGTTATTCGGATCAGTTAGTTTTTTGTTTTTTATGAGTTATTTTGTTTTTTATTGGCCATTTAAGAATGGTAAGTACTGTATTTTTCGCTCCTTAAGACGCACTTTTCCCCCCCAAAAAAGTGGGGGGGAAATCGTGTGCGTCTTATGGAGCGAATACTGCAAAGAAGTGCACGTTGCAGTGGCGTCACAAGGTGAGGGCGGGGGGTGCGGCCCGCACAAGGTGACACCCGCCCTTAGGGTGACACCATCACCCTAAGGGCGGGTGTCTCACCCTGCGACGCAGTGTTCGGCTCCCTGCGAGCGCCCGAAGCTGTGGAGCTTTGGCGCTCGCCTGGGGGAACCACGTCACCAGCCGAGTTCTCGCGAGATCGCGGCTGGTCATGTGGCTCCCCCAGGTGAGCGCCCAAGCTCCATGCCGCCGGATGCTCAGAGGGAGCCGAAAACGCGGCGGCGGCAGGAGGTGAGCTGGGGCCTGGGGGCAGTATCCATGAGAGCTGCTGGGGCAGTATATCCATGAGAGCTGCTGGGGCAATATCCATGAGAGGAGCTGGGGCATATCCATGAGAGCAGCTGGGGCATTATCCATGAGAGGAGCTGGGGCATATCCATGAGAGGAGCTGAGGCATTATCCATGAGAGGAGCTGGGGCATATCCATGAGAGGAGCTGGGGCAATATCCATGAGAGCTCCTGGGGCAATATCCATGAGAGCTCCTGGGGCAATATCCATGAGGGCTCCTGGAGCATATCCATGAGAGCTCCTGGGGCATATCCATGAGAGCAGGAAAGAATGGGGGGTCCTAGTGGCGCAATGGATATTACATATATACTCTTAATGTGACACAATTCAGTATCGATGATCAGTTGTATATACCATACATATTACGAGTTTGATACAAAGTGCAAATGCAGAGTCCAAAATGTATAAAGTGCTAGTGCAGCAATTTAAGGTATGCAACAGCACAAAGTGCAAATGCGATGACAAGGTGCAATTCAATGCAGAACAGATCGATAATATAGTCAAAAGTAAAGTTCAGGTGACAGCGTCCAGTGGAGTCCGTATAGGCGCTGTACGCCAAAGTTCGGTGCGTATTAGGGATCCGGTGTCACTACAGTTCCTAAGTGGATGGGTTGTGCAACAAAAGTGCTCAGAGTGCTGTCGATATTACCCTTTTCCACAGATTTATTCTGACGTAAAGGTTCCTCCTATAGCCTCAATGGACTCCACAACAGGAGATATAGACAGGAGATAAAAAAGAGGAGAGGTGATGGTGCAATAACGTCTGTGCATGTAAAGCAAGGTGATTGAAAAATTGCACACTTACAAATTCCAGAGCCTTATAAATCCAGGCTCTGGAGTGGAGCGCCTCGTGCCAAATATAGAGTGGTCACTGCCCTTCTTTACAGCATCCTCTTTACCTCATACGGGGGAACAAGAAAATAGAGAGACAGCGCTCTCATAGCACAATATCAGCTAGTAAACGTGCGTTGGAGGTAAAAGGTTTTTGTCACACTCACCGATTCAGGAGCCTTAACGATCCAGGCTCAACTGTTAGACATGCGGTGCTCCTTAGCGGTGAGCCCCTGGACCTCTTTAACTACTTCCTTTGCGTCCGGGCTGCGGTCCTCCAGGTGGGCTGCGGTCCAGCTATTACTATTACCAGGATAGGGGCTAATAAGGGTAGGCTAGAAATGACTGAATACTCCTTAGCAGTTGCATTAGCTCTCACTTCAGGGCTGCTGCTGATATCTCATAAACATGATGTCTCATAAACATGTTCATACACCTCCCTGACAGGCTTGCAGAAATCGCTCTGAAGGACTCTTTGCAGAGTGTGCAGTTTGTGAGAGGGCACTTCCCCGCTCTGCTGCAGCTTCTCCAACAATTCGATGGCTCTTGAAATATCTCTCTCCATCTGCATTTGCACTTTGTATCAAACTCGTAATATGTATGGTATATACAACTGATCATCGATACTGACTTGTGTCACATTAAGAGTATATCTGTAATATCCATTGCGCCCCTAGGACCCCCCATTCTTTCTTGACATTATTTGCACATCCCTGTGAGAGTCTGTGCTACCTCCTAGTCGGAAGCACCCACTTGAATTAATTCATCTAGATAGGAGCACCTCTACCGAACCTTATATCCATGAGAGCTCCTGGGGCATATCCATGAGAGGAGCTGGGGCATATCCATAAGAGCTGCTGGGGCATATCCATGAGAGCTCCTGGGGCATATCCATGAGAGCTCCTGGGGCATATCCATGAGAGCTGCTGGGGCATATCCATGAGAGCATATCCATTATTACACTATTTGATTCAGAATATTTTTTTTCCTGTTTTCCTCCTCTAAAAACTAGGTGCGTCTTATGGTCAGGTGCGTCTTATGGAGCGTAAAATACGGTAGATTACTACCAATAGAATGAAAGTTTTTTTACTTATTTATTTTTTTAGGATTTTTTTGGGTTAAATTTTAGGTTTCCTAACTTTTTTTAAAGAAACAAGGCTTTTTAACCCATAAGTTTCAATGTAGCATATGAATCCATACACTGCTGGGAAGCTCCTCTTTGCAGTATAATTAATGCAGCATATGAATCCACACAATGTCCGAAATGACCCAAAACGAAATAAAAAGACCCAAAAAAGGAAAAACGAAACGAAAAAAAAGTCATGCACATCCCTACTAAAAACTATAAAGACACTATTTATTTAAAGGCCTTAATTTTGTGAGAGAATTGGCAAACTGGATATTTTACACAGTCGTATTGGGCAATTACGTTCACTGAATAAGAGATTGTTCGGTCCACACACTTGTGAATATTTATTTTTCTGGATTTCTCCATTTATTTATATTATAAATATTATATTTATGTTTTAGAACATTTTCCCATTTTGTTTTATCTCTACAGCATTGTCAGGGTAGTTAAGATTATTGAATTTAAACGAGGGCATCTCTTTAATTGTATGAGAGTATATAAAGTACATATATTGATATGATTGTGTATAAAAGGTTTTAGGCTTGTGCTATATGTTATTAAAACTTGCTCTTGTTATCGTTGTGCCCCAAAAGCAAAGCTGTAACAAACTGAATTTTACTTTCAAGGCTCAATTAGTATTCTGTTATAGTTTCAACAAAACACTGTAAGTACAGAATAGATTATTGCATTTTCTCCCTACGGATTTTCTTCTTTTAGAAATCTGTTTTACACCATCATACTTCATATTAACTAAAATGTCTCCGTGTCACCATTAAAACCCAACTATTTTTCTAATACCCCCTCTGGCACTAATGTTCTAGCCATGACTGAAAATTATTGCTGTCAGGTTATTGCGTTATTATAAAAGCTTACCTAAAATTTCTCAGTTTGTGTAAGATCAATAGAATCATGTGCCTACTTAACGGACTTGTTAAATTATATGGCTAATATTACGCTTAAGGGAATGTTTCTGTAAGAGTCAAACACTATTCTGGATTTATAAATTATTTTATGGTGTTGTTGGGTCATTTAATAAATGAGTAATTTAAGCTTCGAAATATATTCCAATCAATATACACATTTCTCCGGATATTTTGTTAATGAAATAACAAGGGAGATAACATTAGAAGAGTAAGGTCTTTATTCTTCTATAAAGTATGGGGGCACCACTTGTTTCATTTTTTCTTACGATACATATTTGCGTCCAATTTATCTTAATCAGACTTCATACACCCCATGATCATTAATTATTCTTTTTTTTCTTTACCATCCCAATGTACATATATACCATACATTTCAAGTTTCTAATTTTCAAGATTAGAACAGAAAATTCTGCTCACATACTACAAATCTGTTTATGACTGTAAGTTTCGAAAAGTCTGTATTTAGAATTCAAAGGAAAATGTAATGATTATAACAATCATTTTAATTTGTTGCATCATGAAAATTATGAAATGTCCACTTAGTACTGAATTAATTCAGATGCCAGCACGTTATCTGCACATTATAGTGAGCAAGAAACCGCTTTTTGCTCACTTTATCTGCACATTAAATTAATTTGTTTTATGACATTTTGTTTTATGACTTTGGTGACTTGTGTGTCAAAAAATGACATTTGCAGCATATATAGCTTGTTAAGTATGAGTGGATATTTTGCCCACTTCCATTCATGGTCTCGGTGTTTCATTCACAATTGCAGACACACAAACGCTGTCTTCATGGATATAAAATAGGGGGTCCATGAGAATTCCCTAGTTTTCCTCCTGTGCTTGTTGAACCAATCTTGAGATTCATGAAGTCTGTATTTGCCTTGCAATGGGGCCAGCCATATGGTTGAGAATCAGCTGTGTCACTGGACGAGGTGATCAGTTTTTCTTTTAGTTGCATGGCTTTCTGAATTTTTGTGATTGCTTTCAAATGTGTCAGAAACACATGGGTGTTTTTCCATGCTTTATTTGGTGTTCTTTCAGCCTTTCTAATCTCTTTAATTTTTGAGTTTTCAACTGTGAAACCTATTTCCTGCGGTATGTAAGTCAAATCACACCTGCTGGCAAGTGTGTGTTCCTATACTTATAACAGAGAGAGGATTGCAGCTCTGCTGTGCTCCTGCAGATCATAACTTTTTGGTTGCTTGAGCTGGGATTTACCCATAGGGACTTGCAGCACTCACTTTATTGTAATTCCAACGATTCGTTTTTTCCTAGCCAATGACTGCCCTTGGTACAGGGGCCAGCAACATCCATTTCATCCCTTCTGGTACCCACATGTGGACAGTAACTGCAGCCCCTGGAATATGAATATAGCAAACATAGGAAACCTGCCAAAGGTTATCCCAAATAAAGAAGACTCATCTAGAGTGATCTCCCCTATAGGAGGACATATTGTAGTTAAACTTTCTTCTGGCACCTAGGTGGTAACTCTGCATAGGCATTATCGCTTTTGTGAGAGTATTTTGTTGAGTAATTTCCTGATTGTTTTAAACTGGCATACAATATTTGTTTTTACATTTTCCTCTTTTTTTATGGACACCTCTCCCCACAACAGACTGCCCACTGCTTTAAAATTATTATTCCCTACCAAATCTCCTTATATATACCAACCATAGGGTATTATATCTGACACTACCAATACTACCCTTTAAAGAAATCCACCTTTTGTCACTGCATACATGTTGGATAATCCTTCCCAATTCTTTTGCTGTTGGTTGCCATTTTAAGTTTTTCTTATCCATAATTGACTACAAAATATATTTTTAAAGAATGTAAATGCTTTTTATCTTTATTATCTACACACATTTCAACATAGAATCAACGAGATGAGGAAGATGAGCTTTTGAACTTTAAATTAATGAGAGAGGCTTTGATTTGCTCAGAAAAAAAAGCAAAAGTTTCCCTAAACAAATGGTAACATTCAATTGCCTATCTGTAGGCTCATATAACTGATAAGCTTATCACTAAATATGCATGATGTGATATTGCTTTATTATGTGTGGTAAAGCAGAAATAGTGAAGAAAATAATATTTTCCTGTACTGTTCTAATATTAATATATACATTGAGTATTGCAATGTTGTGTCGGAAAGAAAGCTAGAAAGTGAGACAAAATAACGTTTTTCTCGTCTTTTCCTTGCCAACATAGTTTCTTGACCTGTCTTCCACTGAACATCAATTGAAATTGATTGATCAAATGCTTTGCATCTGCCAAACTGTCATTCAAGCCAAAGGGGATTTGGATGAAGATAATAATAAAACTGAAATACAGCTTTGCCAAAATGACATTGCGATTCCGTTTATTTGAGCTTCTGTAGCCTTAAGCATCATGGTTCAATGAAATCATATAGTGGAAAAGAGTTTACTGTGAGACAATAAAACAACTACAACATGTTTTAGAAAATGCACTTCACTGAATGGATTAGCAAATTTTCTTCTCTAAATGAACAATTGAAACATAAGGTGGAAAAAAATTCAAATGCCTGCTGTATTGTGAGAATCGCATACATATATGCATTTAAATGACTTACATCATTACTTACAGATGTAATTGTGAAATACGGCTATATTGGATTCAAAAATTAAAGACGGAGCAGATGGTGAAATCTAACTTTAAAGCTACAAGTCGATTATGTGTGTCCAAATATGTGGCTTCTCTTACTTTTGAACTACTTAAATGCGTTAACCATTAATTACATGACTTTTAGCTTAATACATTTAAAGAGTAGAAAAAAACACAGTGTCAGATTAAGGAAACTCCTGTTATAAAGAAGAATGTTTAATAAGTGATGGGGAGATGAAAATTTGAAGTTGATATATCACTTTGGAATGCAGAAAACCTATACATCAAATTAATATTAAGGTTAGAAAATCATGTTATTTCCTTATGCATTTCCCATTATGTGACCATTAATTAGAAAAACCTACAGGGTTATTCAAAAAGCTCCGAATTGCTGGCGAAAGGTAACCGAACGCTGAAATTCAGCGTATGGTTACCTTGCCTGGCCATTCGGCTATACAGAGAGCAGGCAGTTCGCCAAATGTTGGTGAATTGCCTGCACACGCAGTGCCTGTTCGTTGCCTGTTCGAGGGAAATGAAATCCCGATAGAAAAGCACTGCTTCGTCTATTAAGAGAACACAAACCAGCAGTGAAAGTTGCCGAAATGCCCTGCCATTCGGTGGTTTAATTCGACAGGTATATTCAGGCGAATCCCATAGGCTTCAATGTTAAAAATATTCCCGTTTTAATCCCATATCTAACAAACGGTTTATTATAATATTCTGCAGTAAAAAGTCTCTTTATTTTTAGATTCTTTTTTAGGATGTTCTGGGATTTTTTTTGCAAACATTTTTTTTCTGTTTTCTTTTAATAGTTTTTTCTTTTTTCTGTAACAGCCCTTTTTATTATCAGTCATTGGATCTTATATGTAAATTCCAGACATTTTCGTTCTGTAGTTTCTTTGCAAACAGCGTTTTACTTTCAAACATTCAAGCGTACTGTTTGTTTTTTCACTCCATTCGTCTGTGGTGTTGGGTTTTTCCGGCGGCTGCTCTGCGCTGTGATCGACTCCTGCTCAGGTTTCTCCGGCGTGTTTGGCGCGGTTAAGGCTAGGGTCAGACGAGCGTGATTTCTACGGACTGTACGTCCGTGCACACGGACGTACGTTAGTACGGAAGACGCAGTAGTGACCAGACAGTCTGTTTTTTTCACTGACGTATATATTTTGACGGATGTAGGAGGGAAAATAAATTAAAAAGCAAAACCATTTTGTCCGTGAAAAATGCTGGACGTATAAATGCAGTCCGTCTGACCACGTTCCATCACTCACACACAAAGCTATGCAGACGTTGCGGACGCAGCGCACTTTGTGCAGCCGTTCTAGTGGTTGTACATTCTTGCCTGCCTTGCGTCCGTTTGCCGCGGCCGTTGTGCGTCCGCAGTTCAGTGCGGACGTACTTTGTGTAACAGGCTCCAATGGACTTTCTTTCATGCTATCACGGACGTACTTTTAGGCGCAATCACGGACGTGAACACTACGCTCGTCTGACCCCAGCCTAATCCAGATGTTTTTGCGGGTTTCGGTGTGCATTCGCCAGGTTTTGCGGTGAGTTTTCATCGGGTTTGCGGCGGCTTTTCCCTGCATTACGACGTCCCTGTGGTGCTTGCTGAATACACCGCAGGGTCGCCGAAATGGGATCGCCAAATCGCACCGAATTGAAGAGAACGAAAAGTCACTGAACGCACGGTGACTTTTTGATTCTCTTTGAATAACCCTGATAATATTTGCCACAATGTCCAAGATTACGAGAACAAAGAGAACATGTAACTGCACTAGTGGCTACCGTTCATTGTGTACCCACTCAGGACTCATAAATATGTTATTGTTCTCTATTAGACAAGATCAGTGGTTCCCTACTGCAGTCCTCAAGTACCCCCAACAGGCCAGGTTTTAAGGATTGCCTTGTGGAAAAGCTGACTGAATCCTGCAATCACTGAGCAGCAAATCATATCACCTGTGCTGTGCTTCAGATATCTGGCAAACATGGCCTGCTAGGGGGGACTTGAGGACCATAGTTGGGAACCACTGGACTAGAGCAGTGTTTCTCAACTCGTATCCTCAGGACCCACTAACAGGCCTGGTTTGTGGGATATCTGAAGCACAGCACAGGTGATCTAATTAGCTGCTCAGTGATTGCAGGATTCAGTCTGCATTTCCCCAAAGTGATCTGCAAAATCTGGCCTGTAGTGTTTCCCGAGGACTGGAGTTGAGAAAATCTGGACTAGAGGGTAATTCAGACATAGACCAAGTGCTTGAGATGCATAGAGAGGTATCAACTATACCCCCTTAATGATTTCTACAGTACGGCAAAACAATCATTGGGGGTTTCTTTATAACATGGGTAGAGCAGACTTCCTTGGCATTTGAGGCCTAGCTGTCCTTTTGGGTGATAGCAGTCTGATTTGCATATGGTACAATCTTCTCAGTAATGACCCATCAAGTTAAAGCCTCTTGGGTTCTGAGTGGGTACACATCAAAGGACAGGCAAATAGTGCCACTGCCCATTCTTTATGATCCCGTAAAAATGTTTTTTGTTCACTATAAGCAAAATTGTGCTTGATCCCCATGTTTGACGTCTGCTTTTACAATGCATTTTCATTGACCCCTCAATTGTTTCACATGGATTAAGCTAATCCTTTTATCTGTTAAACACACGTATTGGTCATTTCAGCTACGCACAAAAAACTATAAGAATTTTAAGGCGAACATACCATCCTTAATCTCAAAATGTAACCTACAACACAATGAGCCACGATTACAATATATCCAGAGCAGGATCAGATTTTACCAGAATTATATCTTACACATATATTATGGACAAAACAACAAATTGCAGTTACATTACATTTGTTATATCAGTTTGGCTTATTTTCAAGACTGTAGACACTTCATGTTAATAAAGCTGATTTGATGATGACCACTGGACCTTTTAAATCAAATTAATTGCTGAAAATCTCTGGCGCTAAGAATTTATGTGCAATCAAATTCTTGTTAATATTCCACTAGAAGTATAATGTTGTATCATCTTTTCATAACACATTTCTAAATTATGTTTCAGCAAACAAAAGAGAGTAGATTTATAGTAAGTCTTCTCTTTTTAGTGTTAGCTATAGGTTGCATGTTTTCACAATCCACATAACATTTCTTTTATTAAAGGGACACTCCTGATTTTAAATACCTGTATTTTTAATACATTGTATGTAAAATTCATTGAAAATATATGCAAATGTAATCCGCGTTTAAATTGACTATGCAGCAAATTAATGCCTGTTTTTAACTCCTTCACTACCAAGTGATTTTCCAAAAAAGAATTGTCAGGAACCAGTGTTTTTTTTAAAAAATAATTTCTAATCAATTATACAGTAAGAAACATTTGGGAATATTCCCAGTGTATTTCGTACTGTAATAACCTAGGGCTATGTTCCATAGCATACACCAACATGGAGATGATAAGCAGGAAAATCTGGACCTGCAGATTTTCCATTACTGTCTCCATGTTAACGTCATATTCCAGGGAAGGTGATTTCACAGCACCTCGTCCTGTAAAGCAGCACTAACATCCTTGATACATCCTTGATACTTACAGTAGTGCTTTCGCGCCAATGCTTATCCTAGCACTAATGCTTATCCTAGCACTATTATTATTACTAACTATTACATATCGAAACTCTACATTAGCACCAACTATTGAATAGCACCACTATTTTCCAGGCAGATGTCGCCATCTACTGGCCAAATGCAGTTACTTCAGATAGAACTGAAGCTCATGGCTCCGTGTCAGCTGGGGAAAGCCCGATATAGGGCTAAATTACAATCTTCACGCAAACGTTTGCGCCGGCGCAAAAAAACATTAACGCGTGGGGTAAAACCATTTGGGCCGAATCCCATATTACATAGTCAGCGCAACAACTGCACGGAATCGTCCACCGCTGGTGAACCTGCGCGAACCCTGCGCAAGCTTACTGTACTACGCGCGTCCTATACTTAACAATGTGAGAGCAAATGCGAATGTGCGCTGGTACGAGTATGGTATTACAATCTGTTTAGCGGTATTAACCGCATGGACCTTTGCGCGCATACTCCTAAAAGCTGGTGCTAATGGCAAATTTGAACAACCTGGCTAACCCCAAATATCCAAGCCCATAAAAAGGAATGCACCAAAGCACAGTGGCCCATTTAAATCATACCAAACCAATACAATGGATGAAGTTGTGTGCATGTATTATTGCTGCAGCATATATGCTCTGATTGACAGTGGCAGACTCAATTTATTAATGTGAGACAGGTGTGGCTCTTAATTATGATTGGCTGAATCTCGAAAAAAGACTGCACGCATTTGCAACAAATGAATTTAATTTGGTTTTTCCCTGCTCAGCTATAGATCGAGATAACTCAGTATCAGTCACCCTTTGGTGCCTTTGAAGACCTGAGTTATCTCCATCTCATGGGTCAAGGGGTTAAAAGATCTGCATAGTGACCATATTGTGTATTCCTATGCATTGGAAAGCCTCCTTACATAGAGCCCAAGATTTGGGCCCTTATTCCAGCTCAGCCAATAGTAGGAAGCCACTAGAGGGTAAATGTTAAAGCTGTTATGATTAATGAGTGAAGCCATTCGGCATAGCATCCTGAGTCAATACGTTAACGGCAGGCTCAGCATGGGGTCCACTGTGACCTCAAAATCAGAACGTTCTAACGTCACATGACCCTGTGAAATAGCTCATGAAAGCCAATGGTGAAACTTCAGAGGGTGAATATCACTAAAAACTGGTGAAACAGGAAGAATCTAATATAAATTCACTCGAGAACAGTAACCACAAAGTAAATTGTGTCAGAATCAATAGTTGCATGTATATAGTTGAAGACCAGTTTAATAAACAATGCTCATAACTAATGTTGTTGCTTAAAATTGAACAATGCACACCGCTGCTTATTGACAAATAGTTTGCTCTATGAATATGTTGAACTGAAAAATTGAATATACTCTTAGAGGACTTCACTCCTATCCCCTCTTATTAAAGGAAATAAGCTGGAAGAAACAGCAATAACCGTCACTAAATAAAAAAGCAAAATTCAACAAACTTTATTGCTCTATTACATATTTTAAGAGGAGGTCAAAACTGACAGAGAGCGCTGACGTCACACACTACTGTAGAGGGATATGTTTAAAGCTGCTATTATTGATGAAAAACTCTCTGTAGAGCATATATTACTGGATCTTCTACCTGCAGACATCATGTCTGTATATCTGAAAACTGCTCTGATAACAATTGCATGGTCTTATGATCACTATCCGGTATCTTCAAGCATGATATTTTCATTCTTCATTTATTTGTAATACAGCAACAGATATATGACTATATTTGTATCTTTCTTTATAATATCGATTGTTTTTTCACACTAAAAAGTGGTAATAATGCAATGAAATTGTGGAAGATATAGACATTGTCCAGCAACAAAACTTTTAATGCCTTTAATACCTCTGAAAGAATGAACAAATCAATAAATAAAAATGTAAATTGCTCAAATTTGCACTATTTGAAACCTTTACTATTGGTAATGAAGGGATAAAGGAATAAACCAAGAGGGCCGCCAGGAGAGCAGTCACAGCTTGGTGATGGCCTACCTACCATGGATGAGGTAATCCACAAAGTGTCTAAAAACTAATCCTATGAATGATAAAGTGAGAAACGCCATGCACACACCTCAAAATCAGTTTTTTAGGGAAGACTACCCTGGGCCTAACGGTCTGTTTCTTCACATAAACCCAGGGTAGTTATTACTCTTCGTCCATCCAGTCCTTCAAGGAGTCTCTGAAAACACATTACTTTAGTGAAGCCTCTAATGGTACATACTCGCTACCCAGGACATACTTGAAAACGAGAGAAATCTCAATGTATCCTTCCTGGTAAAATACTTTCTCAAAAAAAAAAAAAGGCCTAGCGGCTCCTTCTATGATCCCTCACTGTACATTTCTTGCTCCATCTTCTCAATAAGCCCACATGCATCCCCGCTACTTCACTTACTCCAGGTACCCTCACCTAGTGTGTCACCCCTCTCCTCTTAGAATGCAAGCTCTTGAGCAGGGTCCTCCCTCCTACTGTTCGGTGTGTGCAACGTGTACGTATATACATCATTTTGTCTCTCCCATTGTACAGCGCTAAGGAATTTGTTGGCACTTTATAAATGCTTGTAACTGTACATTGTTGCATTACAGATATGTTGCTATGCTCGTCATTGCTCTCCCCCAGTGTTACTCCCACCCCTCTCTTATCTTCCGCTCTCTTTGTTTTATATTGTTATGATCTTTCCGCTTATGTAAAACTTGATGGCGTCTGTTTGAAACCACCTTGCCTTATGCAGAGTTGTAATACTGCTTGTTATGACTGTGTCTGCAGAAAATAAAGAATAAGAAAAAAAACCGAAGAAACAAAATAAAAGTTAATTGCTTAAAATGTCTTGCGTACATATAACCTTGGCTCCGATTCAACAAAAGGAGGAATCTCTTTTTCCTTGGAGCACTGACATATGAAATCACCATTATAATAGTTTAAGGTTATTTTCTGTGTCATATTTTTAGAAGTGCATTTTGTAGCAAATATTTTTGCCTGGACAACAGAGAACATGAGAGAAAGCTCATGGCATTCTTACAATTTAATAGATATACATGAATGAATGTATTTCACGTAGCTTCCAAATACATTTAATAGGGCAAGAAAATATTAAAAACTGTAAAATGCTAATCATGGCAAAAACATGGATCATAAATCAAGAAGGCAAACATACGAGATGGACGAGACTTCAGGTGGCTGCTTTTTTTCTAAAATGAAAAAAACATTGATTTTCTTTTTTGATACATAGTGTAAATTATCCCTCATGAAATGTAGTAATGCATCTTTAAGCAGATGAATAGTGCTGCAGGGAAAGGAAAGTATTATTTCACTTCAATGGCATTGGATTTTTCTATTTCAATTGATATGAAGTTAGAACAGACAGACAGATAGACCTCCTAGACAGCATTTGATTAGTTGCAGCCGAGGCTGTTACTGAAGAATAAAATGCAAATGAGAAAAAAATGTTTCACTTTTGGCTGAGGTCAGGGAAAAAGAAGTTGAAAGACATTATGTGAAAGCTTCAGAAGCTGACAGGTCGTGATAGAAGGAGAACAATCAGTAAAGAATGGCAAATTATTAAAATAAAAAAACAGACTAGTTGGCAAATGTTGATGCATTCAATCAGTTGCAAGAAGCCTAGAAAGTTTAATAATCCTACATCACAGAATCATTGAATTTACATTCATATACTATTTTTAAAAATGGCTGCACAAAATACAGATATTGTATGGAGAATAATGAGTTTATCATTTAATTATAAGATAGTGATTGTCAGGATCGGGTAACCCTGCTTGCAGACGATAAGCCAACAGACCCAGACCAACCGGTTCTTAGTAATGGCCGGGTTATGGTCAGTAATACTGAGAATGACGAACACAAAGAAAGTGGCGGAGTGCAAAGTAAAACAACCTGCTGAATGAAGTAACCCACAGTGCTCTAGCTAGCCGGTCCTTAAAGGATTTTATCAGGAAGGATACATTGAGATTTCTCTCGTTTTCAAGTATGTCCTGGGTTCAAGAACATAGAAATAAAATGTTATTTATTGAAAAAAGTTCTCATACTCACCTGCTCCACGCTCCCTCACTGCTTCTCTGTCCTCCGCTTTTTTTGCCCTGCACTTTCATTTTGCCGGCTGCTGTGTGTGTGTGATTCACTACACAGGCAGCAGGGGCAGCACTGAGCCAGCCTAGCCTACGCAATTTGCGCAGCTGAATGCTACACTAATTGCATAGCTCAAGCTGGCTTTGCTTCCTGGTTCTACGCTCTTTTGTGCCTCCAAAGGCACTGAGAGCAATTGAAAGCTTGAGCCAATGGGAAAGCACCATTGGTCTCAAGCAATTCTTTTTTTTTAAAAAACGCCCCCATGGGAGGCAGAGCTCCCCATGGATTGATTGACGCAGGACAGTCATGTGACTGTCCTCGTCAGTCGTGGCGGGTCAGGCAGAGCTCAGCAGTCAGCATGTGTGTAATAGCGCCCTCTATTAGTCAGTATTGTAAGTGCATGCTCTTAGAAATAAAATCCTATATGCAAACTTTATTTTAAAGAGTTGTAATAGCGCCTGTAACAGATCTCGGTGCCCGGACAGGGTCAATCTGCCAAATGCCGCTTCCTCGCTGGACACCCAGTTTGTCCTCATGACTCTCACGCCTTTCTCTAGTACCTCAGCCGCACCTCAAAGCCTGGCTAGCACCCCCAGAAATAAGCCGAAGCTGTAGATCTGGAGCCTTTCCTTGGCACAGCGGGCAGAAGATTCCTGGTACTCCAAATCATGAGTCGTGACTTCAAGCTTGGTCAGAATAGAACTGTATGTTCACCCGAGAGGACAGATAGAGTCAAGGAACAGCACATTTGCATACAATCAAACAGACAACATCACAGATCAGATAACTACACAGGACCTTCAAACAATGGAGAATGGGGGAAGGAGAAAGCAGGGTAAACAAAAGGAATTTCTTACAGAGAGAATTTACACAATAGCAGGTACTAATACAGAGATCTACACTATACAGGGAATAACACACAGACATCAGAAATCTTTAGTTAACTGTCAGATATATAAAACCGTGAAAACACATATTTAAAAGGTCCACCAGTTCCTCAATAGTCTCTTTCATGGGCCATAGTCTCTGGGCAGGAGGCTAGCACACAGCCCCCTCCAAGTCGCACAGTGACAGCGTGTTCTGTCACAGCGCCCTCTATTAGTCAGTATTGAAAGTGCATGCTCTTAGAACATTAAAAACCTATATGCAAACTTTATTTTAAAGAGTTGTAATAGCGCCCTCTATTAGTCAGTATTGTAAGTGCATTCTCTTAGAACTGTAAAAAAAAAAGTGAACTTTACTTTATAAATATTGAAACTCTATTCTCCTTTATAATGATAATCAAATGCGTAAATTGCGACTGCGTAACCCTGTTTATATCTGGCTCTGATACTAGCCAGCGCCTCACCAGCCACTGACCTCACCGCATGTCACTGACATACAGAGGTAGATAGATATAGATAGATAGAGATACATAGATACAGAGATAGATAGATAGATTAACATGTGTGTAATTTTGACAAGCAGAAAACTACTATTGACTTTGACTTCTCGTTTTCCATCTATAGAGAAGGCTTTAAGACATATGCTTATATTATTTTACACTGAATTGAATGTTTCACTGACAACTTACTAATTACAGAATACTTTTCTGTAGTCAGTAGAAACTGATAATTCCACAAACTAAATCTTCATGTCTCTTTTAATGGTAACTCAGTGACAGTGAATTCTTCACAAAAATCACCTGCATTGATTTTCTGAGTTTGATGGAATATGTGGACAAAATACGGCTCACTGTTCTGTTGTTCCCTGTTTGGCATGAGTATCTATTTACTACCGGTGATGCTTGCAAAATGAGAACTTCCAAAATAAGAATATGTGAAAGCTTACATATTCCCATCCATTGCACCCTATATCATGTCTCTAAAAGAGACGGACTCTTTCTTGTAGCGTCTTCTAAAAATGGTAGACGCAGAACCTTCCAAAATTGACAATGGGTGTTAAATGAATAGGACATTATTCTTCGGCATTATTCAGCTGCTTCATGCCTTTAGCTCTGTGACCTAATTATACTGGTAGTGCTACTCAAATACAGTTACCTCTTGTAAAGATGCTGTCAAGAGGTTTCAACATGAACATGCCTCATGTATGAGGAAGACATTTATTTTTAAAGCTGCCTTTACAGCTAGAGGGTTTAATGTATTCTATCAAGTCTCTAGTGACAAAGATATTATGTCAGTTCTTTAAAATATATAAAAATAACTTTATCTGTCTTCTTTATTATTCCCAAAATAGGAGGGTCTTTATGTAGATAGAAGGCAACTAAATTCATGGTGGAACTTTAGTTTTTGGGTGTTTTTCTTTTTAAGGGGGGCATATACTGTATATGATAAAGTAATATGTAAAGTTATAGCAAACACTTTGATATTACACACCCTTCATATACACATTTGTTATAGTGTAAGAAGTTTACAATTATTTTGTAAACCTTCAAAATGTTGTTGAAATATAAATTTCCTAGTCAAATTTTTCTGATAGGAAAAAATATAGAACATGCAGTACAATACAACCTTATAGATGGTCAGATATTTTTGATGATACAGGATCTTCAAAGAAGTGCAGAGCCTCTAAAATCAGAGCATACACAGGAACATAGCATAATACTGCCAGATATTTAATAAAACATAAAACCACAAAAGAAAAGCCACTCACAAAATTAGTGGCACACGATGTGTAAAAGTGTGCAAA
Organism: Leptobrachium leishanense; assembly: GCA_009667805.1. Taxonomy (NCBI): domain Eukaryota; kingdom Metazoa; phylum Chordata; class Amphibia; order Anura; family Megophryidae; genus Leptobrachium; species Leptobrachium leishanense. The sequence continues at coordinate 124,929,970 of CM019067.1, read as the reverse complement.
AGCGCATATTAAACCAAGTCGTTCAAATAGTCACCACAGCCGGAAAGACGTTGTCCTTAAAGCGTAGTTTCTGCAGGAGAGCCTGGCCAGGATACCACTCCGTGCTGAGAAGTCCAAATACCAGGTGGAACCACAGTCCTTCAGAACGACCAATTGGGGAACCGAAGACCTGGATCCATCCGAAGTGAATAATGGACGATCCGACTCGCGGACGAATAATGGACGATCCGGCGGGCGAACGAACGAAATAGCGGAAAACAAGCAAGTCAGTTCGACGCGTTTCGTCCTCTGACTTATTCATGAACTGACTTGTCCGTCCGAATCTTCTCCCTTTTAAAGTCCACATTTCTTTAATTAGCAATCTAAAATACATTCATGTGTGGATACCGGAAATGATAGAATTTCTGAAATTCCCCCGAACGAACGCATCGGAAATGCGTCCGAACGGGCACATCGGAAATGACGCCGCCTAACATCCGAATCCATTAAGGCTAAGGGCATAATCGACCCAAACCTAATGGAAAGTGTGGGCGACGTACAAACAACAAAAATAAAGCATAACATTGCTAACATAGATCCAGAAATGGCAATAGAGGAACCTATGGAGACAAAATTAAAAACGTGCATGTATGCTGATAACGTATAACATAAACATAAATGTACATAAACATATAATTGTAATAAAGTAATAATAATAAAATAATTGTTATATTTTCAATAAAAATATATAATATATTATATATTTTTATATAAGACCTATGTTATGTTCCAAAAAAGCACCAAAAGACAAGGGAGGAAGGACTAGAGATACAAAAAAAACCCCAGTGAGAACTAACTAGATCCAAAAGTGAGAGTCACATGACTCAATAAGGTAGGGAGTAAACTAGGGCCATCATAAAAAGATTGAAGCTCTAAATCAACATTAAGGCCTGGCGGTTTCAAAGTGTCCATATAAAATATCCACTTAGTTTCCGCTAAAGAGAGGGCTTTAGCACATCACCACCCCTCCAATTGTGTTTAACTTTTTCAACCCAACCAAACAAAAGTGGAAAAATTGGAACTAGAGCACTTACAACAATGTCTAGGTACACTATGCTTATCACTATGCTTTCTAAAGTTGTAAAAGTGCTCATAGATACGTTCTTTTAGTTTTCCCAATATATTGGGCCCCACAACCACATTGGAGTAAGTAAACTACATTGGTGGTATTACAATTAATGAATTCTTTAATGTGATATTCCTTTCCTGTTTTCGTACTTTTGAATGAAACCACTTTTGTTTTAAGCTCTCTACACATAGAACAGGCACTACACTTAAAAAAACCTTTTGGTTTATCAAGCAGGAAGTGAATTTTATTATCCATACTTTCAATTTTATTTTGATTAAAAGGTAAAGCACTTGGGGCCAATGTATTTTTGACTGTATTAGCTCTTCTATAGATAACACGAGGAAAGGCCGGTTGATGTTTAGACAAAGTTGGATCATTTTGGAGAATAGGCCAACATTTAGAAAGAGCTAGTTCTATATCTCTACTTCTACCATTAAATTTGGTAAAGAAAGCAAGGTCCCACTTAGTGGGATCTTTAAACTTTCCTGAATTTCTTTGGAAGAAAGTTGATCTATCTAGATCCACAATATCTTTCAAGCTCTTATCTACTAGAGGTTTAGGGTATTGTTTTAGGAGGAATTTTTCCGAAAGCTCTCTACTTTGAGTGATGAAATCTTGCATTTCCGTACAGTTACGTCGACTTCGTCCAAACTGATTTTTAGGTATTGATGACGTTCTATTGATTTGGGATGGTAACAGGGATGACCTTAGGGGGTTTTTTGATTTTGTAAATACCAACACCTTTGACCTCAAATTTACCATGGAGGTGGGTAATGAGACCCTTAATTTTCTGGATTTGAATATTTTCATCAAGGATAAAAAATTCTGTACTAGGACTTTCTTTAAACCCACTGATAAGAATTCCTATATAAATTATAATAGGTTGCCACCACAAAAAGTGGCTTCAAAATATACCTAAAAATCAGTTTGGACGAATTCGACGTAACTGTACGGAAATGCAAGATTTCATCACTCAAAGTAGAGAGCTTTCGGAAAAAATTCCTCCTAAAACAATACCCTAAACCTCTAGTAGATAAGAGCTTGAAAGATATTGTGGATCTAGATAGATCAACTTTCTTCCAAAGAAATTCAGGAAAGTTAAAAGATCCCACTAAGTGGGACCTTGCTTTCTTTACCAAATTTAATGGTAGAAGTAGAGATATAGAGCTAGCTCTTTCTAAATGTTGGCCTATTCTCCAAAATGATCCAACTTTGTCTAAACATCTACCGGCCTTTCCTCGTGTTATCTATAGAAGAGCTAATACAGTCAAAAATACATTGGCCCCAAGTGCTTTACCTTTTAACCCTTTCGCTGCTGAGGCTTTTCCCGCCTCTGTGCTGAGGTCATTTTTACCGGTTTTGCTCATCATGTTTAAACGTGTTTTGAATGCTTATTTTAGTATATTATCCAGACATATTATATATCGTTCTTTCCGTCAGACTCGGTAGATTCATAATATGTCATTATTATATGTATACGTTATGTCATGTCTGTATATTATAACAAAAAATGCAATAAAATATGTATTTTCAATAATTTACAACGTGTAAAGTGTTTTTTTTCACATTTTAACATGCGAGCAATTGCGGTTATATTTTGTATGGGGTGCGCTTGTTAAAAAAATTAGAGATGGGGTCTCGTTACATTTTTTTTGGGGGAAAATTACGCGATTTTTAACAAACGCACCGCATACAAAAATCGTTAGTGCAGCATCATTGTTCACATTATAATTGAAATGGGAACAATATTGCTACACTAACAAACCAAAAAAAAGAAAAAAAAATGTTTTTGTTTTTTTTTTATAATTTTTTTTAATATATTTTTATTTTTAATTTTAATTTTAAGTTTTTTTAAAAAACTTTTTTCACATTCGTGTTGGTATCGTTGGAACAGCCATGCTCTGGCCGATCCAACCATACCAAACATTAACCCCTAGCTGCCACGGATCGGGAGATAGGGAGTTCATTGGAACTCCCTATCTCCACCGTTGGTGGCAATTAGGGGTTAACTCTAGGACTGGCGTCATCGTGCTACGCACGATGACGCCAGTCCTCAGGGGAGTTCCCGGAGGCTTGGCCGACATCCAAGATATCGGCCAGCTCCGGGAAAGGATCGCGAACCGGCGCTTTTCAGCGCCGATTCGCGATCCAGCTCCCCAGGGGTTAATGCCAGGCACCATTTGGAAGGGCAGGCTGTGCCCTTCCAAATGGTGCCTGGGTTAACCCCCACAACGCCGAAGGACCTCCCCCCCTCCCTTTCAGGCGCCTCCTCCGCACATGCAGGGGGGGCGCCTGAATTAGGTGTCATTGCGCTGTCGCGATGACACCTAATTCCAGCGGCTGCGGTTCCGGATGCCGGGCTGACATCGAGGATGTCAGCCCGCACCGGGGGGGCCAGCGATCGGCCGGAACCCGCCTAACGCTGACCCCAAAGTGAGGACGCGCTCAGCGCGTCCTCAGCACAGCAGCGGTAATGCGGAGGACGCGCTGAGCGCGTCCTCCGCATTGAAGTGGTTAATCAAAATAAAATTGAAAGTATGGATAATAAAATTCACTTCCTGCTTGATAAACCAAAAGGTTTTTTTAAGTGTAGTGCCTGTTCTATGTGTAGAGAGCTTAAAACAAAAGTGGTTTCATTCAAAAGTACGAAAACAGGAAAGGAATATCACATTAAAGAATTCATTAATTGTAATACCACCAATGTAGTTTACTTACTCCAATGTGGTTGTGGGGCCCAATATATTGGGAAAACTAAAAGAAAACTAAAAGAACGTATCTATGAGCACTTTTACAACATTAGAAAGCATAGTGATAAGCATAGTGTACCTAGACATTGTTGTAAGTGCTCTAGTTTCAATTTTTCCACTTTTGTTTGGTTGGGTATTGAAAAAGTTAAACACAGTTGGAGGGGTGGTGATGTTGCTAAAGCCCTCTCTTTAGCGGAAACTAAGTGGATATTTTATATGGACACTTTGAAACCGCCAGGCCTTAATGTTGATTAAGGCTAGGGTCAGACGAACGCATTTTTCACGTTGTCCGTGAAAAAGTGCGGCCGAACGAACGTACGTATTTTTTCCCGGAATACGCGATAGCGGTCATACGATGCGCCTTTTCGTCCGTGATTTTGTACGGATCGTCAATAAAACACTTTTTGTGTCTGGACGTTATGTTAGCCGGACATTAGCAGCATCTGACGTCTCCTAATCACGAACACACGCCGCTATGCGGCCGCAGCGCACTCTGTACGTCAGTAGTAGCGGTTTGACGTTCTCGAAAAAATGCATTCGTTGGCCACTTGCGTTGCGCGGACGAACTTTCGTGCGGCCGTTCGTCGTATGTTCCCCGGCATTGGACGTCATTTGCTGCTAGTACGGCCATGATTTCGTGCGGCTAAACGCACGTTAAAACTGCGCTAGTCTGACCCTAGCCTTAGAGCTTCAATCTTTTATATGATGGCCCTAGTTTACTCCCTACCTTATTAAAACAAAAGTGGTTTCATTCAAAAGTACGAAAACAGGAAAGGAATATCACATTAAAGAATTCATTAATTGTAATACCACCAATGTAGTTTACTTACTCCAATGTGGTTGTGTGGCCCAATATATTGGGGAAACTAAAAGAACGTATCTATGAGCACTTTTACAACTTTAGAAAGCATAGTGATAAGCATAGTGTACCTAGACATTGTTGTAAGTGCTCTAGTTTCAATTTTTCCACTTTTGTTTGGTTGGGTATTGAAAAAGTTAAACACAATTGGAGGGGTGGTGATGTTGCTAAAGCCCTCTCTTTAGCGGAAACTAAGTGGATATTTTATATGGACACTTTGAAACCGCCAGGCCTTAATGTTGATTTAGAGCTTCAATCTTTTATATGATGGCCCTAGTTTACTCCCTACCTTATTGAGTCATGTGACTCTCACTTTTGGGATCTAGTTAGTTCTCACTGGGGGGGGTTTGTATCTCTAGTCCTTCCTCCCTTGTCTTTTTGGTGCTTTTTTGGAACATAACATAGGTCTTATATAAAAATATATATATATATATATATATATATTTTTTTTTTTTTTATTGAAAATATAACCAATTATTTTATTATTATTATTATTATTACTTTATTACAATTATATGTTTATGTACATTTATGTTTATGTTATACGTTATCAGCATACATGCACGTTTTTAATTTTTGTCTCCATAGGTTCCTCTATTGCCATTTCTGGATCTATGTTAGCAATGTTATGCTTTATTTTTGTTGTTTGTACGTCGCCCACACTTTCCATTAGGTTTGGGTCGATTATGCCCTTAGCCTTAATGGATTCGGATGTTAGGCGGCGTCATTTCCGATGCGCCCGTTCGGACGCATTTCCGATGCGTTCGTTCGGGGGAATTTTGGAAATTCTATCATTTCCGGTATCCACACATGAATGTATTTTAGATTGCTAATTAAAGAAATGTGGACTTTAAAAGAGAGAAGATTCGGACGGACAAGTCAGTTCATGAATAAGTCAGAGGACGAAACGCGTCGAACTGACTTGCTTGTTTTCCGCTATTTCGTTCGTTCGCCCGCCGGATCGTCCATTATTCGTCCGCGAGTCGGATCGTCCATTATTCACTTCGGATGGATCCAGGTCTTCGGTTCCCCAATTGGTCGTTCTGAAGGACTGTGGTTCCACCTGGTATTTGGACTTCTCAGCACGGAGTGGTATCCTGGCCAGGCTCTCCTGCAGAAACTACGCTTTAAGGACAACGTCTTTCCGGCTGTGGTGACTATTTGAACGACTTGGTTTAATATGCGCTTTTGCACACTTTTACACATCGTGTGCCACTAATTTTGTGAGTGGCTTCTTTTTGTGGTTTTATGTTTTATTAAATATCTGGCAGTATTATGCTATGTTTCTGTGTATGCTCTGATTTTAGAGGCTCTGCACTTCTTTGAAGATCCTGTATCATCAAAAATATCTGACCATCTATAAGGTTGTATTGTACTGCATGTTCTATATTTTTTCCTATATGTTTATACCTTAGCACGCTGGTGGAGAGTGCTGTGAACTGCAGTTTCTATTCCTCTTGGGGATACATTTTCACACTCTGTTTAGTATTGATAAATTTTTCTGATATATGAACCTTTTAAAGTACATTTTCTGTACAGTGAAATTGTTCATTTTAGTGTACTGTATCCAAAGTGACGAGAAAGATGTACATTTGTTACAGTTAAAATCCGAAGTGGGGTTAATCTGAGGATTACCCGGGTAATTCTGACATTATCCAAGGGTTGTTAGCAAAAGTTCTATGTGAAATGAAATTTTGGACTTTGTCCGGGTAATCTGCAAAGTATCCAAAGGCCTCTGGGTACTCCGGTTTTCTGCTGTGTTTTACCCAGGTAAAATGGACATTACCCGGGTAAAACGGATATTACCCTAGTGTTGTTGGATAAATTGTGATGTGAAATGAAACATCAGACTTTATCCGGGTAAACTGCAAAGTATCCAAACGCCTCTGGATACTCCGGCTTTCTTGGGTTTTCATCAGGTCACAGTTGACTGAATTCCGAGGATTACCCGGGGTAAAGCTGCAAACTGTTATCGGACCAATAACAAAATTGTGTTTAGTTTTTTTTTAACCAAATTGTATCCGCAGTCACATACCACACTAAATAACCATCATGTAACTCTGTGCGTTAATTGTCTGAAAAATAATTTATGAAGATAAAGATATTATATAAAGAGTAACCTAATGGTTATTATGTTTTATAAATGATATATAAGCACATATGACACATAATAAAAGATAATGTACATAACTCTTTAACATTCATATAAGAAACATATCCTGTTACTCTGTATATTCATTAAAATCCTTAATACTTTTTAATGTTTGTCTTTTGCCATTTTCGTTGATAATATCCTTAGATAATAGCAAAAATTCACTTTTACCCAAGCGGGGTTGGATGCTCTGCAGATTACGCAGGTGAAGCTGTAGATAGTCCTCAGATTACCTAAGTGAAGCTTCAGACTTTTATCTGAACGATAACAAAATTTGGTTTTAACCAAACGGGGTTGGATAGTCTACAGATCATCTGGGTAAAGTGCGAATTTTTCAGCTGTTCCAGACTGTTACCCAAGGGCGGTTGGTTAGTCCTAAGATTACCTGGGTAAAGTTTTAAGATTACCCGCACTTCAGACTTTAACCGTAACATATTCATACTGTGTATCAAATCATAACCGGATATCATTATTGCCTCCATGCTAGTATACACTTCCTTGTTTGTGGAGAGTGTTGTTAGTGTAGCATGACAATGTAGCTTAGCACGGCTTGTTAACAAGATGGTTATCCTACAGCTCTTTTAACATGATGTATGATAGCTGTGCATTGATAACCCAAGTGTCCTGTAAATGTGCTTGATATTTTGTCAGCATATGTTTTCACAGTTGAAATCTATATGTTGTAATGTACAATTAGCTTTTTGCCTAGCATTCATGACATTTTGAAGGAGTAGAAAATGCTGGAACATCAGACAAAGCAAAACCAATATATGTATAGTCTGTCCAGACATTTACACTCACTACTATGATCAAGTTAACAGGATCTTCGAAACACGATCACATCGCTGAGATCCAATTAACTCGATCTGGACTTTCTAGAGTATTCCAGATGAATTTTGTTGATAGCAAACAAATGTCATTTGCAAACTGGCTCCAGAATATGTTCCTAAACTTACTGTACATGAGACATATCAGCTGATGTACTGTAGGTTCATGTAGCTGCCAGCAGCCTCAGTGATGCACCTGGATTGACCAGGGAGCACTCTGCCTGTCAAATACAGTGCATTCAGGTTTAATACATAGTAATGACGGTGATGGGGGGGTGATAAAGGTGTGTGGGTGGGTGTTGGTTAACCACTTCAATGCGGAGGACGCGCTGAGCGCGTCCTCCGCATTACCGCTGCTGTGCGGAGGACGCGCTGAGCGCATCCTCCCATTGGGGTCAGCGTTCGGCCGGGTTCCGGCCGTTCGCTGGCCCCTCCGGTGCGGGCTGACATCCTCGATGTCAGCCCGGCATCCGGAACCGCAGCCGCCGGAATTAGGTGTCATCGCGGCAGCGCGATGACACCTAATTCAGGCGCCCCCCCGCATGTGCGGAGGAGGCGCCTGAAAGGGAGGGGGGGAGGTCGTTCGGACCTCTCTCCCTCCCGATCGGCGGCGTTGCGGGGGTTAACCCAGGCACCATTTGGAAGGGCACAGCCTGCCCTTCCAAATGGTGCCTGGCATTAACCCCTGGGGAGCTGGATCGCGAATCGGCGCTGAAAAGCGCCGGTTCGCGATCCTTTCCCGGAACTCCCTATCTCCCTATCTCCCGATCCGTGGCAGTTAGGGGTTAATGTTTGGAATGGTTGGATCGGCCAGAGCATGGCCGTTCCAACGATACCAAACATGAAAGTGAAAAAAGTTTTTAAAAAAAAATTAAAATTAAAATTAAAAATAAAAATATATTTAAAAAAAATTATAAAAAAATAAACATTTTTTTTTCTTTTTTTTGGTTCGTTAATGCAGCAATATTGTTCCCATTTCAATTATAATGTGAACAATGATGCTGCACTAACGATTTTTGTATGCGGTGCGTTTGTTAAAAATCGCGGAATTTTCCCCAAAAAAAAAGGTAACGAGACCCCATCTCTAAATTTTTTAACAAGCGCACCCCATACAAAATATAACCGCAATTGCTCGCATGTTAAAATGTGAAAAAAAAACTTTACACGTTGTGAATTATTGAAAATACATATTTTATTGCATTTTTTGTTATAATATACAGACATGACATAACGTATACATATAATAATGACATATTATGAATCTACCGAGTCTGATGGAAAGAACGATATATAATATGTCTGGGTCAAATACTAAAATAAGCCTTCAAAACACGTTTAAACATGATGAGCGAAACAGGTAAATATGACCTCAGCACAGAGGCGTGAAACGCCTCAGCAGCGAAAGGGTTAAAGGGCTAATTGGTAACTTGAAAGATTTTATCATACTCCTAAGAATCCTGGTTCCTGACAGTGGTTTAATAGAAAACCACGTGGTAATGAAAGGGCTAACAACATTTTAATGATGCAGAAAGATATGTATTTTTTAAAACTGGCTTTTTGGTCATTGGCTTGAATCAGCCAAGCCATCTTAATGAGAAATTAGTGGTGGAAAATATACTTTGTATAGGAAATGGAAGAATATTTCCATAAACCTGCAACCAAATCCTTTCTGTGTCAGACATTAACAGGCCTATCCACTAAAGGTGACACTCAGGAGAATTGGCAGGAGAAGCGAACAATCTATACCAAATAGCCGATTTGGAAAGTGAGATAAATGGGAGAATTTTTCTGGTTTGGCTATTTTGCCCTAGAATTTTGACTTCACCTGCCACTTGGTCTGAGTTTTACCTTTAGTGAATAGACCTGTAAGTCTGTACAGGTCACCAAAATTTGGCCTCCAAATTCACATTACCAGTCAATGGAATTGTGAATATGCACACATAAGGTTGATATAGTGCAAGATACGGATGCATATTGAAGTGTCTCATTATTTAATTGGTTAGAAAAGTCAAGAGGCATAGACACATCAGGTGGGTTTGTGAATATGATGTCACATGATAGGATTGATGGGGATGGAGTACATAAGGCATTCATAATCTGTTGAGACCTATGTATGTCATACTTGAGTAGACTCAGGTTCCCATACATTTAATAATAGGCATTTGTTTAGGGCATTAAATATCTAGATTAGAATCTTGCAAATTAAGAAGATCGATTCTCTCTAGTGTAGCCATATGTTGACATACTTGTATATGGTTGAACGCTGTATCATTTTATCACTAAACATACCAGATTGAATTGAGTTGTTTTTGGCAGGTAAATCCCTTCCCCAAAACAATGCAGTGTCTGGATAATCTACAGTATAATATTTTTTACAGGGGTCGTGAATTCTTCTACAATCAGTTTAAATTCTCAAATAATTTTTGTCTCAACTTCAATCGTATATTTGTCACCACTTATTTTTACTTTCTCCCTTTCTCTTATTCAGTTATGTTTAAAGAGCATATAACACAGGCCATGTACTGTACCCCCTTTCCGTGGTTCAAGAACATACCCATGGAGAGTTGTAACGCTGTTTTTAATACACTTAAAAAATATAAAGACCAAATAATACCATAGTAACAATTGAAAACTCTTTCGTTTAAATTGATGTGTTAGAAAAAAAAGTGTTGATTCCCATTATAAATTAGGAATATTTATTATTTACATTTTTATTCTGCTATCTTTTTGCAACCAGTGATGTCTGGAATTAATGTTTGAAGCATTTTTGAAAGAAAAAAAAAGCTGGCCCTTTAAAAACTTACTGGAGCTCCCTTGAATAGTAGCAGGAGATGTGAAATATACATGTTGCTGGTTTTTTGATTAGACCAGAGGTTAAGCAGCACACAGGTACAAAGAGGACAAGTTAATTTTTGAAATAAAATACTACCGGAATGGTTAAAGAACTGCATTTCATGTTTAATTGTTCAAACTAGGTCACTTGATGTGCTATTACATCATTGGCCTCAAAAATATTTCTTACATGTGTCACAAATCAAATTGTAAGATCTATTTCTTTAGAAAAGTAAACCATTTTTGTAAATATTATTTAAAATGTATCTCCAATACATTATTTTATTTTCCTTGTAAAAAAAAAAAATAAGTTAAATATATTCATTTTTAAGTTAGAATTGGTGTCAGCAACATTGACCCTCCAGATATTTTGGAATGACATTTGCCACGAGGGTCATCCAATCTAACGAGAGGCTGAGCATCACGGTAGATGTAGTTCCAAAACATTTGGAGGTCCAAGGTTCCCGACCCCTGCTTTAGAGACTACTTCAATCAACACCAAATAAATCCATAAGCAACCCTCGAAGTTCTGATTTTAAATAGGTTTTCACATCATTATATACTTTTTTTATGATACATATGTTTCACATTCAGCTATCCTAAATACTTTATTAATCATATTATTTTTTTGTTTATTGAAATCATTAGTACCACAATTTAAATTAGGAACATTTATCATTCACTTCACATAATAGATTGTTCCTCCATTATCACTATCATTTTGGGGTGAAGGAAAGATTTGGGATTTTTGGGACAAATTATAATGCCCGAAAGTGGTATACTATTGTGTGATGCCTGAATAATATTTCATAAATAATTAGGAAGTTGCAATGACTCCCGTCACAATGCAATATAAGTGCAGGCATATTAGCAGCACCTGTTGCATTTCCAATTGGAGAGTCCTTTATATTGGCTGAATAATTATCAGATGGAGTTACCAAACAATGAAATGTGGTGGATTTTAAAACTTTAATTATTTTAGAACATTCATCACAAAGTGTATAAATTCAGCTTGAATATATTTTTCCAATCTGCTATTCTGACATTAACATGAAAACATATACTTTACCAGGTCACTAAGCACAATCTTACACTCAATTCCCAAGCCTAGCATAGCAGGCAGTTAATGTCAGGGATTTCTTGTTTGCACACTTAAAATATATAAAAAAGTTCTGACATATAAATAAACCTCAGAGAAAGTAATAAATTTGCCTTCTCTTAAAAAAAAAAAACCCCAGCAACATGCCTGGTAGTATATGCAGAAAAACGGGGTCATGGCTATTTCCTATCAGGGTGGCTGCATAGATCAGAAGTATCCAGCCTGCTTCATGTATAAAACATAACTAGAAAAAAAGATTGTCATTTGCGCTCACCACTGTAGCACCATGCGAAACAAAACACAATCAGATGTTTTGGTTTACTTGAATGGCCATTGAAGTGTAAGCCCACCCGCCATGTCATGATACCTCTGGGTCAGATGGGTCCTACTTAATGAAACCAAGAGTTGCTTTTCTAAGCAACCACTCATGTCGCTTATCAGGTAAGAGGCAAACTGATGGGCAAACAGTACTGGTAAATGACACAATTTTATGTTTCTTAAGAAACCTACAAGCCTTACACCTAGAACATTTGAAGAACCCTTTACATTGTTCTCCTTTCATCTCTTTTATAATGGGTTTAAAAGTAGCACCATGAGCAATAATTGATTTAAAATGTTCTGCTCTCTTGAAAATAACATTTGGTCTATCCAGAATACTATTACCCAAGATTGGAACCTTCTTCAAAATAAACCAATTCTTTTGGAGAATATCCTTCATTTTATAATGGTGCATATTGTATCATGTACAAAAGGAAAACCGAAAAACCCTAGACTGGCCTCTGTCCTTCTCTGGGCCCAAAAAATGTTGTCTATATATAATTCCTACCTCATTGCAAATATTTTCCACTTCTTTATTATCATAATTTCTTTCTACCAATTTCCTGACTATACTATACTATACAGCATATTACTTGTCGTTGATCGCTTTTGATGCCATCTTCCTTTCACCCAAAGAACACAAGGTGATACTATAAATCTGGAGAGACGGATTCGATACCAGTGCTTATTCTTGAGCGGGATCTTGTACGTTCTTTCCTATTTTAGATATAGATTCCCACGGCAATACTGCACTATGCGTATCTTCTCATTTTTAAAGATTTCGTACATCCTTGTTGTACCGTCGGTTTATAAGAGGAGTGTCTGAACCACCTCCTGGAAGTGTATTTACAATTCTAGAGAAGTTAAGTATTGTGTCTTTCACCCATTTTGAGGCTAGGGTCAGACGAACGCATTTTTCACGTGCGTTTAGCCGCACAAAATCACGGCCGTGCTAGCAGCAAATGACGTCCAATGCCGGGGAACATACGACGAACGGCCGCACAAAAGTTCGTCCGTGCAACGCAAGTGGCCAACGAACGCATTTTTTCGAGAACGTCAAACCGCTAGTACTGACGTACAGAGTGCGCTGCGGCCGCATAGCGGCGTGTTTGCGTTATTGGGAGACGTCAGACTCTGCACACATCCGGCCAACATAACGTCCAGACGCAGAAAGGGTTTTATTGATGATCCGTACAAAATCACGGACGAAAAGGCGCATCGTATGACCGCTATCGCGTATTCCGGGAAAAAATACGTACGTTCGTTCGAACGCACTTTTTCACGGACAACGTGAAAAATGCGTTCGTCTGACCCTAGCCTTAGTTGTTATTGCTGGGGATATTATTGCATGGCGTTGTACATTTAGGTCCCCCTATTTCTGTTTCTATAAGGCCCACATACCCTCAAGACACATCGTTGGAAAGACTATTGTCTGATCTTTCCAATTATGCTATTATTTGTGGTACATCATATTCATTAACTGTGGGTTATAAAATAAGTTTTTAAAACTTGTTTTTCAAAACTCTGCGCCAAGTTACATTATCTGTTGCTTGTGTAATTTGTGGCTAGAATTACAAGTAACCTCTCATTTGAAGTGTCTGGTTGTGTAGTTTCTAAAAGTACGAGTGCCTGCTTTCAAAAAATGAAGGAAAATGTCTTCATATATTGAGTTTGTGCTTAGTGCATATAAGGACTCCTAACACTATCTAGGTTGATTCAGTCCAGTCACACTGGATATTATTTTCCTCGAGTCACCTAGACTTATGTAATATGTCTATTTTATCTTTTATTGCGCAGAAAATATCATAAGACACACTGTTTTGCAAATACATTTGTTTAAAAAATCCACCAGCCTTTGAATTAGCATTTTCGATTAAAGATAAAAAGTAGATAGTAATAAAACGTATTATAGTTATTAACCCCTCTTTGATTTTGGAATTTTTTGTACTTTTTAAGAATAAATTGCAATTCCCTGTTTAGTATTTTGGCACATTGCTTTGCATGAATAAAATGAGTATGTATCAAACACTAGAGAAAATTTAGCTTTTTTCAATTTTAGTTACAATTGCTTATTTCCTTAGAAAATGCAGTAACATGTTCTTAATTTCTCATTTTCTTACAGAGAACCCAAAAGAATATGTAAAAAATAAATTTACTTGCTGTAAATGATTGAAATCCGCATGAAAATGTAGACTTTTTTGACATTTTGTGATATAGTTTGGTGACGTGGCAAGACATAAACATATACAGGGTTATTCAGAGAGCGTGAAAAGCAGGAGAATGACTGGAGAATGAAATATTCTAGGTCAAAATAGCCGATTTGGAAAGTGAGATGAAAAGGAGAATTTTTCTGATTTGGCTATTTTGACCTAGAATTTTTCATTCTCCAGTCATTCTCCTGCTTTTCACGCTCTCTGAATAACCCTGATAGTAATGAAATAGCATAAGGGCGTGATATGACTCAGCAGCAAACGGGTTAAATTCTCTTTTTATTATGTTGTTACAAAACACAAATCGCAAGACTTTTAAGTAGTTAAATGTTGTAGCAAAGAGACGTGTAAGAACTAGAATTCATCATGATTATACTGAGATGATCATAATACAATAGTTAAAAAGGAAACATCAATCACTGTCACTAGGAGTTTGTATGAAAATATTATTATTTCACTCCTTTCAGAGTAACAAATCTAAAAAGATCAAAATAAATATATACAAATATATACAAACCGTGTATTGCAACAATGTTATTGACAGTGTTTAACTTTATATTAAATGTAATTTTGAAATGACTTTATAAATTAGTATCATGCACTCCATCCCTTCATAGTAAGAAGAGTAGCAGCACAATGGCCCTGCCAGCTGCTGCAACTTGTTAATCAAATTTGCTAATTTGAATTTTTTTCTGTACAATGTACGTGTCACTTAACTCCTCCTCACTCAAATAATTGGTATTCTCTAAATTGCAATCAAATTCAAATAGTCAAAATTTCAAAGCATGATCATCATGCCTATCCATGGGCTGTTCTTTCTCAGTGTTCCAGAACATGGTAATTGTATAGTAGGCATCATTTCAAATATATTCAAATACTGTATGAGCTGGTACCTTCTTGGCAACAGTAATGACTCTGTTGCTTATAGTGACTGTCTCTGTAAAAGTCGAGTCTATATTCTGCTTTTTATATATTTAGAAATTAGCTACATCTCTTAAAGAAAAAATAAATATACCTTTCCTCAACTAATTTTGGATCAAGTTTCCTGCTTCCTGAACCTAAATCTTACTAAAACTGAACTTCACATCTTTCCTCCTTCCAAAAAGACCCTTCCCATCCTCCCTGCCTACGATCTCTCTGCAAGTTAATGCATTCTTCCTACAGACACTCAACTTTTGTGGTCTCTGTGACAGTGCTCTCACTTGGATCACAACTTATCTTTCCAACAGGTCCCTTATTGTGTCCTTTGGTGGTGACTCCCCCTCTCCAATGCCTCTGTCTGCTGGAGTACCTCAAGGCACTGTCTTGGGTCCTCTATTTTTTTCCATTCATAATGCTTCACTGGATAAACCTATCAACAACTGCAGTTCAAATATCATTGCTGATGACACTTAGATCTATCTTTTCACCCCAAGTTCTCTCCTTCTGTTCTTTCTCAAGACAGCCTCTGCTTATTTGCCATTTCTTCCTGTTACACCACCAATAGATTAATATGGCCGAGATTGAGCTCCTCCTAATACCCCCCTCTAACTCTACTCCAACCTTTCTACTACTGTTGACAGAATCACTATCTCACCTTACCCAAGCCTTTTAATGGATGAGTCTCCACTTAATGGTAACACTGCCATTTATCCTCACTATGGTATTGGGCTATCTAAGTATCTAAAGTATCGCTGAGTATCTAAAGTGTAATGATGAGGGAGCTGTGAGGAAATCACTGCTTGAATAACCAAAAAGTCACTAGGCGATCCATGGCTGTATGTTGGAGCTGCAATTTCCCCACCACTACCCATTAATGTGTACAAACCACATTTTTTTCTGTGCACAAGTCTACAAAATATTTAACAACAGTTTCCTTGTTACTCTGGTACCTGCTAAATTATACAATCTTAGAGAGTGTTAAACAAGAGCCTCGGCACGCAAAAGACCATGACCGACCCTCATCCCCTAATACACGCCACCCTGAGAGCCTGGCGCTCACTGAAGCCTTCAGCAGACATAGCTCTCTTCCCCTCGCCGCTCACACCCCTGCAATGGTTGCCAGCTTTCTCTAGATCCCTGATCCCGATGGACAAGGACAGCCTACCTCTCCCTCCAAGACCTAAGCATTTCCTGCATGAAACAAGCCCAATCCCTTGTGACCACTTACCCATCCCACACGCAAACTCATTCATACTGAGGTTCCACCATCACAGACTCATTCAGTCATTACGATCCCTTGCCCCACTGTCAGACTATATCAGACCGCTTACGCAATACGAGATGTTAATAGAAAGAGGCAGATACCCATCGCACTGCCTCTCTTTACTGTATAACATGCTACAAGCCACGTCACCCCTGAATAGCCCCGCTCGCTCTAGCTGGGAACGCGAACTAAATATAACCTTCAAAGATCACCAATGGAGCGCTATCTGCCTATTGGCACACACCAGCTCCACAGCAGTAAAAGTTCAAGAGGCCAACTACAAAGTGCTCACGAGGTGGCATAAAACTCCTCAAATACTAAGCCATTACGCTGATGGGGAGGCTGGCAGCTGCTGGAGATGTAATGCACCGAATGCCTCGGCTCTCCACGTATGGTGGGATTGCCCTGTCCTCTCTGGATTTTGGCGCTCCGTTCACGACTGTCTTTGCGAAGTCACGGAACCGCCACCCCCATTTACTCCGGAATACTGCCTACTTAACCACACTGAGGCCTCACCCGAAGTATTTTGGAAATCGATCACCGTCAGACTTCTACACGCTGCACGCCTGGTTATACCGATGTTCTGGCGTAAGCCCAACGCCCCACCTCTTACTGTTTGGTTACGTGAAGTGGAAAATCTTCGATCGGCGGAAGAAAGGGTCGCCCTATCTCTAGGTAAAGTTGCTGAACATTATCGATCCTGGCATTATTGGCTAAACAACTGCCTGCCCCGGGTAGGTAGGCAGGACTGTCCCCCGACCTCATTGAACCCACCGCATTCCCAGTATATTCCCCGCTGAGTTCCCTCCCCCCATCCTCCCTTCCCGAAGCTACACCTACCACTATGAAGCCTACACCACCCGACCATGGGTCGGTTCAAGCCCACCGACTCTGTATTCATAGAAAATGCCATGTTTTACGCAATGTATTAAGCTTTTCATTTATTTACTGCAATATTAAACACTGTTGATATTGACTATGTATGTCTTTCCAATTTCTTAATAAAGAACAATATGTTAAAAAAACAAAAACAAGAGCCTCGGTTTCCTGCATATTGTCTACTAATGTCCCCAGTTTTGTTCCAGCCCAAATAAAGCTTCACCTTTTCAGTACTCTTTATTATCATGGAAAATTCAGTCCTGTCATGTAATAGACACACTTTATCTAGTCACAAAGACACAGTGTTTACAGTAAACATATTCATATGATATATTATAGTACACAATATCCCATATACTGTTTGTCAAAAACAGTAGAGCCTGAAATATAACGATTTACCTATTTATTTTGTAGTTGAATAGATATATCCGTTGCCATAATTTGCACTATTTTTTGTAGTAATATACATAAGAAGATAAACTATATGACTACAACAAGAATTAATTTTACTTTAATCTTGACAAATGCAAACAACTTAGAGCGGTAAAGCAGAACATGGCAATGCATATTTGATGGATGTTTCATTCTCTATATATCACTTATTTCTAGTTCTGCACTACGGGCTAATCAAGATCTAACATCTTCCTTTATATTTAGATAAATACTCTTACATTGTCCACAGGCAAGAGAGAATTGTTACAAAGCTCCTGTGATTCGCCAAGGCTAAAATGTGCAGAGCTGAAGGTTTTAATGCTCATATCTAGAATTGAAACAGATTGTATTGTAGGCAGGTATCTTATATAGTAAGAGTGACACCATATTTAGAGAGAGTGGCAGCAAACATGGGAAAACCAAAGCAAATTGTATTCTGTATGAAAAAAGACATCTGGTTACCCTTTTTTTTTCCTTAGTGAGGAAAAAAAGCCTGTTTCTTCAAATACAATACTCTAGTTTTACTCCTGACAGGAACATCAAGTCTGCTTCTGCCCTTGTCAACACATCTCACTGTCTACAATCAGTCATCATCTCAAGACAGACAGCACTGGAAGAGATCATCAATTGCCAATGCAATTTTGCAGATACACTTCATAAATTTTAATTACATTCCAACTGAAAATGAATGGTCAGAAAATATAAAACATCTGCCATCCAGATCATTTACATTTTTCGTACAATAAATCACCACCAACATCCACAACAATGGATTAAATCATAAGAAGTGTAGATGGTAAAAAAAAGAAAAAAGCTGAAAATTCACCAATATTATGATTACTGCTTGGGCTTAAGCCATTTTTTTCTTGGTTTACCAGAATTGGAGAAAAATAACGTAAGGGAATAAACACACTAATCAATTCGTATAGCTATAAATGCTTACATTAGAGTAATTGATCTATTACAACATCAACACCGAAAGAATAAGCGCGTTAAAAAAAAGTCATATCTTGACAATTATAAGTGGAGAAAGGGAGTGATTTATTATAGGTTTGGCTTGTTTATCTTTCCTTGAGTTCATCTGTTTCATTTTAAAAAAAATCAATTTTTATTAGCATCATAGTCATAAATGTAGCAATTTAACTATTAACATGTTCCCATTGTTCAGATTACATGATGTAATAGCCCTTTAACATCTAGAGAGTCAGTGTTTTACGGATTCATATTTAAGATGCAAAAAAAGCTTTTAGAATTTCTTTATATATATATTTATATTTATATATATTTAAAAAATAGCAGTCAAATAAAACACAAGGGCGAAGTAAATCACACATTACAGATAAGGAAATGTCAAGTCTTAAATAGGAGACCAAAGCATAGAAAGAACTAATTAGTGTATACTTTTCTTTAGCAGCAATCGCATCCGCAGTGCCTTATATCATTGTTATCATAATTTTAGCAAGATAAAGGCAGGGCCTTGACCTATACAAGAATCTTTATAGTTATATGATGTCAAAAGCATCATAACATAATTTATTTATTTTGTTCCAAGTAAGAAAAAAGTCCTAGAAATATTCTTTACGTAATATTTCCTAGGCAATAAAACTAGGGTAGGATCTCATGTCAACCATCAGCAACTGAGGGCACATTTTAAGCAAATATTGTCATTATTATTCTAGTTAGGAAGCATCAACGTGTTGTATTCTTTTCCTCTATGTGGCCGGCAAGCGCAATACATGGATAATTAGTAAGATTTCAAGTTAAGACATTCTAAAGGTGGAGAAAGGGTTTAAGGAAGTGAGATTTTTCTATTCAAGATGAATTCAAGTGAATTTTTCTTTAAGTTGCTAAAAAAATATACAGTTTTAGCATATGCATAGTTTGATTAACGTGGGGGGGGGTTGATAAAGGAAGGTAAACATACAACTTGGCTAAAAAGGTCAAAGGAGGTATGAAACAGGATGAGTTAATTTTTAGAGCAGAACAGCTGATATCTGTATCATCGTCCAGTATGGAACCTGACAACATAATTATGGATTAAAACATTTAATTCTTCTATATTGTCATACATGTGTAAAAGAGTTTACAGCTCATTAAGAAAGAAAGACTTAGCTGGAAAATGTCTTTTTGATGCCAGGATTTTTGATGGTATGAAAATAAAGCTTACATGTCTTTATTTTCTGTAGAGATCATATCGTATATCTATTTATCTCTGTTATTTTTTTTCACACTAGAAGCAAAAGCTGGCTGAAAGTTGCAATCAGCTAGTAGCCTATTAATTATTAATGGGGTATCTACCTTATATGCAGATTTTCTTTGCGCTTGTGAATTATTTAAAAGATACAGCTTGTGGGTTCCAGCAATCATCTGTCATTGGTTTGCATGGAGTTTCACTATTAGCTGTTCTGTCTCTCTTTTCATAATATTTAATGATATTGAAAAATAAAGTGGACATGGTGCATATTTTAAAGATCCCTAATGAAAAATACATTTGGTTTTCAGAAAATTAACTTATGTTCCAAACTATAACTTTGTTTATCTACTGAAAGAAATGAAAATGTTACCGTAAATACACTGAATCGGGAATATTTGTAGATGGTGCCACTTTACCCTTTTTTAGTGTAGAGTCCGATAGCAGTCATTAATGGATGGCAGGAGAGCATTTAAAGACTTTGTTGATATAGTTGCCTTTCAAAACAAAAAGAGTGGCTATAATATCAGAAATATATTCTTATTAAAAGAGAAAAAGAAACATACCACCTAGAAAACTACACAAATAGCTACACAGGCAGCAACAATGTTGAGCAGCAAAGTACACAATAGGCTCAATTCACTAACAGTAGAGTAGGTTGTGAGACGTATAACTGGGCTGGAATTCTCTGGGTTGACTCAGCTTATCACATTGGGAAATGTCAACTAATAATCCTTATATATTATTTTATGCTAATAGCTGAGCTGATGCTGACAAGCAGGGGTCAAGTCCTAAAAAATAAGTGTGGGAACTCACCAACACTTCTGTCCATTCTGGTCTTAAAGATTATTGGGAGCCGCAGCAGCTGCAGCACTTCTTTAAGCATGGAAATGCCATTCTTCTGGCAAACACTGAGAAATTGTCATTCCCATGCATTCCCAATGTACTGAAATCCAGGAAAAAAGATTAAATATAGACCGTTTTATTAAATTGTGTCTGTATAGAAAGGTATTGCAGCTTCCCAGTATATCAGCCAAAAAGGAACTAAGTTCCTCCTGCTAAAATAGTGAGAGAACTGCGTTTCCAAGCGTTCCTGTAGGACTTGACCCCTGCTGACAAGTACAACTTGCAATTTTATTCAAGATCTACTGGGCCTTTAATGAAAGAAACCCAATGTGATTAGATAGATACATATACATACAACACAATAAATTCAGAGCACACAACCCAAACACACATCAAATGATTTAAAAACACCTGATTTAAGTTTTAAATTGGTGAGGGTTTGATAAAAATACAAAACATACTGACTGCTACTATGACAAAAGGTCATAATCTATGTCAACCTAGTGCCTGCTGTGCACCATTATGAAATATGGACGACTAGGTTGAATGCAGCACACCTGTTGTATATTATAGTATGAGGTCCAACCCACCTTCAGGATTTTGTAGCCCACCGTGTCGCTTGGTTTAGTTTCCTCACAAGAGGTTCTATTTAAAACTTTGCATCTCAGAGAGTTCCAGGAGGAGGCATTTCCCCACTGAGGGACCTACTCCCTTCCTAGCTCTAAAATGGGGACCTGCAGGTTTCCACGTAGTACCTGCACCTGCAGGTTTCCCCATAGCATTCCCATTTTAGAAGCAGATTCCGGGGCACCTATTTCGGCACCTGGTCCCGGAATCAAGCACTACCCTTGGTGATACCTGCAGTAGAGCTTCCATGCCGCCGCGGATATCGCCTCCTGGAGTCCACTGGATTCCATAGAGGGTTCTGCTGCTAAGCTGCAAGCCCTGGGCATTCTCGCGAGATCGTGCACAGCCGCCGAGTGATAGCAGTGGGAAACTGGGGACTATTTGTACCCAGTGTCACTCTGCTCCGGGCAAACAGAAGCAATGGATCAGGCCATCGTTCTCGCCACGGGATGAGAGGCGAGTATCTAATTTATTGGAGGGAAGGTTCAGGGGATGCGGATTCTGTAAAAGCGGAATCAGTTAGAACCGGCTTTTGGGTGCTGGTAAAAAAAATCGGTTAACCCATCAGTGCAGCAATTAGCATTAGGATAAGTAAGGTAATACAAAGCCCTAACGCTAATTAATGATTGCGCTCCCCATGTTAAGCATAGGGTGCGCAAAGTACAGTAAGCTCGCGGAAGCTAACACAATCACTGATGTTCTAACAGATTTTTTAACTGTTTAACATTAGGAAGGTAATATGGGTGGCATGAGTTAAAGTCACTTATCCTGATGTTAATGCTTACAAACCCTAACGTTACAGTTAGCATACATAAGGGACTAGGGCCGCAAAAAGTTGAAGCGCTACTACTCACAATATTCTGCTCTCTTTGAATTTATCTTTCAATTGTCTCTAAATTCTTCTCAATCCAAAGCACCTCAAAAGGAAGCAAAGAATATATAGTACATAAAAGTGAGCAAAAGTAATAAAGTTTCTGATTGGTCCCACTCATGTGATCCAGAGCCTATTCAGACCAGGCTCAGGATATACGGCCTATGTATTAGTGTTGGCGATCCCCTTTTTTGGACGTGCACTCTTGATGGATCACACCACAGCCCCTCAAAATAAACAGTGCAGCCATCTTAAAACAGATAATATGTGCAAAAAAAATCTAAAAAGGAGCTACTTACATGGTCATGTGTCCTTATCATGCACTCCTTCACAAACCACCAGTGACTTAAAGGAGCACTGGATCTCACACTTCCAGCCAGCTCCTCCAGACAGATCAGGAACACAAGGTCCCCTAACGCTAATTACTCAATGCTGCGGCTGACTGAAAAGTTAGCCACAGCTCTATGCTGGTGATAACTGACTCCACTTCTGCAGAATCAGTTAGCAGCAGCTCGAACCCCCCCCCCCAAGAGTGAGACTATGGAAAAAATCTCCCTCCGCAATCACTCTGTGGAACTGCAGGATCTCTCGAAAGATGTGATCCTGCAGGTCATGTGACACAACAGCAAAAGCCACCATGGAGTCCTATGGACTCCATTAGTGGATGCTCGCGACAAAGCATTAGTGCTGCTGTGAGCATCCTATAGGCTCGTGGCTGCTATGGGGCAGGCTGCTGGATTCAGTGCCTGCCACTTCATCAACGTAAAACGGGGACGCTAGGGAGAAATTGACAACCGCAAATTTTCCCCTTTAACGGCCCCGTTTTAGCTTAGGGCACATGATAGTGCCCTAAGAAGGGTAGAAGCAAAAATCAGAGACACTGACAAAGATATTGAGACAAATTTGTCGGTTTCTTTAAGAGTTAAATATAGATTCATAGCATTTGTCTTGTATTTAACTATGATTAGAGCTTGAAGATAATCAGGGTTATTCAAAGAGATCCGAATTGTGGCCGAAAGGTAACCGAACAGTGAAATTCAGCATATGGTTACCTTTCCTGGCCATTCGGCTATACAGAGAGCAGGCAGTTCGCCAAATCCTGGCGAATTGCTTGCACATACAGTGCCTGTTTAGGTGCCTGTTCGAGGGCAGTGAAATCCCCATAGAGAAGCAATGCTACGTCTATTCAGAGAACAAAAACCAGCAATGAAAAGTTGCCGAATTGCACTGCTGTTCAGTGGGTTCATTCGGCACGTTTATTCAGGCGAATCCCATAGACTTCAATGTTAAAAATATTGCCGTTTTAATTCAATATCTAATAAACCGTTGATTATAATATTTGGCAGTATAAAGTCTCTTTATTTATAGATTTTTTAGGATCTTTTAGGCATTTTTCTGCAAAAAAATTCTGTTTTTTTTAAATCGTTTTTTCTTTTTTGTAACAGCCCTTTTTATTATCATTCATTGGACCTCATATGTAAATTTCAGACATTTTCGTTCTGTAGTTTTTTTGCAAACAGCGTTTCACTTTTCAAACATTCAAGCGAACGGTTTGGTTTCCTTTTCACTCCATTCGTCTGTGGTGTTGGCTTTTTCTGGCGACTGCTCTGCGCTGTGATTGGCGGCTGCTCGGGTTTCTCCGGCGTGTTCAGCGGGGTTAATCCAGATGTTTTTGCGGGTTTTGGTTTACGTTCGCCAGGTTTTGCGGTGAATGTTCGCCGGGTTTGCAGCGACTTTTCCCTGCACTAAGATGGCCCTGTGGTGCTTGCTGAATACACCGCAGGGTAGTCGAAATGGGATTGCCAAATCGCACCGAATTGAAGAGAACGAAAAGTCACCAAGCGGTGACTTTTCAATTCTCTTTGAATAACCCTGATAGTTTTTTAATCAGATTGCTTTAAACATGTTCAAAAATCTGTATCCACGATATCATTCTGTAGATTTGTCCTCAAGAGAAAAAAATTACAAGAAAAAAAATTCAACAGAATCCTCTTATCTGTTTCTGTGCAAGAGGAGATGTGAAGTATGTTGTCATCGGGCAAACCAATGTCTGACCTTCTGTTGATCACAGGCTGGGTCACACAATGTCTTTTAGCATGGAACCCCAGTTTACATATGGAACAATAGATTAGGATTTTTATGACAGAGCTTTTAACTATTTTAAATTTCATTTGGTGAACGAAAAAGTTTGAAATCTCAGTGATGTTATGAACAGCGCATATTCTCAGTCATAACCTTTTAAAGCCAATAGAAAACACGTGATGGTACTCTGGATTAAGTTATGAAATCGATTTTTTTTTTAAACCTTTGGCACCTAAATAACTTGTAACTTCATAACATAGAATTCTACAAATTTAAACTTAAAAAGTGATTTTCAGTTTTCCTT
The DNA here is from genome assembly GCA_009667805.1 of Leptobrachium leishanense. Lineage (NCBI taxonomy): Eukaryota > Metazoa > Chordata > Amphibia > Anura > Megophryidae > Leptobrachium > Leptobrachium leishanense. The sequence goes on along the minus strand of CM019067.1, from coordinate 124,905,401 downwards.
GATGCACAACAATATGAAAAGTCTGAATTATTAGTCACTTCAGAGAAAGAAATAACAGGAAATAACAGGCATAGTATGAAAAACGAAATACGGTTTGCTTGGGTCTTTAATTAAGTTTAAATTAGAGAAACGGTTTAATTTATATAAGCAAATACAGGTACTAAATAACATAAATGGGATATGTCAGTCTGATGTCACAAGATGCCACAGCGAGGCAGGTTTTGACAGCATTGATTGTGAGGGTTATTGTCGTGATGTCTATTGAGACATCCTGAAATAGTCTCACAGAGATTTGTGGAAAAGGGGATGTAATGGGTATATCAACTGTTTTCAACTACCAATTGCCAGTGCATGCATGATACTTAAGTAGGTGTCACTAAAGAGTCAAGACTTCCTTTAAACCTATCACGTGGCATGACAGTCACGAAAAAAACTGTCCCTAGAGGATGAATGACTTTCATGACATGTCATTGACTGAACAGGGCTCAACTAACCTTCTAATATCAGGACCGCTTTGGGATTGCTGATGCAACTTCTTTTGATTTGAGGCAGGTCACTGCACCCATCCACGTCACTGTGGCCAAAAATGGTCAATGTGATTGGCTGTCTTATTGACTAAATGGTTGTTGTTGTGTCATGAGAGGTGCACTCATCAGAAGCAGAACACCCTTGATCATTAAGGGATTACAAACTAACAGAATGCTCAATGACTGCCATTTTTCTTGATTTATTGTGATATTCTGAAGAAAAGAATCCTACACAAAAAGTGGATTCTGTGGGACCTAATTTACTAATTAGTCCCAGAAATAACACACTCGCTTCATTCAAAAGAAATTCCCACAAAGAAAAAAGGGGTAACCCTAATAGCAATAAACTTCCTGGACTGGGCTGGGAATACCCACCTTATAAAACTTCACTTTTATTATGTATTTTAAAACTGAAAAGTCTTCTACAAATAAAATTTTTAAAATAACTGTATAACCTATGTGTACTTCCCTGAGAAAAGCATCCCTTAAGAGCATACAGCATCGGGTGCCTGAGATTTAAAAATGTAGGACGCGGAATTAATTTGTATGCGGCCATGCAAAAATGTTATACTATATGCATCGCCTGAGAAATACTAGTAAATGAATATAGAATATACCCAGTCCAATAGACATAGTCTGTTGTATTTATAACAAATGGATGCCTCAATTTAGAAATATATTATCAAGAGGTTTTTTCACAGACTTTGGAGGGCGTATTGCTCTGAATAACGCAATTCTTGAAATATTTTCATTTGGTCGGTGATGGTATTTCAGTTTTCCTTTTTTTTTGGAGATAGTATTTTACCAGGAAGGATACAGTGAGATTTCTCTCGTTTTCAAGTATGTCCTGGGTGGCGAGTATGTACCGTTAGTTGTCTTGCCCAAGGACACTTACTGGAGAGGTGCTCTTGCCAGGATCCGAACCTGTGTCTCCATATTAACGCTTTACTCGGTGAGAATTCTTGTTGCTGCACATATGGGCTGTGAATTTATATATTTATTTTCCAAAGATTATCTTTGCCAAAACATGTAAATTGTAACAACCTCTTTTTGGACAATGTATCCTGAATAAACTATAGTGATGAACTTTAAGATCAATAGTGCCTGCTATAGAGGTAATTTATGGATGTGAAATAATAATATGGAATAGATGTATGTTATTTCAATACAAGACAGCAGTAGGTAAAAACTAAAAAGTAACTGTATGACCTATGTGTCTTTCCTTCAATCTCGTGCCATACTATTTGTTATTTGTAGAAGGCTTTTCAGTTTTTAATATACATAATAAAAGAGAAGTTTTATATAGTGGGTGTTCTCAGTCCATTCCTACATTGGGTTTGTTTCAAGTTTATTGTGATATTCTGAGCTCATGTGAGATTCTTTCATTGTACTTCACTTAATATCTTGTAATATGGTCACCCTGACAGAATAATGGTTTAAGGTGTTTTTAGAACCCTAATGGGTTAGTTTTAGAAGCTGGGTTTTTTCAAACTGTTAAATTTGAAGATCTTACAATGCTTTCAAGGCTGGGAAACATGATATTAACCCCTTAGTGACCGGGCGGTTTTACACGAATCCGTCCGTTCGTGACCGCTGCTGTTTTTACGTTTCTGCGCTCTTAGTGTTTACGTCAAATTTTCCTCTTACTCGTTTATGTAACCCACACATATTTTACACTGTTTTTCTCGTCACTAAATGGACTTTATAAAGATACCATTTTTTTCATCATTTCATATAATTTACTATAAAAAATATTGTGAAATATGACACAAAAATTGAAAAAACACCACTTTTTCGAACTTTGACCCCCAAAATTTCTTATGTATCAACAACCGTCAAAAAAAATTTATTCTTTAGTAGTTTCTAAATTTAGTACTGAGTTTAGCAATACCCAATGTTTACATATTCCTCGCTTTTTTCCTTATTTTATGCAACAATAAGTGCAAGTAGCACTTTGCCATTTCCAAAGAGTTTATTTTCAAAACTAGTGATAGTGACATTGTAACACTGATATCTGTCACTAATTCCTGAATAACCCTCCACATATACATATTTTTTTAAAGTACACAAATCAAGGTATTAAACTTGGGGTATTTTGACTCTTTCCATGCAAACCATTTTACCACAAATCTATGCCAAAGTTTGAGAAAAAAAAAAAATTGGTGATTTTTTTTTTTTGAACGCAATTTAAGAATACATGTACTGTGAACTTTAAGGTTTACTGCCAAAAAGCACCCCAAAATATGTTCAGCAACATCTTCTGAGTAAATTGATACCACCCAAGTATAGGTATGTCGGGTCATTTGGGGGCTAAAAGGCCTTATTGGGGGTGCGCATTTCAGTTTTCCAACTTGGAATTTTCACATTTCGTCACCATGCACCCATGTCCTATTTGGGACATTTTTGAAGCCGGCCAAAGTAATTTACCCCCATCAAACCATATATTTTTAGAAAGGGCACACCCTGGGGTGCTTCAAAGAGTTGTATTTTAACACTTTCCATGCACTAGCTCTATGTCAAACTTTCAGGTAGTCACTTTTTGTGTTATTTTTTTACACACATTGTACTTTAGGCATGAATTGTCAAATCCAGTTATGGGTTACTGCCAAAAAACACCCCAAAATATGTTCAGCAACATCTTCTGAGTAAATTGATACCACCCATGTATAGGTATGTCGGGTCATTTGGGGGCTAATAGGCCTTATTTGGGGGGTGCGCATTTCAGTTTTCCAACTGGAATTTTCACATTTCGTCATCATGCACCCATGTCCTATTTGGGACATTTTTGAAGCCGGCCAAAGTAATTTACCCCCATCAAACCATATATTTTTAGAAAGGGCACACCCTAGGGTGCTTCAAAGAGTTGTATTTTAACACTTTCCATGCACTAGCTCTATGTCAAACTTTCAGGTAGTCACTTTTTGTGTTATTTTTTCACACACATTGTACTTTAGGCATGAATTGTCAAATCCAGTTATGGGTTACTGCCAAAAAACACCCCAAAATATGTTCAGCAACATCTTCTGAGTAAATTGATACCACCCATGTATAGGTATGTCGGGTCATTTGGGGGCTAATAGGCCTTATTTGGGGGGTGCGCATTTCAGTTTTCAACTTGGAATTTTCACATTTCGTCATCATGCACCCATGTCCTATTTGGGACATTTTTGAAGCCGGCCAAAGTAATTTACCCCATCAAACCATATATTTGTAGAAAGGGCACACCCTAGGGTGCTTCAAAGAGTTGTATTTTAACACTTTCCATGCACTAGCTCTATGTCAAACTTTCAGGTAGTCACTTTTTGTGTTATTTTTTCACACACATTGTACTTTAGGCATGAATTGTCAAATCCAGTTATGGGTTACTGCCAAAAAACACCCCAAAATATGTTCAGCAACATCTTCTGAGTAAATTGATACCACCCATGTATAGGTATGTCGGGTCATTTGGGGGCTAATAGGCCTTATTTGGGGGGTGCGCATTTCAGTTTTCCAACTTGGAATTTTCACATTTCGTCATCATGCACCCATGTCCTATTTGGGACATTTTTGAAGCCGGCCAAAGTAATTTACCCCCATCAAACCATATATTTTTAGAAAGGGCACACCCTAGGGTGCTTCAAAGAGTTGTATTTTAACACTTTCCATGCACTAGCTCTATGTCAAACTTTCAGGTAGTCACTTTTTGTGTTATTTTTTCACACACATTGTACTTTAGGCATGAATTGTCAAATCCAGTTATGGGTTACTGCCAAAAAACACCCCAAAATATGTTCAGCAACATCTTCTGAGTAAATTGATACCACCCATGTATAGGTATGTCGGGTCATTTGGGGGCTAATAGGCCTTATTTGGGGGGTGCGCATTTCAGTTTTCCAACTTGGAATTTTCACATTTCGTCATCATGCACCCATGTCCTATTTGGGACATTTTTGAAGCCGGCCAAAGTAATTTACCCCCATCAAACCATATATTTTTAGAAAGGGCACACCCTAGGGTGCTTCAAAGAGTTGTATTTTAACACTTTCCATGCACTAGCTCTATGTCAAACTTTCAGGTAGTCACTTTTTGTGTTATTTTTTCACACACATTGTACTTTAGGCATGAATTGTCAAATCCAGTTATGGGTTACTGCCAAAAAACACCCCAAAATATGTTCAGCAACATCTTCTGAGTAAATTGATACCACCCATATATAGATTTGTTCTGTTGTTTTGGGGTGCTACGCCAATCTTTGACATGTGCTTGTCAATTTTCTAATTTGACATACAGTATCTTCTTTGCTTATCTTCTTTTTAGGGGCTTTTTACATACCCCAGTTTTATGAACGTGCATATATTTGGTAAGCTAACACCCCAAAGTATTGTAAATGGAGTGTTTTTATGCTATGGATGCATCCGTTTGCTCCAAACAAATTGGATACAGTTTGGTGGTCATTTTTCATTTTCACACCCACATCAGTTTTGGACTGTGATTTAGGAGACACTGTTGTTTGTTACTGCATGAAAACTCTCCAGGTTGTTTTCTGCAAGGTCTCCTGAGTACACCCATGCCCCCCATGCATAGGTTTGCCAGGATTTTGGGAAGGTTCAAATACAATTTTTATGACTTTGTCATTGGAGTTGAAATTGAGATTATTTCTTCAGCTAGGCCTATCTTTGGTTTTGGGTCTACCGCATACCCCAGTTTGAATTATTGCCAGAAAATTGTTTATATTTGTTATGTTGACACCCCAAGGTATTGCATATGGAGTGCTTTGATGCCATGGATGCAACGGTTTTAGCCCAAAACATTTGAGAAGGTGTGTGGTGTAATTTTTCAATTTTCAGATTTTTACGCCCACAGTAGTTTTGGACTGTGATTTAGGAGACACTGTTGTTTGTTACTGCATGAAAACTCTCCAGGTTGTTTTCTGCAAGATCTCCTGAGTACACCCATGCCCCCCATGCATAGGTTTGCCAGGATTTTGGGAAGGTTCAAATACAATTTTTATGACTTTGTCATTGGAGTTGAAATTGAGATTATTTCTTCAGCTAGGCCTATCTTTGGTTTTGGGTCTACCGCATACCCCAGTTTGAATTATTGCCAGAAAATTGTTTATATTTGTTATGTTGACACCCCAAGGTATTGCATATGGAGTGCTTTGATGCCATGGATGCAACGGTTTTAGCCCAAAACATTTGAGAAGGTGTGTGGTGTAATTTTTCAATTTTCAGATTTTTACGCCCACAGTAGTTTTGGACTGTGATTTAGGAGACACTGTTGTTTGTTACTGCATGAAAACTCTCCAGGTTGTTTTCTGCAAGATCTCCTGAGTACACCCATGCCCCCCATGCATAGGTTTGCCAGCATTTTGGGAAGGTTCAAATACAATTTTTATGACTTTGTCATTGGAGTTGAAATTGAGATTATTTCTTCAGCTAGGCCTATCTTTGGTTTTGGGTCTACCGCATACCCCAGTTTGAATTATTGCCAGAAAATTGTTTATATTTGTTATGTTGACACCCCAAGGTATTGCATATGGAGTGCTTTGATGCCATGGATGCAACGGTTTTAGCCAAAACATTTGAGAAGGTGTGTGGTGTAATTTTTCAATTTTCAGATTTTTAACGCCCACAGTAGTTTTGGACTGTGATTTAGGAGACACTGTTGTTTGTTACTGCATGAAAACTCTCCAGGTTGTTTTCTGCAAGATCTCCTGAGTACACCCATGCCCCCCATGCATAGGTTTGCCAGCATTTTGGGAAGGTTCAAATACAATTTTTATGACTTTGTCATTGGAGTTGAAATTGAGATTATTTCTTCAGCTAGGCCTATCTTTGGTTTTGGGTCTACCGCATACCCCAGTTTGAATTATTGCCAGAAAATTGTTATATTTGTTATGTTGACACCCCAAGGTATTGCATATGGAGTGCTTTGATGCCATGGATGCAACGGTTTTAGCCCAAAATTTGAGAAGGTGTGTGGTGTAATTTTTCAATTTTCAGATTTTTACGCCCACAGTAGTTTTGGACTGTGATTTAGGAGACACTGTTGTTTGTTACTGCATGAAAACTCTCCAGGTTTTTCTGCAAGATCTCCTGAGTACACCCATGCCCCCCATGCATAGGTGTGCAAAGATTTTGGCAAAATACAGCACCAATTGTAGAACATAAAAATGTACGAATAAAATGTAAAAGTCTGGTGCCTGTCAAACTGGGGATGCTCTCTAGGGGGGCACAGGCTGTTGTCACTGAAGTGCATGAAACGCAAAATGTTTTCATACCTTCTACGTGACATTGATTGGGGGTAAATGGGGGTAGAGCAGATGGGGCTACTGCTCCAGTAGGAGCGAATTGAGGGCTTCTTTATGATGCCCTCAGCATAGTAAGTGCCCAGAATTTCAGAAATTCTGGCACATCTAGCGGGTCCATTGCTGCCTTGCCAAGTAGGAGTCTGGCTTCGCAGCACAATGCTGATGGGCATACAGATTTGATTGGGCCACGATGTGGCCCAACAAATCATCCCCCATAAACATCTGCAAAAACTGTGTGGCGGTAAATCCTGCAACATCAATATTGATGCCAGGATTTGCCGTGAAAGGAGGGATATCTGGCCTCTGGCGATGAGGCACTACCCACTCCTCAGCTGGAGCTGTGCGTCTCCTGCTGGCAGGTGGTGACCCAGGATCTGCATCAGAAACATCACTAGATACATCAGCCAGCGTAGATAATGTATCTAGCGACGTCTCTGAGCAGTTAGCGGGGTCGAAATGAGGGTCTGAGTCTGACGCAGATGCCTCAGATTCTGACGCCAGGATGGCATATGCCTCCTCGGCGCTGTACACCCTCTCAGACATTATATATAATAGATTATAAAATTTTATAATTATTATATATATATAAGCGGATTGTTGGTTCTTAGAAGAACCGTTGGGTTTCACAAGAAAATACAAATAAACACCTAAATCTCTCTAAATCCCTCTAAACCTGCCTCAATTCTTCTAAATCTCCCTAAAATCTCTCTAAATCTGCCTCAATTTTTCTAATCTCACTAAATCTCACTAAAATCTCTAACCTGTCAAATCTGATCTCTCTCTCTCGCTCACCAAAACACAAGTGAGGAGAGGGAGGGAGAATCACAGAGGTCAGAGCCAATATTTACAAAATATTGACCTGACCTGACAAATTAGAAATTTTATTTTGATTTTTTCTAACTTCTGATTGGATGTTGCTAGCCTGCCTCTCTGAGGCAGGCTAGGAACATCCCACTCAGCCCCAAGATGACCCTGCCCTTAGAACCCTAACCCTAACCCTACCCCTAACCCTAACCCTACCCCTAACCCTACCCCTAACCCTAACCCTAACCCTAACCCTAACCCTACCCCTAACCGTCAGTTTATTTTATTTATTTTTTATTACTTTTTATTTTACTTTTTATTTTACTTTTTTTTTCACTTTTTTTTACACTTTTTTTTACACTTTTTTTTACTCTGCTGGGTGCCTTGATCCCTCGAGGCACCCAGCAGAGCACCTGATCACTGATGTGATCGTTTTTGTACTGAGTGCCACGATACCTCGTGGCACTCAGTACTTCCTGCCGCTACCGGAAGTGATCGCTCGGGGGAGCGATCACGGACGGACCGGCGGCAGGTAAGCATATTGCAAGGATGCCTCGATGTCGAGGCATCCTTGTAATATACTCAGAGCAGCTAGAAGCGATCTGATCGCTTCCAGCACTCTCTAGAAGTGCCGGGCACCTCTCCGGTGAAACCGGATGTTGATCGCTCCCGGGGAGCGATCACATGGTGCCCCGGCACTTCTAAACGCCATTGCACGGCTGCCTGGACTCCCAGGCAGCCTGCAATGGCGTTTGAGCTGCTGGAAGCGATCCGATCGCTTCCAGCGCTCAAAAAACGGCAGGACGTACCATGTACGTCAGCGGGTCTAAGAGAGACCCGCTGCAATGACGTACATGGTACGTCCTCGGTCCTTAAGGGGTTAATGATTCCTCCAGGATTATGAAAGGCTGTGTCCACTACATGGGGTTGCACATGAGGACTAAAATGCCCTCAGACAATTTTCCTAGACAGTGCCTGTGACGTATGATCCTTCCAAAAACCACGGGTGGACCCTTGACTGGACTATATGTTTTAATGTGTATTCTGGTCTGTGTTGTTATGAGGCCATTCGATATGTCGCAACCTGATTCTATAAATTGTTTCCGTGTGAAGGTTCCTGTCCCTGTTTGTAGTGTGGATATAGCGTAGCCCACCCTCTTCCCCGATTGAAATAGACTGTTTGAATCAGGGGCGGATCCAGAGACTAGTCTCGGGAGGGGCACTTACAGAAAATAAGGTGTTTTAGCAGAGAGCCCGACTCACGAGAATTTAAAGAGGGCCCGGCTCACAGGAGCTTACAATCTAGAGGAGCAGAGGGCCCGGCTCACAGGAGCTTACAATCTAGAGGAGCAGAGGGCACCCAGGAGCTTACAATCTAGAGGAGCAGAGGCACCCAGGAGCTTACAATCTAGAGGAGCAGAGGACACCCAGGAGCTTACAATCTAGAGGAGCAGAGGGCACCCCGGATTTTACAATCTAGAGGAGCAGAGGGCACCCCGGATTTTACAATCTAGAGAGAGCAGAGAGCCCCCAGCTCACACATGGATTTGCCCCCAGCTCAAGGATTTGCCCAGCTCATGGATTTGCCCCCAGGTCATGGATTTGCCCAGCTCATGGATTTGCCCCCAGGTCATGGATTTGCCCAGCACATGGATTTGCCCCCAGGTCATGGATTTGCCCAGCTCATGGATTTGCCCCCAGGTCATGGATTTGCCCAGCACATGGATTTGCCCAGCTCATGGATTTGCCCCCAGGTCATGGATTTGCCCAGCTCATGTATTTGCCCAGCTCATGTATTTGCCCCAGGTCATGGATTTGCCCAGCTCATGGATTTGCCCCCAGGTCATGGATTTGCCCCCCAGGTCATGGATTTGCCCAGCACATGGATTTGCCCCAGCACATGGATTTGCCCCAGCTCATGGATTTGCCCCAGCACATGGATTTGCCCCAGCTCATGGATTTGCCCCAGCACATGGATTTGCCCCAGCTCATGGATTTGCCCCAGCTCATGGATTTGCCCCAGCTCATGGATTTGCCCCCAGCTCATGGATTTGCCCAGCTCATGGATTTGCCCCCAGCTCATGGATTTGCCCCAGCTCATGGATTTGCCCCAGCTCATGGATTTGCCCCAGCACATGGATTTGCCCCAGCTCATGGATTTGCCCCAGCACATGGATTTGCCCAGCTCATGGATTTGCCCCAGCTCATGGATATGCCCCAGCTCATGGATTTGCCCCAGCACATGGATTTGCCCCAGCACATGGATTTGCCCAGCTCATGGATACTGCCCCAGCTCATGGATATGCCCCAGCTCATGGATTTGCCCCAGCTCATGGATTTGCCCCAGCACATGGATTTGCCCCAGCTCATGGATTTGCCCCAGCTCATGGATTTGCCCCCAGATCATGGATTTGCCCCCAGCTCATGGATTTGCCCAGCTCATGGATTTGCCCCCCAGCTCATGGATTTGCCCCAGCTCATGGATTTGCCCCAGCTCATGGATTTGCCCCAGCACATGGATTTGCCCCAGCTCATGGATTTGCCCCAGCACATGGATTTGCCCCAGCACATGGATTTGCCCAGCTCATGGATTTGCCCCAGCTCATGGATATGCCCCAGCTCATGGATTTGCCCCAGCACATGGATTTGCCCCAGCACATGGATTTGCCCAGCTCATGGATACTGCCCCAGCTCATGGATATGCCCCAGCTCATGGATTTGCCCCCAGCTCATGGATTTGCCCCCAGGTCACACATGGATTTGCCCCCAGGTCACACATGGATTTGCCCCCAGGTCACACATGGATTTGCCCCCAGGTCACACATGGATTTGCCCCCAGGTCATGGATTTGCCCCAGCTCTCACCTGGATTGTTGCCCCAGCTCCGGCAGGGGGTTGAGGGACCCAGATGCCGGGCAGTGCGGGAGCGCCTGCCCGATCTTGAACAGTCCGTCCTGTGAAGTGGATGCGGCTGTGTGCGTGCGCAGCCGGTCACGCGGTCCAGCCAGTCAGGTGGTACAGAGACTCAGTACCACCTGATTAGCCGGACCACGTGACCGGCTGCGCACGCACACAGCCGCATCCACTTCACAGGACGGACTGTTCAAGATCGGGCAGGCGCTCTCGCGCTGCCCGGCATCTGGGTCCCTCAACCCCCGGGCCAAATCTCGGGGCAATTGCCCCGTTGCCCCCCCCTGGATCCGCCCCTGGTTTGAATATGGTGATGTTATCAGAAGGAGCTCTTATTACAGAGTAGCACTAGGGTGTAACCCAATTGTTCGCCTTCACCCTCCTTACGAACGGTTTTAAAATGCTCTAGGTTATTGAAAATAAAGGAGTCTGCTTTTGAATTCTCGATGGTCTCCATCCCTCTTTTAACTGTGGTTAAAGTTTGGGTGAGCTGTGAGGACTGCTTTAAGGGGAGAGAACCCGCTGACAAAGGTACTCAGAGTACGAAGGCTCCATTACAGTGCCTCAGAGGCCATGTTGGCTATTTCTGGAAGGACTATGTTATTTTACCAGGACATACTTGAAAACGAGAGAAATCTCACTGTAGCCTTCCTCATAAAATATTTTGAAAATAAATAAATTTTGAAAGAAAAACTGGTAGCTCAGTCTGATGTTATCCCAGCACCTCCAGCTCAAGCAATTGGAGTGTCCACCGCTTCCCATAACAAACGATAATAACATTTCTTGTTCGTGCCTTCTTGCTCTCTTTAGTCTACTAGTTTATAACCTATATTTGATGAAAGAAATAATTAAAACTTTGAAATACAAAAGTTGTTGCCACAGAATGATACAACATCATTTTTTTCTGCTTTGGGAGCCACGTTGAATGTGAAAAATGTGGGAACAACAATTAGTGTGTCATGCCCAGTCTCATGGTAAGCATTCAGTCTAAAGCTATTGTATTCATATTTGCACATGGCAGTTGCCTGATCAGCAACAGGAAATAGCACACGTGCATACAGGAAGTGTATCTTGGAGATAAACAGTTCCAGTACCTCTAATTCTGCTCAGTACAAAAAATAACCAACATACTTTTTTCGTGCATACATGTTGCGCCTGTCCTGTATTTTCCTTATTTTCACTTTTCTAATCTTATTTTTGCTCAGTTTTAATTTTACCTTTTACAATTATTTAAACACAGCACATTTCTTTACGCCATTAATTGAAACTGTTTTTAGGAATGTTTCCATCATACAACCTATTTTTATATTCTGATAACCATAATATACAACTGGAAGCTTAGAGAATTTAAAATACTGTAAACAGATTATTAGTATGACACAAAAGACCCATTCTTGTAAATACAAAAATATAAAACACCACCAATCATTTGGATAAAGGACAGAAAACGATTCTGAGTGACAGAGATTACATAGCAACAGTGAAACAAAGACAGATAGCCTGTCTTGCACTTTATGTGTGATATTGAATAATGAGCTTAAACATGGATGTACAAGCATAAAACAGTGCCTTTTATACAGATTTCACCTCCCTAGTCATTATGGTATCATTTGGTATTCACTGTGATAACACCAATCTTAATGAACTCATTTGGAATTCATATGGCTGTCATATGTACTTTCAATGGAATTCCATTGTGGTTTAGAGCTAGTTAATGCTAATAGTAATGGACACTTAAAAGAAAGTGTCATCTTATAGGGTCAAAGAGATCAAAAATTTGGTTTATTCAAGCACAAAAAAAATGATGTTATGTAGTTAACCTAATCATTTCAGATAGTCCTTTAGAGAGGAATATTGTGAAAAATAACAATTTCACCAACAGTTTTTCTTACTTGTAGATCCCCATATTTTATTTTACGAGTCTTAGGGTTAATTGTACAATAAAAGAATTTAATTTTTGGTTTAATGGGATTGATATTTTACTCAATAAATGCTCTAACATCGCACTCATTCCCTGAAATGTAATTAGTGAGAATGTAAAATAATTTTATATAATACAAGCAATAGGAACAAAGCATTTGTCTTATATTCAAGCAGTCTTTTGACTGTAACACAAAAGGTTTCTTTTTCCTAATGCTACCTAAAGCTACTTTTCACAGAAGATAGGATTTATGTTGCAATTACTACATACTCTTAATTGTATAAGATATTAAAGGAATCTTTTAAACGGGTAAAGCAGGAGATACATTGATATGAAGATTGAAGAATACACGAGGGCAATGAATTTGTATTTTTTTCATTAATATATATTATAAATATTATTGTTTTACCAGTACATTACAATATACATAAATCATAACAAATTGTAACCTCATATATGTATTTTATTTACACATACAAATATAAAAGTAAAAATTTGTTAAAAAATATATATTTTAAAAGGTTGCTAATCCGAAAATACAGCAGATAGTCAAATCTGCCATAGAAAATCAATCAAAAATGTTGAAGAATTAAATACAGTTTTAATTTGTTTTCTACTGAACATATGTTTAAAGGGACATTACCACCAAAAATGAAATGTTCTTATTTTGTTTATTGTACACTGCTGATAGCATGTGTTGTTTTTTTTCTCTTTTATGTTTAGTTAAGAAAATATTTTACTTCATATGTGTCACTGGGTGCATCCATTTTGTGATCTTTTGTGTTGTAAACTGCCCCCCCTCCAGTATCTTTACATCTCTTGCCCCACACTGTTTCTTGCCATAGAATGCAGTGAATGGGTCAGGCAGCAGACTCATATTTATTTTATTTATTTATAAAAGGATTTTACCAGGAAGGATACATTGAGATTTCTCTCGTTTTCAAGTATGTTGTGTGGGATGTATTCAAAGGACATCACCAAGGGGTAGATTAGAAGTCTTTTAAGCTCCATGTATTATCTCATTCAGCTGCCATCTCTGATCTCTAGTAGCCTTAAGAACACAATACACCCCCTGCTGCCATATCCAAACATACACTTCTGCATCTCACAGACTGTCCATTACTGTAGAAACTAAACCACAGCTGTAAAGTAAGCCTTTTTGCACAGACTTTGGTAAATGTTGCATCATGGGAAAGTCCACAAAATGAAAACCAGGGATAAAAAAAACTAAATTTATGTTCCCTTTTCACATACAATTACGTCAAACAAAGAAAAAAACAGCAGCATGTGTTATATAAGGTGTTTTTTTTAAGGTGGTTTTGTTTGTAATAAATGCACAAGTAATCCGGTTACAGCTTATGTAAGTGGTAGTGTCCCTTTAAAAAGCAGGATACCAGTAGATTTGGTTTTGTAGCTATATTTTCTTCTCTTCTGAAAAAAACTTTATCCACCATGTTACCAGGACCATATTCCATATTCAAAGCCTTTAACCATAATCTGTCTATGTGTAGTTTTATCTCACAGAGAGAACTGCAGCATCATACTCCAGGTGCATTCGAGCAAAAAAACAAAAGAATGCACATAGTCTGCAGAAAAAGCACAATGCTCAACATTTCACATGTGAAACTCAATATTCTCCAGAGATCACATAGGCCCCCGAAAACCTGAAATGGATTACAAGACTTTGAGCTTCAAGGTAGCACCCTGAGGTTAGAAAAACATGGTTTATTTGCTGTAAAAATATATGACAATTGATATCACAGAGAGGAAGACAATCCACTGTGACTATGTTTCAAATCAGATTGATAAAATAATGTAATACGTATTGATCTATATACAATAAAAGTAGAGTAATTGTTCTGTGGTATCTGCTCCAGAGTCAGATTTAGACCCAAAGGGTGCTTTTGAGGGCGGATTGCTGTCATTTTCTGCGAGGGATTTGGATTGACGACATTGCGTCAGAATTTATAGTAGGTATCCTATGTAAAATATATATACATTAACTATCCAGTTTTATTTGTTGTTTTGAATTGGATTGCTTTTGTCACATTATGGTGAATAATATCTGTGGAATACTGGAAAATTTGAAACTTAATACAACAAGATCGGATATAATGCACATCAAATCTTACTTATATAGAACAACATTTTGCTTCTGGTAGTCTCCAATTTATTTATTTTATTCCTTGTGTGTTTTTGTTTGCATAATTTGAAAACTTTTGACAAAACCACTGGAGAACCGGAACGGGGATCTGCACAAAATAAAAGTGTAATGAATTTTACAAATGTAGCATGTAGTAGTAATTATCTGTATATTGAGCTGTCTTTCTTATAAGGTGCATGATTCATTAAGAGATATACAATCAGAACTTCTACTTCTATACTTAGTAAAACATATATGGACATTTTGGGGGGGGGAATTAAAAAGGGGCTATTTAAACAACAATATTTACAAGAGTATCCACAAGACCATCGCCCTGATAGTCGTTGAATTATGCCCACCAATATGAGCTGTGTTTTATTACTTTTTATAAATGGGGCCTGCGGAACTTCCACCCTCCACAAAACAGCCCCATGTACCCAAAATGAAAGATAATAAATAAAATGCAGAAAATATACCAAATTCCCAAGAATTTTGGATTAAAGGTGCTAAATCTGTATATCTCATATAGTCACCCACAGTTATGTTAACAGAACTCTTCTTCTTTCTCAGCTTTATGCATGGGATACAACTCCGAACTCCTTTGACTTAGAATTTAAGCAATTCTTGAGACCGGTCATCATGACAAGTGAGGCTAGGGTCAGACGAACGCATTTTTCACGTCGTCCGTGAAAAAGTTCGGTCGAACGAACGTACGTATTTTCCCCCGGAATACGCGATAGCGGTCATACGATGCGCCTTTTCGTCCGTGATTTTGTACGGATCATCAATAAAACACTTTTTGAGTCTGGACGTTATGTTGGCCGGACATTAGCAGCGTCTGACGTCTCCTAATCACGCACACACGCCGCTATGCGGCGCAGCGCACTCTGTACGTCAGTAGTAGCGGTTTGACGTTCTCGAAAAAATGCGTTCGTTGGCCACTTGCGTTGCGCGGACGAACTTTCGTGCGGCCGTTCGTCGTATGTTCCCCGACATTGGACGTCATTTGCTGCTAGTACGGCCGTGATTTCGTGCGGCTAAACGCACGTTAAAACTGCGCTAGTCTGACCCTAGCCTTATTGTGCCTTTTCTAACTAGAACACTCTTGTTAGGAAATAAACTACTCCATCATGTTCTAATTGACAGAGGTGCAAATAATCCTTAAACACTGCCCTGTCAATCATGTGTAGCTCCTTATCCAGAATAATACAGTAAGTGTTATGGCATACGAGACTGGAGTTAAAATTGTAGAGCATCAAAAAGCATTTTCAGCAAGAAGCCAACAGTAGTGAATGCAGAGTGGTGTATATGAAAGCTCAATTCAGTTAAACCAGGGAGACACCAGAGAGAATATAATAACATTAGGAGCTGAGAAGAAGAGATGATGGCAAATAATGAAGCAGGGAGTGCAGTGACCTGCTGCAATATATATGGATGAAGGTAAAGTGATGCCCACTCAAAAGCAGGCTTCTACATCCAAACAAAGACAGATCTCTCCTGGCTAACAGTTTCCCCCACTCTCTGGTAATTCTACCAGTAGTAGGGGTCTTCTGCATATACACACACCCCAAAAAAGAAATTCAAGGACCATGTTTTTAGTAGACAGTCGCATTGCTCGAAAGTTTTAAGTAGAGTGTCCATCACTCTTAACAGCATGGCGTAACTCTACCTTATCACTGTGGGCAACAATCCTGCACACCGGTCTGATCGAAATACCACATCTAGAAGTGGCATCTTGCGAGACTGAGGTCAAACAGGAGACTTGAGCCACCACATGGGCAGCAGAGAGACACAGAAGCCTGGGAGACATAATCCACGGCACATAATACTGAAGCACATAATAAACCCCCCTATTAAGTATTTTGAACGCATCAACAATATAACACATTTTAGTTTTAATGTCGTACTGTTTCTAGCAAGTACAGCTTTCCATGGTATCAACTTCTAGAAATTAACTCTTCATGGGATCTTTAGTACTCAGCAGAACTGGTTTCACAGAAGCTGTTAATTCCTGTTTGCCTAGTCTGGCACTAATGATAGGGGCAAACTCTGATAAGTAAATCATTTCACAGTTTTCCCTGATACTGTGTTTCCATTTTAAATGCAGCTCAAAATGTATATTATAAATAGGATTATTCAGTGAAAATGAGAAAACATGATATCTTACATTGAAATTCAGTGATAATATACTCTCTGAACGGTCTAATTGGAATACAAAGCTGATGAAAATAGACACTCCCTTAATTTGATAATTCCACATTTTTTTCCCATGTATTCATTTCACATAGTTGTGGCTGTTATATATATCAATCTCTTCTGATGTATTGCTGTATGAAGCTGTGACACAATTGATCATTTTGTGAAATACATAGTCATATATTTGATTTTATTTGAAAGATGAAATAGATTTTTTTAAGCAATAACGCTTATATTTTATTCAGTGAAATTCTGTGCAATTTCAGTTCTTTGTGTTTCGCTGCAATTCGCCGCATTTCGGCGATTCCACTTCACCTGTTACAAAATAAAAAAGTATTTTGAAAAATAAGAAAAACAAAAATGTCTAAAAGAATACAAAAAATACAAAAAGGTGTTCTTTATGATAAAAAATAAAAAGGGTTTTAGCAAAAGATGAAAGAGGACTTATAAAAAATGTTAAAAGATATTATGTTTTTACATTGAATTCTATGGGATTCGCCTGTTTAAACCTGTCGAATTGAACCAGTGAAAATCAGGTAATTTCGATGGAATTTTAGTGCAAATCGTCATTCTGTGAATATAAGACACAAAATTCCGGTGCTGAATGGTGGCAAACTGCGGTGAATTGCACCATATTTTGTTGACAATTCGCAAGTATTTTGCGAATTGATGAACTGGCCTGAAATAGTGAACAATTCGGGACCAATACGGAGGTTAGTGAATAACCTCTTAAGTGTTTCTCATTTTATGTAATGATAACATTGTATACTTTACTACTTTCGTCCACTCAATTATTTTTTATCAGATCTATTTAAGGAAATAAATAAATATATATTTATCTCTTTCTGGATTGTTGAATTACATTGTCTTGAGAAGCCCCCACACTCTTTGCTTAGTAATGGTTGAGTGTTGCCCTCTTTGTGTATTCTGTATGAAAAGGGCTGACACCCCTCAGGTATGCACCCCTCCCTGTCACGCGATCTATTTAACCTTGAACTGCAGGGACCTCCAGAAAGGACCCCGTGCTCGGTAAGGGAGTTGGTCCCATAATAACAGTCATTAGATTGTACGCTCCTACGAGCAGGGCCCTCTACACTTCTTGTTTCCATCCTATGTCCGTTTATCTGTATCTCGTTCCCTTTGGTTATTGTAAAGTGCTGCAGAATCTGTTGGCGCCATATAAATGATGACAATAATAATAAATTAGGTAAGAATGATAGGACCTGCCAAGAGGTGGAATACATTGGCGTTTGTTGTTCGGCTTAAGCAATTTATGGCTATTTATTGTGAACTAAATATCCACTATTTTTCAACAGAGTTTAGGGTTATAACCCTTGTAAAAAGTCTTGAATGGGTTAAGAACTGTTGTAATCCTGAAAGGAGTAAGAGTTGTTGGAAGCTTTGAAGGGTTAAAATTTGGTAAAATCTTTAAATGTATAAGCTACTGTTCAAGTCTTTGAATGTGTTATTGGAGTGCTCTCGTTCTGGATTGTTGTATTAGATTGTCTTGAGAAGCACCCACAGTCTGTGTAAAGGTTGAGTGCTACCCTCCTTATGTAATATATACTGTATATACGTATATACACACACATACATACTATGTAGGAAAGAGGAAAGGATAGAAGAAAGGAAAGGCTTTTCACATATTGTAAGAATATTTTTAATTCCATACTTAAATACTGCTCTTCCTCTTTGCTCTGATCTTTTTAACTTTTTCACTGCGGGTGACGTGTGGGGAACATCCTCATTGACTCCCGCTATATGCGAAGGACGTTTCCCACATGTCACCCGCAAGCGGGAGCCTTGGGAGAGTTAATCACCTCTCTCTCCGGGGTCCTGCGGCGTTCTGACTTCTAGGAAGTCAGACGCGTCTTTTAAGGGCCTCCCCACGTAAATTACGTCATCACGCCATGCATAATGATGTCATTTTTGGGCGACCCCCATCGGCAAAGCTGGGAGATCGCCTGAAAGGGAGGGGGTGATCCTTTCGGATCCCTCTCCTTCCTGATTGGGAGGTCCCAGCCATACAAATCAGGCACCACTTAAAAGGGGAGAGTCTCCCCTTTTAAGCGTTACCTGGTCTTATTCCCTTAGGCACCGGGCTGCGATTCGGCGCTGGATCGCGGCCTAGCTCCGGTGGGGGCCGCCATCTTGGATGGTGGCTCCACCTCCGGGTCCCCCCTGGCCACCACCTGATGTCATCGCGCATGGTGCGATGACATCAGGTAGACGGGGAACCCCTAGCTGCCTGGGGATTTCCCAAGGAACCCTTTCCTTTTAAACCCAATATCCCCCGAATGGTGGCAGATAAGCCTGACCATGGCCTTTCGAATGATACCAAACATGACCATGTTTGAACTAAAAAAGTAAAAAAATATAAAAAATAAAGTATCTGCCCTTTAACCCTTTCCATGCGGCGGACGCGCTGAGCGCGTCCTACTGCATGGCCACTTCGCTGCGGAGGATGCGCTGAGCGCGTCCTCCCTTAGCAGCGGCGATCGGCCAGGATTCCGGCCGATCGCGGCGGCCCCCCGGTGTAGGCTGACATCCTCGATCTCTCCCATCCATGCGGGTCAGCGAGTAAAGGCAGGCACCGCTTGGAAGGGCACAGCCTGCAATTAACCCCTTGCTGCCACCTATGGTGGAGATAGGGTGTTCCAATTAAACCCTATCTCCCGATCTGTGAAAGCTAGGGGTTAATGTTTGATATCATTGGAATGGCCAGAGCATGGCCTTTCCAGTGATACCAAACATGACAATGTACAGTGTAAGAAACAAAATTTAAAATAAAATTTAAAAAACTTTTTTTGGTTTTTGTTTTGTTTTATTAATGCAGCAATATTGTTCCCATTTCAATTATAATGTGAACAATGATGCTGCACTAACGATTTTTTCTATGGGGGGCGTTTGCCAAAAAACACGTAATTTTCCCCCAAAAAAGTAACGATTCCCCGTTTCTAATTTTTTTAACAAGCGCAACCCATAGAAAATATAACCGCAAACGCTCGCATGTTAAAATGTGAAAAAAAACACTTTACACGTTGTAAATTATTGAAAATTCTAATTTTATTGCATTTTATGTTATAATATACAGACAGGACATAATGTATACATATAATAATGATATATTATGAATCTGCCGAGTCTCCCAGAAAGAACGATATATAATATGTCTGGGTCATATAATAAAATGTGACTTCAAATCGCATTTAAACATGATGAGCGAAACCGGTAAAAATGAGCTCAGCACAGAGGTGTGAAAAGCCTCAGCAGCGAAAGGGTTAAAGTGATGCCTGTTTTTAACTCCTTAAGTGCTGGATTGGTGCCGGATCGTGATCTAGCTCCGGTGGGGGCCGCCATCTCGGATGGCGGCTCCACCTCCGAGTCCCCCCTCGCTACTGGACGTCATCGCGCATGGCGCAATGACATCAGTTAGCCGGATAACCCCTAGCTGCCTAGGGATTTGCGAAGGAAATCCCCTGGTGGAGATAGGGGGTTCGTTTGAACCCCCATATCTCCCGAACGGTGGCAGCTAGAGGGATCATGTTTGGTATTATTCGAAAGGCCAGAGCCTTTTTATTATTAATAATAATAAAAAGAATAAAAATAAAATAAAAACAAAACGTGTTTTTTTTGTGTGCGCTTTTTATTAATGCAGAAATATTGTTCTCATTTCAATTATAATGTGAACAAAGATGCCGCACTAATGATTTTTTTCTATGGGGTGCGTTTGCTAAAAATCACATAATTTCCCCCCCAAAAAATCTACCGGTCCCCATTTCTAATTTTTTTAACAAGCACAGCCCATAGAAAATATAAACAAAAACTTGTTTGATAAAATGTGAAAAAAAACACTTTACACGCTGTAGATGATTAAAAATTTACATTTTATTGCATTTTTTGTTATAATATACAGGCAGGGCATAACATATACATATAATAATGATATATTATGAATCTGCAGAGTCTGCCGGAAAGAGCGATATATAATATGTCTGGGTGGTATAAAAACCGTGGCTTCAAATCGCGTTTAAACATGATGAGCAAAAGCAGTAAAAATTAGCTCAGCACAGAGATGTGAAATGGCTCAGCAGCGAAGGGGTTAAATGATTACTGCAAATTTTCCATAAAAGGTGTAATTTTAAAATAACCGTAAAAGATCATAATGTAAAGCAAAGTGTATCATACGAGATTAGATAAGCTAATATACTTTGTGTGTGATGGTAATTGATCAAGATTTCTTTAGACAGCTTATACCAGACATCTGGTATTGAGTTTCAAATAACCAATGCGTGGGCAACCATTGACTCAAAATGTAGGAGATAATCCAGTGCATGTGGTTTTTCTAGTTACTTATTGACATTCATGGATTTGGATTTGTGGAATATAGTAGTTTATCAATACAGTATTTTTTAGTGTGCATTTTACAGGTTTTTCAAGTAAGATTTAATCCCTATAAAGCCAAGTGATTTCCCATAAAACCGCCGGCAGGACTAAGTGGTTTTAAGAAAAATGTATTCCCCATACAGTAAATATATACCAAGGTCTCCTACTGTATATGTTCACTGCAGGGGCGTATCTAGAAATCACAGGGCCCTATAGCAAAATGGTGTATAGGCCTCCCGCCTGCAAACTAACCCCCCGCAGTCTACTCTCCCACACAAAAAAATGAACTAATGCCTTTGAACAACACTGTATCACAGAGCTGCACAGCAATAAAACTCACAGTATAATGTGCAGTGTGTATGAGTGTATCACAGAGCTGAACAGCAATAAAACTCTCAAGGAAATGGGCAGTTCGTGGGTATAATCATACACAGAATCCACAGCCGTAAACTTTCACAGTAATAGGCATATGAGTATACACAGGAGTCACAGCAATATAACTCACAGTAATGGCTGGGGTGTATGGGCACAGAATCCACAGCAATATAACTCAGTCATAGTTGGAGTATATGTGCATAGAATCCACAGCAACATAACTCACATTCATGGATGGGGTGTGTCATACTTAATTTGTGAGGTGCAGGCAGCAGATAATGTGGCAGATTCTAGGAGCAATACCAGCCTTTTGGGTGCAGCATAAGGGGGCAACGACGGACTGTGACAAGGACACAGGCACAGAATTTTATGCACAGCAGCCTGTTTAAAGACAAATACATGCATTCACATAATAACCATATATCCCCTACACCCTGGGGTATGTAGCAATAAAAACCCCAGCAATGTGTGGAGGGATGAGCGTATGCCAGAGCTTCACAGCACTAAAACTTCCAGCAATGCAATGTGCGGTCCATGTGAGCGTATCAGAATCCACAGCAATGAAACTCTCAGCAATGTGCGGTGTATGTCAGTGTTTCAGAATCCACAGCAATAAAACTCCCAGCAATGTGTATCAGTGTATCAGAATCCACAGCAATAAAACTCCCAGTAATGTGCAGTATGTATGAGTGTATCAGACTCCACAGCAATAAAACTCCCAGCAATGTGGAAGGAATCCTCTTGCTGGTCAAAGAGCAATACTGGGCCCGATTACAAACCTCACGCTAAAAAGAGGATGCTAACAGAGAAAACTGGCGCCTGCATGTTTCCTTGTAGCATTCCCATTTTTGCCTGAGATCCCAGGGCAGGCGTTACTACAGCACCTTGCTCCGTAACGTAGCACTACTTTATGAGATTGTGCAGCACCGCGGTGGGAGACTGGGAACTATTTGTTCCCAGTCTCACTCTGCTCCCAAGGGTAAGAAACAGTGGATCGTGCCACTGTTCTCGCTGCGGGATGAGAGGTGAGTATTGGATTTATTAGGGGGTTTAGGTGGTGCTAAATAATTCTGCAAAATTACCAGCTTTTAGGACACGGCAAAGTTTTGTTTAACCCACCAGTGCGCTAGGACTTTGTAATACCTTACTTATCCTTACGCTAATTACTGGTTGCGTTCCCCATGTTAAGTATAGGGAGCACAAGGCACAGTAAGCTTGCACAATCACCGATGCGCTAACGTATTTAATACTGGTTTAGTGTTAGGAAGTTACTCAAATATGGGGGGGCATGTGTTGATGTCCCATATCCTGACTTTATCACTTACATATCCGAACGCTACAGTTAACGTTCAGTATGTAATCTAGCCCACTACATTTACATTATAGCTTGGGCTCTGGGTTTCTGTGAAGGAAAAACAGGTCTCAAACATTTTCAAATAACTTCAACACATCAGCTATGATGTGCTTGTGAATGTAGGCCTAAATTTCAACATACAATACAGAAAATGGTCAGCGCCCAAATACGTTCCACCACCAGTATACCAATGCCAGACCAGATATATAGAGGTTTCCCCCAAACCAATGTGACAACAGGTGTGATTATACGTATCTGGCGGCGCGATAGCAGTCGCTTCTTGGCATTCAGATGGTCCTCACGGTGTGAATCATAAATGTCCAATATGGATTATATATAAAAAAACACAAATGGCAGAATGATAGTGCAGGGTGTACAAGCAATAATGGAATAGATGACAATAAATTGTTCCACTCACAGACAAAGAGCCCCGTCACTGGCTCTGAGTGGTTCCAAGCATCTGGGTCCTTTATCTTCTTAGTAATATTTAAAGGAGACCCACTCCCTTTAAAATTAGTGTTTTCTTTATCTCATCGAATATGGAAGAAAACATAAAAACAAGGACCTTCTTGTGTAGATCTACCAAAATGTTGATAATTAATATAGTTGTGGTATCAACTCACATTGGGTGGAGCTTCTAACCAAGCTCTAGGTGGGAATGCCAGTGGATTTATTGGATAGGTTAAATCCACGAATACCTCTGAGTTCCAAAACAGCAGGGACCAGACTTTTCTTTATAAAAGAAAAATCTTTAATTTAAAACATAAAATAAAATAGAACATGTTAAAATTAACATAAAAATGCTCTGTAAATCGCCAGAAAGCGTTTCGCCATAAGATTAGGCTTCTTCAGCTGGTTTCAGTGAAGGAAAAACAGGTCTCAAACATTTTCAAATAACTTCAACACATCAGCTATGATGTGCTTGTGAATGTAGGCCTAAATTTCAACATATTTGCAAATGAAATTCCTTTGCATTGCTCTACAATTAGGCCTCATCAAGTATACTCGATATCGGGGCACCACCAGGTGCTTTTGATAAACAAATATACTTGGTGTTGGTATTGAGGTGGTTATAAAAACATTTTACCATTTAATACTTTTTACTTGTTATATGCCTACAAAAAGTTACAGATTTTGCACAATAAATAATAGACATGTGATCAATGCATTCTTCACCTTTCCAACCTGATGTTTAAGAGATTTTCTGGGAAGCTACCACCCTACCTGAATAGGCTGCTTCCCATAGCAGCTCCCTCATCCTATAATCTCCGATCCAGGAACAGCACCTTACTTGCAATACCACAATACAAAGAGAAAGTGGCTTGATGCTGATTTTCCTACAGAGCACCGCAATTATGGAATAAGCTCCCAGACGCCATCAAATCTTCCCCCCAGTCTTAAGTCACTCAAGAGCTCCCTATTAACATACCTCAATACAGAATGCACCTGTAAACATGTAACATAGTGACTATATTACTTACATATTTATTTTCTGTTTTAATCTGTATATTTGTGTTTTGTTTTTAATATCTTGCATTTTATTACTTTGTATTTCTGTAACGACTGCAAAATTTCAATGTTCCTGAACCCAGGACATACTTGAAAACGAGAGAAATCTCAATGTGTCCTTCCTGGTAAAATACTTTATAAATAAATGCAAATTTTTCTTCCAATTCAGCAAATTTCTGAATCCCAAATTTTCAGATTTTGAAAATTTCAAACGTGTCAATTCAGATTGGTCCAAAATTTGGGACAAATCCGAAAACTTTCAGAAACGTCTGAAATTTTGCAGGTGCACATATTTTTAGCCCTATATCCCTCTATACCGCCTCAAAATTTCCCCCCATTTTCCTACCCCCACTACCCTCTCTATATCCCCAAATGCTAGTTAGTAGAAGTGTTAGGTTATAGGGTTAAGGTCAATGTTAGGTGTACTGGTTCTGTTTGTGTTATGATCAAATTAAGTGTAATAGGGTTAAGGTTAGAGCTAGAGTTAGGGTTAGTTTAGGGTTATTTTTAGGATTGGATTATTGTTAGGATTACATTAACTCTTTTTGTTTGTATTAGGGTTAAACTAGGATTAGGGCTAGAGTTAGGTTTAGGGTTAGTTCTAAAGATGAGTTATTGTTAGGGTCACTGTTGAGATTAGTGGTTCTGTTTGTGTTAGGGTTGCATTAACTATTTATATTTGGGTTAGGACAGCATCAGGCTTGGGGCTACTAGTTTTGCAAAAAGAGTGTACATTTTTTTCAGTTAGAAAAGGGATTTCAAATTTTTCCAAAAATTTATTAGATTGATTGAATAAAATGTTATCACCAAAATGCTGATATTTTATCCAAAAATTATTTTGGATGGCAATGAATGCACACGTCGATGTGGTAGGAGAATCTGTTTATGGTGCAATTGAACACTACTTGAGTGTTCCTGTAATTGAGCGAATTCTCCAATCATTGTTAATTTGTTGGTCTTTATCCACTGCTAATAAAATATAAATTTCTGTCTCAACATGAAGACCAGTGACCAGGGAACCACCCTGTATCATCTCCCTCCATTATGAAATGTGTGAAAATCATAGAATGAGTACAAACATGTAATAGTAGTTCATATGAAGCACAAATGGACCAATCTATGTATAAAACCCATCATACATAATTTTTTAGAAATATTCCCAGCATTCTGAGTTCACATATTATCCAGTTATAAACAAACAGAGGTAAAAATAGAACTACACAAGGGATCGGCTGCTACAAATTGTTCGTGGCAAGCCAGAACAACATTCTCTCTTTTACTTTCATTAAGTGGTTAATAAATATAACACCATTTTATACCCTGTTGAGGAATAGTGATAGGCCTGTTCATCTGTTACAACTCTGTAAGTCAATTCATTTATATCCACAACACAATGCAATGCATCTCCCTAGCAAATATCCTTTATCAGCAAATCTAGGATTTGCTAATTAAATCAACGGTGACAGTATTTTATTTCCAAGGATTAATAACTTCTTCCCTCTCCATCACTTATTATTTGTGACGTTTGTAAACATGGTGTAACTAAAACTTTAAATAACCTTTCTGACCGGCTTACTTTGCTTTTTTTTGTTGACTGCCTAGCATTTCAAAGGAACTCTTTTTAATTTGGTCTTTGTTTAAAAAGAATAATGCAGTAACCTTTATAGTAAAATATGATGACTCTGGGGCTGTAAGCAGCTTTTGTTTCCTCTGTCTTCTTGGTATAATTTAGTAATAATGAAACCGTAGTTGACAAACAGAGAATTCAAATAAAATAGAAATGTATCATATGAAGAATATTTTGGACTATTTTAATATGAGTTTTCACTGACGATGCTAAATTTTCACCAAGAAAAATATATAACTTAACTAAAATAGTAAATGTAGGCCAATTGTCAACTAGGAAACATCACACTCACATAAATGTAGTCATAAATAAATATAGATATATATATATTTCAAATTTAATCATAATTATTTGGTACGAAAAAAAATACATATCTTATACAGTTTAAAACATGCTTCAATATATACCCAATACTGGTTTAATACTCTGCAAAGTAATAAAGGAATAATTCTTAATCATAGTAGACACATTTCCAAACAGCCCCTACAAGTCTAGCATTTCACAATATTCTTAACTTTTCAATGGAACCATCTTTCTCAACCTAACAATAATGTTCTTTAAGTGAGCGCATGAGTGTCGTAATCCAAGCCAAGCAGCGGTGATACTGAGAGGTGCAGTAATTAATGCCAAGCATAGACGTCTGTAGAGGGGGGCAAGGGGGAATTGCCCCCCTAGGTTATTCCTTGCCCCCAATGTGCCCCCCCACCTGGGATCAGCATCCAGCTTCCCCCACTTATTTGGACCACTTTATCTCCGTCGCTGTGCATCATACAGGGCAGATTGAGATGTCATTGTAAAGGCCAGAGTCTGGCCTTTCCAATGATATCCAACACCATATTCAATGTAAAATAGAAATCATAAATAATAAAATAAAATTTAACACATTATTTGGCTCTGAAATGGCTCTGCAGTGAAAGGGTTAATGGTCAGACTATATATTACAGTGTGTATTACTTTAATTTTTTCCTTGGTTTAGTTGTATATTAAGAGTTAATAGGCAGGCTTCATCCCTCACAGTATACATTTTATTTTTCTTCAATTAATGGCATTTTAGGAATTAATGCGTAGGCTACATGCCTCCCAGTGTATACATTTCATGTTTCCCTTATTACTGGCATTTATGGAGATAATGGGTAGGCTGCATGCCCTACACTGTATTCATTTAATGTTCTCCCTTGATTAATGGCATTGTAGGAATTAATGGGTAGGCAACATGCCACACTGTTTATTATTTTTATTGCATTTCCCTGTGTTTGTGGCATTCTAGAGGTTATTATGGAAGTTGGAATCTAAAGGGTCTATTCATTTTTAGATCCTTTGCTTTTTGTCACATTTCAGGGAATCAATTTCACCAAAAATATGGTGAATGGTCACTGCAATTTGTGAAAATTGGAGCCGCTGAAGCAGTTATTGGATGTTGGCAAAAAACGCTGAATTGCGGCAAATAAAATATTGCATTTATGTATCAGGTTAGTGCAACAAAAAAAGTATCATTCACCACATTACTCTGGGATATTTGAATCTTATTTATATATACTTATTTTTTTTTTCAGTGGTATGATTTAGTGGAAAAAAATATTAGTGACCCCCAGTTTTGACAGTGGTATCCTCTGTGCCCCCATATATATTGTTCCTAGAGTCGCCACTGATGCCAGGCTTCTCATCACTAGGGATGGGCTGCCGGTTCGAAGTTCGATTCGAACATCGGCTGTTCGAAAACTCATGAACTTCAAACTTTTCGGGACGTTCGCGGAAATGCGAGAAAATCTTTTTTTAGAAAAATGCTTAAAAGATCCTAAAAACAAATTGAAAAATAAAGAGACTCTTTACTGCAGAATATAATAATCGGTTTATTAGATATTGAATTAAAACGGGAATATTTTTAACATTGAAGCCTATGGGATTCATAAACATTTCCCACTCCTTGTTGGTCAAACATTTCCCACTCCTTGTTGGTCAAACATTTCCCACTCATTGTTGGTCAAACATTTTCCACTCATTGTTGGTCAAACATTTCCCACTCATTGTTAGTCAAACATTTCCCCTCATTGTTGGTCAAACATTTCCCATGGCTTCAAATCACGTTTAAACATGAGCAAAAAGCGGTAAAAATTAGCTCAGCGCACAGCGGTGAAATAGCTCAGCACTCAGCAGTAAAAGGGTTAAAAAACCTTTTTTTCTTTTTTTTTCATTGTTTCCTGTCCCCCAGGGAAGTACCCGGACCCCCATACACCTTTTATGGCCAATCTCTTGCATATATGCCCTCTTGGAGGGGACCTTCATTTTCGAACGTTCGAGCCGCATTGACTCGCATGGTGTTCGAATTGTGTTCGAGTTTGCGGTCGAACGTTTTCGGGTGTTCGAGTTCGAATGCGAACCGAACACGGGGGTGTTCGGCCCATCACTACTCATCACTGCCACAATTTGACTAAGAATATGAAGCTATTAGGTTACCATGCTATTGTGCATCCTATATATTACAGAAATGGTTCAAGTACTACTAGTGCTAGGAATAGTCATTATTCATGGGCTGAGCATGTATATGGTAGCAAATTACTTAATGTGCAAACCTGGCATTAAATGAATACATGCATGCGTGCTTTTCTAACCCACTTTTTAAGTTTACATATTTATTAAACATTTATATTAATACACCACCCAATATTTCCCTTGATACTCTGCTCTGTGGGGGCAGACATAATTGAATTAACTAATGAATATCATGTTGAAAGGAGTTCTACATTATTTAAGTCAAGGAAAATATTCTATAAAATAGAATTAAAATATCAAGAACATCTTGCAAGTATCCACAATTAATTCTCCATTTGAGATAATATATTGTCTCATTCACAATCTACATTAAAATGACTGACTGAAGAAATACTCAAGAGAACATTATATAATTGGACATAAAGCAAAATTACTTTTACTTTTGTCAAAAAAATGTTTTCTTACCTGTAATTTAATTGATAATGAACACCATGGATGTAGCATTATCATTATTTTTCACATTGAGTTATAAAAATTAACAATATTATTGTTCTAACCTTTACATTATTATGTTTTATAGAATTACATGGCCCAGTATTTTTGACCAATTAGCAATATGACTGCTATTTTCAGTGTGCTCATCAATTAATTGTAATCTGGAGTTTTGATCTTTTGCATTTGGGATTATTCGCAAATTCTAATTAGACTAACAAAGTGTATTCCAGATACTTTCTGATTATCTTTTCATCTATCTCTGTCTATCATCGGACTTCATCTTCTACTAAGTTCCCATTCTTTTCTTTTGAATTTGCATATTTCCATCAGAATTATTATAATAGTAGTCTATCACACAAGACGGCTTAATGCATTTAAATGCTACACTTTATAGGCATATATAAAATAGATGTTTGTGGATTCAGTATCAAAGCGTCCTTAACAAATGAAAAATAAAATGAATGAATGGATTTAACCTGAGACAGATTTACTTTGGAGAAAACAAATATAAATTATATGAGATATTAAATTACTTGTATAACCAATATGGGTATGAAGCATGATATAATCCTTTGCTCTCGTAAAGGAAATAAATACAAATAAAATTAACTTCTCTGACTGCTAGAAGCAGAAATCTTGTCACAATTCAAACATACAAACCCATTTTTAATGCCAAACCCTTAAACTACACTATCTGATACAATATATCAATGTGCTGCAAATATTTATGAATACATTTGTTACTGTTGACAAATGAATTTAAATTCCGTTATATGAATGAGTTCCTATTCAATGTTCTCATTTTTTCAACCGTATCAACCAAATTACTCCACCCCCAAATACAATATCCATATGTGTACACATAAATGTTCTTTACCAATCAATGCATAGTATCTACTGTAATTATCTCTTACAATTCATAACGAATTTAACAACAGACCATACCTTTTCTCACCACGACCCTTTGGCAAGTACTTTCTATTTATTATAAATCATGATAATCAAGGAAAAAGCTCTGTCCTTATCTTCAAGCAACATTTCATCTCTCATTCAAAGACGCATCCTTCATCTACCTTACTCCATCCATGACTTTTGTTTATTTTTTTTCTCATGAAAATGTATCAGTGCAAATATCTCTAAACTTCCCGTGAAAATCATAAAATACCTATAAAGACCATGTGCAGTATTACAAAGCTGGTGTTAACATAACCAGAGCAGTTAAGATAGCACCAACTTTGTAATATTGCCCCATATGTCCAGAACATCTTGAGAAATACACGCATGTAGGGGTGAAACATGTTGATAAGGAATATATTATTGTTAGCATCACAGGCGGAGTTACCTCGGAAATGTCTTTCCTCCATCTAAATTGGTGTTACAGTGGTATTACATATTGTTACAGAATGACCTCAACTGCTCTTCTGTTAGGTTACTATATTTAGTGCTCACCACACATTGATGAAAGATCCTATTTGTGGTTTTATGTTTATATGCACTTGATTCATACAATGTTACACTAGCCTTACGCTGGAAATATTGTGCTATCTGCAAACTATCTAATACCTAGATTTGTGGATGCTCAATGATGTATGATTTGTATTTACATAATTTTTAGCCCTTCACTTAAGTTTGTATTTTATTTTATTTTTTGCCTCAATTTGGAACTTCATCAACTTACATTTACAAAAGCAAGACAAAACGCCCCTGAGGGGAAAAAACTGTTTTTAAAGCTTATAAGGATTATACATTATGCCCTCTACCTACAATAATTAATTTGTGCTCACAAAAATCCTCTTATTTGACTTACATCGCAATATAGGAATCTCCATACAATTGAATATAGAACTTTGTCCATATTTCTTGGCAACAAATGCCAGTAGAGGGTCAAGACAGAGGGTGGAGTTCATTAATCTTCATGCTCCATTCACAAAGCATTTGGAAAATACTGCAGAGTAGTGTGATCCAAGTGCCTTGTAATTGGGGATTCCAGCATGGAAATCTGGGATCTGCCCAACTGTGAAACAAGGGTCATGTCAAATTGTGACAAATTCCATGGCTGCAATGCTAAGTAACCATGTCCAGAATACCGGTGCATCAGGTTAATAGCACAAAGGGGACCCCTGATCTTCGCTAAGCCAACCATAAGGCAGTTACTGAGGGTTGTTTTTATACCTGTTTTTATACCTGCTAAACGTCAACACAAGCTGCTATTGTTCAAATTCACTTCGTGCAAAACATGATTTATAGCATTGTATTATAGGTTTGACTTTATTTTGGAGTAGGGTGGGGTGGACGGGTCATTATGTATATGTAATCTGTTCCACTATCTTGAAACATAAAATACATTTTGAGGTTAGTTGTAAGTTGTTAAATGCGAAATACTGTAAAATAAAATTACCAATCTTTTGAATTACTCTTGGCAGACATTTCTATGTAATTGTTACCAGCGATTATGGTTATCGGGTCATCACATAAAATGACTATTATTATTATCATTTATATTGCGCCACAAATTCTGCAGTGCTTTACAAGATCAGTGTACAAGGAGTTGATACATTAGAAGACCACACATGGCTGATACGGCCTGATTCAGGGGGACCCTGTTCCAGAGGGAATTTACAATCTATGAGATGTACAAATATTTTGTGACGTAGGCGCATCCATATCGTTAGGTGTCTTGCCCAAGGACACTCATTGGTGGCATCTTTTGAGTGGGATCAGGTCATTTTTCCAGGATTGTAGATCAATGACATGGTGGTTAGGTTGAACCTACTTCTCGTACACAGTTGTATTGGAGGGATGTGCTGAATGGTATTTTGACTTGCTTCTACACGGTCGAAGGACAGAGATCTTACCACTGGACTCCACAGCCAATATTGTGTGGTAGGAATTTAATATATAAAGTATCTCAAATTATTGCATTTTTAGTGTAAACAAGTCAAACTATTTTTTATTAAATATTACAGCACATAATAAGTGCATGGTGGTGAAAACCGCTATGAATAAAATTAATTACGATTGTGTCTGCTATGCTCTTTCCACAACAAAGCCACTTTAGTGCAAAAGTAAATATAACCTCATAAAGAAAACTAACATAAACTGCCTACACTGTTTTATTGTCTAAGATCTTCGCTTAAACCTGTTATTAGAGATAATTGTGTTAGAAATGCTCGTTTTAGAAACAAACATTGTTTGGGCACATATAGAGCTGTATTCCAACTTTGGTGTAAACTTAACCAGCACAAGAACAAGTAGGCCTGGGTCCTCAAGTTTATCCCATAAGAGCAATCATTAGGTCTATACGGATTACTTATATTGTGAAGGGTCTTCAATTCTTCCAACCGACGAGAGGAAGAATCTCTACAATTGATGGGAAGAGTCCCCCAAAGTGACTCAACTACGTTTATTTTCGAGCTATATAGCTCCAGACTTGTGAGTTTTTTCCTCCTACGATTACACATTCCATATATATATGTGATACAGGATATTGTCCAATTGGTGTTTTCTTTTTGTTTCTCTTGACATGTTGGTCACGTGATTGGAGAATACATTGGATTATCATTTTAAAGGATTTCTACAGCGACTACCAATATATAAAAGACTGGAAATTCATGAAAAACATTCTTTTGCGCTC
Organism: Leptobrachium leishanense; assembly: GCA_009667805.1. NCBI lineage: Eukaryota > Metazoa > Chordata > Amphibia > Anura > Megophryidae > Leptobrachium > Leptobrachium leishanense. The sequence continues at coordinate 124,872,736 of CM019067.1, read as the reverse complement.
CCGAATGTACTGTGGTTCTTGTTCTTGTGTATGTTTTTCTATATATGGGTGAGGGAAACACCCCACGGTGAGCTGCATACATATATACAAATTGTTTCTATTGTTTTTCACTTTTTCTTCTATCGTGTGGTGCAATATACACATTAGCGCCTATAACACTGTTGACCCGGGTCGGGTCATCTCTCTTTAGTAAACTTAACCAGAACTGTCGTAAACGTACCAGAGCCATTATAGTCTATGGAGTTACTAAATTTACAAAAACTCCTGGCTAAGTTTACACCAGGATTAGAATAGGGCCCATAGTTTGAGTAGAAGTGCAGGTGCTCTGCTTTCGTGAGTGTTATGCAACGGGGGCTCTACATGTACACATGTGCAGCATATACTATGATATCTTTTAAGTTAGTTGATTTTTTTTAGCTGTTCTGTTTCAAACAAGAATTTACTGATAAGCAATTTTGTCTCTATTTATTTTACACATCACTACCAGCTGAGAAACCCCCTAACAACATCCTAAAATTACAAAGTTCCCTTTTACTACCTTTAGAGAAAGGCAGTAGCAGATACTGATACTCGTGGTCCTAACAAAGTGTTCCATACCATGCAAACAATAAGACACTGAATAACATACACTATCAGATATTCCTCACCCTCATAGACTGAACTCCATTTTTTCACTCTGCAACCAGAAAGAAGTAAACAGGTATCCAGGATTCAACTTGATGTCCACCACTATACTCCAGACTGTTTCTACTCTTGCAATTCTATTCTATGTCTGCATCTATTAATGTCTGGCTGATTGGTTGTCTTTTGATTTTCCTTCTCTTTTTGTTCCCCTTGGCTTCTCCCTGCCCCTCTTCCAATGTTGTAAATACCTCCAATTCAACCAGGTCACTCTTGCTAAATCTCACTGTGTTACTTTCTCCATACAGCAATCAGATCTTCCTCACCCTCACTGACTGATCTCCGTTTTGCCACTCTGCTGTCCCTCCCACCCAGACCTGGTCTTAAATGTCAGCTCTCCCTTCCACGTGTCACTCTGATTAACCTTACTAAGCCCAAGCTTCGGGCCCCATCCCATGCAATCCCTGCTATATTCTTTCTGGCCACCAGCTCCACACTCCCTCTGCTCCACCTCTAATTGTTTCACATACCCCCATCCCTTATATTGTAAGCTAATGGGATGTCTGGGTGAGCACTTGTATAAAGTGCTGTATTAGCAGGACAGTTATCCTACGAGCAGGGTCATCTTATCCACATGTATCATTATTACGTCTCATGTTTGTGCTCCCCTATTGTAAAGTGCTACGGAATCTGATGTTGCTATATAAATGACTGTAACTATAAAGTGGTAATTTTTAAAGTTAACCACTTTGTATCCAAAAATGTATATTCTTTTGCATAAATAAAAGACTTAGCCGACAACATCTATCTTAGACATCATTTTAAATGCATCTTCCTTGGGGGGGATTCTCATTTAGACCTTACTCCTGTCACCCTATATTACTGGGAAGGAGCAGGAACAAGAAGCCCTCAAAAAGAAGCAATCAGAATTCAAATGTTATTGTTGCATTAGACTAGTCTGAAAAAGCACAGAACTGCGCGAGAACTCAGATGTCTGTGCTGTACAGGGATACGATTCAGCTCGCTATAATTAAATAAAAATTCCAGTATAGTGCATACCATTTATGTAACTGTATTATACCCAACTACAGATATTTTTACATTCATGTGGCATTGTATCGGAAGCTGGATTGCTAATAAAATCCTTATGATCATTGTAAATACCCATATTCATTTTATTTATCTATCTTTACCATGTTTACTGTATGCAACATAAAGGCAATCTCGGTCTACATGTTATAATAATTCAGCCCACGTTTACGATTGTGGAAATGACACCATCTAGTGCCTAGAATTTTTTATTCCAACAATATTTCTGTAAGAATGAACACATACAAGCAAATTATGCAAATTAACATCATTTTCATACTCTATGAAATAGTTGATATCCTAAACTATATTGAAATAACAATCCATTTGCTTAATAAAAGCTACATTTCAGAATTAAAACGTATTCCATGTTTCAAATAAATGTTATGCTAATATCTTTTATCAACAAAAAAAAACAGTTGGCAATGAAAGGGCAATCTAGCAGAGTATAAAAATACAGGATAAGGTATTATAATGAAAACATGTCATTCTGGTATTGACTTTAAAATAAAGTGTCAATTTTATTGCAATACCGAATGTAGCCTGCTAAAACTGCTTTACATATAAGAAAGCAGTGGGGGCGTACCAAGTAGTGATCCAGTTAATTAACCACCAAAATATTGTAACAAGTCAGGTCTTTTCAAAACCTCATTAGTTTATCAGCACATCGTAAGAAAAGGCTGCCACAAAGGAGTTATTAGACCTAGCTTCCAATTACCAGAGCAATTCCAATCTAACTTGGACCTTCTGTATTTAATTGTGTATGATCGTCACCAAATAAGGAAGCACCAGAGAAGAAATTCATTACACGGCACATGAAGTTTCCCATGGCTTTGTGAAACATCCATCATTTGCAACCAAACCCTTTTCTCTGGGGAGGGGATTATTACATTTTCCTTAGAAATTACGTTTTTGTTTTTTTTAATATTGTTTTAAAATATCACTTAATTGATCAGTTTAATATAATGTCATTGGCTTATCAAATTTGCTACTACTGGTAGTTGCCATCAAAAGAAGATGGTGCTAGAAAAACCGTGGCACCTTGGTAAGAGGATGCTGTTGTATTTGTATTGCTATAGCTGAGCGTCAAATACAATACATAATTGTAGCCATGCCTAAGTTACCTTACTTTTATAAGCGACATATTTTTAAAATCTCATCATCTATTACAGCTTCAAACAAGTCAAAGAAATAGCCAAGGTTTTGGGTATGAGAAGGGTTAAAGTAAAAACAAACAAACATATATTTGGAATAAGGAACATGTGAAGGTAAATAAATAAATTGGACTATAGGATGCGGTGATATCAGGCATGTTAAAGTTATTTATTTATTTACAAAGTATTTTACCAGGAAGGACACATTGAGATTTCTTTTGTTTTCAAGTATGTCCTGGGTTCAGGAACATTAAAATTTTTACAGTTGTTACAGAAATACAAAGCAATAAATGCAAGATATTAAGAACAAAACACAAATATACAGATTAACACAGAAAATAAATATTTATTTATTTATTTATAAAGTATTTTACCAGGAAGGATACATTGAGATTTCTCTCGTTTTCAAGTATGTCCTGGGTTCAAGCACATTGAAATTTTATAGTCGTTACAGAAATACAAAGTAATAAATGCAAGATATTAGAATCAAAACACAAATATACACAATAACACAGAAAATAAATATGTAAGTAATATAGTCACTATGTTACAGGTTTACAGGTGCATTGGGTATTGAGGTATGTTAATAGGGAGCTCTTGAGTGACTTTAGACTGGGGGAAGATTTGATGGCGTCTGGAAGGTTATTCCATAATTGCGGTACTCTGTAGTAAAATGAGGATCCAGCCACTTTCTTTCTGTATTGTAGTATTGTAAGTAAGGTGCTGGTCCTGGATCGGAGGCTTTAGGATGAGGGAACTGATAGGGGAAGCAGTCTATTCAGGTAGGGTGGTAGCTTCCCAGAAAATCTCTTAAACACCAGGTTGGAAAGGTGAAGGGTGAGTCTAGATTCCAGGGATGGCCATTTTAGTTCATTTAACATGTCACAATGGTGGGTTATGTAGTTACATTGTAGCACAAAGTGACAGAATGAGTTATACAATGTAGTAAGTTTCTCTTGGTATGAGAATGAAATGAAGTTATTAGAAATTATAAACTAACAAAGTCAACTTAGACGTACCATTTTTCTATCAATTGAAAGGACCACTTTCCATTTTTCGCTAATGTAGTGTGGTGAAGCTTTTGTGAAATGTCATTTATATAAATTTTTTAATTACTACAAAACCATACTCCCTTCCCTCTACAGATATATGGGGTGTCTGACGAAGTCAGATTTACACTATTATGCAATGAATTAAACCCATTAGCTATGGAGGACATGCAATACAACAACAATGAAATATGTTACAAAGAAAATCATTCTATAATATTGAATAAATGTTTACAGTCTATTCCTTGGTTTTGGAGATATCATTAAAAGCATTCACAATTGCCATTAAGGTATGGAGTAGTATTAGTAATACACTACCACTTTAAAAATCAAAAAGGTTTAATTCATTCTTACACATCTGCCACAACGGATGCTTCCTTTTCATTTAAAAGAAATTATGCTCATCATACAATATGATTTCTACAGAATAAGAATTAAGGGGATGGTATTATATCCTTAAAATATATTAAGGGCACAATGTATCCACTGTCGAACCTCATCATGACTCTTACTAAACTGTTGAAATGGTTTGCCAAATAAACTATTTAAAATTTTTAGTTGAAAAATAGAGAAGTTCATGAATCCTTTGGATGGATGCTCAAGGCAGCTGAATAAATAGAGTTAACGTATTGTAGGTAGGAAATAAATGAATCAATTCAATTGTCGAAAGTTTATTAATGCTCACTTTAACAACCACTAGAATGCCTCTTTTACCCCTTCTCTAAAATGATCGTGTATTCTTTATCTTTCAAATCTCCTGCAGAAGCCCAACATCGGGTAAACTTGACCTGGCCATATTTTGTAGCTATGCTAAGGAATTTAGTTTGCTGCAAATTAAATTATTTTGCAAATGGTCTCCAGAGTGTCTCCTCAAATTTTCAGCACCTTGGACATGTCAGACAATCTCCTGAAGCTGCTTGAAGTTCTGTTCTTCTTTCATAGAAAAGGAAGCTCCAGCTGTATTATTAGACATGTAGCAGCATTTGCAGGCAAGCAGGAAGAGCCTACTGCCTGTCAAATAAGCTTACGGTTTCTAAAATGTATTTTATGAAGGTTGCATACATTTATATACTGTCTGGAATGCAATGTACTTACTCCACGAAACTTGTGGAACCTGACAATGAATTTATGAGGGGAAAAAAACCCATACTTGGCAGTTAAGGGGTTAAACTACAATATAAACCACTAACTAGATTGAAGGAAAAACAAAACTCATATTTCACCATTCCACCTCTTTCTTAACTCTTTGCGGTCCAATAAACGTTCACTAAGTGCACTAGCAGGACTTATTTAATTTTCAAAAAATAACACACTTTAAATTTTATATAACAGTTGCAAATACTATTCTAAAACATTATATTATGTCAGTCTTTATATTTTCTCATTGTATGAAATCTTTTAACCCCTTCACTGCTAATCCATTTCACCTCTGTGGGCTGAGCTCATTATTACCGTTTTGTGCTCATCATGATTAAACATGATTTGAAGTTGTGGTTTATTGTACGACCCAGACAAATTATATATCTTTATTTATGGCAGACTCGGCAGATTCATAATATATTGTTATTATATGTATATGTCATGTCCTGCCAGAATGCCATAACAATAAATGCAAAAAATTAGAATTTCCTTTTACAATTTAATTCATCTACAGCATGTAAAATATTTTTTTCAAATGTTTATCATCTGAGCCTTTGCGGTTATATATTCTATGGGGTACGCTTGTAAAATATTTAAATTAGAAATGGGAACCCATTACTGTATTTTTCTGTGAAAATATGCAAGTTTTGTTAAAACTGAAAAAATTAAATTTTTCGTTAGTGCAGCATCATTGTTCACATTATAACTGAGCAGTGAACAATATCGCTGCATCTATAAATTTAATTTATTTTTTTAAACAAAATACATTTTTATTTATTTATTATTATTTTATGTTACACAAATCCTGGTCATGTTTGGTATCATTGGCAAGGCCATGCTCTGGCCTTTCCAAGTATACCAAACAAGACCCTCTAGCTGCCATCGTTCGGGATATAGGGGATCCAAAGAACCCCCTATCTCAACTATAGGGTTTCCATAGGGAAACCCTTTGGTAGCTAGGGGTTACTTCCCCATCTGACATCATCGCACCTATACACGATGACATCAGTCAGCGAGGGGAGGCCCTGGAGGCTTGGCTAACATTCAAGATGTCGGTCACTTCTGGGAGCAGTCTGTGATCCGGTGCCAATCGGCGCCAGATTGTAGACTGTCTACTAAGAGGTTAAAGAGAGGCATCGCTGGCAAGGCCAAACTGTGACCTTTCCAGCGATGCCTCTCTTGTCGAGGTACCTCTCGGCGATGGGAAGATAGAGGGGTTCAAACGACCCCCCTCCCCTTCAGGCACTCCCTCTGCTCTGGTGTGGTGGGGGGCTGAAACTGACATCAGTGCGCCAGAGGAGTATAAAAATGGAGGTCTGACTTCCAGTAAGTCAGGTCTATGTGGGACCCTGGAGGAGAGAGGTGAGTATAGGGAGGGCCATTCCGGTCATGTCAGAATATATTAGGCAATGGACTGCAACTAGGAAACGGTTGTGTCGAATATATTCCGACATAGAACCGGAAAGGGTTAATAGTTCCCAACACCCTTTCTCTCTGATTATTCGGTTTTCTTTATTGATGTGCAAATACATTTTAATATAAAACAATTCTCTCTTGCATACACTATTGTGTATGTTTTACTACTAGTTCTTTTGCTCTTTTTGTCGGAGTTTATTCTATTTAATCTTATTGTTATGTGACAAAATCATAGTCCCGTGCTTTCCTATCACTGTGTCATGGTGGTGATCAATCATTTTACTTGCAATAGCTTCTTTATTCAATTTAACCATCTATATATGTGTGTATTGCCATCACACCCAGGATAAAGATTTTTCATCAATTATTATAAATTTTTCTGTACCTTTAGCAACACCCACTTCGGATAAAATGTAATTTGCGACATTAATGACTTTATCTGAGTAATGTATAAAGTGAATGAGCTTGTAAACCAGAATAATTATACAATGCCACACAATTAATGAAAAAGATTATAAATGATAACTGTCATGGGAAATAAATGGGGTATTCATACTCATAGCATGAAAGGAAGACGCATGTTCAGCCAAGTAAACTGGTAATTGTATTTGATAAATTTATACTTTTAAACCTGGAATCATTACCTCGAATAATTAGCAATGGTGCATATTAAAACAATAATTATGTTACTTATGAAGGCTGCTTGTCAGGTGAAGAGACCAAAATACACATTTTTTTCATGTTACATACAGGATTCAAAAATCTGGACAAAGAAAAGACAAAGATATAATAAGTTAAATTGGTAACATGGGCAATATTTTGCATACAATTTTAGTGTTTGAAGATGCCTCATTTGGATTCATCACAATGAGATTTTGACCCATTCTTCTACTGGCTTAGTATTACTAAAACGAATGTATGTGCACAGATTCGGTCATTGTGGGAGTGGATGTTGGGGGATATTTTAAGTTAACTTCAAATGCTTTAGTGAATTATCAACCAACCTTAATAATTGCTTACCTTAAATACCACTGTTAAAAAGAAACTTCCTAATCAACCATACTGCAATCCTTACAAGGTAATTTTTGGCACTACTTTAGTATTACTGACCAAGACTTTACCTATTTAGAAAAAGCATCTTAAAGATATTGCACAAGAAAATCAGAATTGTTAACTACATGAAGTTTAATTTCTTGGGATTCGTTTTTAGATACATTTTCATTTATTGTTCTGCACCTGTAAGGAATTACAGGTGTATGTTGCTACGAGATAAATCCTTCTTGCCAATGTACAATTGTTTCACTATCAAACGTGAAGAAATGGAAAGTTACAGTTACAAATATTTATAAAGCGCTACCAAGTTCCGAAGTGCCGTACAATGGGTGAGACAGAATAACAAATATACATACAAGTTAGACACACAGATTTTATGCTCTCAAGCAGGTTCCTCCCTGATACTGTTCTAAGAGTAGAGGGGTGGCACACTAGGTGAGGATAATAGAGTACAAGAAGTAGCAGGGTGCATGTGGGCTGAGTGGGAAGAAGGCGCAAGAAATGTGCATTGGGGGAATCATAGAGTGAACCGATAGGCTTTTCTAGAGTAATGTCTTTTTAGAGACTTCTTGAAGGACTGGAGAGATGAGGAGAGTCTAATGTTGCAAGGGAGGGAGTTTGATAAAAAGGGGGAAACTCAGGAGAAGTCCTGAAGGTGGGAGTTGAGGGTGTGGGTACAAGGAGCTGATAACATCAGATCATTGGCAGAGAGAAATGATTGGGACGGGATATACCTGCTAATAAGGGAGCAGATGTAGGCAGGGGTGCAGTTATGGAGAGCTTTGTATGTGAGCACCAATATTTTGAATTGGATTCTAAAGGAAACAGGGAGCTAGTGTAGAGATTGACAAAGGGGTGAGGTGCGAAAGGTGCATGAGGTGAGGGGCATCAGCCTGGCACAGGCATTTATAACAGACTGCAGAGGGAGAATCTGGGACCTCTTAAGGCCAGAGAGAAGGAGGTTACAGTAGTGAAGGCGGGAGATAATAGCTTTGATGAGCATTTTAGCAAATTAAGACAGGGGCAGACACTTGCAATGTTTTTTAGGTGGAAGGAGCAAGATTTGGTTAGCGATTGAATGTGAGGACTTCAGGAGAGATCAGAGTCGAAGAGGATCCTGAGGCAACGAGCCTGAGATGTAGAAGTAATGTTTGCACCATTCACCATTCGAAGGGAATGGGGGCGCAGGAATGATTGTTTTAGAGGGAGGGAAGACAAGAAGTTTAGTTTTAGAGTTGTTGAGCTTTCGGAAACGGGGGATCATCTAGTCGGAGACAGCTGTTAGGCAGGCTGTAACATGGTCCAACACAGGAGGAGAGAGATTGGGGGAGGAAAGGTAAATGTGGGTGTCATCAGTATAGAGATGATATTGGAGTCCATAGGAAGAAATGAGGTTGCCCAGAGAGGCAGTATGAATCGAGAAGAGTAGGGGACCCAGGAAAGAGCCTTGAGGTACCCCAACTGAAAGAGGAACTGGGGGTGAAGAGGCACCAGCGAAGGAGATACTGAAGGAGCAAAGAGAGAGAGAGGAAGAGAACCAGGAGAGAGCATTACCACTGAGGCCAAGTTGATGCAGCGTGAGGAGCAGGAGAGGGTAGTCTACAGTGTCAAATGTAGCAGGAAGGTCAACATGAAGCAGCCAGGAGAAGTGAACTTTGTGCAGATATGCCCTTAAATGTAGGATAAAATAACAGTTGGACATAAATATTGTGATTCTGAGATAGTTAAAAGTGTGAAATTAAGTACATTTGCACTTCTAATTTTATTATATTTATCTTTTACACATATTTTGTGAGGAGTCAAAGTTCAAGAGTCTAGATAGTGTTCTTTATTAGGAGGGCAGCATCCAAAAAATTCCTTTCAAAATGTGAAACTGCTATACTTTTATAGGCATATATGGATTTATAGTAATACATTGTATCTGTACTGTACAGGGACTTTCAACAAATATATCCCACTGAATTTTATCACTGTACAGTAGTGAGTGATCTCAGAGTCCTCCCTGTATTCTGCCCTCTCCCAGTATGTTGTAATACAACAGTAAAGTTTGTTGGACCATTTTTAAAATTGAGAGCTCCTCCTTCCAGCTGATTTGCCATAACACAAGTGACAGAAATGAGGTCTAAATGTTGTGAATTGTGTTTTTCCACAGAAAAAAAACTTCATTAAAAAGGTATGTAAGTGAGGTTTCACGGGCTGAATATAATTTTCTAAAATTCTGCAATGCGAAAAAAAGTATAAATGCTTGTGGTATTGAAAGGGGTTAATTAGCAGAAACACCATACAAATCTGCCAAGTATGCATTCAGCAGATTTTTATACATGCTGAATATATTGTTTGTGAAATATTTTCCAATATATAATTATGAAAAAGGGACATTCATAGAAATGATCTATAACGGAATATTAACTTGTTTATCATTGTAAAAAAAAAAAAGAGCAATAACCCCCCCCCCACACACACACACACACTCACACCAAAACGCTGATTCAGGAGATTCATGACTGTCTTCATATTTTTCTATTAAGTGCAAACTCTGATTCAGTACTGTCTATATTATATAATGGTAGATTTGCCAGCATTTGTTGTAGTATAGATATTAATGGACGCAAGCGCGTATTTAAAAATAACTTAAAGCAAGATTTTCTTGTATAATCTGCTGTTTGTAGCTCACGGGGTTAAAATACTGGAAGATGTCAGTACAACAAGAATAGCAATAAACCAGAACACTGCATTTATTACCAAGATTCCATCTCCTATAGCAAAGTCAATGGTTAATTTCATGCAGTCATCAAAACCGCTGAAAAATCCAGAGGAAAGATCAGCGATACAGGAGAACATTAATGAAAGAATTAAGGCTGCATGTTCGTTAGAAATATTACACAGCACATTGTTGATTTATACATAATAGTATCCAATCCCCTATATTCTTCACTGCAGTCATCTGCTCTGCACAGTAATTCCCAATGTTCCCTTTTGAAAGCCCTTGATACTCGGCTAGCCCCAAGGTATAATGTTTGATAATATAACTACTGCTCCTGTCACTGTTCTTTGTACAAATGCATTATGTGTGGCCCAGAATGGTAAAGATTTATGTACGGGTATGGAAAATAAAAATCAGCATTGATTAAAAGCCCCAGATAGACCATCCAATACCGCCCAAAGAACATCAGTTATTTTGCATTTTGACGTGGCGATTGATAACTCATAAATGCAAACTGGAATGATAAATGTGGATGGAAACTGCCTTTGACAAAAACGATAACAGTATCAGTCTCAAGGGGCGATGAAGGTATAAGCAGGAACTGTTTAAAATATTTAATCATTTTATGAAGGCTGCAAGATGCTGTTTGACCCTGAAGGAGTATGAATGTCACATGGATCAGAAATTGCAATGTCTTTGAAGTGAAATAAAAAAAATGGTGTTATTATAGATCTTTTTTGACATCCTATCATTTTTGTGTAGGATTAAAAATATGTATACAAAGCTTCAGATAAAGGACTTCAGCAAAAGATGTCTTGGCTGTAAAGAAAAAAAAACAAAAAAAAAACGAGAGAGACATACTGTTGCCACGATTTGTTTTATTTTACCTCCCAAAGGGCCCTTTTAGTCCTTTGGAACTCATCCAACAACCCATGGTTAGAAGTGACTCGCAAAGCTTTTGTTCTGAAGGCTACGCTCACGTTTTTACAAGAGGCTCTCATTACTTTAAGCATTTTCTTTAGTCTTCACATAGTAATATATTATTGGGCACAATAAGCATTGTAATAACGAATTTATTTCCCCCCGTTTTAGGTTAGTCACTGGTATACTTGTGATAAAAATAATTATTTTCAATAGTGCAGGTCAAAGGTTGACAACAAAGTACAATTAGAATGAACATAAACCAAATAATAACAATACACTATGCTAAATATAGTAATAAAAGAGTAATTGAAAACAAAATTTGGTACAAAGTTGTGTGCGGGTGTTTTTTTTGTTTCAAATTAACTAAATTTTCAATTAACTGTCCACCAATTGTTTTCTGTGTTAATTTCATGGGGAGAAAAGAACATGGCAGATGGTTAACTGATAACTGTCTAATTGTCCATGTATTTAGATCATGCAAGGTCAAAGCACTTTGAAATTAAATATCAGAGAGCTTGGTTCTTTATTCTGTAACCTGCTGACAATCACAATTGGGGGAGAGCAACAAAACACAGACTGAAATGAATTAAGGAGGGGGATATCTTAGGATGCAAAAGAGGAAGGGCTAAACCTGTAGAATGAAACCGCAGGACAGGAAGAAACTGTAAAGCGTGGGTAACAGAGTTGGTCCAAGAGAGGGCAAGGGTAGGTTGTAATGACAGGATGTAGTAACAAAGGGACTGCAGTCAGAGAAATAAGCAGGATGATGAGTAAAGTCACAAAGTGTAGAAGTGAAAGGGGTCTGGAATGAGCAGTGGGTGTACACCCCATAACACCTGTAAAGAGATACCCATCAAATTCTGACTTCAAATTGCTTCTGAAGACTATAGCTCCCCATGAAATATTTTTAATTGATATCGCTCCAAAAATCCATATACAAATGTCACGGTGCCTACCTGTTCTACCGGGTCCGTCGCTCTGACACCTGAGATGGGCATCACATGAAATGGGAGGACACACTTGACATTCATCTCTGAAACAATGCACATATTGATGCATGTGCCAACCACCAACATAAGAATTCTTATGCGGAATGCTCACCCCTCATGTTTTTTCGGACACTCTCGACACGCATCAGCAAATTGACACGGCTGTACATGCGTCATTCCGCACGTTTTGGTGCACTAGAATGATGCCAACCAATAGCAAGACCTCAAATATTTTTTAAGTCCACGCTAGCACTTGTACCTCACCCTGTTGTGGTTTGCGTTTTCGCTTCCAATAGTACTTTCATTTTCTTTGTATTGATTATCTGGATTATTGACCTTGGATTTTTCTTGACAAATCTGCTCTCTCTACAAAATTACCTGGCTTTATTGTATTTGACCATTTTAATCTCTGTTTTCCCAGACCTCATTTTTCCTGACAATTCTATCAGAGCTTCCCTGTAACCCAGCCATTTTATGACCCGGTTTTAGGATTTCTACAGTTTCTGTTTTTTCATATTCTGAGTGTACAAAGAATTTAAGGGGTTAGTCACAAAGAACCGCAATTCATTGACAATTCGGTGCTTTTCACGTTGGTGCACATCGGCGATTCCTTTTCACCCAAACTACGGTGAGTTCCCTATTCAACGTCAGGTCACCTTAGTGTGCCGAAGATAAAGTCAATGAAGCCTTATGAAAAATTTGGCGATCGTCACTGAAGAGCACCATAGACTGTCGAAGAGCGGCGAACTGGCCTTCGTGATATCTAACAATCTGAATTAAAAAAAGAACTAGAACTCTCTATTTTCTCCTATTCTCCTAATAGGTGTTTAACACTTTTGCTGCAGATGACGTGTGGGGGATGTCCTCGGGTGCGCATGCGGTGTCTCTGCAATGAAAGGGAGGACCCCATGCATCCAGGACGGAGTCAGATCGTCCCTATAGACCCCTCCCAGTGAACTGATGTCATCACGCCGGCGAGTGATGTCGTCAGTTTCAGGCACCCCCCTGGCAGAGCTGGGAGAGTGCCTGAAAGGGAGGGGGGTAGGGTCGTTTGGACCCCTCTCCCTCCCGATCGGTAAAAGTTAGAGGAAAAAAAGAGAGGCATCACTGCAAGGTCACAGTCTGATCTTTATAGCAATGCCTCTCTTTAACCCCTTAGGTGCCAGTCTGCAATCCAGTGCCAATCAGCCTCCGGAGCCTCCCCTTCCCAGTGACATCATCGGGCATGGTCCTTTGGACCCCGTATCTCTCGATCGCTGGCAGCTAGGGGGTCATGTTTGTTTTATCATTGGAAAGGCCAGAACATGACCAGGGTTAAGTGGAAAGCCTGGTTTAATTCTGGGCAAAACGCGTTTGGAGATTTTTGTATGATATTTGTTTTATCTGGGCTACCAGATAAAAATATTTTTTTAACCATTTTCTGCTGGTTGCGTTTTTTGTATGGAGAGGAGAAAACTATCCATCGTTGGCTTTTAATAAGGGTTTGGCTGACGAATTAAACCCAGAGTCAGAGAGACCTGGAGCCAGGCAATAGGCTCCAGCTGGGTGAGTGCAACCTTGACTTGTAGAATACGAGTGTATTTTCCTTGCTAGCTGCACCATCCTTTTTTCCCTCTATTTTCCATTGAGGTTTCAAGACGAAAGTATTGGTGAAAGTGAGGATGACGGGTATGCCATAGAAACACCCGCAAACTGGATTTATAGAGCGTAATACGCTCAAGAGAATGTGAGTGGAGTATTGACCAATATTCTCTATATATCAATTTATGTACTGTATTGCACTATATATTGTTTATTTTGTTTTTGTATGTAACATCAATGCGATAAATATCTTCAACGAAAAAAATATTCACGAATATATACCCAGGGGACAATCATCCTCCTGGATTTTATGTAAGTGATTGTGTGATATCACAAGAGTTCGGGTGCAGGGCCGGATTAACATAGGGGCAGATGGAGCCCATGCCTCAGAATAGGCCCAGAGAAAGGATAACTATGTCTGCATTGGGACCCATGTATCTCCAACTCCATAGCAGCTACAGGGTCAATGATACCAAACATGACCAGGTTTTAAGTAAAAAAAAAAAATTACTTTTATTTTCTTTCCAACATTAATATTTTTCACTTTTCAGTTATAAAGTAAATAATGATGCAGCACTAATTAACCATCACATTTCTCATTTCACCCCAACAATTATGGAGGTGATGGGTGATGGTACAATCCATTGTTACGAATTGTTACATCAAAAACCTAACCCGCCGCACTGCAGCGAAGAGCACTGCGGGGAACTTTGGACCCCTGTGTCACTAATTTTTACACCTCACAAGGTCAAGTGAGGTGTCATTGGACAGGGCAGAGTCCGGCCTTTGCATTAATACCAAACCTGACCACGTAAAATCTAAAAGAAAATATATATTTATTTATTTATTTATTTATTTTTAGTTCCAAAGCGATGGCTTTGTCCATTTGTCACGTATAAAATAAGCAATACCACTGCCATTATGCCATTACTCACCTTCTCATTTCCCACACTGGGAGCGAAGTCAATGTTTTATACATAGTCATATTATTCGTAAAAACACAAGTTCCAAAACACAAGGGAAATATTTCATTTGTTTTCAATTTTTTTGTTAAAATTGTATGTTTTCTCAGAAAAATGCAGTAACAGGTTCCCATTTCACTTTTTTTTTTAACAAGAATGCCCTTTAGAATATATAACCACAATGGTTTGGATGATAAAATGGGGGGAAAAAAATTACACTCTTTAAATGATTGAAATCTGAATGAAAAATTAATCATACAGTATCTGCCTGGTTAGATATACCCATACCTGCACTATTAAATAACCAAAAATATGTTTTCATTTCACTAAATTACAAAAAAGCCACCAAAATCTTCATCTCCAGGCCCATAGAGATCTTAATCCAGGCCTGGTTGGGTGTATTGGTACAGGAGCGCTGCATAGTTTTTTTTTAAGATAAATCGTCCAGTTCAAAGCCTTTGTCTACTGCTGCTCTTCGTCCTGAAACCACAGACTTATGCCAATGACTTCATAAATATCTGGACCATTATATCCCTGCTCAGAGGAGAGCCTATAATGGGACTCACAACCTCCTGCAGTCAGATAGCCCTGCATTGAATGACCCGTCCTCTTTTTTACATGCCTTATCGGTGTTGAAAGAGGATCTGCAGAGGGCCTCTATAGCGACATCAGCACTTTATGCCCAGAAGCAACAAATACGCACAGTGGAGCAATATACTGCTGCGGTAAGCACTGGGCAAGAGAGAACGGCTGGAATGAGGCAGCTTTATCATTCCAATACTGCCAAGGACTTAGCAATCAAGTTAAAGATGACCTTGCTGAGGTTGGCATACCAAAGAAACTGGAGGATCTCATCAACCTGTCTATACAAAATCAACAGACAGTTGCATGAATGCCACAGAGAGATTATTGCCTCACAGAATCCATCAGCTCCATGTCCCCTATACACAGGATGTGACGCAGTCCTCACCTGATACTACATCTACCAACACTGACCTTCTCAATCCCATGCAGATTGGGGTAATGAATACTCTGCTGCCTTCCAAAGAGAAGGCAAGGAGAGTGCAGAGATTGTGCTTCTATTGTAGTGCAAGAGTCCACTATATTGCTTGCTGTCCCATCTGTCCTCCAAGACCTACAGTATGTTATTTAGGGAATACATTTATACATTTTGTTGTTCCATATAATAACAATACCCAGAACCAGGGGCACTGTACCCCTATGGCGAGTAATACACCAGAAATCTCACCTGTTTCTGTTTCCATGTCTGTGGTACCTAGAGAGACTGAACGTGTCAAAGAGTTGTTCCCTGACTGTACATATGCTTCGGATGGAAATGTGGTCCGTAAAGTAGAGTGGTTCTGGTACAGCATAGGAGCAGCGACAGCAATGACCTCTTTGTCCGCTGTGTCCTTGTTGGCAGCTAGTGCCTCAACAGAGGACAAAGAGGTCATTGCTGTCCCTGCTCCCCTGCTGTACCAGAACCACTTGATGAAGAAACTGAATGGGCCTCTGATGAGTATTCCCTTTTTTGATCTGGAATATTCACCTGTTTGCACCAGAGCTCATGCATTGAGGGGGGCAACTATCATGGTTCACACTGAGCCCTGCAGACAGCCAGACAAGGAAACCCTTCCCGGGTCTCTACCTGGAATTCACTGCTGCCATTCTGCTAGGCCTTGGCTCTTCCATGGACTCTGCTGATTCATTGGTTCTTGGCTCCCACCTGTAGTGTGAGGACTAATCATGACACCCACCTGTTGGCACTTTCCTGCCTACATACAGTGGCAAGAAAAAGTATGTGAACCCTTTGGGATTACGTGGAGTTTTGCATGAATTGGTCATAAAATGTGCACTGATCTTCATCTAAGTCACAACAATTTGAAAAACACAGTCTGCTTAAAATAATAGAACACAAACATTATAGGTTTTCATGTGTTTATTGAACATAACATGTAAACATTCACAGTGCAGGGTGGAAAAAGTATGTGAACCCCTAGCCTAATGACTTCTCCAAGAGCTAATTGGAGCCAGGAGTGAGCCAACCTCGAGTCCAATCAGTGTGATATTATTGGATGTGTTGCTGAAAGCTGTTCTGCCCTTTAAAAACACACACCAGTTTTGGGTTTACTGGTTTCAAGAAGCACTGCCTGATGTGAACCATGCCTTGCAGAAAAGAGCTCTCAGAAGACCTACGATAAAGAATTGTTGACTTGCATGAAGCTGGAAAGGGTTACAAAAGTATCTCCAAAAGACTTGATGTTCATGTGTCCACGGTAAGACAGACTGTCCACAAATGGAGAAAGTTCAGCACTGTTGCTACTCTCCCTAGGCGTGGTCGTCCTGTAAAGATGACTGCAAGAGCACAGCGCAGAATGCTTAATGAGGTAAAGAAGAATCCTAGAGTGTCAGCTACAGACTTACAGAAATCTCTGGCACATGCTAACATTTTTGTTGACACATCTACAATAAGGAAAACAATAAACAAGAATAGAGTACATGGGAGGACACCACGGAGGAAGCCATTGCTGTCCAAAACGAATATTGCAGCACCCTTGAAGTTTGCAAAAGAGCACCTGGATGTTCCACATATCCACAATATTCTGTGGACAGATAAAACCAAAATTGAGTTGTTTGGAAAAAACACACAACACTATGTGTGGAGAAAAAAAGGCACAGCACACCAACATCAAAACCTCATCCCCACTGTAAAACATGGCGGAGGGAGCATCTTGGTTTGGGGCTCCTTTGCTGCCTCAGGGCCTGGACGGATTGTTGTCATTGATGGAAAAATTAATTCCAGAGTTTATCAAGACATTTTGCAGGAAAACGTAAGACCATCTGTCCGCCAACTGAAGCTCCGCAGAGGATGGTTGATGCAACAGGACAATGACCCAAAACATACAAGTAATTCAACAAAAGAATGGCTTCAACAAAACAAAATACGCCTTCTGGAGTGGCCCAGTCAGAGTCCTGACCTCAACCCGATTGAAATGCTGTGGCATGACCTTAAGAGAGCGATTCACACCAGACATCCCAAGAATATTGCTACACTGAAACAGTTTTGTGAAGAGGAGTGGTCCAAAACTACTCCAGATCGTTGTGCAAGTCTGATCTGCAACTACAGGAAACGTTTGGTTGAGGTTATTGCTGCCAAAGGAGGGTCAACCAGTTATTAAGTCCAAAGGTTCACATACTTTTTCCACCCTGCACTGTGAATGTTTTCATGTTCTGTTCAATAAAAACATGAAAACCTATAATGTTTGTGTTCTATTATTTTAAGCAGACTGTGTTTTTCAAATTGTTGTGACTTAGATGAAGATCAGTGCACATTTTATGACCAATTCATGCAAAACTCCACGTAATCCCAAAGGGTTCACATACTTTTTCTTGCCACTGTATATCCAGTATCCTCCAGACCTCTTTGCTCTGTTGTCTGTGTACACAGTAGTGTGGTGACTTACCAGCCTGTATTAGCTTTTGCCTTTCTGGATTTGACCTCTGCCTGTTATACGGTCTACAATCCTGTTCCGCTGACCCTGACTTCTGCTCTGTTTGACGACATGTTTGAATTACCCCTGTGCTGTACCACGTCCCCCGATTTTCCCTCATGGCTACTCCCACTACACAGAGCACAGCACTCTCCTGGTCACTTTGTGTAGTGGGTTCTGCAAAGGTGTGCACCATCTCCTGCAACCTGGGTTCAACTCCAGGTAAGTCTCTGACAATTTCATCTGACCATAACTCCTTTCCCATACCTCAATACGTCAATCCCATGCTAGGTAGCAAGCTCTAGTTGTGATTTCCTGGGGCTGATTTTGGCCCTTGAAATAATTTACTGGTGCACATTTACTCGAGTCTCAGCCAATGACCCTTGCAGTTTCATTTACTGACTTTACTTGGCTTCCCTTAACCCTTTTCTTCCTTCAAGACCACCTTTTCCAGACAATGTTTGGCTGATGCTGCCTCTGTGTCTGGATAATGTCATAACATTCATCTGCTCCTGAGGAAGACCTTGTGTGGTAGAAACACGTTGAGCTGCTTGTTTTTATCCTGTTGCCTCCAGTACTGCTATGCTGTTTTAACTACTCTGAAGAGTAAGTCAAATAAATTTTTATTATATACAATTTGATGCTTGGTGCCATCCTTGTTTATTATTTATTCCGAGATTGTGTACCATCGGATGGATGTGATACCAATTCAACTTCGTTTGGGCATCTACTGCATGGCAATCCTTGGAGGATGATGGGCTGATTTACATCTACCTTTGTGAGTTGCCAAGTGTATTCTGCATACACCCAGTTTGTGGGATATTACCCTATATATTTTTTCTGCTATTTTTAGATTTATATCCCTTTTTTTGAAGCCTCTGTGTCTGAATCATTGATCCAACAGTAAATGCTAACTAAGATTTAAGGTGTTCCTCTATTTTTTTTCCCTCAGCTTTCCTGTAGATCTGCAGACTGGCCAAATATCCTTAAACAGAAATGCACTTTGATTTAGGTTAAATGCATGTTCCTTCATGTTCACTTGTTAGGTACTTGTATTGCCATTATGATATTTTTTTTTTAGTAAGATTGATCTTACATAGATCAAATGTCTGGCTGTAAAGAGTGCTCTGCTAGCAATCCTGTAAGAGAAAATTACTGATAACTTGGACAAGCAGCTTCAGTAAGGTATACAACGCATATATTTAAAAAAAATATATGGTTAACCCTTTACAGCTATTTAAAAGGAATCTCAAGAATACACTAATGTTTATAAAATAATATCATCAATGGATTAATTTTGGAATATCTTGTTTTTTTTAAATTTATATTAGTTCACAGATTAGCAATTTTGCTTTTTATTCAGCGCTTTTACTGTGATATAAGCCATATATTCCTTTTCCTAGTATATGGTTATAGATTAACAACTGTGACTGATATATAGGTCCTAGATTAACAACTCAGCTTGGCTTTTTGGAGCCATAATTATATTCCCTCTAATAGCAATGAATTAATTAGCACCTGTTTAGTAATTAGCATGTGTCAGCTTCGTGGTTGTATTCTAATTACATGGCAGGAAAATGGCCCATTGTTCCCAAATAGTGTGCATAGTACATAAGACCTATCCTTTCAACATGCATTTCATTTTGAGTGGGGGCACAAAACAATATTATTGTGAAATCATGCTAATTAGACTATAGGGGGACATGTATCTGAGACACTTTCTATAAATAAGAGGCATCTCATTTCTTTTCTTAGCATTTCACTATTTCTTCATCATCTGTCTCAGTATGTGGCAGAGGGTCTGGGGACTATCCCTTGTTCACAAAAATGGGTCAAGCTGTCATAGGAAGTCATTTTCTTTTTCAAATGTGACATTCATCCTCAGATTTTTACTTCTTGCAGAAAATGAATGGCTATGTATATGATGTATGAGATAGTGACTTTTCTCTGCTCACTGTCTTTTATTGAGTGTCAAAATATACGTAATTTCTGAATTTTTACCATTCTTATCAATCATGTAATAGCATTTCTTAACATGCATTGTATTTGCATTCGATTTCAACGACCTATCCAACAGGTTCAGATTTGGTGTAAGTTCTTAGCAGGGAGCGGGCCATTTTACTCTTTGTGCTATGTTAGTTTTACATTCTGCAGCAGTAGGAATCTTTGCACATTCAATAACAAATCCCCTTACTGTGCTGTGAAGTTATATTTATTTGCATGTCCTGTGGGAGCTGATACCTTCATTTGCTCAGACTGTCACAGATGCTTGACTTCTGTTGGTGTAGGGGATGATGCCACCTCCTTTCAATAGTCATTTGCATGTTTCATTGATTTTAGACAAGTTTATATAATTTAGATCCCAATGTGTCTTCTTTTTCCCTGCATTATCCTCGGAGGCTGAGGAAACAACGGGGGTAATTCCATTGCCGCATTGGAAGCGATCATTTCACTCTTTTCCTTTTTTTTTTTCTTGCTTTGTTTGAAATAAAAGCAGATGAGAAAGTGTTCCAATCATTTGGTTTATTTCAAGGGTTATTTGGTGATTTATTATTGGGGGTGTATATGGTAAAGCTCTATCAGCTTATCAATGGGTTGTGCACAACTAATAGTTTTACTGATGCTTTGTTTAATAGCCCAGTGTTGTGTTTCTCATTACATGTTTTGTATTGTTCACTAAAAGCTTTTAGATGTTTGTTTCGTCATGGGACATTCATGATATTTATATTGAAATCTTGTAGGACATCTTTTTTGTTCCTCGACTTTCAAAGGGCAAATTAAACAGCAACCAATAGCATTGTAAAATATGCTACAATAGAAATGAATACATATAGAGTTACTTAGATAGGGCCGGTGTAGCATATACTGGTATTGAAGCCCTGACAATAGTTGAATTTACATTTAGGTGGCGTCGAAGAACAGCTCTCTAATAAACAGTAGTCTCACTAAACCTACTATATGGATACATTCTATCCAACATCATAACTCTTTATCAGACAACTTCACAATGTCACTTACCATTAATTAAGTGTACAACTGCGCCATTGCATCTGACTTCTCCTGGCTTCCTCAACCTTCGGTCATATGGAGAAATAAATACAAAAATCTTTCATTGAGGGGGTATTTTCTTGAAATTATATGTCCAGCACTTGCCCTATTAGCTGGGTAGTCAATTGGCATATTAATGAAGAATAAAAAATTTTCAGGCCTTATCTAGTCATCAGATATACAGTACATAGATCCAACCAGGTCATTTCTCTGCTCAATATGAGAGTTTTTAACTACAATAACATAAGAGTCACGTGATCAATGCTTAATAATATTTATTAGACGTGCATTCGTTTTAGTACTAAAACGATTTAGTCCGAATTTTGGGATAATTTAGTTTTCGTATGACTCAAGAGATACGAAACTGCTCAGGACAAAAAACGAAAGAAACTAAAATAAAATGCACTACATTTTAGTTTCAGTCCTTTTTGTGATATTACATTGATGAGTGAAGGAGACCAGCAATGAAGAGTGCAACATCCGAAGTTCTGCACCCTACACATGCCAATGCAGTAGGATGTTCTATACAGAGAGGGGCATTGATTAATTCAGGAGGATGTTCTATACATTATACAGAGAGGGGTATTAATTAATGCAGGAGGATGTTATCTACATTATACAGAGAGGGGTATTAATTAATGCAGGAGGATGTTCTAAACATTATACAGAGAGGAGCCTTTTTTTAACCCTTTAAATCCAGTGGCTGTGAGCGCTGAGATCGGCTGCTTGTTATATTATCTTTCATTACAATGTATCAGTCTCAGCTGTTACAGTAAATGACTGTAACAGCGCTCAGAGTTTCAGTAAAACAAGGAAATAATATTGTTATAACCTCTTATATATAAAAATATTATTTATTAGTTTTACTGAAACTCTGAGCGCTGTGATGAGCAGCAGTCAGTTACTGTAACAGCTTTGCCTGACACGGGGCATTATTACAATGTTGGTGCTAACTTAACCAGAGCTGTTGTAAACTGAAAACCTCCATAGGCTATAATGGCTCTGGGAAGTTTATAACAGCTCTGATTAAGTTAGCACCAACTATGTAACATGGCCCACATTGTACTGAGAGTGAGAGATACTGTAACGAGCAGCGATCTCAGCCCTCTCAGGAGCCACCACTACAATAGTAATTGTATACACTGGTTTTCGGATAAATGAAATTAGTTTTCATACTAAAGAACTGAAAACGAATTTCTTTAGCAACTAAATAAATTGCATTTTAGGACTAATCCATTAGTTCAAAATGAAATTTTGTGCTGTGCACATGTCTAATATTTATCACTACAACACAAATTAGAACTTAGGTATTAATTGGGCATTTTATTTATGGAGAAATTGGTACCGCCACCTGTTGTCAGGGGTGGACTGACAACTAAGGGGGACCCCAGGCAATAGGAGATTGTGGGGCCTCTTGTACCATGCCCACCGAAGGTCAAGCCAATGCAAAACCCCACCCATACAACGTACAACCCACATGTACATTGTTGTGTTAAAAATCCACTCGGCCCTGCAGCGAATTGGGGAATCCATTGTACCACCTCCAGACTTACAGATGGCCACCACTCTGCTGCAGCAGTCATTACCCAATCATTGCAGGTAATGCTGCGCCGTGGCACAGTAGGTCCCTGTGGCACACATGAGAAGCTGCCAATCACTTTTCAGGTATATAAGATAATGTACATCACTGATATGTTTGTACACACTGCACATTACATTGCTCCACAGCAATAAAACTCCCAGTAATGTGCGGTGTGATGAGTTATTGGGTATCATTGGAAAGGCCAGATTCTGGTGTTTCCAATGACACCTCAACCATACTGTTATATAATTAAAAACAAAAAATACTATTTGTGTTAAATAAGGAACAAATCAATTTCCATGGTTTCCTTGGTGTTGTATATAAGGGTTGAGTACTGACTAAATGTACCTTTTTATACAACAAATGCTATTAAAAAAATATTTTAAAAAATGTTACACAAAAAATTGTAACGTGCATATGTCCACATTTGTGTGTAACTAAATAAGCATTTTTATATATTAATTATGAATGATCATTTTGCCAAAAAACGTATACTTCAGAATCATCAAATAAGTGATATCTACTATATATATATATATATATTCATTTAGTTATTGTTTTTCTAGGCTCCACCTCGTCCACTGATATTAACTACACTTTGAGTTCCAGCAAGGTCAATGGCTAAACTGACATCATTAGTTATGAGTGTTTTGAAAAGTTTAAGATAGAAATATAAAAAACTGATTTAAGTATTTTTAGGTTTAAATACGAGAGGAAAAAAAATATGAAAGCAAGCAAAACAGCTAAAATTTCCCATATAAATCATACAGTTCTTTATGGACCTGCGATTTTGATACATTACACATGTATGCTTAATTGCTGGCATCATAAAAAATGAACTTTCTTCATTTTAAAAAAGATTATTCTATGCACACTGTGTGGTTTTGGGCATCATTTATTAGAGTTCCTCTGGTTCCAACTAATACTAAGTAGTAAAAGTATTATTGTTACATTCTTGTTTTGTCATATGATTTATGGACGGGTTAGGGTTAATAGGTGTTTAAGTCGTTTACATAAATTCTCAACTTTACTGAATATATGATCCTATCACTGCCTTTCTCCTATATTTCCAAACACAAAGAAATGTAGTCACCAAGATGAAGATTGTTATAAATTGAAAACAGAAATTACTACATTTAGTTGAACATAGTCACTTTGTGAATGTACAGGCCTGCGAAATGTTTCAAACTCTCTATTGCATTAAATGCTCATGATGAATTTTCAATTTATAGCATTTTTTTATTTTGTATTTTGAAATTTAAAACCCTAAAAGCTAAATACTCACAAACAATTTACACTGTCCTTAAATATACATCGTTATACAGTGTTAAATATACTTTAAAAAGTTTCAGATTCCTGTCCTGCTAGCAGGCAAACTCGGTCCCCTTTTTCTCGGGGATCAAGTCGAGACACTTAAGTGTGTTTGTAGCAATGGGCCCCCTATCGTATTGCTGGTCTTCCTCCAGAAGGGCTTTCTCCAGCTACAACGATTAGGTCTACAAAAGGACATTATGTACTTTTGTCCATTTTTTTGGTATACGGTAACGTGGTCACTTGATTTTTCGCATGTACCTTGTGATTTCCATGTTTTATGTTGTCTCCCCGAATATTTCTTACTTTCTTTCATGTACCCCTATTTCTGTCTAATAGACAAAAATTTTATTAAAAAAAAGTTTCAGAGATATCTGGTTTACCTTCTCTTCTCTCTGCTGTTGAATTAGGGATGAGCTGTTCGGGTTCGGACGGTTCGGAGTTCGGCCCGAACTTTGGCAGTTCGAAAGTTCACGAACTTCGAACTTTTTGGGTGTGTTCGGTTCGAGTTCGAAAAAAAAAAGGAATTTTGAAAAAAGTATAGAAAATGCTTAAAAAAATACTAAAACATCTAGAAATAAAGAGACTCTTTACTGCAGAATATTATAAGCAACGGTTTATTAGCTATTGAATTAAAAACTAATGTATACGTGGAAAGATTCTCAACTCTAAATGACCTCTGTTCACAAACGGGCATAACACCAGGTGTTTTTAGTCTGGTAATCAATTTGATACATTGCACACTATACTGAGGTACTGAGGGGGTGGGGTGGTGTCTGCTTTTGATTGAGATTTGAGAATTAATTTCCCTCCTAAAACTTCCTAATATGCTGCATTTAACTGGTGTTTGAAAAAAATTCAAAATAACATCTAAAGCAATGTTATTTTTCACCTCGGGATTAAACATTCACAGGGTTATTCAGAGAGCAGTGAAAAGCAGGAGAATAACTGGAGAAGTGAAAATTCTAGGTCAAAATAGCCAAACCAGAAAAATCTCCCATTTAACTCACTTTCCAAATTGGCTATTTGGTCTAGATTGTTCTCTTCTCCTGCCAGTTCTCCTGGCTTTCACCTCTCTCTCAGGGTTGTTCAGAGAAAGGTGAAAACCAGGAGAATGGCAGGAAAAGAGAACAATCTGGACCAAATAGCCGATTTGGAAAGTGAGATAAGGCTAGGATCAGACTAACGCATTTTTCGCAGCGACCGTCAAAAAGTGCGTCCGAACGCATTGCCGTATTTTTTCACAGAATGCGCGAAAACGGTCATACGATGCGCATTTTTGTGCGTGATTTTTTACGGATCCAAACCAGGAAACTTTGGGTGTCTGGACGTTATGTTGGCCGGACATGAGCAGTGTCTGACGTCTCCAAATCACGCACACACGCCGCTAGTGGACGCAGCGCACTCTGTACGTCTGTACTAGCGGTTCTGCGTTCACAAAAAAATGCGTTCATTTTCCACTTGTGTTGCGCAGCCGGACTTTCGTACGACCGTACTTCGTATATTGTCCGTCATTGCCCGTCATTTGCTGCTAGTGCGGCCGTGATTAAGTGCGCCTAAACGCACGTTAAAAATTCGCTAGTCTGACCCTAGCCTAAATGGGAGAATTTTTCTGGTTTGGCTATTTTGACCTAGAATTTTCCATTCTCCAGTCATTCTCCTGCTCTTCACCGCTCTCTGAATAACCCTGACAGGGTTATTCAGAGAAAGGTGAAACTCAGGACAATGACTGAAGAGAAAATTCTAGGTTAAAATAGCCAAACCAGAAAAATTCTCCCATTTAACTCACTTTCCAAATCGGCTATTTGGTCTAGAATTTTCCATTCTCCAGTCATTCTCCTGCTTTTCACCGCCAAAAAATCAGTAAACTTTTTCTGCGTGTCCGAAAATGTCTCCTCTTTTCATACAGACTGCCGCCCCAAGCAGTTGTTTATGGATAGATTAAAGGAAAAGCATTTACCGTCATTTGAAATGTCATTTTTTGGTATTTACATATTTCTATACATCCTAGAAATCCGCCACTTCACGGGCAGGTTATGGGGACCTCCTAGGCACGATATTTGAAGGAATTTTTCGTTTTTATTTTTAACCCTTATTTCATGGAAAACTCACTGTCCCGTTAAAAACTTTTTTTTTTTAACTTTTTGTCCTTGTTTCCTGTCCCCCAGGGCACTACCCGGACCCCCATACACCTTTTATGGCAAATATCTAGCATATATGCCCTCTTGGAGGGCACTCTAAAAACCGAATTTTCAGCCCCATTGACTTGTATAGAGTTCGAGTTCGGGTTCGGATATGAACATTTGGAAAGTTCGGGTTCGGCTCCGAACCGAACTCAGGGAGTGTTCGGCTCATCCCTGTCACGTTCCATGCTGGCATACCTGTCTTCCTGCCCTCTGTATTTGTATATTGTGTTTTTTCCCTTGTGTTTCTGTTGCTGCCAATTCCTGGGTGGCCTCCCAGGGGTTAATTGGTGTTCTGTGTGCTGCTCACCTGTTTACCCTTGCCTTGATTCCCCTGATTATATTAGAGCAATGTACCTATAGGACATTGCTGGGTCATTTTTACGTTGAAAAACAAGGGGGTGTTTGTGAGGGTCCTGAGAACGAGCAACAGCACAATGGCCTGCTCTACGGTGGGTGCCCGCTCAGGTCTCACAAACAAGGTTTTTAGCTTGCTTGTGCCATTACAGGGATGAATTTTCCATATGCAAATCAGCCTGCTCTCACCCAGAAAGGGTGGCCAGTGCTGACTGCTAAAGACGTCATCCCTGCACGAGAGGTGCAGCAACCCCCGACGATCGTTTCGGCCTTCTTGGGCCTCGTCAGGAGGGTATAGCTGACACCCCTCTAGGCACATCAAGCAAGGGGTCCACGTCTGGATGACCCTTTACAATTATAGTGAAAAACAAGGGGGGTGTTTGTGAGGGTCCTGAGAACGAGCAACAGCACAATGGCCTGCTCTACGGTGGGTGCCCGCTCAGGTCTCACAAACAAGGTTTTTAGCTTGCTTGTGCCATTACAGGGATGAATTTTCCATATGCAAATCAGCCTGCTCTCACCCAGAAAGGGTGGCCAGTGCTGACTGCCAAGGACGTCATCCCTGCATGAGAGGTGCAGCAACCCCCGACGATCGTTTCGGCCTACTTGGGCCATTTTTACTTTGCCTGGTCTCCTTGCAACTTGTGTCCTGAGAGCTCCTTGCTGTGTTCCTGTTATCCTCCGTTTGTTCATCCTTGTTTAGTTTTTGCCTCTGTTATTTCTGTTCCAGTTTATGTCAGTTCCTTTTGTGTATTTAGTTCTGTCTATTGCTGTATTTTGGTTTGCTGTTTATGTTCCATTCTGATTCCCCGGTTACCGATTTTGCCTTGGCTGACTTCCCTTCTGGTTCCTATTCCTGTATCCTGTATGATGTACTCTCTCTGGTTATGACCTTTTGGCTTTCCTCTATATGACTACTCTATAGTATTTTCCTTGTCTGTACCGTTTCCAGGTAACCCTGTCGTCTGTATACAACAAAAGACTCTGTACGGCTTCAAGGTAATACTTTCCTTTAGATTAGATCCGGCTATCCTAAAGACCGGCCTTTCAGTGCAGGGAATCTTTGGTATTGCCGTACAGAGGTCTTTTGTTAACCCTGTGTTGCTTTCATCTGTCCTTGCAGTTTACACTGCATCTCTGCATATAGGGGCTTCTCTCAGGAACCAGGGCCTCACCTTGCTGCGAGTTATATTCATAGGGATATATATACAGACCGACCACTTCCAAGGATCGGAGGGCAAGGATAGGGTGGTGCGTGCCTGGTGGTACTGCCACCGTGACAATCCCTACTGTTGATCCCAGAATAAAACTTTAAAAACTTCCATTTGAAGCACATTACACTTATTCCACAAAAAAGGGAAAATAAATCGTTGAATACTTCTCTATTTTTTATTATTTTACTTTTTAATGTAGCAGCCTGGGTTTAAAAAGAATTTGGCAGTTATGTACAGTGATAATGAATCGAGAGTCAGAGCTATCCATTTAATGCTTTATCGAGGATATTACAAAGGGGCATCACCTGGAGATCCAGCTGTGAGCTACCTATGGAGAGTTTACACTATGGAGGTTATTCATAAAGCACCAATGTTCATGAATGTTATAAACAATGGCGAAAAGTGCTGGTTTTGCAATAGTGAAAAACACAGATGTGTCTCAAAAGAAAAATCAAAACACCTACAGAAGACCTTAAACAGGACGTTTCTGCTGCTGTCTGGATTTTCGTTTTGGGATACGCTGGTGTTTGTTGCTGTTGTAACAACGACAAACTCTGCTGCTTTCTGAATATGTAAATTTCAATTACAGTTAAACTAGGGGATAAATAATGCCAGTATAATATCATAATCCTAAAATACAGAATATAATCTTAACTTGTTATTTACCTGTTTTGAATGTGGCAACAAAATTCCCTGAAAAAGTCCAATTTAAGGAAGAAAGGCGTTGAGCAGGAGTACAGAGCAGTGTTATTTTAACATATAAATAATAAATTACGTTATTGATATTATTTCCATGCCGGGGTTAATTTCAATTCTCTAACCACCCATTAATATATTAATACACTTGGACTTCTGATGGTGTGTGGGAATTTCTAGCCTTGACAATGAGAATTAACTATGATTTCCTGACAAATCTTAACTAATGATAAGCATTTTTAATAATTTTAATTATATATCTGTAATTTTTGCTACCCGTTTATGCAATCAAACTTTGCGTGGGTCAGCAACCTTGGCCCTTCAGATGTTTTGGAACTACACCTCCCATGATGCTCACCCACTCATTATGTTGTTGAAGTCTCGTGAGAAATGTAGATCCAAAATATCTGGGGAGCCAAGGAAGCTGACCCCTGACCTATTGCTTTGAATATTTAT
The DNA here is from genome assembly GCA_009667805.1 of Leptobrachium leishanense. Classification (NCBI taxonomy): domain Eukaryota; kingdom Metazoa; phylum Chordata; class Amphibia; order Anura; family Megophryidae; genus Leptobrachium; species Leptobrachium leishanense. The sequence goes on along the minus strand of CM019067.1, from coordinate 124,843,716 downwards.
CCCTTTTACAAAAGTGGACATTGCAACTAGTTTACTCACTCAACTAGATCCAAACAAATGTATTTATATTCCTGCGTCAACATTAAAAATGGACAATTTTGCTCCATTTATCTCTGGAAATAAATCAAAATGAAGTTTTCCAAGCTTTCAAATAGAATCTGTCTGTTCTCAGTACATGTTTTGCTTAATTGGAGGAAGACTATTGAGAGTTCATTATAGTCCATGTTGGTTGGCCTATTGGACACTCTGTGCCCTCCCAAAGAAATTGCCATCATTAAGTATCATAAATGATTTGATTTAGAGCAGGAACAAAAAAATAAAAAAACATGACCCTTATTGGATAAGTCAAGTGAAGATTGAATGGACTGGGAGATGAAAAATGAGCAAGAAGGTATCAGCTGTACATCCCATTGTATAAAACGCTATCAGTTTTTCTTTTAATGCCTGGATCCACCAGAATCTTAACCAGTGATGCTCTTTAATCCTTGAAAAGATTAGCCAGGAGCTGCATAAGCAGAGGTGAGCGAGCCCCAAGACATGAAGATGCCTTGCATACATTTGTAGTATTTACGTCAAGTAAGCCGTGCATGATCAACTACTAGAAAAATAATGAATTGTCAGTATATGTCAATGTATGCATATGAAGGAGAGCTGGAAAAAAACAATGCTCTGCCAGCTTTCACAGCCTCAAGCCAGGTAAGTTGTCAACAAATGTGAAGACATTGTAGGCAAAATACAGACTTTGTATCATCACATTACTGCCAGCAAAACATGAGAAAATAATAAAAATGTTACTCTGACAATACATCTGTATTGTGAAGCATTACCATATTTATTGTTTAAGACCTAATTTATCTTTTAATGGAACATTATATACCATATAAATCATCCCAAATGCACGAGATGTATTAATAAAATTTAATCATAAATACTATATACGCACCAGTGGCCAAAATTATGGAATCCATTTGGAAATTTTTTATTTTTGAGGTTTGATACCTAATAACATCAGCCTTGTTTAGAATAATACCATAACACTATTTATTATTAGGAAGAACATTTGTTGCAGTATGAATTAAAAGCATTTTAATAAAAATTCATTCAGAAAAAGGTATGTGCAGAAAACCATGATATAGCATATTTCATAATTTCTAAATATTTTTGTAGCATCGAGTGAGGAAACCCTTTGCCACGATAAAAGCCTTACAACGGTGTGCCATGGAGTGAGCTAAACATATTAGCTCAACAGTTGTTTTAATGGGAAATCATGATTGTATAGTTGCTTTTGTCAATTTTCTTTTATTCCTTGGTTGTTTCTGACTAAGAGCTTTAACTGACTACAGATTTTATACTGGATTCAGGTCAGGGCTATGATCTCACCTTCTAGCAATGAAATGCCATTTTCCTAAAGCCACTTTTTGCACATAGCAGCAGCAATATGACAAAGGGCTGAAACCTGCCGGAAATGTAGGCTTCATTATCCTAGAAAAGATCACATACTAATCTTGCTTGGGTCATTATGTTATGAGCCATCTGTTTTGCCTTGAGTATATTCCTGATGTATTTTTGACCATATACAGTACCATCAACCACGCAGTTTTTGCTGTCATACAACCACAAATCATAACACTTACAGGGATGCTTTATGATAGGTAGTATTTCTACCGATACCAGAACCCAGCACTGGGCTGGCTTGCCAGGCGGTATGTGAGGGCTGGGGCAGCTGGCAAAATACTCTAACAGCGAGTGGCTGCCGGCATTTGAAAGTTGTAACACGGCTCTGCAGACCTCCAGCAGCTGCGCCCTCACGAGAGCTCGCAGAGCTCACAAGATCTTGCGAGGGCACAGCTGGAGGCCTGTAGAGCCGCATTACAACCTTCACATGCCAACATGGCCCCAGCAGAGCTACGTTACAGTCTTCACATGCTGTTATCGCACTGCCAGCCGTCCCAATGTCTGAGACCTGATATATATATATATATACACACACACATGTGTGTGTCTGATATCTGGTTTGGGTCTACATGTATCTGAGGTCTGGTATGTGTGTATATATCTGAGGTCTGGTGTCTGTGTGTTTGGAATCAGGTCATGTACAGGCCTGTGCGTATATGGGGTGTCTGGTCATACATTTCAATATTAACATAAATTGGAAAGGCATTCAGTAAAATCCTCTATCCGATTCGCCCATTCTAATCTCTCCCTGTTTTGTTTTAATGATAGAATTGACTTTTTTTCCCATGAAGTTGTGTATTTAAAATAAAATCTTTGAGTCTGTATTAAGCAGTCTTCGGCTAGGGTCAGACGAACGCATTTTTCACGTTGTCCGTGAAAAAGTGCGTTCGAACGAATGGACGTATTTTTTCACGGAATACGCGATAGAGGTCATACGATGCGCATTTTCGGCAGTGATTTTGTACGGATCATCAATAAAACCCTTTTGCGTCTGGACGTTATGTTGGCCGGACGTGTGCAGCGTCTGACGTCTCCCAATCACGCAAACACGCCGCTATGCGGCCGCAGCGCACTCTGTACGTCAGTAGTAGCGGTTTGACGTTCTCGAAAAAATGTGTTCGTTTGCCACTTGCGTTGCACGGACGAACTTTCGTGCGGCCGTTCGTCGTATGTTCCCCGGCATTGGACGTCATTTGCTGCTAGCACGGCCGTGATTTCGTGCGGCTAAACGCACGTTAAAAATGCTTTCGTCTGACCTTAGCCTTAGCAGTCATCACCGCATTGAGTCACTTCATTTTTAATTGAATCAAAACACATGTTTTTGTGCACATTTTTCTGCCTAACCGGTTTGATTTTCAATAGTCTGAACCTGCAGATACATCTTACACAATTTACAAATACTTCCCATGGTTAGATTTCCACCTACTTTTCTGAATCATTTTCTTTGTGACTCCCTCATAATTGTAGCCACAAAAATTTAATATTTAACATTGCTTTGTTGGTGACCGGTGAACTGGTTTGCCTTCTAAGTTACACAGGTTACTAAGTTATCAACGAACAGGAAAATCCATGAGCAAAAAAGCAGTAAACAAGAACCAAAAATTGTCCAAATGGAAATGAGAGATGGCGCACACTAACACCTGATTGGCTCTCCGAATAATTATTTTCAAGGGTCATTTTCAAGTTAAGGAAGTCAACTTTATGTCAGAATTAGCAGTTGTATTTTCTTTTTCGGGTTATTTCACTACAAGCCTTTCATAGAATATAGATAATACAAAATAGTTAGTTGAGTTGCATTCTGCATAAGATTAGATGGTGTCTGATGTTACTATCAAACCTTATACTGTAAATACAGTAGAATTATTCACATTTTTTTTCAATCCTGGCCACTAAGGATTATATATTGTATGTATCTATACACACAAACTTGCAAGATGGACACCCATAATTATATGTAAAAAACAGTACATGTCTGTGTGTATATAGTTATTATAAAAAAGCAATTGTTTTTTTTAATAAAGACATACAGTATATAATCAAATTTTATATTCTGTTTTATTCATATATTTGGCTTCTAGCATTAATCCAGAAAGAATAAACACTCCTATTTCACAATCACTCACATTACGCTGCATAGAGTCCTCAATTTGTCCAGTACTAATGTTTATGACGTCCCTGTCTGTTCACTTGTATCCACTTCTTCAATTGGTTGCGACGCATTTGGTTGAATGTTCTGCTGCAAGTCCAAGAGAAACAAAGCTGTTGTATGAGATCCCACCACAATAAACAAACATGATATTTAATGATTTTTTATTTTTTTTACCAATGCCAGAATAAGAGGACATGAACTCTTCAAACCCGTTATGTTTTTGGTAAAACCAGGCAAAGAACTTAATAAGAAATTGGAACGCATAACTCTTCTATATGAGATCCAAACTCATAAGACCTCCAAAATCAGTTTAATTTAATCTCAACAATCACTATAAATTTATATATTTTATAGTTTTTTTTAAGGCTAATATTAGATGTTTTCATAATGCACAACATTAATACTGCTGGGAAATAAACCGGGAACTCTACATTTTTAACAGGTCCTACCAACACTACTAAATAATTTAATGTACCATTATACCTACACGTTTTTTTACTAGTTCCACATGGGAGTACTTCGCTCTTCATCCCTTGTGTTCACACATGTTTCAAAAATACAAACTAACTAATATCAATAATTTACGGGATTCATTTAAAGCAGCTTTGTTGTACACAGAAAATTCTTCCACACGAGACTAGATTTAAAAACACATATACTATTTAAACTTGCTTAATATTCATTAGTTATTTTGGTCACTGTGAAGTTGACTCTCTCAACTGACTTGTTCACATGTTGACACTAGGAATCACCAGCTTCTTCTCATCACTGAAATTTTGGTTTGTTGATTCTGCTCCTTCATGCTTCTCAAATGTTCAAAGAAAAACGTCTCTTCCTTAACGAATTATGTTTATCAGTTAAACCCATCAGGCACCATGTACCAGTATAAATAAAGAATAAAGCAATTCTAGACAGAAACCAAAACAGAAAACATAGCGTAATCCAGCCAGAATTACGTGTCAGGTCAAATTTAAATGCCAATTACCACATTAAAGTTTCTTTGCTTTCTTAAGATATAAGAGGGTCAGTTTCTAATTCTTCCTGCTGACCTGGAAACTGAGATTTGGGTCCCTCATGCTAATTATAAGCTTGGAAGTGAGACCTATAGGTATCCTGCTGTGCTGGTCCCCATCCAGAGGCTGGTGGGTATAATGCAGGTGTGATGCGGGTATGATGCTCAAGGTGCTAAAACTGATTAAAATCCACTTGAAAAGTGTCTTATAGACCTTTCCTAGCTGATAAAACATGGCGCCTCCGGTTGCAGTCGCAAGTGTAGTAACTTCATTTAGCCAGTAGATGGTGACATCTGCCTGCCAAATAGGTTACTACAGTAAGTTTATTATTACAGTTTATTGCATATTGCACTCGTCCTTGAGGAAGTCTAGAAATAGGTGAAACGCGTCGGGCGTTTGATACAGTGTTTTATTGAATAAAATACCTTTTATTTGGATCTTATGATCATTCCTTATAGTGGAGATACGGACAAAGCTCCACTAAGAATGGGTTCTCTCTTCTGAAGGTTATGCACACCAAAAGACTACTGAAAACTACATATTTACCTATTTCCATTTCTTGGAGTGGCTGACCGTCTCCTGGGAGTTGACTTCAGTAGCAAAACAAAGCTGAGTATAAATTTCAGCCTCCTATTGTCATCTTGTATATATATATATAATGTATAATTAATTAAAATTATTTTCCTTAAAAAACACTAGTTCCGGACAGTGTTTTTTTTTTGGAAACTCACTTGGTAGTAAAGGGGTTAAAATATATTGAACTAAGGATACATCTTAAGAAGTCAAAGGTATCATTCCCTTCTTTTTATAAAAGATTTGGAGATACAATTGTTTTATTATTTTAAATTCCTTTTGAATTAACAAATATAGGAACAGCAGAACCTGGTGGATCTTTCCCTACCTATATTACTGTGTTGTATGCCTGGGTAACATGATTAATTATACTTGACATACTTGAAAGTGAGAGAAATCTCAATGTATCCTTCCTGGTAAAATACTTTATAAAGAAATAAATAATACACTTGCATTTGATACTGAATAATCGAATGCCCAAGTTAAGTAGAACATATAGGACTATCTTCTGGCTTCTACACAGTTTTCTATCTTTTCTATGTAGTAATCTTGTTAAGTACTCACTACAGTGTATATCATAGAAAAAAATAATCTTGTCAAAGACTAATTAAACTGTAGAATTGTTCTGGGTAATCACCATATAATAATGAGAACAAATCCAGTCAATTTTAAATACTAATATTCCTTTCTTTTTTTCTTATATTATATTACGGAAAATGTCTTTTGAAATAAAACCCACTGTCATAATGTTAACAAGACCATTTGTAAACACCAGTGTATTTTTAATTCAAGCTGTTTTTGGTACATTATATTTGGCAGTGTTTCATTGGGTTAGAATTATATATTTAATGGTTATAAATAATCACATTACTAGTCAATCAAGTGTGGTAGTTGAATTTGAGTTTTCAATTAAAAAAATGATAGTGATTAAATGCTCACTTCGTTTTCTGCTCTACAGACATCGTTTCATAAATGTGATTTTCCTGACCAGTTACATCTACTTTAACCAATCGCAGAACAAAAAGTAAAAAATGCCTAGAAGTATATAGTTAGTTTCCATTTATCCCGGGATATTTTTCTAGTGATATGTCTCCCATCTATTGCACCTGTTCTTGGTGTGAGATGATACATTTCATGTTATGTTTCTTTCCAGCAAAAAAATCAATGTTGCACCTTTAAAATTTTACTTTCCAGATGTTGTCTGACATTTCAGTTGCAGTTGCCGTATATATTAAGACAGCAAAAAGGGGATTGTGAGAATCCTGAGAACGAACAAACAACAGCACTAGTGGTCTGCTCTACGGAGGGGTCCGCTCAGGTCTCACAATGCCTGAGCTCGTTTGTGCCATTACAGGGACAACAGCTCCATAAACAAATCAGACTGCTACACCCAGAAAGGGTGGTCAGTACTGAAATGCCAAGGACGTCATCTCTGCACGAGAGGTGCAGCAACCCCTGACGATCGAGGGTATATTACACTGCCTGACCAAAAAACGTTACACCCTCTAATATTTCTTTGCACGCCTTTTGCTTTGATTAACCCCTTTCCGCCCCCGGACGTACTATGCTATCCATGCAGTGGGAGTTCTTTGAAGACGCAGGGCATACAGGTATGCCCCGATGTCTTGAATGAGCCGCCTCGGCCCCTCCCCACATCCTGCGCACAAAGCATGTCATTGGCTGCACAGGGACTGCCTGAACTTAGGATTTCTCCCTGCAGCCAATGACGCGAGACACATGTCGGCTCCGGGGCAGGCTGCATTCTGTGGCTCGTGATGGCATCTGTCAGCAAGGCGTACCTGTAGACCGCATTGGCATTAAGCCACCCTCAACAGGCAACTCCCGCCTGTCATTACGGGTTAACACATTTGTTGTGGCATTGTTTATATAAGCTTATGAAATGTCACAACACTAATTTACTATGTTATTTGACATGATGTGTGTCAGGATCGGGTAACCCCACTTGCAGACTGTAAGCCAACAGACCCTGACCAACCGGTCCTTAGTAATGGCCGGGTTATGGTCAGTAATACTGAGAACGACGAACACAAAGAAAGTGGCGGAGTGCAAAGTAAAACAACCTGCAGTATAAAGTAACCCACAATGCTCTAGCTAGCCGGTCCTTAATAATGGCCGGGTTAAGCAGAGCAAACCAACAAAAACACACATAGGCAGGGGTTAAGGAAATAGAGGTCCGTTATACTATGCCAGAATTCAGGGCGCCAGAAAACGGGGAAGTCGAGACAAGCCGGGATTGTATTAACCAGGAAAGCAGTCAGATAGGAATTCAGAAATAACAGCAAGGCACTAGGCGTAACTGGAACCACGCTAGGGCAACTTGCTAAGAGAAATGAAACCCTTTAAATAGAGACACAGCACTTCCTATTGGTGCTCAGAGGAGACGCCCTGCTCTGCTATAGGATAGCTGGTCATGTGCTGCTATTGGTTGTCCTTCCTGCATGCTGCATCTGATTCGCGGGCAGCACCATTCTCTGTCCTGTAGTACACAGTACCCTAGAATAAGGCTTTCTGGATATCAGCTGCTGTGACGGCCGCAACATTTCCCCGGACATGGGGCGAAGGTGCAACATTTCCCTGGACATGGGGCGAAGGTGCAACATTTCCCTGGACATGGGGCGAAGGTGCAACATTTCCCCGGACATGGGGCGAAGGTGCAACATTTCCCCGGACATGGGGCGAAGGTGCAACATTTCCCCGGACATGGGTCGAAGGTGCAACATTTCCCTGGACATGGGGCGAAGGTGCAACATTTCCCTGGACATGGGCCACCGTGACAGCACCCCCCCCCCTGACGGCGGGCCCGAGGGCGAGAAGGGAAGCGGCGACGATAGGCGGAGACCAGCCCCGGGGCATGAACATCAGAGGCAGCAACCCAGGAACGTTCCTCCGGGCCGTACCCCTTCCAATGCACAAGATATTGCAATCCGCCTCTAGACCACCTGGAATCGATGAGAGCCTGCACCTCGTATTCCTCCTGACCCTGAACTTGGACAGGAGGAGGCTGTTTCACGGGAGTGGTATACCGGTTACAGACAAGGGGCTTGAGTAGGGAGGTATGGAAGGAGTTGGGGATTCTCAAGGACTTAGGCAACGCCAAGGCATAAGAGACAGGATTAATGCGTCGGAGGACCCTGTACGGACCGATAAACCGTGGTGCCAATTTGTGAGAGGGCACCCGGAGTTTGATATGCCAAGTGGAGAGCCATACCCTTTGACCAGGGACATAAGAAGGTCCTGGTCGTCTGTGGCGGTCTGCAAACTTCTTATGGGCTAAAGAAGCTTTTTGCAAAGCGGATTGAATCCGCGTACAGGACTGACGTAGGAGTTGTAAGTGATCGTTAAGTGCAGGAATGGGTGATTCAGACGGAGTGCCAGGTAATAAAGCAGGATGGAACCCATAGGTCGCAAAGAACGGGGTATGACCAGAGCTGTCATGTACCACGTTATTCCTAGCCAACTCAGCCCAAGGTAATAAGGAACTCCAATTATCTTGTTGGTGGGAGATGAAGAACCGTAAATATTGTTCTAAGGACTGGTTGGTACGTTCAGCAGCACCGTTAGATTGTGGGTGGTAGGCAGAAGAAAAGGATAAGTTGATACCCATTTCTTTGCAGAAGGATCTCCAGAATCGGGAAATGAACTGAGTACCATGATCTGAGACTATTTCCTGCGGTATCCCATGTAACCGTACCACCTCCTTAGCAAATATACCGGCTAGCTGTTCTGAAGAAGGAAGTTTTTTCAGTGGAACAAAATGGGCCATTTTAGAAAAACGGTCAATAACAGTGAGAATGGTGGTATTACCCTCAGATGGGGGTAGGTCCACAATAAAGTCCATGGATAAATGGGTCCATGGTCTCGAAGGAACAGGGAGAGGTTGTAATAGACCCACTGGAAGATCAGCAGGGGTTTTATTCTGGGCACACACGTTACAGGAGGCAATGAACTCTCGGATATCAACACGAAGAGTGGGCCACCAATATAGACAAGAAACGGTGAGAATGGTCTTATTGACTCCTGGGTGACCTGCAACCTTTGATGCATGCATAACTTGTAATAACTCCCTTCTCTCGTTCTCTCCTACATACAATCTTTCTGGAGGTAGAGAGCTAGGGGCGGCATTCTGATAGGACAGAATGCGCTTGATCAACTGAGAAGACACTTGCATACACACAGTGGCGATTATATGAGTACCGGGTATGAAAGAAACTGGTTCGGTGTGAGGCAGTTCCTCTTCCTCAAACTGTCTGGAAAGAGCATCCGCCTTGGTATTACGTGACCCTGGGCGGTAGGTGATCAAATAATTGAAGCGACTTAGGAACAACAACCATCTGGCCTGGCGGGGGGACAGTCGCTTCACGTCTGCCAGGTAGGCTAGGTTCTTGTGGTCAGTTAGAATGATCACTGGAATTTGCGAACCCTCCAACAGATGTCTCCATTTTTTTAGAGCCATTATAATAGCCAAGAGTTCTCTGTTGCCAATGTCATAGTTTCTCTCTGAGTCGGACAACTTCTGGGAGAAGTAGGCACAAGGGTGAAGTGGGGCATCCCAGGTGTCTCTCTGGGAAAGTACTGCCCCTATACCAGATTCTGATGCGTCGACCTCCATTATAAATGGTTTAGAAGGGTTAGGATGTGCTAGAATAGGTGCAGAGGCAAAGGCCGTTTTTAAATCCTCAAAGGCTTTAAGGGCAGCGGGAGACCAGTTGGTTGTATTGGCCCCTTTCTTGGTCATAGAGGTGATAGGAGCAATTACAGAAGAAAAGTGTGGGATAAACTTTCTGTAATAATTGGCGAATTCAATAAATCTCTGGATAGGTTTCAACCCTTTGGGTAGAGGCCAAGATAGGATGGATTCCAGTTTTTTGGGATCCATTAAAAAACCCTTGGATGACACGATGTACCCCAGAAACGGAACCTGTGTCACATGGAATATGCATTTTTCTAGCTTGCAATATAAACCATTTCGTAACAGAGTGCCGAGAACAGAACGCATGTGATCATAATGTGTATGTAGGTCAGGAGAGTGCACCAGAATGTCATCTAGATAGACTATGACACATGAGGAGAGGTAGTCCCGAAGGACGTCATTTATAAAATCCTGAAAAACCGCAGGGGCGTTGCACAACCCAAACGGCATGACCAGATATTCGTAGTGGCCGCTATGGGTGTTGAATGCGGTCATCCACTCGTCTCCCTCCTTTATGCGTACCAGGTTGTATGCACCCCTAAGATCCAATTTAGAAAACACCGTGGAACCTCTAAGACGGTCAAAGAGGTCAGAGATTAGAGGAATAGGGTAGGCATTCTTGATGGTGATACGATTCAACCCTCTATAATCTATGCACGGACAGAGGTCACCCTCTATTTTGGCTACAAAGAAGAACCCTGCCCCAGCTGGGGAAGAAGATCTTCGTATGAAACCCTTCTCCAGCGATTCCTGGATGTATTCTTCCATGATACTATGTTCCTTTGGGGACAGTGGATAAATTCTCCCTTTAGGGGGAATGGTACCTGGGTATAAATTGATAGCACAGTCATACAGACGGTGCGGGGGTAGTTTATCGGCCTCTTTTTTGTCAAACACTTGTTTAACAGACAGATATTGCTCCGGAACGGTAGAAGACAAAGGTTTTGCAGTAGGAGTATTGAGTAACCTGATAGGTAACATAGAGGGAAAACAAGAGGAGGAACAGGTGGAACCCCATGCAACGACCTTTCCCTTTACCCAGTCAATGTGAGGATTATGCTTTTGTAACCATGTGAGACCTAAAATGACTGAACAAGACGGTGATGATATGATTTGAAACACTATGGATTCGTCATGATGATCCCCAAGACACATGGAAATAGCTTTAGTCTCTTGGGTTATAACAGGAGAGGCAAGGGGCCTACCATCAATGGCCTGTACCATTAAGGGTTTGGATCTAGGGGACAGAGGAACAAGATGACCTGAGGCAAAGGACTCATCCATAAGATTATCAGCAACCCTTGAATCCAGCAATGCATCACAATCGAATTTGACAGAACCCCATGTTAGACAGACAGGAAGAAGTAATCGTAGTGAGGTCGGTTTGGGACACAAAGTGAGAACACCTAAGGCCGGTCCCCTCCTAGGACTTGGGCACTTAAGGCGTTGGTGCCCCCTAAGTCCGCAATATAGGCAAAGACCCTCTCTACGCCTATAGGATTTCTCTTCTTCTGTCAATTTGGTGTGACCCAATTGCATGGGTTCGGTATCAGAGACCTGTGAAGTGCAAGATGGTGGGCTAACGGAACCTCGTGTAGGAACCCTAGCAACGCTTTTTCTGGGTCTCTCTCTGTGTTTAGCTCTATCCCTGATTTTGTTATCAATATCAATCACGTAATCGATCAAATCCTCTAACTCCTCAGGCAAATTCTTTGCTGCTATCTCATCTAGGATAGTATCAGAAAGGCCCTCCTGGAAAAGCAATACAAGGTAATCATTAGTCCAATCAAACTCTGCTACTAGGGTTTTGAAGTCTTTGGCATAATCTGCAACAGACCTGGAACCTTGCTTAATTCTGAGAAGGGATCTCCCAGCCCTCTTGGAATGACCAGGAGGATCAAAGGTACGTCTGAGAGGTGCGTACAAAGTTGTGGTAGTTATAGACCACGGCATCATCATTTTCCCACAATGGGTTAGCCCATGCTAGGGCTCTACCAGACATATGATTTATCATAAATCCCACACGGGCACGATCTGAAACATACATTCTAGGGTTTAGTTCAAAATGAATGCTGACCTGAGTCAAAAAGCCACGACACCCAGTCTGTTCCCCACCAAAACGAATAGGAGAAGTCATGGATACATGGGAGGTAGGTAAAGCAACCTCAGGTGTGTGGGATTGCAGGACCGGGGCAGGGGTCGCCACCTGTGGTTCAGGCTGCAAATAGGCAGTACGGACAAGAATAGTTTGTATAGCCTGCGCAAAGGCATCCATGCGGTGGTCTAATTCATCGACACGAGAGGCACATGCAGCGAGCTGCTGACCCACGTCTGCAGGGTCCATGGCCCTAGTGTAATGTCAGGATCGGGTAACCCCGCTTGCAGACTGTAAGCCAACAGACCCTGACCAACCGGTCCTTAGTAATGGCCGGGTTATGGTCAGTAATACTGAGAACGACGAACACAAAGAAAGTGGCGGAGTGCAAAGTAAAACAACCTGCAGAATAAAGTAACCCACAATGCTCTAGCTAGCCGGTCCTTAATAATGGCCGGGTTAAGCAGAGCAAACCAACAAAAACACACATAGGCAGGGGTTAATGAAATAGAGGTCCGTTATACTATGCCAGAATTCAGGGCGCCAGAAAACAGGGAAGTCGAGACAAGCCGGGATCGTATTAACCAGGAAAGCAGTCAGATAGGAATTCAGAAATAACAGCAAGGCACTAGGCGTAACTGGAACCACGCTAGGGCAGGGGTCTGCAACCTTAAACACTCAAAGAGCCATTTGGACCCATTTCCCGCAAAAAAGAAAACACTGGGAGCCGCAAACCCCTTTTGACATCTAAAATGAAGATAACACTGCATATATCGTTTTTTACCTTTATGCTATGGGTGGGGAGGGGTACTCTAAACTAAAACTTTTAATAATATTTTTTTTAAAAAAAAATCAATCTCCATGTCATTAGTATAAAAAAATATATATTTCAATTAATTACAGTTACAAGTATTTATAAAGCGCCAACAAATTCTGTAGCGCTCTACAATGGGAGAGACCAAACATACAGGTGCATCTCAATAAATTTGAATGTCGCGGAAAAGTTCATTTATTTTATTAATCCAACTCAAATTGTGAAACTTGTGTAATAAATAAATTCAATGCACACAGACTGAAGTAGTTTAAGTCTTTGGGTCTTTTTAATTGTGATGATTTTGCTCACATTTAACAAAAACCCACCTATTCACTATCTCAATAAATTAGAATATGTTGACATGTCAATCAGCTAATCAACTCAAAACACCTGCAAAGGTTTCCTGAGCCTTCAAAATGGTCTCTCAGTTTGGTTCACTGGGCTACACAATCGGGGGAAGACTGCTGATCTGACAGTTGTCCAGAAGACAATCATTGACACCCTTTGCAAGGAGGGTAAGCCACAAACATTCATTGCCAAAGAAGCTGGTTGTTCAGAGTGCTGTATCCAAGCATGTTAACAGAAAGTTGAGTGGAAGAAAAAGATGCACAACCAACCGAGAGAACCGCAGCCTCCAAAGACTTGCCAAGCAAAATCAATTCATGAATTTGGGTGAACTTCTCAAGGAATGGACTGGGGCTGGGGTAAAGGCATCATGAGCCACCACACACAGACTTGTCAAAGAATTTGGCTACAATTGTCATATTCCTCTTGTTATGCCACTCCTGAACCACAGAGAACATTGGAGCCGTCTTACCTGGGCTAAGGAGAAGAAGAACTGGACTGTTGCTCAGTGGTCCAAAGTCCTCTTTTCAGATGAGAGCAAGTTTTGTATTTCATTTGGAAACCAAGGTCCTAGAGTCTGGAGAAAGGATGGAGAAGCTCATAGCCCAAGTTGCTTGATGTCCAGTGTTAAGTTTCCACAGTCTGTGATGATTTGGGGTGTAATGTCATCTGCTGGTGTTGGTCCACTGTGTTTTTTTGAAAACCAAAGTCACTTCACCCGTTTAACGAGAGATTTTAGAGCACTTCATGCTTTCTTCTGCTGACCTGCTTTTTAAAGATGAAGATTTCATTTTCCAACAGGATTTGGCTCCTGCCCACACTGCCAAAAGCACCAAAAGTTGGTTAAATGACCATGGTGTTGGTTTGCTTGACTGGCCAGCAAACTCACCGGACCTGAACCCCATAGAGAATCTATGGGATATTGTCAAGGGGGAAATGAGAAACAAGAGACCAAAAAAACGCAGATGAGCTGAAGGCCACTGTCAAAGAAACCTCAGCAGTGCCACAGACTAATCACCTCCATGCCACGCCAAATTGAGGCAGTAATTAAAGCAAAAAGAGCCCCTACTAAGCATTGAGTACATTTACAGTAAATTAACACACTTTCCAGAAGGCCAACAATTCACTAAAAATGCTTTTTTTATTGGTCTTATGAAGTATTCTAATTTTTTGAGGTGGGTTTTGGTTAAATATGAGCCAAATCATCACAACTAAAAGAACCAAAGACTTTAAACTACTTCAGTATGTGTGCATTTAATTTACATAATACACAAACTTCACAATTTGAGTTGAATTAATGAAATAAATTAACTTTTCCATGACGTTCTAATTTATTGAGATGCACCTGTATATCCATACACAAAACACACAGAACAGTAGGAGGGAGGACTCTGCTCGAGAGCTTAATGCAGCCATGCCATGAATGATGCCATTTATTTATAATTATTAAATTTCTTCTCCCCATAAATATTAACCCCACCAGGCCCCACATATATAATAATCCCCAGGTTCCCACATATATATAAAACTCACCCAGGACCCTCATATATAATACTCATCCAGGTTCCTCATATATAATAACCCCCAGTACCCATGTATAAATGAATAACCCCCAGCCCCACCATGTATAATACTCCTCAAGTGTCTCCCTATGTATAAATTAATAACCCCCAGGCCCCCATGTATAAATTTATAACCCTCAGCCCCCCATGTATTATTAGTATTAGCATACTATTGGACAACCACCACGGGCCAACATCTTCCATTACGCTGTGCCAAGAGCAAGCGCACAGCGTGGTGATGGTGATAGATCCCAGTGACAGTGGCCGGCGGAGTGTGGGGAAGCTCCAGGCCGAGGTTGTCTGCGCCCTAGCATGAGCACCATCTCGGGAGCCTCAGCATGGCGATGAAAGAGCTGCACGCAGCTCCAGAGCCACGGGTTGCTGACCACTGCGCTAGGGCAACTTGCTAAGAGAAATGAAGCCCTTTAAATAGAGCCACAGCACTTCCTATTGGTGCTCAGAGGAGACGCCCTGCTCTGCTATAGGATAGCTGGTCATGTGCTGCAATTGGTTGTCCTTCCTGCATGCTGCATCTGATTCGCGGGCAGCACCATTCTCTGTCCTGTAGTATACAGTACCCTGGAATAAGGCTTTCTGGATATCAGCTGCTGTGACGGCCGCAACATTTCCCCGGACATGGGGCGAAGGTGCAACATTTCCCTGGACATGGGGCGAAGGTGCAACATACTCCCCGGACATGGGTTGAAGGTGCAACATTTCCCCGGACATGGGGCGAAGGTGCAACATTTCCCTGGACATGGGGCGAAGGTGCAACATTTCCCTGGACATGGGGCGAAGGTGCAACATTTCCCTGGACATGGGGCGAAGGTGCAACATTTCCCTGGACATGGGGCGAAGGTGCAACATTTCCCTGGACATGGGCCACCGTGACAAAGTGGCAGGTGGACTTGTGCTTGGAATGGTCATTGTAAGCAAACCAAAAATATCACTTGTTGTAGGCATTACACCTGGCTTGAACACACATAACATATTTTTTTCTTGAACATTTATTTCCATCCAGAGTTGCACAAATTTCTTGCCATGATCTTGAATTGATGATAGGAGAGTCGAGTCGCTGTATAAAGTCTTCTCCAGAACATCCCAAAGATTCTCAATGGGGTTAAGGTCTGGACAATCCTCAAAAAGTGACGTGATCACATTCTGTAATTCTGTTTCTAAAGGGGTTATTCAAAGAGAGCCAAACTTCCCGCCGATTTGCACCCAATGGTGAATTTCCCCGTATGGTTCAATTTCGTGGCAATTCACCTATTCAAAAAGCTGTCAATTCACCAAATATTGGTGAATTGCCAGCGAAATACGATGACCTTCGGCGACAGTGAAATTCCCCATAGCAAAGTATTGGTTAATCTATTCAGAGAACAACAAACAGCAGAGAAAACTTGACGAAATGCAAAGATTTTCGCTGGTTCAGTTCGACAGGTTAAACAGGCGAATCCCATAGGTTTCAATGTAAAAGAAATTTCCGTTTATATAAAATATTTATTCAACTATAAAAACTTTTCATTTGCAGCAAAAGTATTTTTATTAATTAATTTTTTATATTTGTTTAGGCATTTTTCGGGATTTTTTGGGCAAAATTTTTGATTCAGATTTTTTTTAAATGGTGGGATTTTTCATTCTATGACAGACCTTTTGCATGTATTATTTTTCTTTACCCCTCTTCAGCGGCTGGTCATCTAGTTTTGGTTGCATTTGGTGGGTTTGCGGCTGTGTTCGGCGGTTTATCAGATTGATTTGGTGATATTTTTTAGCTGTTTGTGGCTGCGTTTGCTGAGTTTATCGGCAGCGTGCAGTGTATCGATTCAGCGCACTTTGGGGACCCTGCGGTGAAAGCTGAATTCACCGCAGGGTCGGCAAATTGAGGTCGATGAAGGAGAGAGCACAGAAATTTCGGAGCTCTCTGAATTACCTCTTATGTCTTACATGTTCATATTGACCACCTCTCAGCTGTAATTATTGGTTTCTTTATACTTTTATGGTGTTTTGCATATATTTTTAATCACACACTAATAAATTCAAGAATTTATACTGAGCTTCCTTATTGCATCACGTATGTAATGTTTTTTTTTTTTTCTTTTTGCCATTGGGTGGTCAATACTTAACCCTTTCGCTGCTGAGGCATTTCCCGCCTGTGTGCTGAGGTCATTTTTACCGGTTTCGCTCATCATGTTTAACCGCGTTTTGAAGCCTTATTTTATTATATGACCCAGACATATTATATATCGTTCTTTCCGGCAGACTCGGAAGATTCATAATATGTCATTATTATATGTATACGTTATGTCCTGTCTGTATATTATAACAAAATATGCAATAAAATTTGAATTTTCAAAAATTTACAACGTGTAAAGTGGTTTTTTCCCCATTTTAACATGCGATCGTTTGCGGTTATATTTTGTATGGGGTGCGCTTGTTAAAAAAATTAGAAATGGGGTCTCGTTTCTTTTTTTTGGGGGAAAATTTCGCTATTTTTAACAAACGCACCCCATACAAAAATCGTTAGTGCAGCATCATTGTTCACATTATAAATTAAATGGGAACAATATTGCTGCATTAACAAAACAAATAAAAAATAAAAAACTATTTTTTTTTATTATTTATTTATTTTTTTTATTTTTAATTTTTATTTTTTTTAAAAAACTTTTTTTCACGGTCATGTTTGATATGGTTGGAAAGGCCATGCTCTGGCCGATCCAACATTATCAAACATTAACCTCTAGCTGCCACAGATCGGGAGATAGGAGGTTCATTGGAACCCCCTATCTCCACCATTGGTGGCAGCTAGGGGTTAACTCCAGGACTAGCGTCATCGTGCTATGCACGATGACACCAGTCCTCAGGGGGAGTTCCCAGAGGCTTGGCTGACATCCAAGATGTCGGCCAGCTCCGGGAAAGGATCACGAACCGGCGCTTTTCGGTGCCGATTCGTGATCCGGCCCCCATGGGGTTAATACCAGGTACCATTTGGAAGGGCAGGCTGTGCCCTTCCAAACGGTGCCTGGCATTAAGCTCAGGACCCCCGCGATCGGAAGGGAGAGAGGTCCGAAGGACCTCCCCCCTCCCTTTCAGGCGCCTCCTCCGCACACGCGGGGGGGCGCCTGAAATAGATGTCATAGCGCCGCGGCGATGACATCTATTGTGCCCACGGCGGTCCCGGATTGACGGGCTGACATCTAAGATGTCAGCCCGCACCGGGGAGCAAAGCGATTGGCCGGAATCCGGCCAATCGCAGGCTGCTTCGGGAGGGCGCGCTCAGCGCGTCTTCCGCAGCCAACCCTTCCTGCGGCAGGACGCGCTGAGCGCGTCCTCCGCAGCGAAGTGGTTAAGGGTTATTCAAAGAGCAGCAAATTGGCCACGGAATTGCACCGAACTGTGAATTTCCACGTGGGCTGCAATTATGTGGCCATTCGGCTATTCAAAACGTTGTCGATTCACCAGATATTGGTGAATTGTCAGCAAAATATGGTGACCTTTGGCGGCAGTGAAATCCCCATTGAAAACTAATGGTTACTCTATTCATAGAACGACGAATTGCACCGAAATTTCAGTGAAATGCCCTGATATTTGGTGGTTTCATTCGACAGGTTTAAACAGGTGAAACCCATAAGTTTCAGTGCAAAAAAATCCCCTGTTTTTCTTAAATATTTATTCAACCGTTTATTTTCATTTGCAGCAAAAATACTATTTTTTAGGCAAAATTTTTTATTCAGATTTTTTTTATTATTATCATGTAACAGACCTTTTTATTGTTATTCATAGGACCTCATATATTATTTCCAGGCATTTTCACGCACTAGCTCTTTTTTTAAATGGTGTTTTTTTTTCTTTAACCCTGTTCGGCGGCTGGCCGGCGGATAGTCAACGGTTTGAAGACCGATTCGGCAGTCAATTCGGCTGGTCGTCTGCATTTTTCGGTGGGTTTTCAGCTGCATTCATTGATTTTTCAAATAGATTCGCCGGGTCGATTCACCACACTTCAGGGACCTTGCGATGAATGCTGAATTCACCACATGGTCGGTGAATTTAACTCCCCGAAGTGTGCCTAACGAGAGAGCACCGAAACATCGGTGACATTTTGGTGCTCTCTGAATAACCCCTTTAGTGTCCCAAATAAAGCTATTTTTAGGTGCTAGCAGCTTCAGAAATTTCAGTTATTCAATTTCTTATTTCTCATATATATTTTTTGTTTAACTATTTTAAAAATGGGATTAGTTTAATGGTGTTTTTAAAAAAAAATAAGAAAAAAACTATTTCAAATATTTGCAATTTAATAATGTTCTCTATGTGTATAATTACATGGTATATTAATTTACACTTTATTCTTCAGTATTCAGACACCAATATTTAAAAAATAAGATATTTTCATATTTTTTTTATTCCGAAAAACCTGCTTTCACATTTTTATAAAGTGTTGGAAAATTTACACATCTTACTTCAGCACAGCCTGTTATTGAAACCTGAATCAGATGTGAAAAAAACGGTTTTAACTTCTGCAAAGCGGTTAAATAAACTTTACCATGTGATCAGAGCAGCACAACGCCATTCAGCCTGCGACTCATGGTACAACAGTAGTGGGAATTCAATCGATATGTACATTGATTTGCTATGTGACAATCCCCTTTACACAGGTTAAAACACACAATTCAGTGGCTGATTAGGGCTAAAATGACATGAAATGTGTCATGTAAATTTTCCAGAGAATTTCTTTCCAACATTAGGTAGCAATAGCTTGAAAAGAGATTAGCTAAAATATGGAATAATAACGCCCAATAAAATCTATTAATTCATTTTCTAATTATTAATTTGATTTTATTTTTTATTTTTATTATGCACTGTAAGCGCAATGGTTTTTAAATAGGTTATCACATTTTCTCATGCCAGATCGAGTGAATTGCATCAGCATTTGACTTAATGATTTAATAAAATGTCTGGATTTATATAATCCTTTTTTATTTTTATTCTTTTATAAATAGCCACTCATGAAGAGACTGGGATGTCTATAACATTGAATAAAAACTGGAAACTGAGTTAAATATTATATACAGCTATTTTTACAGTTCATGATTATATTGTTTATGTTTATGATTTACTAGGAACTTGTGTTCTTGAGACACGGAACCTCTAATTATGCGTACTGCTGCACTCAGCGCCAACGTATTGCAGATATGAATCGACTACATACTTTGCGTGATTATGACTCAATGTCTACATATACCTGCGTTTTTTTTTAAAACAAAAAATACTTTTTTCCATTTAATAACAAACATCTTACTGCAAAGTCAACTCCTTCCCTGAAAGTCATTGCTATTTTATAATCTCTGAGTCATTAGATAACAGATAGAACTCCACACTTAGTGGTTTCAAATGTTTATGGTCTGCAATTCATTCTTAATGAGCTCTCTCCATGTCTTTATTCTTCTTCACACCCTCCTGCTGGGAAATGCCTTACTCTGCCTTGCCTTTTGTTAATGATTCCACAATCATTTCAGAGTCATTTCTTTTGCCTCATGTGATTCTGACACTGCATAAGAGCTGGCTTCTGCAGCCTCACAGTTGGAAATATAACCTTTAATGTATTAATTTCTCTTGCTCAAAACAATTTAACCTCTGTCTTGGTTTTGTGATTGCTAAGTGTTCCAATTAAATGCTTCTTTCAAATTTTGTCCTGGAGGGCTTGATCTTATTGCTATTATGTTTAACATAGCCTACCTAGTAAATAATGAGCACTCCAGGGTCCTTCGAGTATTTCTCTTGTATATCAATCTATTAGCAATCGTACAAGTGTCTGTCAAGTCCTTTACCACAAAATTAGTTATAATACTGAAAAGCATCAATGGAATACATCAGGAAGAAGAAAAGAATATTCTCTTTCATATGCAAATTATTTAAAAACAAGCAAAAATATAGAATAATAAAAAAAATGGAGGAACATCTTAGTGCACATCCTCCGCTTCAGCAGGGAGTTTTGCCTTTGCCATGTAGAAGAATCTCTTATTCAATCATGGCACTCAAATGCACATAAGTGAGAGAACAGGGCATACTCTATAATAAAATAGTATTTTATTCTCATTCTAGCTCTTTTCACTAAAATACACATCTAAATTTCTATCAACTAGGACAATGTGTACTCATATCATTTCCTGTACCCAAACAGGGGGTCAAGTGTTGCAGGAACGCTTCAGAAAACAGGTCCCTTGCTATTTTAGGAGGAGGAACTTAAACTGGGAAGCTGTGATACCTTTCTATATAGACAGTACTTTTATAAAAATTTCTATATTTAAGGTTGTTTTCTGTATTTAAGTACATTCGGAAGGCATGGAAATGACAATTTCTCAGTGTTTGCAATAGGAACGGCATTCTCATGCATAAAGAAGCCATGCAGTGGCTCCCAG
Source organism: Leptobrachium leishanense (assembly GCA_009667805.1). Lineage (NCBI taxonomy): Eukaryota > Metazoa > Chordata > Amphibia > Anura > Megophryidae > Leptobrachium > Leptobrachium leishanense. Next base: position 124,822,586 of record CM019067.1, on the reverse strand, counting down.
TAACCTTTAAGACCGGAATCGACAGATATGTCGGTGAGTTCCCACACTTATTTTTTTTAGGACTTGACCCTCTAATCCCAACCCTGGTGTAAATGTAGCCAGAGCTGTTCAAACCTAGTTAGTTTGTAGATGTCAATGGCTCTGGTAAGTTTACATCAGCTCTGGTTAAGTTTACTCCAGGATTGGAATAGATCCCCTTGTAAGTACTGGAACAGGAAGAGAAAGACACAACTTGATCCCCGGCTGCACGAAACCTTGGCTGTATTTGATGTTTTGGATTGCCTTAAATAAACCCATCACTCTCTTTCAGATGTCACTGCACACAGACATCTTGTTTTAAATACCTTCACATAACCAACATCAAAGTATAGAGATATCCAATTAAATTAGTGAATGCAACCAGGATCCCATTGAACACAGCTATCTGATTCTTGAGAACATTGCATAATCAAAATCTCTTTGCTTCTCAGGAATTTCAACATACACACACAACTACATGAACTCCTTATCTAGAACCTCATGAAACCAAGATCTCACTGCGCACATTAAGCCACTTTTCAAGAGCTTCACACAACTAAGATTTCACTGCATTCAGCAATCCACTCCTGTAGATCTTCTCACAACTAAGATCTCACTGCGCACAGCACTCCACTTCCGAAGAACTTCATACAGCCAAGCTTTCACTGCTCACATGTAGCCAGTCCTAAGGAACCTTAGGTAAGCATGGTTTACATAAAACTGCTGTGAGGAATTAATGGTTTTATGAAAAACTGTAAATTACACCTTAACTCTATAACAATGGACCTCCATACATACAAAAAACAGTCTAAATGCACTATAATTTTCATCATAGTGCATTTATAGCCTGTATGCATTATTTGACAGAGAGCTCCATAACATCTAACACTGGGAAAACTTTCTGAGAGACTATTAATTTACCATTTTAGCGAGCTACAGTATATTGGCTGCTCTGTCCCATGTACTATAACTTTAGGGACATATTCTGGGACCCATTTTCAGAGGAAATTAATCTGCAATAAACCAAATTCTTGTGCAATCAATAGAATGAGTCCCCATCAAGTCAACGTGATTTCAGGCACCTGAGGGAGCTTTTGAAGATCCAACATAGTAGTTTAAGGAAATTGATTATACATTACATAAAGTAACAATCTTTTTTTAAATATTCAGATTTAGTAATTATTATATTTGCTATATATCATCTGTATCATAAACTAATTGATATCACATTTATCCCATTCTCTTCACTGATAATGACACGGTTTCAATTGAGTGGATAATCAATTATACCTTAATTTATTAAAAAAGCATGATTCTACACAGTTTTGCTTCTTTCTTATTGTATACATCAGTGGTTCCCAACTGCGGTCCTCAAGTACCCCCAACATGTCAGGTTTTCCAGATATCTGAAGCACAGCACAGATGATAGATTTTCTGCTCATTGATTGCAGGATTCAGTCTTCATTTCCCCAAGGTTATCTGTAAAACCTGGCCTGTTGGGGGTACTTGAGGAACGCGGTTGGGAACCACTGGTATACTTTACTGATTTTTATGGGCAAAATTCACAAAGTGTCATTATGGGCAGTATGTGTTATGATATTGATCCAAAGCGGTCTGCCTAAATCACAATGCATGTGGCGTTCCTATATGAAAAATGCAGGATCTGCTCAGCCTGAGGTCGGGGGGGGGGGGTCACATAACATCACAACGAATTACATGATCAGGATGTTATGCAACCTAGTTCTACAATATCGGGTTTTCCATATACCAATCCTACACTGTCAATTGAGGGGTTAAAATGGAGAGTGGGTAGGCCACCTGCTCCATATCCAACAACATAATAGGTCTAAAGGACTAAGCACAAAGAGTGGACATCAGTCCCACCTACGTCTAATTAAAACCACAAAAGTTAACCTCTTCAGATTAATAAAAAGCTGATACCAATAACCCACATAGCATTCTATATACACCCCTGTATGCAACCTATCCATGATGGCACCTCTCTATACTTCACACATTAACCATATCCTATACTTCAATTTAAAATATATACAATCTACTGTATATATGGTTTATAAATATATAGATGCACACACCTTCATAGTTACATAACAAGAGGAAAAAGGTGTCATCTGCGCTCGTTTCTATGTATTTCCATGTACAACAAAACACTGAGGTTTTAGTTTGTTTCAATGGCCATTACAACGTAAGCTCACTCGCCCCTTCAAGGCACCTCTTTGTAGAGTGAGTACCTAACCAATGTACCAAAAGCCGCTCTACTGAGCAGCTCCAAGCCCCTCCTGCTGCTTTTCAGCTAAGGAGAGGCAGTAAGATGGTGGGTTTTATTTATACACGCACCAAACACTTCCCATTTGGGGTTCAAAACAAAAACATGGAAAAAGCAACAGCTGCAAAACGACTAACTGGTGTTACAAGCATAATATACATACATACAGAAAAAATGGCGTCGAGCCCATACTCACAGGAGCGGCTGCAACAGCCAGGAGTAACAGCGCAGTTAATGTATAAAACATAGCAAGAGGAAAAAGGTGTCATCTGCGCTCGTTTCTATGTATTTCCATGTACAACAAAACACTATGACGTTTTAGTTTGTTTCAATGGGCATTAAAAAACATAGAAATGAGCGCAGATGACACCTTTTTCCTCTTGTTATGTTTTATACATTAACTGGGCTGTTACTCCTGGCTGTTGCAGCCGCTCCCGTGAGTATGGGCGCGACGCCATTTTTTCTGTGTGTACATAGTTACATAGTCTGAAAAAAGACATGTGTCCATCGGGTTCAGCCTCTCACACATCACCTACTGCTATTGATCCAAAAGAAAGCAAAAACCCAGTGTGAAATGCTTGCCAGTATGCAACATACTGGGAAGAAAATCCTTCTTGACCCCAGAATGGCAGTCAGATTTCTCTTTGGATCAAGAAACCTTTACCCACATATTAAATATTATAACCCTTAATATTCTGTGTCTGCAGGAAGTCATCCAGTCGCTTTTTAAAAGTCTGTACAGTCTCTGACCCAACCACCTCAACAGGCAGAGAATTCCACAGCTTTATTGTTCTCATATTAAAATATCCCTTCCTATGCTTTAGGCTGAATTTTCTTTCTTCCAGTCTAAATGGGTGAACTCGTGTCCTGTGTATAGTCCTGTTAATGAATAGGTTTCCAGACAATGGTTGATAATGGCCCCGTATATACAGGGTGAGCCAGTCAAACCTGCATTTTTGAAAAGGGCGGGAGGGCCGTGAAAGTGGGCGGAGCGAGTTAGCAAGGTTACCATTGTGTTCCCCACAACTAAGCATTTCAGTCGTCATGGAGCAGTGGTCTAAACAACAACGTTCATTCGCTGTGAAAGCGTTTTACCAAAGTGGTAGTTATGCAGCCGCTCAGCGTCGTTTCCGGAAGAATTTTAAAATTAATCGAAATAAGCCAGTGCCGTCTGTTAATTCAATCAAATTGTGGGTGACAAACTTTGAAGCAATTGGTGAAACGAGAAGCAGAAGGGGTGGCAGTGCAAGATCAGTGCGAACTCCTGCGAATATTGACCGCGTGAGAGTTGCTGTGGAAAGAAGCCCTCGGAGATCGGCGCGTCGACAGAGTGCTGCGCTTGGCATGGCAAACACGAGCGTCCGAAGAATCTTGAGGTTAGATTTACACCATCACCCATACAAAATTCAGGTTGTTCAGGCTATGAATGAAAACGATTTTGCAGCTCGACGGCGTTTTTGTCAAACGTTGTTGGACATGTTTGATGAAAACGAGGACCTTGTTCACAACCTGTGGATGAGCGATGAGGCACATTTCCATCTCTCCGGTTTTGTGAATAAACAAAATTTCCGATATTGGAGTGATGAAAACCCTCAACAACTCCATCAAACACCACTCCATTGAAGCAAGGAAACAGTTTGGTGCGCAATGTCCTCATTGGGAATCATAGGCCCGTATTTTTTTGAAAATGACAGGGAGCAAGCAGTTACTGTGAATGCACAACGCTATTCGGAAATGTTGCATTCGTTCTTCATTCCTCAGCTTCGTCAACATGGAATGAACAATGAAACCTTATTCCAGCAAGACGGTGCCACAAGTCATACAGCCCGTGTGAGCATGAATGTTCTCAACAATGTTTTTCCAAATCGGGTGATATCCCGAAATGGGGCAATTTCTTGGCCTCCCCGATCGCCCGACCTCACAGTGTGCGACTTTTTCTTGTGGGGGTACCTGAAGAGTAAAGTCTTTGAACAACGACCTCCAACGCTTGGGGAACTCAAGAGGAGAATCCGGTTGGAAATCGAGAGAATTCCTCAGCGTATGCTCTGTGATGCGATGGGCTGTTAAAGAAATCGCCTACAAGAATGTCTCAATCGGGAAGGACACCATCTTACTGGAGTTATTTTTAAACAGTGAATGTTGTTTCTTAAATGCTTTTTAATGTACATTAAGATAGTAACAATAAAATTTTGAAATATCCATCCGTTTATTTTTTACAGTCATTTCAAAAATGCAGGTTTGACTGGCTCACCCTGTATTTATATAAAGTTATCAGATCCCATCTAAGGCGCCGTTTCTCTAAACTAAACAGGTTTAAGCTTGTTAGTCTTTCCTCAAAACTTAAACCTTCCATTCCCCTTATTAATTTAGTTGCCCGTCTCTGCACTTTTTCTAGCGCTATAATATCCTTTTTTAAGACAGGTGCCCAAAATTGCATGGCATATTCAAGGTGCGGTCTGACCATTGATTTATACGGAGGCAAAATTCTGTTTTCATACTGAGAGTGAACTCCCCTTTAATGCATGCCAATACTTTGCTGGCCTTGGCGGCTGCTGTTTGACATTGCACATTGTTACTTAGTTTGAAGCCTATGATTATTCCCAAATCCTTCTCCTGCTTGGATTTCCCTAACTCCGTACCATTTAGGGCAGACCTCAAAATTTCCACTCGCCTGCTCGCATTCGGAGAGTGGAAATTAGCTGCAGGCGAGTGGGGCGGACTGACCCATTGGTTGTTGGGGCCAGGCTCAGTGTGCCACCGCCTTAATTCACAGCTCCGGTATCGGACTCTTGGAGTCCGAATCCGGAGCTGTCTGTCTGATCAGCGCTGCGTCCACCCGCGAGATTCACGTTCGCGGGTCACCTTCCCACCCATGTGAGGTGTCTTACACTCTCAGCATGAGTGCTGCGAGTCTACGAAGTATCACGTGGGTAGGTCAGGTGACGAGCGGGAGGGGGCAGCACCAATGCAGCGTGCCGTTCCCAGACTCTTGTTATGAGTGTGGGAAGCACGCTGCAGCTCTGATCAGCACACAGAAGAGGTGGAGCCAGCCTGCATCCAGGAAGGAGGACAGAGCAGCCCAATCTGCTGACTTTAGTAAGTAACTGTTTCGGGGGAGAGGGGGTGTAAAAAGAGAAGACAATGAGAGGAGGGGGTGGAGAAGAGCATGAGAGAGGGGGTGGAGAAGAGCATGAGAGGGGGAGGAGAAGAGCATGAGAGAGGGGGGTGAAAGAGCATGAGAGAGGGGGTGAAAGAGCAAGAGAGAGGGGTGAAAGAGCATGAGAGAGGGGTAAAAGAGAGAATGAGAGAGGGGATGAACAAGAGAATGAGAGAGGGGATGAAAAAGAGAATGAGAGAGGGGATGAAAAAGAGAATGAGCTAGGGATTGAAAGAATGAGAGAGGGAGTAAAAAAAGAGGGAGTAAAAAGAATGAGAGGGGGTATAAAAAAAGGCATTGGAGATCCGATACACTCCTACACAGTGCACATTATTGTGATTTTTTATTGCTGTGGTGCTCTGATGCATAGTGTGTATGAGAGTATCAGAGCACCACAGCAATAAAACTCACAATAATGTGCAGTGTGTAGGAGCATATCACAGCGCTCCACAGCAATAAAACTCATTAATGTGCGGTGTGTATGAGCGTGAGTTTTATTACTGTGGAGCTCCCTGATATGTACAGTGTGTATGAGTGCATCACAGAGGTCCATAGCAATAAAACTCACGCTCATACACATCGCACATTACTGTGAGTTTTAGTGCTGTGCACTCTGTGATTCGCTCAAACACGCCACACATTATTTCCCTTTATGTTTCCACTGCTTTGTTATATTATTAATGATAAATAATATTTTAAGAGGGTGTGTTTAGGGGCAGAGTTAAGGATAAGGGTTGGGTGGCGAGTAACTCTTAAGGCCTGGCTAGTAGCTTGGGACCTGAAATTTTGAGCCCTGATTTAGGGTATAAGTTGCTTGTGTTTTCTTCACTCCACAGTGCATAACTTTGCATTTATCTACATTAAATTTCATCTGCCATTCAAGTGCCCAGTCCCCCAATCTATCTAAATCCCTCTGCAGCGAAGTAACATCCTGCTCACATTGTATTACTTTTCCTAGTTTTGTGTCATCTGCAAACACTGATACATGGCTTTCAATGGCTATCTCAAGGTCATTTATAAATAAATTGAATACTATTGGTCCTATAACAGACCCCTGAGGGACACCGCTTACCACTGATGTCCATCTTGAAAATGTACCATTTATGACCACTCTCTGTACCCTATCTTATAGCCAGTTTTCTATCCAAGAACAAGTATTTTCACAATTTTTCTTAATTTAAAAAGTAACCCTTTTGTGTGGAACTGTGTCGAAAGCTTTGGCAAAATCCAAGTAAATCACATCCACTGCGACCCCCTGATCTATACTTCTACTTACTTCCTCATAGAATGTAATTAGATTAGTCGGACATGATCTGTGTTTCATAAAACCATGCTGATATTTGCCAATTACGTTATACCTCCCAATAAATTCCTGAATATTATCCCTTAGTAACCCCTCAAATACTTTCCCAGCCACAGATGTTAAGCTCACAGGTCTATAATTCCCAGGCACAAATTTTAAACCTTTCTTAAATATAGGGACCACGTCAGCTTTTCACCAATCCTCTGGTACGATTCCTGAAAGAAAAGAATCTTGAAAGATTAAGAACAGAGGTTTACATATTTCAACACATAGCTCCCTCAGTACTAGCGGGTGAATTCCATCTGGCCCTGGGGCTTTATTCACATTCACATTGTTTAATTGCTGCAAAACCTTGTCCTGAGTCAACCAGTCACTTTGTATTAGTAAGTTTTTATTAATGAATTTCATGTCTCCTGTTTCTCTTTGATAAATACTGAAGAAAAATAATCATTCAAAATTTCTGCCTTATCTTGATCTTCAGTTAACAATACCCCTGACTCAGATTTTAGTGAACCTACATTTTCACTCTAGGGTGTTTTAGAATTTATGTACCTAAAGAATCTTTTATGGTTGGTCTTGCTCTCTTTGGCTATTTCTTTTTCATTTTCTAGTTTAGCCCATCTAATCGCTTTTTTACATGCTTTATTGGCTGCCCTATATGCTTTATAAGATGCCTCAGATTTATCAAATTTAAAAGCTTTAAATGCCTTCTTTTTATTATACATTTCCTTACTTACCTTCCTACTAAGCCACATTGGTTTCAGTCTGTTTCTTTTATATTTCTTAACCAGTGGAATATATTGTGACGTGTACTTTTCTAGTGTTAGTTTAAAGATATTCCACTTATCCTCAGTGTTTTTCCCATGAAAGAGTTTCTGCCAGTCAATGACATTGAAAGCTTCCTTTATTTTAATAAAGTTGGCCTTTTTAAAATTATATGTTTTAGCATGCCCCCAATAAATGTGTTTTTTGAGTGAGTTTATTTCAAAAGACACCATATTATGGTCACTGTTTCCCAACTGTTCCTTACATTAATATTTGAGGGGAAAAGATCCACATTATTTGTTATAACCAGGTCCAGACAGTTATCCTCTCTAGTTGTTGTTTCTACCAGTTGTGTCCTGAAGGTATCATTTAAAAGGTTCAGAAACCGGATTCCCTTTGCTGAATTACTAGTCCCACTATCCCAATTAATGTCCGGATAATTAAAATCTCCAATAATTAAAGTGCTACCACGATGTGCAGCCTTCCTAATTTGCTCTAACAGTTGTTCTTCCTCATCATTATCTATATTAGGTGGTTTATAGCATATGCCAACCAATAGTTGACTTCCCTGTTTATTCCACAAAGAGATTTTTACCCATAAGGATTCCACATTTCCCTCATCGCTTTCCAGTTGTGTAATATTTGGCTTTAAATCCTGATTTACATATAAACATACTCCACCCCCTTTCTTATGTTTCCTATCCCTTCTAAACAATGCATAACCATTTAAGTTTACAGCCCAGTCATGCGTTTCATCCCACCACGTTTCTGTTATTCCTATTATGTTGTATTGCTTAGTGTATGCTATTGCCTCTAGTTCCCCATCTTGTTACTGAGGCTCCTTGCATTAGCAAGCATACATTTAATGTTGTCTCTACCCAAACATGCTGAATGCGACTTTACATTGCATGCCTCCACTGTTCTGACATTACCCATCCCCCAGCTCCACCCCCTTAGTCTGAGCTGAAACCCTTCCGCTATCTGCTCTGTCTCCATTTTGTAAGCTACTGTATCCCTCCCCCTTCCACTAGTTTAAAGTCTCCAACCTTTTAACCATCCTCTCCAGTGGCGACTCTAGGAGCAATATTTAGGGGGGGCACAGAAGATACCGCAGTCAAAACTGGGGGGGCACTAATAATTTTCACCACTGAATAAAACTAAGGGCCCTATCACCTGGTGTGAGCTAAAACACCATCACTAAAGAAAAAATTTAGCGCTAGTCGCTAAAACTTACAGGGTTATTGGGAAACTCTAATGCGGTTGTGTACAGGATAGAACTGTTTTTCTTTTCCATACCTATCCCCCACCCTCACAAGCTTGAATATGAACACATCCGGTAAATAACCTCACACCCCTGCATTATGAAAATCCTCCACGGTGGCCGCATCATCCATGTTTATATGCACACATATATTAAGGCTGATGGGCATTGCATGATAAATGCCACCCAACAGCATGTAGAATCATTACACTGCATTTAATAGATCCAAAAGGAAGGCCAGGTGAGCGACAAAAATTTCCCTGCTACAGCATATAAATAATACATGTTTCAGGGCAAGACTTATCCATGTGTCCCTTTAAACATGGTCCATACAGTCACCCTAATAATCAACTGATTCCATACTATGAATAACCACCAGCATAAAATGTTTAAAATTAGGCAATGTATTAGAATTAGGATATACAGTATGTGGATAAAACAAAGAAATGTGGAGAACGAACACTTAGAGCAAAAATGAAAAATACGAAATATAACCCCGTCGCCCAAAGCACCACAAGTGCGGTCCCAATCCGCACCAAATAAACAAAAAAAGAGGAAAAGTCGGTGTTCGGTGTGTCCGCATACGCGGTAGGGGGAAATATCTAATACTAAAACGAAATGAACATGCAATGATTGTAAGAGGAGATAACATACAATATAGACAGCTGGGTTAGATGACTCGAAGTTCGTCAAAATGTTCACTTTCCAGAGCCTTGTTAGGCTCGATCACCTCGCCTGTGGGTGTTTACGTGGCTCACCCAGTAGCTCTCAGGGGTAGACCCGTCTCACAGCCTTGGTGTCCTTTCAGGATCCTGGGTCATCCACAGGTTCTCCAATGTTGAGAACCATTGGCACCTAAATAACTCACTTATCTCAGGCCTTGGCATTCCTTTGGGGTCCTGGGTGTTCACAGGTCGTAACTTGTAATAGCTTGTAGAAATCTACAAAACTCAATGAGTTAAGGCAGAGTTCTGTCCTATTATTTAAACGTTTATTGGAACATAAAATAAAGGACAGAAACAATAAAATAACAGGTAACAAAACGCGTTTCACCCTTTAGGGCTTCATCAGTTGTTTAAAAAAAAAAAGTAAATAACACAATAAAAGGAAAATACAATAATATAGGTGCGCTCCCCCTATTAGGGTTAGTATTTATAGCCCAGTGTAGAAGGCATCTGGTCTTTTCAGATAGCTAATTATCACCACTCATTTCAGGTGGGTGGGAACCCTGGAACGCATGCCTATACCAAGGGGTCGCGCCAACAAACCCCTGCACACACATAAAATAAAAAATAATAGAAAAATTTGTATTATTTGTATTATTTTATTTTTCTATTATTTTTTATTTTATGTGTGTGCAGGGGTTTGTTGGCGCGACCCCTTGGTATAGGTTGCGCTCTTATTCTTCTTTTTTCCCATATAAGCATCCCCACGGTCGGGGTCTTTTTCCCTGCTCCGTTATGGGGGGCGGAGCGTGCAGCGTAGTGTGGATGTGGCGCCCCGAAGGAAAGTGATGACGACACCATATGACTGGAAGAGTGGGCGGAAACGCATGCGTTCCAGGGTGGAACGCGGAAATGGACGCGGATGCCGTAGAATTAATGCGCTCCACTGTAGATTACGGAAATGGGTTCCCACACACACAGACTGATTCACTGACAGCCGCACCTGCTCCCACCCACCTGAAATGAGTGGTGATGATCACTGATAGCCGCACCTGTTCCCACCCACCTGAAATGAGTGGTGATAATTAGCTATCTGAAAAGACCAGATGCCTTCTACACTGGGCTATAAATACTAACCCTAATAGGGGGAGCGCACCTATATTATTGTATTTTCCTTTTATTGTGTTATTTACTTTATTTTTATTTATTTTTAAACAACTGATGAAGCCCTAAAGGGTGAAACGCGTTTTGCTACCTGTTATTTTATTGTTTCTGTCCTTTATTTTATGTTCCAATAAACGTTTAAATAATAGGACAGAACTCTGCCTTAACTCATTGAGTTTTGTAGATTTCTACAAGCTATTACAAGTTACGACCTGTGAACACCCAGGACCCCAAAGGAATGCCAAGGCCTGAGATAAGTGAGTTGTTGAGAACCATTGGCACCTAAATATTGGAGAACCTGTGGATGACCCAGGATCCTGAAAGGACACCAAGGCTGTGAGACGGGTCTACCCCTGAGAGCTACTGGGTGAGCCACGTAAACACCCACAGGCGAGGTGATCGAGCCTAACGAGGCTCTGGAAAGTGAACATTTTGACGAACTTCGAGTCATCTAACCCAGCTGTCTATATTGTATGTTATCTCCTCTTACAATCATTGCATGTTCATTTCGTTTTAGTATGTGGATAAAGGATACATTTATAATAGAGCCAACTGCAACAGCAGCGACAATGCAGACCAGATCCATTGCTATGGTGTATGGGGCCAAGAGAACACCTGTGCTGCATTCCTTTCAATTGCCTATTAATTTTGGACGAGGTTGGACTGGTTTTTCTGTTTTTTTGGAGTTAGCACCAGGGTTGAGCAGTAGGTAAAATGTTGCAATTAGTGCACCTCAAAAAATTTAGCACTGGCACCAAGTGATCTGTTAGCTGCAAAGGCGCTAGAGATCTCTAGCGCTCCCCATGTTAAGTAAAGGACGCGGAAAGTACAGTAAGCTCGCAGTACAAGTCGCTAATAGCAACGCACTGAGTGATTTTTCCCATTTGTAGCGAGAGGTATACGATCTGTTGGTCAGGCGATAGACTCAATTAACCTGGCGCTAACGCAAAACCATGCCGACGCAAGGGTTAACCCACACCAGGTAATAGTGCACAAAATAAGTATATATAAATAAGATTCCAAAACCCCAGAGTAATGTGATGCAATGATGCCTTTTTATTGTACTAACCTGATACTTAAATTCAATATTTTATTTGCTGCAATTCAACAGTTTTCGCTGAATGTCTGATAGCTGCTTCAGCGACTTCACTTTTAGCAAATTACAGTGACCATTCGCTAAATAGGGAATTCACCTTATTTTCGGCAAAATAAATTCCCCGAAATGTGATGAAAAGCAGAGGATCTAAAAATGAATAGACCCTTTAGATTCTAACTTCCATAATAACCCCTAAAATGCCATAAACCCAGGAAAATACAATAAAATTAATAAACCATGTGGCATTTAGCCAACCTCTTAACCCCTAAAATGCCATTCATCAAGGGAAAACATTAAATGAATACACTGAGGCATGTAGCTAACTAGCTACCCATCAACCTGTAAAATGCCATTAATCAAAGAAAAAACAAATGTATACTGTAAGGGATGAAGCCTACCCATTAACCCTTAATATACAACTAAAACCAAGGCAAAAACTAACGAAATACACAATGTAGTGTATAGTCTGAACATTAACCATTTCATTGCGGAGCCATTTCAACCCTGTGACAATGTCTAAGCTTAAGTACATGTTTTTATTTAATGTTTTATGACTTTTACTTCACACTGAATATGGTCATGTTGGATATCATTGGAAAGGCCAGAATCTCCCCTTTCAAATGACACCTAGTTCGTCCATATACGATGCATAGCTACGGAGATCTGTTGGTCCGAAGAAGTGTGGGAAGCTGGATGCTGAATTTTGGTGGGGGGCACATGGGGGGGCAAGGAATAACCTAGGGGGGGCAATTGCCCCCCCTTGCCCCCCTGTAGAGTCGCCTATGATCCTCTCCCCCAGCACAGCAGACTTTCTTCCATTCAGGTGCGATCCATCACGACTACACAGATTGTACCCCAGTGCAAAATGAGTCCAGTGCTCAAAAAACCAAAAGCCCTCCTTCCTGCACCAAGATTTAAGCCACGCATTGGCCTCCCTGATCTCCCGCTGCCTTTCCACTGTAGTGTGTGGTACAGGTAGTATCTCAGAAAATACTACCTTGGAGGACCTCTTCGGTTTACTTCCTCTTACTTTGTCATCGGTACCAATATGGACCATGACAGATGGGTCATCTCCAGCCTTTCCCAATAATCTATCAACTCTGTCAACCACATGCCTAACACGGGCACCTGGCAGACAGCAAACTGTCCGGTTAAGGAGATCAGAGTGACAGATCACCCTGTCTACGCTCTTAATAATAGAGTCCCCTACCACCACAACCTGTCTAGGCCTGTCATGTGTATACATATATAATGATCAACCTAAATTAGAATTAACCCATTATCTACTTACTTAAATTTAATTTCATTGACCTTATAAAAGCTACGGGCATACCCCGCTCCTATAATCCTTAAATAACTCTAGATCCCTCTATCTAAACCCCCTAAAACTATAGCTCAAAGTTAAAGTATACTCAACATCCACTCAACAGGATCCAGTAGATCCTACCAGGCCAATATCCTGATGCCAAAAAATCCCTGTATGGACAGTAGAATTTAACCTGACATCCTAGCCAATGGCATCGTGACCTTAGAAAATCTCAGCTAACATCTACATGTTCAAAGCTAGAGGCCTCAGATCTTCAATAGTACCGGCTGGGTGGAGTAGAGGTAATGTCACTGCTCTGCATGGAGAGAGACTGTGGAGTCATGGGTTCGATCCCAGCGAGCAACCTCTCCAGTAAGTGTCCTTGGCAAGACACATAACGGTACATACTCACCACCCAGGACATACTTGAAAACAAGAGAAATCTTAATGTATCCTTCCTGGTAAAATCCTTTCTCAAAAAAAAAAAATTGTATAATAAATAGGTAAAACCTAAATAACGCATTTGAGAATAAATGCAAGTAAAATATAAGAATAGAAATTGCTTTTCCTCATCAGTTGTGGAGACCTGTTTTCTCTCTAAATGCTGAAGGATTCACATCAGGATAAGACCTGTGTCAAATGTTTTTTTGAGTGCGAAAATTAATCACAGAAACAAAATATTACTTGTCTCATGATTTTATTTATGACAGCTTCTGCCCTGTACTGTAAACTTTACTAATAAGCCTTAAATATTTAGAAAAATTGCTCATAAAGATAATGAGTCATGAACAGTCTTGTTAATCTCCTGTCAAAATGCTGACGGTAGTGATGAGGGTGATGACTATGAGATTACTTTTAATTTGTAAGTGTAAGTTGTGCATTAAAAAGAATGAAAATAAAAGAAAATAAAGACATATACATTTAGTGTATCATAAAACAAACATTATTAATGAAACATAAATCATTCACAATGATAACATAACTATATACATGTTACCCAATCATTGATACATAATTTATTCTGTGTTAAAGAAACATTTAACCCCTTAGTGTCCGGGCGGTTTTACACAAATCCATCCTTTAGTGACCGCTGCTGTTTTTACGTTTCTGCGCTGTTAGTGTTTAGGTCAAATTTTCCTCTTACTCGTTTATTCAATCCATACATATTATACACTGTTTTTCACGCCATTAAATGGACTTTCTAAAAATACCATTATTTCCATCATATCGAATAATTTACTATAAAATAATATATGAAATAGAATGAAACAAATGGTAAAAACACACTTTTTCGTAATTTAATCCCCAAAATCTACAACCACCAAAAAAGACCCTGGCTAAATAGTTTCAAAATTTTGTCCCGAGAATAGAAATACACAATTTTTACATGTTTTTGCTTTTTAACCCCTTCACTGCTGAGCCAGTTCACCTATGTGCGCTGCGCTCATTCTGACCGTTTTATGCTAATTATTTTTAGATGACAGCCTAGGTACTATTTAACTAAACCCCCCCAGACCAATTTTTTTTTTAGAAAAACCCAATTTTTTATATTATTATTATTTTATTTATTAAAATTAAATTTTTACACCTTTCCAGCGGTGCAACTTGCATCGCTGTATCTTAAACGGTTGGGGAGATAGAGGGCTCCGAAGGAGCCCCCCTTCCTGATTTCTGACCGCCGGCTGATGACGTCATCACGCAGCGTGATGACGTCATTGGATAGGTCGGCCCCCAGGAAACGCCAAGGCAAGCTTCAAGCTTGCCATAGACATTGTGGGAACCGGCGAGGAAGGTGAGTATCGGCAGGAGGGAGGTTAGGAGCCCGCTGACGTACTATGTATGTCCGCGGGTCTAAGGGAGACCAGTGGGCAGGACGTACATGGTACATCAGCAGTCGGGAAGGGGTTAATTGAGATTCGCCAAATATATTATTATTTTATATATATGGTTACATATTATATTTCTTTCTCCTAGCCCAAAATTTGCATTATTGAAAGACATTATCTCCAAAAGAAGCAACATGTTAATTGGCTTACTAGTGTCATCATATGTTAGAATGCTCTTACCAATTTTTTTCAACTCATTCAAAATTAAATCAACCAGAAAAAAACAAAGGTTTTTGTCCCAGTTTCTGTGTATCAATGACTAAACTCGTCACCAAATCCAAAGCAACTGCAAATAAAAAAAATTTCAGGAACTCGACAGTCCAGAATATTTAACTAAAGGCATTTTTTTCTCATTTAAAATGTATATAAAGAAATGTTATCAATCTCAGCAAAATAATTGGTTCAATATACAGTTTTAAAAATCACACATTATTCATCTAGACCAGTGGTTCCCAACCGCGGTTCTCAAGTACCCCTAAGGTTAGCGGTAGACGGACGCAGTCATCACGTCCGTGTTGCCACACAGTTTAATGTCCGTCGTAGCATTGATTCGTGATCAATAGAGACCAACACGCGAAGTGTGTATGAAGTGTGGCACGCACAATGCAGGTGGCAACGGACGCCATTTAGGCCTCGATGGAAAAATGCTACGACGGACACCCAGAGTGCTCTGTGTCCGCATAGAGGCCTGTATGCATGATGACGCAACATCAGACGCAGCGCATTTGCAACGTCCATCACGTTGAAACTCAGATGTATTTTTTGATCTGGCTGACTGTAACTGTCATTTAATTTTAATAAATTTTGATTCCCATATTTCCCTTTTTTTCTACATCTGTCAAAAAAACGTGTGGTGTCTACAGTATCTTCCGTCAGTACGTACGTCCGTTATGCACGCACGCAGAGTGCGCTCAGACTGCGTTCATCTGACATTAGCCTAACAGGTCAGGTTTGCAGGATATGTGAAGCACAGCACAGGCGATATGATTTGCTGCTCAGTGATTGCAGGATTCAGTCTGCATTTCTCCGAGGTGATCCTTAATATTTGGCCTGTTAGGGGTACTTGATGACCGCGGTTGGGAACCACTGACCTAGATTATTTAACAATTACCCAAACCATAGTCCTAAACATAGACTTCAAATGGCTCTAAGTGACAATCACAGTGAACATGTGCCTTAGAGGGACCACATTGTAGTGTTTGTTTGAGGCTTGTGGCACAAGCGGAACACAAGACTGAAAGACAGCGGACATCCAAGGTACACATGCTGTCATTTGGACTCATTTGAATACAGTATAGTATTGTTTGTGGGTGCTTAAAAGTTATTTAGCAGAGAGAGCTACTCATTTTCTTGGTTCTCAGTTGTCTCAAAACCTTATTATGGAATACCAAACAAAAATACCACTTTTGAATACCTTTTTTTTTTGCTTGGCATGTGTAACATCATAAATGCTCTAATTCCGCCACGTCTCCTAATCACTTTGAACTATTATCAAGACCTCCATTGCCGCCATAGTGCATACCTCCCCAAAATTTCACTTGACCTCTTTGTGCCATTTATACAATATTCTGTCACATTGCACTAGTCGCCTGTTTTCTTAAGATCTGCTCCTGATAAAGCTACAACTTGCAGAAAAACTTGTTTATAGTCAGCTCTATTCTGGTGTAGCTAGCCAGTCTGGCAAGCGTCTCTAAACTCTTCTACTTGCCTGCAATCCCTTATTACGTCCCAAAAGAACAAGTTTGCAAATCTTCAAGTGCTTCTAGCATGTAGAATATCTCTCTCTAGTCCTATGAGTTTGTCGTACTTGGCAACACAGCTTCTTTTCAGATTCAAAGCCACAAAGGTCTCGTTCCAACCTTCTATGTAGTAGCCACTGCAAACGGTGCTGCACACCAGCATCACAAGCCTACTAGTGTATACACTATTTTTTCGAGTGAGACTTCTAGGATTTATATCATGCTATACTGATCAATGTGCATCATTTTAATGTCAATTTTTTTCAACCTTTATGAATTTTGTGGAATAGTTTTGGGTTTTGTCTTCGTTTTTATGCATTCTTTCATATACATGTGTATGTGGAATTTTTGCCCCAATTCTTTGGAAGCTCAACCTTATGCCTACTATACTCATTAAAAGACACATTCAATCAGGATTACCCCTTTTAGTTTTCAGGGACCCTTGCTATTATCCCCATCCATTCTCTCCTCTGGCTGGAAATTGTACTAACCTTGTATTTACTTTGAATATCCAACAGAATAGAAAAAACTTAATTTCTACCTTTTTATGCTAGACACGGTGATGTTTTGCTAAAACGTGTTTATTGGTTATTGGTCCTACTTTACTGGTTGTCTTGTTGTACAAAATAGTCACTAACTTCTGGATAACCAAGTTGTAGTTTATTAATCTGTATAGAACAGTTTCCTCACAGAGCTGCCTCATAACACTGCTCTGCTTCAGTCGCTATTTTACAACTTCCAGCACATTCCCACCAACCGACAACAGGAAGTGAGTAAACACCTAAGAGCAGAACAGGAAGTAGGGAGGCAGAAGAAAAGCAATGCATCTTTCACAGCCAACAAGTCCATACCTCACAAAAGACACACTCACCATACATTCTTACACAGTCTAACAACCAATACATCCCAGACGCATTTAATCACAAATGCTCTAATTCTGCCACATATGTTATAATTACTCTGAACAAACCAGACCTTTATTACCATAATATTGCAAAATACCTCAAAAAGTCACTTGAGCCTTTTAGTATTATTTTCTCAAAATCGATTCACCTGCTCAGTGTACTGTATATCAATACATTTGCTGTCATATCCAACCACGATGCACTCAATATTACCAACACATTACCTAAAACTTCAGCTTTATTTTTAATGCCATTTTACACATAGTACACACAGTTAGGACCCAGGAAAATAACATTGTCATTGCAGGTCAACTATGCAGCCTTCAAAAATCTATCTATTATAGTCAAGATGCTCATCTCTCACTCACTCTGATTTGTTAAAATACAGAAAACAATAATGTAAAGCCATTATATGTGCTGTGCATTAAAAGTTAAAAATTCTGTATGTTAAAACAATTTTAATTCCTCTGCTATATCAGTGAGACAGGGACACAGTATCTTCTTTCAACGTATTTTATGAACAGAACCTAGCTGTGTTGGTGCTTGGAGTGTTCGTTAAAAATCATAAAATGTAAGATTTGTTAATAAAAAACAATCTGCCTATTCAGCTTTGCATTTATTTTAATATTGTTAATATATTGAAGTATTTTATATAATATTTAATTTTATAATTGAAGGTAAAGTTTAAAACTAAAAGAACATAATTAATTTACATTTTATTAATTTAACAAACGTAAGACTGTTTCTAAGAGCTGAAGTGAACCAAGCTCAATCAGAAAATGCAATTTGTAATTTGTTTACCCAAAATTAGAAGCACCTATGCCGTTACATAAGGTATTTTGAAGAAATATAAATAATAAATAAATGTTCTTTATTTTTTTTGTTCTGAGATACAAAAAGGCTAAATGAAAACATGAAACAATTTAATCTTCCACCATTTTATTTACACCTAGCTTAATAAATCTATAGCATGAACAAAGCAAGAAACAAAACAGAGCCCATTTCAGAAGTGTTAAGGCCATTAACCTTTAAACAGATGGATAAGTCCAAGCAGCACTGTAAAATTAATAGAGCTTACAGTTTAGGTCTCTAAACTTCAATGAATACAACTTTCCCGGATCGTCTTAAATCATTTTCTCCTTCGTGGTCCTTCACATTTTCAGTGAACA
The DNA here is from genome assembly GCA_009667805.1 of Leptobrachium leishanense. Classification (NCBI taxonomy): domain Eukaryota; kingdom Metazoa; phylum Chordata; class Amphibia; order Anura; family Megophryidae; genus Leptobrachium; species Leptobrachium leishanense. The sequence goes on along the minus strand of CM019067.1, from coordinate 124,803,865 downwards.
CAAATAATGCTAGTTTAGGTCAATATATGGAGTACTATGAATGTTAATTCTTTTATAGAGTAATGCATTAAATCTTGTAATAAATATCTCCTGCAAGAATTTTCATGAACTTGCACAAAGCATTGTGTTTTTTAGCAAGATTATACACTAAACGTGACTTTTTAAATAAAAATAAGCTCTTCTTTTACAAAGACACAGTATTAACATTTTCGCAGTTAAGTGTTTTATGTATATTTTATATTTTAACAAAATGTCTTATGAGGTATGTGAACAAGGTAGAAGCTAACTTTCTTGGAAACCTCAACCTTATTTCTGTATCTCATAAGACATTTTGGAATTATTAACATGTAACTGAATAGTTGATGTTAGATGTGTCCAATCTTTGTTCACTCTTCTATTATAACGTAGGTAAAGTGCTACGTTATATTAGTTGACTTTTCGCTGAGATTTCTTACCAGGGTCCATCAAGAAGCTGTGAAGATAGATCAAGGAATAGAATAGAAAAATAAATTACACTAATGACAGTTAACCAAAGCTAGGGTTTATGCAATATGCTTTCTTAAAGACATATCACCAAAAACAAGGAAATAAATTGGAATTACAAGTAATTGTCATGTCTATTGGAAATCTGACATCCACTCTTTGATCTAAAGCAAAACACCACCACCACTGGAAACCCAAATTAGGGCCCTATTCCACAGTTGTCGTTAAGGTTACTATAGGAGACTTTACACATTACATCTCCTGTAGTTATCTTATCGACGGGACTCACTATTCTACTCATGCCGCAAACTAGGTTTGAGGCTTGAGTTTTGCCATTCCATGCCAAGGTTACTGTAAATGAACCCCTTCACTGCTGAGGCATTTCACTGCTGTGCTGAGCTCATTTTTACCGCTTTTGCTCATTATGTTTAAACAAGATTTGAAGCCACATGTTATTAAATGACCCAGACATATGACATATCGTTCTTTCCGGTGACTCGGCAGATTCATAATATATCATTATTATATGAATACGTCATGTCCTGCCTGTATATTATAACAAAAAATGCAATAAAATTTGAAAATATGAAATATTCTGAAAAAATTTAAAATCCTGGGGTTAAAAAGCAAAAACATGTAAAAATTGTGTATTAGACATGTTTTTGCTTTTTAACCTCTTCACTGCTGAGCCATTTCACCTCTGTGCGCTGAGCTCATTTTGACCATTTTCTGCTCATCATGTTTAAATGCCAATTGAAGTCCTATTTTATTATACCCCAGACAAAAAAAAATTTAAATAGAAAAAACACTATTATTTTTATTCTTCAACTTAAATCTACACCCAACCTAGTCATGATCAGGCCTTTCCAATGATATCAAACATGACCCTCTAGCTGCCATGGATCAGGAAATACGGGGATCCAAATGATCCCCCTATCTCCACTTGGTAGCTAGGGGGTTAACTAGCCCACTGACTTCATCGCACATATCGCAATAACATCAGTGGGTGGGGGGGGGTGACCCGGAAGGCTTGGCCCAAGATGTCAGCCACTTTCAGGTTTGAATCACGATCCAGCAACGAAGGGGTTAAAGAGAGGTACAGCTGTAAAAGGTAGACTCTCCCCCTTCCAGAGGTACCTTTCTTTTTTACCTAAGTGGAGCCATTTGGGAGGGAGAGGGCTCCAAAGGAACCCCCTTCCCTTTCCTATTCTCCACTGCAGACACCAAAGGGCACCTGGTAATGACATCATACACACATTGATGATGTCATTGCAATGGCCGGGCCCTATGAATAGGCGGGGCAGACTTCCAGCTAACCAGACCACCACGGGAACCCAGCCAGATAGGTAAGTATAGGGAGGGAGGGGGGTTAGAAGACCTTGAAGTACATAGTACGTCCGCGGTCGGGAAGGGGTAAAAAGAAGAAAAAAAAAAAGGAAAAAAATCGGGAAAAAATCTGCTGAAAAGATCCCAAAAAATGCCTAAAAAAATCTCAACAAGAAATAAAGAGACTTTTTACTGCAGATTAGAAGAATAAACAGTTTATTAGACATTACATAAAAAAGGAAATATTTTTAACATTGAAATATATGGATTCATCTGATTAAACCTTCCGAATGAAACCACTGAACTTCAAGGTATTTCACTGACATTTCACTGCTGTTTGGTTTACTCTGAATAGGTTAACCATTGCTTCTCCATGGGGATTTCTCTGCCTTCGAACAGACACCGTATTTTGCTGGCAAGACGCCAAAATTTGGTGAACTGCATGCTTTCTGAATAGCCAAATGGTCATGAAATTGCACTGTACGGGGAAATTCCCTGTTGGGTGCAATTTCGGGGCAGATCGTCTCTCTCTGAATAACCCTTAAGTGTCACAGGCTCATACAAGACAGCTCCAGTAGGCACAGTAACGTTTAAGTAAGGTCCCTGGTGCTTATCTTTTTTTCTGTACATGTAAAGGATTAAACCCTATGAAAAGTCTCTTTTCCGCTTTCTCTATGTAACAGAGACATTACCATTTGGAAATTTTAAGGCTCTAAAAAAAGTCAACATCTCTCTACGGATAGGGATTAGTATAATATATGTGATACTACTGTGCTGTGCAATTTAGTTTTGTTGTGGGTGCAGCACTGATACATCACGCTGTTGAGGCACTTGTGTAAATTGTCGAAAAGTACACATCTTCCAAGAGATATGACAATCTGGGTGTAGTATGTACATGCAATATGTAATTTGCATAAGAAGACTTCTGCAGTCCGGAAGCCCTGAGCTGAAAAGGATGAGTAGCACAACACCGTTTGACAAAAGGGTGAGTATTTACCTGAAACCAAAACACCTATTAAAAAATATATTGGGCATGTCAGATGGTATCAGCAGCACCCAGTCAAATATTTAAGGAGGAGAAAAGGGGGGCTGTCAATTTTTGCATAGTATGTTCCCTTACAATGACCTGGGATACAGCCCAACGTTTGAGATAATACTTGAATGAAATGTCAAATTGTCATCCTATCAAAGTCACATAACAGTGTTTTCAGATATGCTGTATGTGTCAAAATCTAAATCGTAAGGGGGGAAAACATACCTGCTCAGTAAACAAGAAAATGTTATCTCCAGGTGGAATGTCAGCTGTTTAATAGTGTTTTGACTGAGGTATTTGGTGAGCCCCGTATGTTGACTCCCTTCCACCGGTCATGTTGAATGCTTGGCAGGTTACATTATCAGTAGTATTGAAGCTTTGTACTAGTAATTAAATTCCAACTTTGAAAAAGCTCAATTAATAAAATATTGCTGCCGCAATTAATCAGTTAGTCTATCCGTACAGTGAAATCTATTTTAAAATGTAGGATGGATTGGGAGTCAAAATATCCGTGGTTTGCTTTTAACAAAAGCTTCTAGAAAACACACAATAATTGGATATTTTCTTATAAATAAGATGCCTGATCAAAAAAAAAAAAATCTCTAATGTGGGTTTGGAGAAATTTAAGTTCAAAGTGTGATGCTGCATAGCTGCCAACCTTAGATATGCCAATTCCTTAGAGACTTTTTCATTAGCAGGAAGCAGCAGAGTAAACTTGATGCCTGATGTGGTGATCTCTTGCCTTGATATCTCATAGACCACTGCTAATTATGAAGCTGCTTGACAAGCAAACAGTGCTCCATATTTATAATATAACAGCAGACAAAATCCGCCAATTTGTACTTTTAATGTTAGATGTAACCTCATATTTCCCTGCAAAAGCATGGAAAAAAAAGTGTTGTAAATAAATTAATGAGAACAATATTTTAGAGCCTGTAAGAAAGACGAGGGGAAAAAAAACAGAATAAGATGCAGAATTGGCTCACAGTCCAATTAGCCTTAATATTTACCCTATTGCATGATTTTCTTACTTCAAAGTCTGCCTTTTTCTCTACCCATATTTAAGATTGTATCAACTGACTGCAATTAAAGTTACTCTGATGACAAATAAAAACAAATGCTCTGGGATCCGACTACATGTTTGCAAAATCAAAATTAAGTCATAGTTGGATGTGTTGGCAAAGGAGATCTCGAAGTTTAAGTGCAAAAATGAAAGAAGAGGATGCATACGTCCTAGATAATTATGCTTTATGAGCTTTAACTAGCTTTTTATAAAAAAAACACATTGAAGAATGCAGGTATTTGATGTTTTATATGTTAATTTCATTGTGCTCTGCAATAATATGTTGTAAAATCTTTCCCTTTCTATATTTATGAAATATAAAATGATTCACCAGTATCTATAAATTATAGTAATACAGATATTACAAAGATATTGCATTGTCTTAGGGTGGCCTTATATACACATTTTAGGTTTCATTTGTGCATCTAAAAACAACAATTTTGAGGCCTCCCAACTTGTGACTAGGGGTTGCTTTATATGGCTGAAGGCCAAAAAACTGATAGGTGCCGGAGTGTCTGTTAAATTGTCAGTGGGATTATTTAAAATTAAAATAATAAACAAGCATTTGGGATAAATGTTCTTAAAGATAGTCCCCTGACAGTCTTCGAAACTAAAAAATAGGATTTCAGTATTAGATTCCCATGAAACATTTTTACCACAATACAGATATAAACGTCTGATGAAAATGAGCTGAAACGTAATACTACGACTCCAGGGAGCAAACATGGAGAGGGAAATAATGGTTTGGGAAAAAAAATCCACAAATGTTCTTACAAATGACCTGTTTTTCTTCAATATTTAGAGACGTAGATCTCTTAAGGTATCAACATACCGGAGTATGCTCATATATGGTAGCAGGAAAACATTAAAGGCCACATTACAATCATCGCCCTAAAACGGGGATGATAGGGAGAAAAAACTGTTTTTCTTTTGCGTCCCCGTTTTAGTGCGATATTACAATGCAGGTGCTAAAAAAGCTGCCTGCATTGTTATCAGGCGCTAAGCCCCAGGATGTGCGTGGCAGCACTAAGCACCGCTGCACGCATCCTCTCCATGGAGTCTATAGGACTCCATTGAGGCAGACGGCGCCGGTCACATGACCTGCCAGATCTCGCCTTGCGAGATCTGGCAGGTCGGAGTAGTGATCTGCAGGGGGAGACTGGATGACTTTTTCCCCCAGTCTCTCCCTGCTTCGGCAGACAGAGGAGGCGTTTGGAGCTGCGGTCCTCACCGTGGGATAGGAGATGAGTATCTGAATTTATTGGGGGGGGGCTTTACTGCTGGTGCTGACGGATTCTGCAGAAGCGGAATCTGTTAGCACCAAGTCTAGGCTGTGGTTAACTTTCTGGTAACCACAGCCAGATGGTAATTAGAGTTAGTATATTCTAATACTAACGCTGATTAACACCTTGCGCTACCTTTGTTATGTATAGGGAATGCAAAGTACAGTTACCTCGCGCAGTACAGCGCAAGATACCAAACGCTAACGGGTTTTTTAACCCATTAGCATTTGGATTGCAATATGGGTGGCCCACGTTAGGGACACCAGGGCTAACGTTAACACTCATGCAGGTGTGCGCTAACGTTAGCACCAAGAATGTAATGTGGCCCCAACTCTTTTGCTGTGGATGACGTGTTGACGCATCCTCGGGTTTCCCATGAGATTGAGGACACCACGTCCAGCGCATCTTTGCATCTACACAGCGTGGGGCCAATCTACTAAAAACCAGAGCGATCACCCACTTTATGCAAACATCTTGGGTGTCCTTTTTTTTTTTTTTTTCCGAGAAAGTATTTTTGTGTAAATTAATTGGCTCTAAAAATTATCACCCGCATCATAATAATTTGTGGGCCTGTGTACATTGATTGTTGTATGTGCATATATATATAATATATTACATAATATATAATGTGTGTCACATCATTAACTTTTCTGTAGTTTAGGCCCATGTCTACTTTTTCTTACAATACTTAATATACTTATGTTAAGGAATATATTGTTCATAGTATTATTCCAATATATATTGATTATGCTACCATTACAAATCACCAACACAGAATCCAGACACTTTATATTAATTCAAATTAGGGCGTAGTAAAATAATGACTCATACTGGGAATTGCTGGAGAATGAATAATTTTTATTTTGACAATTACTTCCAAGTTTCATATTATTTTTAACTTTAATATCTTTTAAAATGGTATCACATAAGTAACACTTACATTGATTTTTACTTTTTAATCAATGGAATAATACTTGTGCTTTTAACTTTCACATTGATTTCATATCTCCCACTATTTTATATATCTTTTCTATTGACCGCAAAAGATTTATATTCTTTGTTTCAATCAGCACTCATGGGATGAGTTAATGACAGCTGTATTTGCAAAAGAAAAAAAACGTCTATTATTGTTCACATTTATCGTAGATCAAAGCTCCCACTGGTAATTTACACTTCCATGGTAATATTTCTTAGCGAGACTTATTCTACATTTCAAATACATCAGCTGTTATATCTATATTTTTTATCGTAACATCTCCATTAAAGATCAATAAACTAACACGATTTACAAATATCAAAATTATAAATAGGTTTTCATTTTAATTATTCATTTTAGTTGTAAAGCAGAATACACTGCAATATCCATATGAGCCAAGAATAGTGTCAAAACAGAATATGCTTTATTATGATTTTAGTATTATATTTCAGAGGTAATGGATGTTGCATGACCATTAAACTTGCAATTATGGTATGTTTCTTCCACACAAACATCCTAAATTATCTGGAAACTCTTTATTTATAAAATATCTGTATGTAAATAATCTTTAACAGATCGTGTTTCTCAAGGCTCCTTGTAAGTTCAGATCTTTTCAGTACTATAATAATATTCTGAAGTTTCCCTCACCCCAATTTTTGCCTAAATTGTCATTTTAATCAGTGGCAGCTGGTGACATTTCAAGTGGGTGGGACATCCAGACTGGAAATATTAATGTTTTTAATCAATAATAGGAAAATATCTATATTTCACTACTACCTTCAAAATATGTGGACAGAGACACATATTCCTATTAATGAGGCAAATAAAATGGCCATTTTTAGGATAAATTCAATCATTACAAGTGTAATCCAGAATTTAGCCACAAGATGTACAGTCAGGTCCAGAAATATTGGGACATCGAAACAATTTTAACATCTTTGGCTCTATACACCACCACAATGGAGTTGGAATGAAACAAACACAATGTGCTTTAACTGCAGACTGTCAGCTTTAATTTGAGGGTATGTACATCCAACTCAGGTGAACGGTGTAGGACTTACAGCAGTTTGCAGATGTACCTCCCACTTGTTAAGGGACCAAAGGTAATGGGACAGAATAATAATCATAAATCAAACTTTCCCTTCTTAATACTTGGTTGCAAATCCTTTGCAGTCAATCACAGCCTGAAGTCTAGAATGCATAGACATCACCAGATGCTGGGTTTCATCCCTGGTGATGCTCTGCCAGGCCTCTACTGCAACTGTCTTCAGTTCCTGCTTGTTCTTGGGGCATTTTCCCTTCAGTTTTGCCTTCAGCAAGTGAAATGCATGCTCAATGGGATTCAGGTCAGGTGATTGACTTGGCCATTGCATAACATTCCACTTCTGTCCTTTCAAAAACTCTTTGGTTGCTTTTGCAGTATGCTTTGAGTCATTATCCATCTGCACTGTGAAGCGCCGTTCAATGAGTTCTGCAGCATTTGGCTGAATGTGAGCAGATAATATTGCCCGAAACACTTCAGAATTCATCCTGCTGCTTTTATCAGCAGTCACATCATCAATAAATACAAGAGAACCAGTTCCATTGGCAGCCATACATGCCCACGCCATGACATTACCACCACCATGCTTTACTGATGAGGTGGTATGCTTAGGATCATGAGCAGTTCCTTTCCTTCTCCATACTCTTCTCTTCCCATCACTCTGGTACAAGTTGATCTTGGTCTTATCTGTCCATAGGATCTTGTTCCAGAACTGTGAAGACTTTGTTAGGTGTTGTTTGGCAAACTCTAATCTGGCCTTCCTGTTTTTGAGGCTCACCAATGGTTTACATCTTGTGGTGAACCCTCTGTATTCACTCTGGTGAAGTCTTCTCTTGATTGTTGACTTTTTGACACACATACACCTACCTCCTGGAGAGTGTTCTTGATCTGGCCAACTGTTGTGAAGGGTGTTTTCTTCACCAGGAAAAGAATTCTTCGGTCATCCACCACAGCTGTTTTCCATGGTCTCCCGGGTCTTTTGGTGTTGCTGAGCTCACCGGTGCGTTCCTTCTTTTTGAGAATGTTCCAAACAGTTGTTTGGCCACGCCTAATGTTCTTGCGATCTCTCTGATGGGGGTTTGTTTTGTTTCTTCAGCCTAATTATGGCTTGCTTCACTGATAGTGACAGCTCTTTGGATCTCATCTTGAGAGTTGACAGCAACAGTTTCCAATGCAAATAGCACACTTGAAATGAACTCTAGGCCTTTTATCTGCACATTGTAATTGGGGTAATGAGGAAATATCACACACCTGGCCATGGAACAGCTGAGAAGCCAATTGTCCCATTACCTTTGGTCCCTTAAGGCTAGGGTCAGACTGAGGCAGTGCGAACGCGCGTGCAGCCGCACTTAATCACGGCCGCACTAGCAGCAGATGCCGGGCAATGACGGCCAATATACGAAGTACGGTCGCACAAAAGTCCGGCTGCGCAACGCAAGTGGAAAATGAACGCATTTTTTCGAGAACGTGAAACCGCAGGTACTGACGTACAGAGTGCGCTGCGTCGGCTAGAGGCGTGTGTGCGTGATTAGGAGATGTCAGACGCTGCTAATGTCCGGCCAACATAACGTCCAGACACAAAAAGTGTTTTATTGATGATCCGTACAAAATCACGGACGAAAATGCGCATAGTATGACCACTATCACGTATTCTGTGAAAAAATGCGTCCATTCGTTCGAACGCACTTTTTCACAGACAACATAAAAATGCGTTCGTCTGACCCTAGCCTAACAAGTGGGAGGCACATCTGCAAACTGCTGTAAGTCCTACACCGTTGGATGTACATACCGTCAAATTAAAGCTGACAGTCTGCAGTTAAAGCACATTGTGTTTGTTTCATTCCAACTCCATTGTGGTGGTGTATAGAGCCAAAGATGTTAGAATTGTGTCAATGTCCCAATATTTCTGGACCTGACTGTATACATAAAACATTATTCATTATAAAGATCTAAAAGTGAAAAAAGTGATTTTATTATTAATTTTAAAAAAAAATACTGAACCAGAAATATTGGGACATCAACACAATTCTAACATCTTTGGCTCTATACACCACCACAATAGAGTTGGATTGAAACAAACACAATGTGATTTAACTGCAGACTGTCGGATTTAATTTGAGGGTATGTACATCCAACTCAGGTGAATGGTGTAGGACTTACAGTAGTTTGCAGATGTGCCTCCCACTTGTTAAGGGACCAAAGGTAATGGGACAATTGGCTTCTCAGTTGTTCCATGGCCTGGGGTGTGATATTCCCTCATTTTTCATTCCCTCAAAAAAAGAAATTTTTTTAGGGGTGGGGCCACCCGGTGCGGACCACCGCCCCCTGGAAAGTGTCGGCCTAGGCCAAAATACACCACTGGCTCCAGGTAGGCCTTTTCCTGGGGCAGCAGTTTGCTGCCCTGTCAATGGTCGTAGCATGGAGCAGAGCTGGGGCCTCGATTAGCCCTGTTCAGGGGGGTTTGGATAACTTTGTGGATGTGTGACTGTGTGTGGCAGTGTGGGCTCTGTAATAAACTCATACACACCGCACATTACTGTGGAGCTGTAATATGCTCATATACACTGCAGAGAAATAAAACTCACAGTAATGTGTGGTGTTGTCAGGGTGGCACCTGGCATACGCCATGGTGGGACCCAAGTTCAAGGGGTTAGAGCCCTTTAGGCAGGGATATGCAGGTTGTACCTGAGGAGAGGCTGGCTGATGCTGGTAAGAGTCCAGGGTGCGGTACAAAAGGGTGAACCAGGGAGAATAGTCAGGACAGTCCGTGATCAGTGGCTGGCAGCAAGGAGGCAAGGGTCAAGCAGGGTCTGGTACACGGTTATCAGCATAAACAGAAAGGCAGGTCTGAATATCACAGGGGTTGATTTGTCAATGCAAAGCCAAGTTGCACAGGGGGGAGTTTCTCTTTTATTGACAGACAGACAGGAGGATGTGGTGTGTGTTTGGTGTTTCACTTTGGTTTAACCCCGATCAGTGCTCTACAGGTCTGAGGCAGCACTTTCAAGTATGCATACATGCAGAGCAGGTTCTTGTGCACATACAGGTACTGATCCGTGACAGGTGTGTATGAGAATATCACAGAGTGCAACAGCAAAAAAACGCAAAGTAATGTGGAGCTCCATGATACACTTAAATACACCGCACATTACTGTGAGTTTTATTGCTGTGGTGCTCTGTGATACGCTGATCACCAACGTGATGATGCCTGTGCGCTGGGAGGAGTCCCACAGAACAGCCTGACTTTGAGGAAGTCAGACAACTGCGGGACTTCGTCTGGAATGAACGTGAGCTCCCCCAAAGTTGCAAGTTGCAGAAAGTCAATGACGCATACTGTGGGGACACCCAAAGACCTCCCCCACACGTCATCAACAGAGAAGAAGTTAAAAGTCCTTTTTTTTTCGTTCTGTAAAAGGCCTTTTTATTATCTGTAAAAGGCCTTTTTATTATCTACATACATTTTTCTTGGTTTACACACCTTTTTAGAAGAATAAGAGTTCTGGTTTTTTTTCTCTGCAGTCCGGTGGCATTCAACGGTGGCATTCGGCAGCCAGCGGTGGTCTTTGGCGCCTCCATATTCACCGTACTTGGCGTTGGCGAAATGGCATCGCGAGAGTGGACTGAAGTGCACCGAACAAGAAAGCACCAAAATTTCACTGAAATTTCGGTACTTTCTGAGTATCCCCTTCTGTTTTAAGCCTCCTAAACAGCTGTTTCTGTTTCAGTTAATGACAATGTTTCTACCTCCATATGAAATTGATGAGCATTAGCACCTGCTTGGTATAATTGGTTAATCAAACACCTGATTCTGATCCTACAAAATCCTCAAAATGTAAGAATTGATGCTGGTTTGAACCCAAAGGGTAGTCACACCAAATATTGATTTGATTTCGATTTTTCTCCTGTTTGCTCACTTTGTTTGCTTTTTGTAAACTGATAAAAAAAGAATTACAATATATATTTTTGAAAGCACTCTTTTACAGCATTTCTTCACACCTGCCTAAAACCTCTTCACTCATATATGTATATATATAGCATATATATATATGAAATCATACTTGGTTCAACTAATCCATGAACATCTTATCTGAATATTATTATGGGGTTTGCTTTTTTTCTCCTTGAGATTTATTTATTTATTATAAAATCACATCTGTCCCTCCATTATAGATTGGATTTGTTTTAAATATATCCTGTGGGCTTGCCTTGTAATAAAAATGTATGTTACCAAAATAAATTATACAACATATGGATTTCATTTATTATGAAGGCTATCAATGACAATGGCAGATCCTGTTATTGTATAAGGCAAAATTAAACTCATACATTCAATTCTATGAATATCAGCACTTTACTGATGGACTCAGCAACTTTTTCATAAGGCATGAAATATCAAATGTCATATACTGGAAAGAAAGAATAGCTGTGCAAGATCATGGCAAGAGTATTAGAAATAGACATATATCAATGATTGCTGCTTGTATAGCAGAGTAATGTTCTGTCTTCTTCAAAGAAGCTGATATTAACGCCTTACATTTTTTTTATGCTTTATCGATTTAAAATAATTCTTCTCAGGGGAAAAAAAAAATATTTAGTCGCAATACAGTATTTTGTTTTCTTTAAGGTACATTGCAATTACTAGGATGTGATAATATAACTTCGATCAGATAAAATTAAGTCAGTCACTTTGTCTAATATGTCGCTTTCTTTGTACTCAATGTCTCCACTTAAATTAAACAAAGGAGTTGTAAATTAACCCTTAAAAATGCCTACTTGAATTAGAATTATCAAGATTGAAATGATAAAGCAAAATAGAATATTTTGATATGCTTGTTCTATACATAATACAAGAGATTAATTTACAATAAATTATTTGAAAAGGAGATAAATCTCAATGTATTCTTCTTGGTAAAATACTTTATAAATAAACATTTAAAAAACGGAAAGAGACAGTAAACAATTGGCATGCAGACAGACTGACACACAGAGACTGATAATACATTAAATTTAAATCATAAACACAACACTCATATTCTATTTTTCAAATACAGATTCCAGGTTTACACATCTATCATCTCCTTCAGTCTTGACAATACAGAATGTATTCGTTGTACACAATTAGCTATGTGCTATTACTCTCCCTCTGGTGGTGGACTGTGTATATTGAAAATATATGATGTGAAGCTGAATAAAATTAATCAGAAAACCCTAAATCCTCAATCACTGTAAATTATATTAAGTATAACTACAATACTGTACAGTACAATATGTTACTAATTCTATGAACAGTAGAAAATCACCCGCACTCCAGTGCAAACAATGTAGCAAGTTAAAATTTACATGAGAACTGTCCTTAATTTTTTTATACACATGGAAATTGAAACCACTTGTTGTAACATTTTAGACATAGATAATTTCCTTAATTTTGATGATTTTAGCTATTTAAATATGATTTTTTTTTATCTTCTGCTGATTATTTGTAGTAATAATAAATTTTGTTTAACCGCAAGGCGGGATATATAATAAAAGAAGGCCAACGAGCTCACCATAATGAAATAATTTGTGTTTGTAACGATTACCATTAATGCAAATGACATTCATAGTACATATTATACATAAACGTTTCAACATATCATAAACTCCTCCTATTATTAAGACATTTTACATGAAGGGGAAATTAACTATATTGCTTACTATTCACTTCATGTTTTACAAGGCTACTTTCTTCAAACCCTCCAAGAAATAACATATTAGAAACTTCAGAAAATTATGCAAAAAATATTAAATACTGGAGAGTTCTATTAGCATATCTATTAATTATGAACATTGTTATTAGCATGTTTGTAAAGTATTTTTGTGCACTTTGAATGTCATTAACATGATTTTATCTCATCTACCATGACACTGATATGTTGACGCTTTCAAGTGCCAAACCATTTAATTACCTTAATTATATGCCAGAATTAATAACTATGGAATAATTTTACTGACTATTATTTTCAATACAATTGCTCTATTATTTCTAGGTGATATCTGTTTCTCTCTCGGATGGAGTCCTCTTTTCAGATTGTTTTTTGTTTGTCTAACTTCGTCAATTTGATTTGTTTTTCCCTACTCATTGTACATGCTGAGGAATTTGTTGATTCTTGAAAAATAATTGTATTTGGAAGTGTAAGGAAGCAACATTTTTTATTGCAAGCTTTGATGTATGCAGTATGGATGTAAATTAATGTGACTTTTTTTATTTAGAGCACCTTTTGACTAATATTTTATGGCCTTTGGCCAAATTTACAACCTAACCCTCCAAAAATAAGCTAAATTAGCTGCTTTATGCAAGGGCTTGTACGGTTGTTCAAATAAAATTAATGTTAACAACTAATGTATTTTTCACAAAAGGTCGAGATTTTATTTTCCCATTTGAAAATGGTTGATGCATAAACATTATTATTATTATTTAATAAGTGCCAACACATTCCACAGCGCTGTACAAAGGTGCAATGGGTAAAGACAGGACAATTCTACAATACGTACAGGAGGCAGGTCAGTATCCCACCAACAGATACAGGAGAGCCCTATTCCTGTGGGAATTTATAAGAATTACTGCTTGTGCAGAATCTCAGGGTCTCTAAACATTCACCCTGAGACTTGGGACGCAGGGCGGCTTGAACTCAGGCCGTTGCCCAGCTGCCAATGACACGCACAGCACTTTGGCAACAGAGGCGGGGCAAAGTATTTACCAGGGAGCCATTAGGCATCCTATGCCATCCTGCCGCTTTCAGGCCTGCCTGGAATTATGGTGTTAAAAAGGCTGCCAAACATTAGCCAAAAAAGAAATAGCATAGACAGATTTAAAAATACACAGATTATACATAGAAAAATAGGAAAGTTATTGGCACCATTAATAAACACATTAAAATAGATCTCATAGAAATATACCAACGTCACTCAGACCAATAACGTTAGCGATTGGTCTCAGAGAGGTCGCAGTGGATCAGATCGGTGCATGTGCGCAGCTCCAATCCATCATTCTGCACAGGTGCTAGGGTGCTTACTATATGCAGAAAAATGGTTTTGCGCCTATTCCCTACCAGGGCGGCTGCGTGAACCAGAAGTATCCAGCCCACTTCATGTATAAAACATAACGAGAATAAAAGTTGTCATTTGCACTTACCACTGTGGCTCCATGTAAAACAAAACACAGAGGTTTTGGTTTACTTGAATGGCCATTAAAGTGTAAGTCCACCTACCACATCACGGCACCTCTGGGTCAGGTGGGTCCTAACCTAATGAAACCAAGAGCTGCTTTCTAAGCAACCACATATCCTCATGCTGCTCAGAGGCAAACTGATGGGTTTATATTTATACCATCACCAGGAACAATTCCGTTTTGGGAATAAAAAAGAAAACACAGAAAGAGTCCGCAGCAAAAATGAATTGGCTGCGATACAACAAAATATACATATATGCAGAAAAATGGTTTTGCCCCTATTCACCACCAGGGCGGCTGCGTAAACCAGTATTATCGAGCCCACTTCATGTATAAAACATAGCAAGAAAAAGTTGTCATTTGCGCTTACCACTATAGCTCCATGCGAACTAAAACACATCAGAGGTTTTGGTTTACTTGAATGGCTATTAAAGTGTAAGCCCACCCACCACGTCACGACACCTCTGGTCAGGTGGGTCCTAACCTAATGAAACCAAGAGCTGTACGTGGAATGCAGCATGAGGATATGTGATTGCTCTTTCCGTGTTTTCTTTAACCTACTAATTATTAACCCTAGCTTTTAACCCTCCTCTAACCATAATCTAACACTAACTAGGCAGCATTTTTTTAGCGATCCTAATTGATCTGGAATTAGCAAATGGTAGTTGAACCAAGGAGGCAGTTTCTTAAGGGAGGTGATAGAGCCAAGGTGTGGTTTCCCACTAGCTCCCTTCACATACCCAATTCATTTAAGATAAGGTACTCAGTAGTTTGCTCTGGTTTATGGATGATACCGTCACATGAGCCAATATCCCTTACTGACTTCCTTTTAACAGGCTTATTATGACCCACCCGTTTTGTTAGTGGCTACTGGAATAATTGTGAGCTGCAAACAGAAACCAGCAGTGGCATCACCGCTTGTATCGGCTCTTTGAGTTCCAAGGACCCTGTGCCGCATACTTGCACAAACTAATAGCGTCACACAGGGATGGCGGAAGAACATTTGAAGCTATTTGTTGCCAGTCTTCCACTCCGTATGGTGAGATGACGTGGGGATCATGCCTCCCTTTTCACTGTGGCATCAGAGGTAAGTTTGGGATTTTTAGAGGAATGTATTGTAATATATCAATTGATTTTGCAAAATCACTTAACACCAGGTCCTAAGAGTCTGTATTTCTTTCAGAAATACCGACTTCATGGGAGAAGAAGGAGCTACATTGTAATAACTTGTTCTTCTCTTTCTGGCTGCAAATTAAAAGACAAAGTATACAAAGTATGGAAGTCATTAATGTACAGTAGGTAGTCGTTGAATCCAAGATGCAATGTAAGCTTGCAGCAAGGTCGGAATGGCAACTGCAATGATTATATATACCAGCTCCAGCCGTTAACCTAACAGCAAGATTAGAACAGGACCCATTAAATGGTGCGGATCAGAATTTTGTTTTTCTTTGTCAAGAAGAATTCCACATTGGCATTTATTTTATACCCTGACACTACGTTACTGAACTAAATGTTGTTTTCCAACTAACAGTATATCATAAATCACTACTTAACACACTTTTTCACATCCCAGAATTTCTAACGTCAAAAGAATATGCAGCAATAATTGACATACTTGCCAGTAATAGAATCTGCTTCCGAAATCGAAAATTAGTTTACCCTGGCCACACACAATAAGGCATCATGCTTATTTACCATGGTGCATGAAAACAAGTGGGCTTAAAGCAGTTTTTTACAACATAAAGCAATATTTGTTTATGAGAAATCTTAACATTTCACACATCTAACTAAAAGGTAAATATTAAACAAAAATAATTTGAAACATTAAAATTCACACTAACAAAAATCAAAAATCTAGTTAAAGAGGTAGCACTCCGGTAGCGATTATATTAGTATCATGTCTATCCACACATAAATAAATTAAAAGGAGAATATTTTCCAGAGCAATTGAAGCCCATTTCCGGAACAATCACAGACAGCCCCTCGTTTTGTTAACAATAGAGGGCATATATGAGTGAACTCATTAGAAAATCTGTGGCTTCTTGCTGCACTCTCATCATTAAACCTCCATAATGTCAGTTGTCAGTTATTAATGACAATTAACAAGTAATCAACGGTGAAACTGTTTGAGGTGCTTCTCGTCTGACAGGTTCAGAGGAAGAACGCAATGGACAGCTACACAATGATATGGAACCTTCAAAGGCAACAGAGTATTTCCATAAATTATTTCTGGAGGAAATTGTCTTCACCTTCATAAGCACTTTACATTTAACTGTAACTGGAGTAGCTTAGGTTATTACCACATGTATTCTGAGGCGCGTTATATTAAAAAGGCAGACAAATGTATGTGGTTTCAAGTTGAAAACTGATGGTGGAAAGAAAAAGAGAATATTTATCACAATTATCCATATAAACTCAACATAAAAAGAAACATCCCTTTTTCAGAATACTATCTTTTAACCTCCCTGGCGGTCTAATTTTTGTGAAAAACCGCGTCTAAAAGCAGTCAATCCCCCCCAGCGGTATCCCGAGTGTAGCTCGGGGTTAAATTCCTATGTTGGAAGCGGTAACCCCGAGCAACACTCGGGATGCTGCTGGATGCATCACCTCTCCCTGCGCTCCCTCGATGTCCCCGCAGTCTCCTCCGGGGACCACGACCTTATACTTCCTGGTTCCTTCCTCGCGAGAAGGAATCCAGGAAGTAAAACGCTGCTATCACTGGCGGAGACTGCAGAGATCATCGAGGGAGCACATCGAGAGGTGATGTATCCAGCCCGAATGCGTCTCGGGGTTACAGCTCTCAGCGGTGAAATTTAACCCCGAGACACACTCGGGAACACTGTCAATGATCTGATTGGGCAAAGTCCTGCGCCTGACCTGGACTTTGCCCAATCAGGGCTCTAATTCAATATTGAGCCCTGATTGGGCAAAGTCCAGGTCAGGTGCAGGACTTTGCCCAATCAGAACTCAGCATGAAGATGAGGCATGGGGCAGAGCTTTAACCAAGCTCCGATTGGTTAAAGTCTTGCACCAACTTTAACCAATCAGAGCTTGGTTAAAGCTCATCTTCATTAGAGCCCTGATTGAGCAAAGTCCAGGTCAGGCACAGGACTTTGCCCAATTGGATCATTCTGCATGAAGACGTGGGGTAGAGAGGAGCAGCGGCCAGACGGATCGGATGAGCTGACAGACCGGGGAACAGGAGGCCGGGACAGCTGCAGGACAGGTGAGTTACGGGGGCTGGGGGCCGCAGCCAAAGGTCTCCTAAATGTACCGGCAGCCGCCGGTACATTTAGGAGAACTGCGAACACATTTTGCGTGTTCGGCCCCCATAGGTTTACATTGTGTTCGAGTTCGTATTCGAACATTTCGGCCGTTCGGATATGAACCGAACACAGGGGTGTTCGGCTCATCCCTAGTAAGGACGGCTGATTGTCTTTGCATTGAAAGATCACTTGTAACATCACTTGCATAAGATCAGTACATCTGACTATCACACCTGCAAGACAGATACAGGATGTCAACAAAAACTGCCAGCAGTACACAAGGATGACACAATACCTAAATCGGTGCTCAGACTGTCAACATTAAGCAGAGAGAGGCTGGACCTAGGGCTCTCGGGCCACACCAGATACAGACTATTACTTTTGATATTGACAATCCCCGTTTGCTCATTATTCTATTTCGGTTGATCAATCACTTGTCTGTGAAACCTGTTCAGTTTATGTAGCAAAAATTTGGGATGGGTCTAAAAATATCAAATACAAAAAACATACAGGGTTATTCAAAGAGATCCGAATGGCTGGAGAAAGGTAACCGAATGCTGATTTTCAGCGTTCGGTTACCTTTCTTGGTCATTCGGCTATCCAGAGAGCAGACAATTCGCCAAATCCTGGCGAATTGCCTGCACATACGGTGCCTGTTCGAGGGCAGTGAAATCCCCATGAAAAAGCACTGCTTCGGCTATTCAGAGAACACAAACCAGCAGTGAAAGGTTCCCGAAATGCCCTGCCATTCAGTGGTTTAATTCGACAGGTTTATTCAGGAGAATCCCATAGGCTTCAATGTTAAAAATATTCCCATTTTAATTCAATATCTAATAAACTGTTCATTATAAAATTCTGCAGTAAAGCGTCTCTTTATTTATAGGTTTTGTAGGATATTTTAAGCATTTTTCTTTTTTCTAAAAAAAAATTGAACTTTACTTATTTTTTCTGTAACAGCCCTTTTTATTATCATTCATTGGACCTCATATGTAAATTTCAGACATTTTTGCTCAGTAGTTTCTTTGCAAACAGCGTTTCACTTTTCAACCATTCAAGCAAACTGTTTTCCTAATTTATTCACTGCCTTCTTCTACGGTGTCGGCTTTTTCCGAAGGCTTCGGCTGCATGTGATCGGCTCCTGCTCGGGTTTTTCCGGCGTCTTCGACGGGTTAATCCAGATGTTTTTGCGGGTTTTCGGAGTGCATTCGCCGGGTTTTCGCCAGGTTTTCGGCAGCTTTTCCCTGCACTTTGACAGCCCTGTGGTGCTTGCTGAATACACCGCAGGGTAGCCGAAATGGGAACGCCGATTTGCACCGAATTGAAGAGAACGAAAAGTCAACGAACGTGCGGTGACTTTTCGAATCTCTTTGAATAACCCTGATAGAGTAATATCCCACAAACACCAAGTAGTGTGCAAATAAATGACCACTCACAAGAACATGATAATGCCTTTCCAATCCAAGGACCTCGATGAAAATGACACAAAGCCAACAATGATGAAAGACATTGGAATTATAAAAACAAAGAATTTATTTACCCACACTAAAAAACGATAAAATCGTCACTGAGGTCCAAATGAGGTGAATGTAAATCGCGCTCTACGCGTTTCATCCCAATAGGGACTTCTTCAGGAGCGATATGAGGTGATCTACCCATATTTCGGGATGTGGTTTATATATTATGCCCCCAAATAACTTAATTGTGGTGCAAATCGAAGTTTCAATCAATTCTTTGATTTGCCCCACAATTAAGTTATTTGGGGGCATACTATATAAACTACAACCCGGTAGATCACATCATATCGCTCCTGAGGAAGTCGCTATTGGGATGAAACGCGATGAGCCCGATTTGCATTCACCCCGTTTGGACTTCTGTGCTCTCTGTGACGATTTTATCATTTATTAGTGTGTGTAAATAAATTCTTTGTTTTTATAATTCAGATGTCTTGCATCATTGTTGGCTTTGTGTCATTTTAATCGAGGTCCTTGGATAGGACCGGGCGGATGGCAGTCACAGCGGAGCATTGAGGATGATGGGCACATGTATTATCATGTTCTTGTGAGTGGCCAATTATTTGCGCACTACTTGGTGTTTGTGTGATATTACCCTATGTTTTTTTGTATTTGATTGTTCAGTTTATGTGTCAGCTGATGAATCTTCTTAAAACATACACATATTTACAAATGTTAATTTTGCTAGAAATAAAAGCAGTTTAATAGATAGTGATCCTTTTTTGTGCTTCCTCTGAATATAAAATTATATAATATTCAATAAATAAAGAATTAGTAACTACCTGTTGAACATGTGCGTATCAACGTCTCAGTTGAGATATATTAAATATATGGTCTCATGTGAATGGTTTCATTCTGTTGTTTAACATGATTTTTACAGTATGTTTATCTATCATTCCATACTAGGGACAATTTCTGTTATTGTAATGATATAATTACTATCACTCAGGTACATCATTAATCAAAAACATTGAACATTTACCTTTTGTGCTTCAAAATCAGGGACCAATATAATTTGGTTTTTAAAATTTGATTGAAACAAAAACTGTTTTCTGCCAGGATATACCATTCTCCATAGTTTGCTAACTTGAATGATGGAACAAAGAACATTAATCAAACTTTGATCCTCATTAAAAATCTATTCCTTCCCTCAGAAACTAGAGAGTGATGGTGGCTTTCTGAACTGCGTGATTTCTAGACAAGCCCCGATCCTTCAGTTTGTGACATTTTTATACGCTTCCATGACAACAAATGACAGGCATTGTGCATGCGAGTTTACAAGCAATGTCAGCATTCTTTTAACTAAATGTTACAATTAAGTCTTTAATCTTTAACCCTAGGAGTGCCAGAGAGCAATCAGAGGTTTATTAACCATTACAGCAACATAGGTGATTGCCTAGTACAAGGAGAAGGAACTCTGCCATGGTTCAATTCCCAGCATTCTGGATAGGTCCCCATCTACTCATTGCTTCTTCCCTCTCTTCAACCTCCATTATGTCAAAATGTTAAGTTTGTAAGATAGGAATAGCCAACTTATTTATTTATTTATTTATAAAGTATTTAACCAGGAAGGATACATTGAGATTTATCTCATTTTCGAAGAATGTCCTGGGTTGAAGAACTTGGTTTTAGGCTTGTTGTTTAGGCTAAACTAAATCCTTCTGTGACTAACTATGGTAAAAATTAGCTAATTGGTATTTGTTATATATTATAAATATATTTAATAGAATTATTTTTGGAACTTTATCATAACATCATGTGCATTAAATACGTGTATACATAGTTTTGTGTATGCCATTCAATTTTCTTTTTAAATAAATGACATTTAATAAACAATAAACATTTGAAATTGAATGATTGAGCAACCACATGACATGGAATTGCAGTATGTACGTATGTGTTTAGCATTTTTCATTTGTTATACTTAGACTGCTCCATTTGTATATTTATAAGAATGCAGCCAAAATGTTATGTTCAAAATTATACAAAAGGCGATATTGCTTATCATTTTTTTTCCTCGACATAAAAAACGGCATTTCTTCTAAACATATTACTTCTTCTCTGGCCTAATCATCCTCTTAGTCACTGCGGTGACAATTGAGGTGTGACCTCAGAATCACACCCTGCGGACACTATGGGGCACTATCTCTATGGTAATAACAAATGGATAAAATCAGAGAATTTGATTTGACCTTGGTGAACCTTATCTGAACCCAATCACTATGGCAACAGGCCTTGTCTTGGTTCAGTGAAAATAAGCAGGGCAAGATAAATGCCAGGAACATCACCAGATAGTAAATTAAGTCTCCGTTAAACAAACTTTCTTTATAAAACCAGCCAATTCACTGAGGATGCAATAAATCACAGTGGGATTACAGATTTTGAATGGCAAGGGCATCGTAAAAAGGCTAATCGTTAGGCGACACGAAAAGACATAACAGAATTACAAGGATTATTTTTGGTTGGTGCACCATATAAACAGGTAGAATTCCAAATATTTAAAGTTCCTCTTGGAAGTCGAATGCTTTCCACATTTGCATCCAGGATAAAGGCATCTTCAGTAGTTTATGCTGTAGTTGGGATGAGACTGTAGACATATTCCTCGCTCGATTGTGCTGAATAACTAGATGCATATTCATATTAGTTGGTTTTATGTTCTCAGAGATTGACAGAAAATGCCTCTTTGTGACCTGAAACTTTTCTTTCTCTGTGAACATTCTTCTTCTGATCTAGATTCTTATTGTTAACCTGTCTAATGATTGTCTTCTATTTGAGTATTGATCGACTTTGACTTCTGTGTGACCCTTGATTGCACACTTTCTTTCCAAGACATTACTCCATCAGTCCCAAAAAGGTTTTGTTAGGGATTAAGGCATTCATTGACGATCCCAGGACTCGTTATGCAGATGTTCCCCACTTAGTCAGTACGTTGAGTCCACCTATTGTGTAAAACCATAAAAACTACTGTCAATGTTATACGAATGAAAGGGAGAGATAGACTTACATTCTGTAAGAAAACATTAAAATGTTGAATGGTGAAACAGATGTCTGGTGATAATATTGTACAGTTGTCAGATGTTAGTTTTTACCATTGGTTTCTATATTTGTTTTAAATATCCTGTGTGAACCCATGTCCATACGCATTGGCTAAAACAGGAGTGCTTAACCTTGGTCCTCTAGCTTTTGAATTACATCACCCATGATACTGAGCCACTTATTAGGTCGACAAATCCTTGTGGGACATGTAGTTCCAAAATATCTGGAGGGCTGTGACTGAGCACTTCTGGATTAAAATCATTAAACTGGGTCATTGAACAGGATTTCCCTAACAATGACTTGACTCTAATGCTTTGAGGGTGAATACCATCAATGTAACTGCTTTATTATACATTGGTTCACATTATATTTGCATTTGTTTTCATTTCATACCACTCACTATTAAATTCACAAACCTTTAGAACTAAAAAACAAACTTAGATCTGAGATATAGTACAGGAAGAGTGCCTATTCCCCACTGGGGCGGCTGCAACTACCAGATGTATCCAGCCCAGCAACATGTATAAAACATACCGGCTGGGTGGAGTAGAGGTAACATCACTGCTCTATAACCGTGGAGACATAGGTTCGATCCCGGTAAGAGCACCTCTCCAGTAAGTGTCCTTGGGCAAGACACCTAACAGTACATACTCGCCACCCAGGACATACTTGAAAATGAGAGAAATTACAATGTATCCTTCCTGGTAAAATCCTTTCTCCAAAAAAATAAATAAATAACAAGAAAAAAAGGGTATCATCTGCGCTTATTCCTATAACACCGTGTGAAACAAAACACAATTAGAGGCTTTGGTTTACTGCAATGGCCATTGGAGTGTAAGCTCACCTGCTGACGTCAAGGCACCTCTAGTGAAGGGGAGTCCTAACCAAGGAAACCACAGGCTGCAGTCATGAGGAAGACTGGTGGGTTTCATTTATACCCTCCCAGAAACAAATCCACCATGGGATCAAAAACCAAAGCTACAGAATGAAATACGCTGCAAAGATAACCTGGTTGGAGGTACAATCAAATATACATAGTACAGAATGAGCGGTGTCGCGCCTATTCCCCACTGGGGAGTCTGCAACTACCAGATGAATCCAGCCCAGCAACGTGTATAAAACTTTTAAAAAAAAGTGTCATCTGCTCTTATTCCTATAACACCGTGTGAAACAAAACACAATTAGAGGCTTTGGTTTCTTGAATGGCCATTGGAGTGTAAGCTCACTTGCCGACGTCAAGGCACCTCTAGTGAAGGTGAGTCCTAACCAATGAAACCACAGGCTGCTTTGCAGCAAACCACATATGCTCATGCTGCTTTTCAGTCATGAGGAAGACTGGGGGGCTTTCTTTATACCCTCCCAGAAACGAATCCACCATGGGATCAAAAAACAAAGCCACGGTTTCATTGGTTAGGACTCACCTTCAATAGAGGTGCCTTGACATCAGCAGGTGACGTTGGCACCCATTAATTTCTTGTTATGTTTTATACATGTTGTTGGGCTGGATACATCTGGTCGTTGCAGCCACCCCAGTGGGGAATAGGTACGACCACTGATGTATCTTGGCCTAGGCCTAGGGCGGCAGT
Organism: Leptobrachium leishanense; assembly: GCA_009667805.1. Taxonomy (NCBI): domain Eukaryota; kingdom Metazoa; phylum Chordata; class Amphibia; order Anura; family Megophryidae; genus Leptobrachium; species Leptobrachium leishanense. Next base: position 124,780,053 of record CM019067.1, on the reverse strand, counting down.
TTACGTGAGGCGGCAAAAAAAGCCACCCTCCACATGAGAAAAGTCACCCTGTAACTGATAGAGGGAAGCGCTGGGTTACCATAGAGATGGGTCTGCGCTGGTGGGCGGAGCCTCGCTCGTTTTACCAGCCGATGCTGAATAGCACACACACCCCGGGCTGAAGGAGGGCAGTTGCGGGTGGCTGGTATGAGGGACCACAGACCAAATATGGAGTGACTGGGTGCTGTATTGGGGGACTCGATGGGGGAGACAGGCGCAGACCATGCTTCCTCCCGAGTGGGCTGTCACAAGTACTCTCTCTGACGCTGGGAGGAAGTGATCATTCACATCACTTCCTCCTAAAGCTCCAGCAGCATGATGCACGTGCAGCTGCGGTGGATCTCAGGTCCCAGCTCCTAGGTTCACCGAAGGTGAATTGAAATGACTGGTGAGTGAGGGGGAGGGAGTGAAATGCGGGGAGGGGGTGTGTGAGATAAAATGACTGGGGGTGAAATAAAATGACTGCTGAGGGGGTGTTAAATAAAATAACTGCTGAGGGGGTGTGAAATTGACTGGTGAGGGGGTGTGAAATAAAATGACTGACTGAGGGGTGGGAAATAAAATGACTGGTGGGGGGTGTGTGAAATAAAATGACTGGGTGTGTGAAATAAAATGACTGGGTGTGTGAAATAAAATGTCTGTGAGGGGTGTTTGAAATAAAATGAGGGGTGTGAAATAAAATGTCTGGTGAGGGGTGTGTGAAATAAAATGAGGGGTGTGAAATAAAATGGCTGAGGGGTGTGTGAAATAAAATGAGGGCTGAGGGGTGTGTGAAATAAAATGACTGAGGGGTGTGTGAAATAAAATGAGGGCTGAGGGGTGTGTGAAATAAAATGACTGGTGAGGGGTGTGTGAAATAAAATGACTGAGGGGGTGTGAAATAAAATGACTGGTGAGGGGTGTGTGAAATAAAATGACTGACTGAGGGGTGTGAAATATAATGACTGGTGGGGGGTGTGTGAAATAAAATGACTGGGTGTGTGAAATAAAATGGCTGTGAGGGGTGTTTGAAATAAAATGAGGGGTGTGAAATAAAATGACTGGTGAGGGGTGTGTGAAATAAAATGAGGGGTGTGAAATAAAATGGCTGGTGAGGGGTGTGTGAAATAAAATGAGGGGTGTGAAATAAAATGGCTGAGGGGGGGGGAATAAAATGGCTGAGGGGTGTGTGAAATAAAATGAGGGCTGAGGGATGTGTGAAATAAAATGACTGGTGAGGGGTGTGTGAAATAAAATGACTGAGGGGGTGTGAAATAAAATGACTGGTGAGGGGTGTGTGAAATAAAATGACTGGGAGGGCTGTGTGAAATAAAATGACTGGGTGTGTGAAATAAAATGGGGTGAGGGTGTGTGAAATAAAATGAGGGGTGTGAAATAAAATGGCTGGTGAGGGGTTTGAAATAAAATAACTGCTGAGGGGGTGTGAAATTGACTGCTGAGGGGTGTGTGAAATAAAATGACCGGTGAGGGTGTGAAATAAAATGATGTGTGAAATAAAATGGCTGGTGAGGGGTGTTTGAAATAAAATGAGGGATGTGAAATAAAATGACTGGTGAGGGGTGTGTGAAATAAAATGAGGGGTGAAAATGGCTGGTGAGGGGTGTGTGAAATAAAATGAGGGGTGTGAAATAAAATGAGGGGTGTGAAATAAAATGACTGGTGAGGGGTGTGTGAAATAAAATGACTGAGGGGTGTGGGTGTGTGAAATAAAATGACTGGTGAGGGGTGTGTGAAATAAAATGACTGGTGAGGGGGTGTGAAATAAAAGGCTGGTGAGGGGTGTGTGAAATAAAATGGCTGTGTGTGTGAAATAAAATGCTGTGAGGGTGTTGAAATAAAATGAGTGAGGGGGTGTGAAATAAAATGACTGGTGAGGGGTGTGTGAAATAAAATGAGGGGTGTGAAATAAAATGGCTGGTGAGGGGTGTGTGAAATAAAATGAGGGGTGTGAAATAAAATGGCTGAGGGGGGGGGGAATAAAATGGCTGAGGGGTGTGTGAAATAAAATGAGGGCTGAGGGATGTGTGAAATAAAATGACTGGTGAGGGGTGTGTGAAATAAAATGACTGAGGGGGTGTGAAATAAAATGACTGGTGAGGGGTGTGTGAAATAAAATGACTGGTGAGGGCTGTGTGAAATAAAATGACTGGGTGTGTGAAATAAAATGGCTGGTGAGGGGTGTGTGAAATAAAATGAGGAGTGTGAAATAAAATGGCTGGTGAGGGGTTTGAAATAAAATAACTGCTGAGGGGGTGTGAAATTGACTGCTGAGGGGTGTGTGAAATAAAATGACCGGTGAGGGGGTGTGAAATAAAATGATTGGGTGTGTGAAATAAAATGGCTGGTGAGGGGTGTTTGAAATAAAATGAGGGATGTGAAATAAAATGACTGGTGAGGGGTGTGTGAAATAAAATGAGGGGTGTGAAAATGGCTGGTGAGGGGTGTGTGAAATAAAATGAGGGGTGTGAAATAAAATGAGGGGTGTGAAATAAAATGACTGGTGAGGGGTGTGTGAAATAAAATGACTGAGGGGTGTGTGAAATAAAATGACTGGTGAGGGGTGTGTGAAATAAAATGACTGGTGAGGGGTGTGAAATAAAATGGCTGGTGAGGGGTGTGTGAAATAAAATGGTGAGGGGTGCGTGAAATAAAATGAGGGGTGTGTGAAATAAAATGAGGGGTGAGAAATAAAATGACTGAGGAGGGGTGAGAAATAAAATGACTGAGGGGGTGTGTGAAATAAAATGACTGGTGAGGGGTGTGTGAAATAAAATGACTGGTGAGGGGTGTGTGAAATAAAATGACTGAGGGGTGTGAAATAAAATGACTGGTGAGGGGTGTGTGAAATAAAATGACTGGTGAGGGCTGTGTGAAATAAAATGACTGAGGGGGAGTGAAATAAAATGACTGGTGAGGGCTGTGTGAAATAAAATGACTGATGGGTGTGAAATAAAATGACTGAGGGATGTATGAAATAAAATGACTGGTGAGGGGGTGTGAAATAAAATAACTGCTGAGGGGTGTGAAATAAAATGACTGAGGGCTGTGTGAAATAAAATGACTGGTGAGGGGTGTGTGAAATAAAATGACTGGTGAGGGGTGTGTGAAATAAAATGACTGAGGGGTGTGAAATACAGTGGTGAGTGGGGGCGTGTGAAATGAAAAGAGTGGGGGCGTGTGAAATGAAAAGAGTGGGGGTGAGTGAAATGAAAAGAGTGGGGGTGAGTGAAATGAAAAGAGTGGGGTGAGTGAAATGAAAAAAGTGGGGTGACGTGGAAAGAGTGGGAAATGAAAAGGAAGGAGGTGAAATGGACTGAAAAGGGAGGTGGGGAGATGGACATGATAAAGGGAGGAGGACATGAAAAAGGAGAGACTCATTGCCTTTACCATTAGAGGTCTATAGGTGTGGATTCTGTGTATGTTCATACTCACTGCCTTTACCATGAGAGTTCTACTGCTGTGTTGCTCTGATATGCTTAACCAGTGCACATTACTGAGTTCTATTGCTGTGCAGCTCTGTGATACAGAAATGTGCACTGTGTATGAGCGTGAGTTTCAATGCTGTGCGGCTCTGTGATACGCTCATACATAGTGCACATTTGTGGGTTTTATTGCTGTGCAGCTCTGTGATATTCTCAAACACAGTGCACATTTCTGTGGGTTTTATTGTTCAACCAATTAGAGCAACTGTGATCCAGTATACTTGACATGCATGTCTGATCTTTGTAAAAATGGTTGAATTTAAACATTTCATAAATTTTATTTATCTCAATAGATACATTTGAAATGGTATACAAGTAGGAACTTGGTATCCACTTTTACTATACAGAAAGGAAAAGGTGGAGCCTAAAGAGGAAGGGCAGAGTTTAACCAGGAAGAGGTGCGACCATGACAGGAAGGGGCATGTCAAATTTAAATTAGGGGGTGCACGAGTTTAGTCAGGCCTAGGGCAGCACAAAACCTAAATACACCACTGGGTACGACACCGCTCTTCCTATACTATGTATATTTGACTTTATCTCCAGCCAGGTCATCTTTGCAGCATATTCCGTTCCGTGGCTTTGTTTTTAGATCTGAGCTATGCCTTTACACGAGTGGCCCTAAAAGGACCAGTTTCTGGAAACTGCTGACAAACCAATAATACCCCTAAGGCAGTATTGTCATAACAGCCATTTATTTCTCAAGGACTAACCTTCTGAAGATCTGAATTACAATCTGGTGCTTTTGACAACTGAATGTTTGTATAATATTCTGCTTAATGATTTTTCTTTCCACACACTGATACATTTTCACTTTGCTTTTCTTTACTTAAGACATTTTCAACACTGATCCGCCTGTTGAGTTAGCCATGAACTAGTTTAAAAATGATGCTTTTGGTATAACATGTAAACTGTATTAGAAATATGCCAATTTATCAAAAGAGAGTAACTGAAATGATCTCTGTTTTCAATTTCAATGATAAAGAACCTACCAAGGTTTACAAAAAAGGAACACTCTACTGATCCTGACCACTTTACATTTATAAAGGAGGAGTGCACCCCCAGCTCCACGAATCTGGTGAAAATGCTGGAAGAATTGAAGCGGTTTACTCCACCCCACCCAGTGTAACCAGCAGCCGGGAGTTTTGAATTTCCCAGCTGCCGGACACCTGGTCGCCGGTGACATCAGCATGCAGGGATTGCCGACGTCGGTCTCTCTGAGACTAGTCCCTGTAGCGATCAGTCTCAGAAAGGTGATGGAACAGATCTGCGCATGCATGAATCTCCAATCCATCATTCTGCAAAGGCACTACAGAACCTGTGTATGTAAAGTGCACACATGTTGTTGCGCTGTGCAATTTGCGGCATCTCCGGTACGCAGGTTAAATTTTTTTTCTGTTGAGCTGTAAAAAAAAAACAAAAGTGCCTTAAATCTTTTAAAAACTAACAAGCAGAGAATACATAGCTAAAGTGGAAGTGCATCTACATGAAACACTGTGATACATTGTCTAGCACTGCAAACATTCCTGGAAAACATTCAGCCTCCACGCTCTGCTTTTGGACCTAAACAACTAAATACAGCAGACCAGACCATATCTGTAGTTGTATCCTTGTTCAATATAGTTTACTCCTGCAAACAATATTTCTTGTAAAACTCACATTTTTTCTAGTTCTAACAACTTGTTTAACATTATATTCTTAGATTAACCTTACCATTCACTTATCAAATGTTACTGACCTATGGTATTTTAAAAATGATTCATTAACCACTTCACTACCAAGTGACTTTCCATATGAACCACTGGTAGAAGCCAACGGTGCTTTTGAAGATCAAGTTAATTCAAACACCGTAGTGAATTGATTAAGGCTAGGTCAGACGAAAGCATTTTTCCCCCCGCGAACGTGAAAAAGTGCGTCCGAACGCATTCACGTATTTTTTCACGGAGTGCGCAAAAACGGTCAGACTACGCGCATTTTCGGGCGTGATTTTGTACGGATCGTCAATAAAACTCTTTTTGCGTCTGGACGTTATGTAGGCTGGACATTAGCAGTGTCTGACATCTCCTAATCACGCAAACACGCCGCTATGCCGCAGCTGCGCACTCAGTACGTCAGTACTAGCGGTTCAGCGTTCTCAGAAAAATGCGTTCAAATTCCACTTGCGTTGCACGGCCGGAATTTTGTGCGGTCGTACATCGTATATTGGCCGTCATTGCCCGTCATCTGCTGCTAGTGCGGCCGTAATTATGTGCGCCAGAACGCACGTTAAAAGTGCGCTGGTCTGACCCCAGCCTTAAAACCTATGGGCTAGATTTTGAATCATGTGTAGACCTATAGTAGTATGTAAGAATTACTCTACATTTTAGTAATCTTTGCCTCTTTCCGCTCCTCCATATTGTGCTGAATTCATTGTCATAATGCATCCCTATCTCGGTCACGAAGGATTATAATCAATACTTATCTCGAGTTCTGTTCATCTTGTCTATGATCGTTGTGTGTGATCATGAGGTTTTAGAGGCAGAAACATACAATGATTGCTTACACTGTGGTAGCCTGTGGATATTTGCATGTGATTCTCTGTTAGTTTTGGCATGGGAAAAGAAATGCCATAATTCTGTATCACTTAATAAGATGGTTTCATATTAATGTGACACACCAGACATGCATACATCGATTGACCCTTTACCATTTCAAGTGATATACCTGGTATGACCTCATTGATCAAGAAGTTATATGTCCATGTTGTAAAAACTATTAATTGCTTCCTGTGCTATATACTTTGTTGTGGAACAGGTTTTAAGCATTGGGAGACTCATTTATTATGGGTCGATCTACAACGCTAGTAAGATAATCTGGACGCACTTTAGGTGCAAAGCAATCTAACCAACCACTGACAAGGATGACAAAGTGACAAATCAATATGTCTAATGGATAGAAAGGTAATGCTGACATGTAAGATTGAGCAATTCATCATTTCATTTGAAAATGCAAAAGGCGTACATTGCCATTAAGCTGGACTAATATTTGATGTGGACACATTCCTAAGTAGAGGGAAGTACAAATAGGAATCACCTGGCAATTGCTGCTAAATTGAATTTTGCATACAGAGAACACTAAAAGCAGATAAATATGCCATTAAAAATGACTAACAATAAAGATCAAATAAGCCTACAGGATGGGTAGGGTTGTTGTAATAAGTATAACATGGTATACATTTAATAAAATATCTCCTATAGAAAAGATATTTTAAATGTGAATTATTTTAGTATATATATTATATTTTATCTTTTGTCGATATTACACTATATTTTATTAAGTGGGGTAAAGTATTTATACAAAGCTCTTATTCAGACAACCCTACCCATACCACCCTTTTATGTAGTGGGAACGTCTTTGATCTTCTATTTATTTTTGTAATATGTCACCATGCTCTTTAGCTTGTATCTCATTTATAGGATTAGAGCAGATATTAGCAAATATTTTTACACGTGACAAATTAGCAGCAAGTTTACAGTATATATCTTTATGGATATATTGTTCTAATGGGATTCGTGCCTTCAATGTATTGTCGATTTTGATTGCAGAATGGAGAAATCTGTATTTGCACAAGATTGGAAATGAGGAGAGTGTAGGTACCTGTACCTGAGCCTCTCATCACCAGCAGCCAGTTCATATTTTGACAATCTAGGTGTAATGAGCTATATTTTTTCTTGATATCTTTAGATCTATAAAATAGAAGACAGGTTGCATTTAGAGCCGAGATTCCGAATAAGTGAAAAAAGTAGGAATTCCTAAAATTCTGTCTTTCTCAGGTGATGATACTACAAAAATAGAGATATGAGTTTATTAATGGTTGCACCATTAACATTGTCCAGTCAGTGACTGTATTCTAAGGTTGATGTAATCTTACCAGAGCCATTAAAGTCTACAGAGTTGCCACGTTTACAACATCTCCGGTTAAGGATGCACCACAATTGGAATACAGCCCATGCTCTCCTTAATTCCCCATTCCTGAATTCTTTCTATCAAATTATCCAAAGCCATTGAAATGTGTCATGGGCTACTGTTGTTGGTGATGGTGTTTGGAATGTTTTACCATCCGCTATTTTGATGACTTTTCCCCCCACTTACTGTAATTAATTTACAGGCATTTTGGTCACTTAATTGATTGTTTTAAAATCTACATTTATAGCCGATGGCTATAGACAATGCAACTATTGGTGAATCCATTAACATTATTTACTTTTACACAAACATATTAGGGATAAAAAGAAATGTGTCCTACTCACTGCAAAAGGAAAGGCTAGTTTTAGACAATGTGAACAAATCTACTAGGCTTTGTAACCTTAATGATGACTTTCTTACACAATCACTCTCACAGTACCCGAGCCATTAGATCGCTTTCTATATGAAAACATGTCTGTATAATTTTAATGTATGCGTTATAATTTGTACAAAGAATATTCTTCCCTTTTACTACATGTTGTAAGTTAGTGTGTGTTTCTTTAACCTCATTCAAAACAATAGACCAAGTCATATTGCTGTCTTATTCTATTGTATGTGAGAAGGTTCTACAACGCCATCTGCTGTTCACAGCTGCTCTCGAAACAATATTTTTTTTGTCAATTTTAAGAATAACAACTGGAAATCACTGGATTGTAATATACAGATATTCACCCAGTGTTTTCCATATGCTTTTAAACACATATCCAATTAATATTGTGCTGTATAATACAAAGTTGTGAACAGAATGCAATGCCATTTACAGTGTGTACAGTGGATCCTTGTGAAGGGCAGTAGATCTTTTTACGTCATTACTTACTCAAAAGAACATAAATTGCTATTTTAATTTCTCACCCATGACTGAAAAATACATTTAAAAGTGCTATCGTAGATCACCTAATATGTGGGTTATACTATATAGAGGTAAATGAAATCCAGAAGCTTTACCATTAGCATTTGGGAAGGTGACATGTGGTGAGGCAATGGCTAATATCAGAGCCAGATATACATGGGTTACGTAGGTTCAAGTTCAGTGCTACCCAGGATCTGGCTGCTCTCTGTGCTCCCCAGGATCTGGCTGTTCAGTGCTCCCCAGGAACTGGCTGCTCTCAGTGTTACCAGGCACACAGCCCCGCGGCACGCCCCCATGACTGTCCTTTGTCAATCAGAGCATGGGAGGCCTGCCTCCCATGGAGGCATTTTTTGAATAGCTTGAGACCAAAAGGTGCTTTCCTATTGGTCCAAGCAATTTCATTACTCTCAGTGCCTCTCTGAGGCACCGAAGAGCGTAGATTTAGGAAGTAGGCAGCGCCAGAAGCGCTCTGCAGGCTTCAATGAATCTATCTCTTGGCAGTTTGAGCTTACGTGATTAGCGTAGCGTTCAGCTGTGCAATTTGCGTAGGCTCAGCAGAAAAAAAAGCGGAGCAGTGACGGGCGGCAGGGGAGCATGGAGCAGGTGAGTTTGTTAACTTTTTTATCACAACAGATTTTATTTTACACAATCATTATATAAGAATTTTTTGCAAATTAATGGCAGGTGAACCCACTTAACCGCTTTATGAAAGGTGAGGACCTGCCCTGCCTCACTTGCCATCCCTGATGGCATGTCCCTGGTTCGGTATGTAATCTAGCTCAAAGTGTGGTAAATGAAAGTACCTTGTAGGTGTCCATTTTATTCCAAAAATTCCAACATGATAAAAATCACTCCACTCTATGATTGACATAAGAGCAGTTTTTAAGAATCACATCCTAATAACATGTAAAGATTTATACTTCTGAAAGTCAAAACATTAAATTATACAGGATTGTGTGAATGAGTATGAAGAATAAATTTGCATGTGACACGCATGATTATTGATAGAGTTTATTAGTTACACGACTGTACTAGGATTTCTGCAGAATAATAATAGGAGATTCCCTTCAGCTATAAATAAGTGTTTTATGCTTTGACTATCTATATTAAGTCCAGAATAGGAATGGGAAACATAGTGATTTATTAATGGTCAATACAAATTTATTTAATTTAACAATTTTGCTGTCAGTACTTAGTGGTTATTTTTATTATATGCAGCATAAATCAGAGATTAAAAAAAAGTTATATCCTGACCATGATAGTGATATTTAAAATAGTATGTAAATACTACCATATGTGATGACAGTATGCAGGATGTATAAGTCTAGGAAAAAATAATAAGGAGGGAAATGATATGTGGTGTTCAGGTAATATGTAAAGTGCTGTAATTATAAAACGAAAACTTGGGTACATCATAAATCAAAGAGGTTGAGAAATTATAGTGTTCATGATGTATATGTACTTATCCACTTTTGCCAAACACCAACTAATGCTCAGCATCTCACTATGTGAAATTTGTTACTATAGGAAGCGAATGAATACTAAAGAATATGAGGGGAATTACATTTTTGCAAAGAATTAATGAGACGCTCCAGTTAATATTTGGCCATGGTGAAAGAAGCTTTCCACCCTTCACTCCTAACACCTGGAGGCTGTCAATGAACAACGCTGGATAGCCAAGGGTAGGGTTTTTCTGGGTACAAAAACTATTCTTGAGGAAGAGTCAAGTGGTTGAGTGAGCCATCAATGAGCTGACTAGAAATGCTTCACACAGCATTCGACACACATTCTGTTAGCCATCAGTCAGGTTTTATGGGACAGTTTGCTGCTGGGTTACCTGTGTTGGAACGAAAAGTGACCTGCTAGATGGAAGATGACTCTTGATTCCCAGCACCATTATCAGACTCTGCATTCTTCATTCCTGAAAGTTCCGATGCTTACTACAGTAGACCATGTCAGTATTTTGATTGCTCAGCCATGCATTCAGCCAATCCAATGCCACTCAATGCAAATGCATTTAAAGGTATTGGCTTATATGCTCTGCACAGACTTCAGAATGGAGGCAAGTTCTTCACTTTGCTGTCCTGGCAAGCTACGACAGCCTACCAAAGGGGAGATAATGGTGGAGGACCTAAGCACATCATGATTAATTAATGAAGTTAATTTGTTCACTGTGACAAGAGTTGTTCCTTTAATGTAGGAGTTGAATAAAACCACCAATTGAAAAATAAAATTATTTATATTTTAAGATTCTTAATGTAAAATAATTTTAAATTACCTAAGCAGGTAGACAGATTGATGATAAATATAACTTCATTATAACATTTAAACAAAATCATATAAATGAGTGTGAGTGAGTACTCTCTTCTGCTGAGTGAATATGCATCCTTTAGTTCCACGCATTCATTTCTTTTTGGTACTTATTGTTGTTAGTACAAATATAAGTCATTGTGTTTGTGCAAGCTACTATATAACTAAAGTAACATTTTTTCAGATATGTAGCCAATTTATGCATGCCTCATATCAGCTATTCTTTACAACACGCATGCAGGTCAAATATTTGGGTAGAGGATTAGCTGAATGTTTCGCATTGTGTTTGATTTTAAAAGATATCTTTTAAGTTTTGCTAATCACCTTCTTTGGTGGTAGTAAATATTACTTAGCAAACTATACTTTGCTTGCATAAGCATCTGTAGAAAACGATGGAAAAAATAACTTTGAGTTGCTTTCATATATTAATTATCCTTTTGTGTTTCGAAGACACTGTGTACACATTCATTCAGCACAAACTCTTCATGTTCTAGAACCCTAGAAAAGCAAATAATGAAAATAGATCTATGTGCCTAAAAACCATTTGACAATTCAATTGTATTCTGCAAAATAACTATGCGGTGAATTTAAACCAATACATAAATCTAGATCTATAAGAATGTTATAGTGCATCTAATCCAGGGGTTAAGATGACTTGAGACTCTTTTATAAGTCATAGGATCTTATGAGGAGTTTGTAGCTTAAAAAAGTAGGACATTCGATAGATAATAAACTACAATACAAAAAGACAGTGGCTTGGTCCTCATTTTCCAACAGAGCACCGCAGTTATGGAATAACCTCCCAGACGCCATCAAATATTCCCCCAGTCTAAAGTCACTCAAGAGCTCCCTACATACCTCAATACGGAATGCACCTGTAAACATGTAACATAATGACTTTATTTCCTACATATTTATTTTCTATTAATCTGTATATGTGTTTTTTTTAATATCTTGCATTGTATTACTTTGTATTTCTGTAACAAATGTAACATTTTAAAGTTCTTGAACCCAGGACGTACTTGAAAATGAGAGAAATCTCAATGTATCCTTCCTGGTAAAATCCTTTATAAATAAATAAATAATAATGGCAGGACTTATCTATTGTAAATGCTACAACTCACATCTGCTTGTGTAGTTTCCATTGAGTCTCCAAACATGTATCTGCGGTTAAATAGCACAGCCCAACCATAACAACTATTGACATGAAAAAGAAGGCAACGTTAAAATAGTTCTCACACTTAGAACAACTTGGAAAAATTGCAATAAACAATAAGAAATAGAAAAATACAGCAACTGAGAAGCTAAGGCTCATTAGTGAGTTGAGGCCTTTTACAAACCCATGATGAACCTTGATTCCTGTTACTCTAGTTGAGAGATACCATAGCAGACAAACATAAAATGCATCCTACAGACCCCTGTCCACATCCTAACAAATGCCATTAATAACATTAAGCTCAATATTGAAAGGCAAACAAAATATCTTCTTGAAAATTCATTTTCCGATTGATGTTTTGTGTGTGTCAGGATGTTTGTGTATATTTTAGTTGTTATTTTCTCAATATTCTTCTAGAGCTGTCGACCATGTCTTTACACTAAATTTAAATTATTTGGAAACTGCCTGGTATCTAAAACCAGTTATGCGGTTTTTCCTGTGTACAGGAATATACCAGTAACTTGCCTAGCTGGAAGTAGCTGTAAAAATATGATAGCCCGGCTAGCATAATATATCACACAATGTGGTCACACAGTGTGCTTTTTCACGTAACCTTATTCTCTCTCTTCAGAGCACACACACAGACAGACTGCACTGCTTCTTACCCTCTGCTGTCCCACCCAACCCTCCCCTCCCCTCCCCCATCCACCCTCCCACCCAGGGCAGGTCCATAATTTCAGGTCTCTTTTCCAGCTGTCTCCACTTCTCTCTCTAATTACTCTCACTAAGCCCAGGCTTCTGGTTCCTCCCATGCTGCCCTGCTAACCATCATCACATTCCCTCTGCTCCTTTTTGTTTCACCTACCCCAGTCCCTTAGATCACGGGATGTCTAACTGAGCACTTGGTTAAGTGCTGTACTACCTGGACAGTTATCCTATGGGCAGGGTCATCTTTTCATCATGTATCATGTATGTCTCCTGTTTCTGCTCCCCTATTGTAAAGCGCTGCAGAATATGTTGGCGCTATATAAATGCCTGTATAAATAAATAAATAAATAATATATAGAAGCGTTACTTAACTGTATTTGTCTCTTTAACCGATATGTAGTCACATGCATAGAAGCACAGAATACAGGCAGAATAAAATTGCTCAGGTTTAAAATAAAAAATATCCACAATGACAGTATATTCATTTTATACATTTTCAGCACTTGTGCCCAGTCAAACGCACTGTTCAAATAAAATTGTGTTTATTTATACTTAGGTCTTTTTTTTCAGAAGAATGAATTTAACATTTTGGAAGGGTACTCTGGCAATTCAGCATTGTTAATGGGGCATTACAAATTCCTTGAAATATCTTCTGCATGCCATATACCATGAGCTTTATTGGTAAACAAGCACTAAAATGCTTTGCAGCAAACTGAGAAATCAAACTACATTTGTTACATGACAGTATTAAACTATGTTACTAATTACAGGGCTCAGACAAACTAGCATAATCCCTACCAACATGGAATAGAAAAGAATAATTAGAATATGGTAATAGCGAGTGGATAATTGACATCTGGAGCAAAGTCTACATTGTTACAGTCCTGCATTAAAGGCACCAGTGCACCATAAACATGTGTCTAGAAATTAAATACAGTTCTCAGGATATGTATTATGATTTATGGCATTATCTCTGTTAGGAGTTTTACAGTAGTTTTATGTAATAAATGTTATGCCATTTATTATGTACCATTTGTACAACTCTCCTAAGAAATAGTCAGCAAATGTTTATATCTACATTGTTGAATCCTTTTTTTACATTACGCTTTACACTGCAAATGCAGTGTAGTTTCCTACTTGCATACTTAGCACCATGAAATATATACTGTAATAACATAAAGCTTTTCTAAAGTAGGAAGAAAAAAATGATATTTAAGGCCTTGTTGAGAGGTACCGGAGGACTCAGCGATGTTTCTGGATTTGTTAAGGACTACCGGGAGTAGTGAAAGGTGAAGTAGTGAAGAGTCTGAGATGCTACTCAAAAACATTGATGGATAGGGACTGGTGGCAGAGACGAGGATGAGAAGAGACCAATCAAGGATTGGTCCAGGAATCTCAAAAGTTACTAGGGACTTGAGGGGGGGGGTGATAACTTCTTAGGTAGTGGTTTTCCAAGTCTCCAAATGCAACTTAGATCAGGGAGACAGGTCTGTACAGCTGGTCCTACTCAGCCTCTGTAGGTAGTGACGTGAACTGGAGCCTGTTTGCATGATACAACATGAAGAAAAGGTAAGAAAACAACTTTTGTTTTGGGTACCAGGAGTCAAGGTGCCCAGAAGGGTCAATCAGAGAGATCTAAAGCATAGTAAACGCCTATGAGCAGGGCCCTCTACACCTCTTTTTTCCATCATATGTCCGTTTATCTGTATCGTGTCACCTTTGGTTATTGTAAAGTGCTGCGGAAACTGTTGGCGCTATATAAATGATAACAATAATAATAGTATATTATGGCACAGTAGGTCACACAGGCAAGAGTAATGAGCCATGGGAGTGAAGCACTAATCCCTTGCCAAGGAATGCAAGATGGGCAGTCAGAAGTCAGATCTCACCCACACAGTAAGTATTGCAATCACACAGGATAACAGGGACTTTCTTGCATTGCAGTCAGTCTCTCTGAAGGATTTGTAGGACATCGGGTGGCTAGAGTATGACAGGTCCTCCTTCAATAGACAAAATGTTAGGCTCAATTCAATGAAAAATATTGCAAATACAGGTAGGCATGTAGTCAGTGGCGGAAGTACCAGGGTCGCAGCAGTCGCAGTTGCGATGGGCCCTGGCATTCTGCCACTGAAGGGGGCCCAGGGCCGCTGCCAGATTCCGGCAATCAGCAGCCGCGCCCGCCATGAGAGCTGGGTGCCCTATACACCCATGAGAGCTGGGGGCAATATATACCCATGAGAGCTGGGGGACAATATATACCCATGAGAGCTGGGGGCAATATATACCCATGTGAGCTGGGGTCAATATATATCCATGTGAGCTGGGGTAATATATATCCATGTGAGCTGGGTTCAATATATACCCATGTGAGCTGGGGGGCAAATATATCCATGTGAGCTGGGGCAATATATATATCCATGTGAGCTGGGGGCAATATATATATCCATGTGAGCTGGGGTCAATATATATCCATGTGAGCTGGGGGCAATATATATCCATGTGAGCTGGGGCACTATATATCCACGTGTGCTGGGGCAATATATATCCACGTGAGCTGGGGGGCAATATATATCTATGTGAGCTGGGGGCAATTATATCCATATGAGCTGGGGCAATACTATCTTTTTTTATATTGCAGGAAAAAAAGTAAAAATATAGATTTTTTGGGGGGGGAGGGGGGCCCTTCATGGATTCTTGCACCTGGCCCTCAGGTCTCTAGGTACGCCTCTGCATGTAGTTATAGAGAAAAATGGGAATAGCCCACTGCACGTCTGGGAAATTACAGGCAATGAGCAGTGGTTTAGAACGGGAGAGGCAGTATTTGTACACTATAGTTTCAAGCTCAGTTTCAGACACCATTCACAGATTAAAGAGGTGGGGAGTGTTTTTTAATCTGAAGTCTGTCCTGGAATTCCAGGAGATTGTTTTTGCTAAACTTGTAAAAGAGGTGGCAGAAGGGAGCATAGTGGGCCCTTTTATAGACGATCTTTGCTGCAGCTACTGAGAGACTTTGTTGGCAGGTGAATTAATGGCAACATTTATTGTTGTGCTCTTCATGTGCCAGAGAAAAATGTAATGTAATACCAGATACATTGCATTGATCACAGATTGGATAGTTCATGCAGGAAGTCCTGGACACCAAGGTAGTAGAGCAGAAATATCAGATATATCTGTGGGAGATAAGGACTGACATAGATAAAAGAATCACAAAAAGCAGAAGGTTGGGAAGAATTATGTACTACGATGGAAGAAGAACTGCCCTCACAAGAGGAACATTTGGATGACTTACTAGACATGTGCACGGCCACATTTTTTGTTTCGTATCTTTTCGGCCCGTTTTTTTTGTTTTGTTTCGGTTCATCCGTTATGTTACCGCGCAGCTACTCTCCATGGTGCTGAACAGGTTGTTGCGTTAGTCAATCAGGACTTTTCCTTTTATATATATATAGATATCCTAGCCTCCTGTGTGTCACTGCATCCTGGGCTCGTATCCTTGCCACCTCATAACATTATGGTATTTTTTTAAGGCTGGTTAATGTGGAGGACAAATCAGTGTTCCAGTGGAAAGGCAGGCTAAACATTACTAAGTATTTTAAAGTAAAGGAAGTACTGAAGGGTATTAAAAGAGGAAAGTTTTATGGATTTTTGTGGATTTTTCCCATGATGTAACATTTACCAAACACTTAGCACAAAGTTCACTTCATAGGTGTGGTATTGGATAAAGCAGTAGTAAGAGGGAATGGGGTGGTGGAGGGCAGGGGCGGACTGGGCCGGGGGGCAGGGGGACAAGTGCCACCCGGGCCGCCTCTGCCAGGCCCCTCCTGCACAATATTGCCGGCCGCCACGTGCTTCCCATGAGTGGCCGCCGGCTTGAAACTCTGCCGCTCACGTGCGTTCCACCAGCCAGCTGCGTGATCGCTAGATCACGGCTGGCTGGTGGATCCCACGTGAGTGGCAGAGTTTTAAGCCAGTGGCCACTTGTAGGAAGCACCTGGCAGCCAGCAATACTGTGCAGGAGGGGCCTGGCAGAGGAGAGGTGAGCTGGTGGCAATATATATCCCTGTGTGAGCAATATATATCCCTGTGTGAGCTGGGGGCAATATATATTCCTGTGTGAGCTGGGGGCAAAATATATCCCTTTGTGAGCTGGGGCAATATATATCCTTGTGTGAGCTGGGGGCAATATATATCCCTGTGTGAGCTGGGGGCAATATATATCCATGTGTGAGCTGAGGGCAATATATATCCCTGTGTGAGCAGGGGTAATATATATCCCTGTGTGAGCTGGGGGCAATATATATCCATGTGTGAGTTGGGGGCAATATATATCCCTGTGTGAGCTGGGGGCAATATATATGTCCCTGTGTGAGCTGGGGGCAATATATATCCCTGTTTGAGCTGGGGCAATATATATCCCTGTGTGAGCTGGGGGCAATATATATCCATGTGTGAGCTGCTGGGGGCAATATATATCCATGTGAGCTGGGGCACTATATCCGTGTGAGCTGGGGGCAATATATCCATGTGAGCTGGGGGCAATATACCCATGTGAGCTGGGGACAATATACCCATGTGTGAGGTGGGGGCAATATATCCATGTGCGATGTGTATGAGTGAGTTTTATTGCTCTGGAGCTCTGTGATACGCTCATCCACACCACACGTTACTGTAAGTGTTATTGCTGTGGAGCTTTGATACCGTAATGTGTAGTGTGTTTGAGCGTAACAGAGCTCCACAGCAGTAAAACGCACAGTAATGTGCATTGTATATGAGCATATCACAGAGCTCTACAGCAATACAACTCACTGTAATGTGTGCTGTGTATAAGAGTAAGTTATATTGCTGCAGAGCTCTGTGATTATGCTCATACACAAGGGCCTGAGTTTCTGCACTAGGGGTCATACTTGGCCCCTGGGCCAAAAGTTGCCAGTCAGCCCCTGGTGGAGGGAGTGTTTAGACAAGGCTGCAGGGGATCTAAAGTATTGTCTAGTCCAGTGTTTCCCAAACCTGTCTAAGTGATTGAAGGATTCAGTCTGCATTTCCCCAAGTTAAAATTTGGCCTGTTAGGGGTACTTGAGGACAGGGAGGAGAACCATTGGTCTAGGCCAATGTTTCTCAACCCTCTCCTCGGGACCCCCAACCAGGCCAAATTTTGCAGATCACTTTGGGGAAATACAGACTGAATCCTGCAATCACTCAGCAGCAAATTATATCACCTGTGCTTTGCTTCAGATATCTGGAAAACCTGTCCTCAAGACCCGCTGATACAGCACGTTTGCCAAACACTGGTCTAGGCTATCATAGCAGCTGAATGAAATCTGATAGAAGGCTAATAACACTTTAATCTGACCCCTGGCTATGCCCTTTGCATACATTCCACACAATGTGTGTCAATAGGTCAGATTTCTGGATTTCTGACCCATAGAGTCCAGTACATGTCCAGTGCAACACCGTGAAGAGCAAGTGATATAAAGATACTGTGGGGGGGCAGTTTACAACAGAAAATATCAAAAATGGATGCACCCAGTGCCACATATAGAGTAAAATATTTTCGTAATAAACATACAAGAGAAAAACAAAGCACATATAAGATATCTGCAATGTAAAATATACAAAATAAATAATTTATTTTGTTTATTTTATGTTGCCGATATCGTACATGTATTTGTTATTCTCATGTATGTTTAGTTAAGAACATATTTTACTCTATATGTGTCGATGTGTCACTGAGTGCATCCATTTTGTGATATTTTTGTGTTGTAAAGTGCCCCCCCGTATCTTTCCAGCACTTGCTCCTCACTTTGTGCCATTGTGCATAGAATTAAGTGAATGGGGTTGTATTATTATTATTTTATTATTATTATTCATTTATATAACGCCAGCATATTCTGCAGCGCTGAACAATGGGCACAATCTAGACAGGGTTACAATACATTGAGACTGAACAACATTTTGACAAACCAGTACAGGAGGAAAGGAGGGCCCTATTCCTGTGAGAACTAGCAATCTAGAAGGGTTGGGGTGGAATCAGAAGGAGAGGACTGCAAGGTGAGAGTAATAGACTGGTTGGGGCAGTGAGGTGTATCAGTGAGACGGGTGGGTAGGCTTGCCTGAATAGGAATGTCTTAAGGGAGCGTTTGAAGGAAGGAAAACTAGGAGAAAGTCTGACTGTACAAGGAAGAGCGTTCCAGAAGATGGGGGCTGTGCGAGAGAAATCCTGCAGTCTATCATGAGACGAGGTGATGCAGGGAGAAGCTAGGCGCACACAAGCTAGGTGCAAAACACACAATATAGCCTCCTGCAGCCTTATCTAAACATCCACTCCTCCACCTCACCAAAAAAATCTAGAAAATGGAAACCGGAGATAAAAAAAACAAATTTTATTTTTTCTTTATTTTACATGCAATTACTTCAAACAAATAAAAAAAGCAGCATGTGTTTTATAATGTGTTTTATTTGTAATGCACAAGTAAACTAGTTACAGCTGATGTAAGCGGTAGTGTCCCTTTAATATTTCAGGTGATTGGTTAAACTATGTCAGGAGTGTGCTCAGTTAACAGATACAAATCCAATATGTAGTAATACAGAAAGGTGCCAGATGGGTTTCAGGGCACAGCAACAAGGTTTATTTAAAGAGTACAACGGGGGTAAGATCAAAAGCAACACCGAAGACAGGGGTTGGGCAGGAAGCGTTGTGATGTCCGTAGCAAAGGGTCTTGGCAGGCGGCTGGCAGAAAGAGTGGTAAAGTCCGTAACAAAGGTTCTTGCACAAGGAAATCCAAAACTGCAAAGTGGGCGGGGGCACAGGAAAACAGGAAAGGAACACTGGAAGGTACTAGTGGGTCTCAAGGCAGGATCACGGTGGGTATCAAGGTGGGATCACAGTAGATATCAAGACAAGATACAGGGTGTACTGGTATACAGGTCAGACATACACTGAGAGACTTCAATGTTGAAGCATTGGGGAAGGGTGTGTCTTCCTTACACAGAAAATCCAGGAGGCAGCCCCACACCTGAGGTGTGAGAGGACAGGAAATCTGGAGTGGACTCCCGGGAGCCTGGACGATAAACAGGGTAGAGGCAATACTTGGTCTGGAACCATTGCGTAAGCAGGACAGGAAAGGGGCTGCTGGAGTGGTCAACATAGGGTAGCACCATTTTGGGCCTTCCTGCAGCAGTGGTTGTAGTGGCAAACTATTGGTGTTCACTGATGTTAGATAAACTGATTCTTTCTCGTTGTGTACATTTCTTATCTTTAATCTCTTTGGGCAGAGCCCAACCAGAAGTCTTCTTGAAAAAGGGCAACACATGCACCATTTTGTTGGTGCATTTGTAGTGTGTAAAACACAACAAATATAATTATTTGACCAGTTTGTTCATACAATGCCCATTTCAACTGGTTCATATTATTTTCGGACTAAAGCAGTCATGGAAAAAACACTGATGAAACTGGATGAAGATTCTGTTAAAAACTGGGGAGATTAAACGACTGAGTTACAAGTCATATGTGCATTTTTGCTGGGTTTATATTTATCTGAAAGCACAGACAAATTTTACATCCTGTTGTATTTCCACCATTGTAAGTAATTATTGGTTTATTTCTAAGTGAGGAGGTGGGGATACAGAATGGAAGACAGAAAGTAAAAGTGCCTTAGACAGAATAATTACTGTATTTTTCTGTTTTGATCACTTTTCATTATATTCTTTTTAGCTCACTGTCATGTTGTGGTTGGCACTTACTGGGAAGTGGAATTCAGTGGCAGAATACACTTGCACACCCTAGCAAAAAATCACAACCCAGAGTGACAAACTTGGGAATCAGTTCAGCCATGGAATTCTCCACTGGGGAAACAAACAGGAACAGATAATGGTACCCGAGTAGAGGGGTCAGACATTATCCTGTCCTCAGGGCAGGCAGACAAGGTTAAAAAATGGTGAGGCAAAGTAGGGTCAAAAAGAAATAGTGAATAGGGCACTTGATACTTGTGTAAGGAGGGGAAAAATAATCTAGCACATTTTAAGAGATATTGTACATTTTTGAGGCTGGTTCTCCTCATCAGGCACTTCATTTTATTGTTTTGTTCACAAATACCATTTTGTTTTTTCACTGGATTTCAGCCCACCTTAGAGATTTGTCTTGACATGCAGGCTGGATTATTACTTTAATGGCCAGTTAAGTAGACCAAAAATCTCAGTTTTTAATTCATAGATTTATAGGGATTTTGAGTGCATATGAAAAACATTCTTGTGTGCCGTAACTATGTGACTGTTAGTTTTACCTTGCTCCCCATGAGTAAAGATGTAAATAATTTACTTTGCTGTTGACTAGTATGTAACATGTCCACCTATTGAGCTTGAATCCATTCAACTCTAACCCCCATTTTCCATTGACTTGGTTCATCCATGCCAACCATATTCCTACCTTAAATTTTCTTCATTTTTTATATTTTTGTTTTGCTTTGTTACAGTCTTCAGGTATTGTAATATATTTTGAATGAAAGAGCTATCTGTGATGAAAGGAGAAGATTGCTATACACTTCATGCTTTCATCAAAAGTGTATAAAATATTTTATAATTCTACCTTTGGAAATTGAAATAGCTTGATTGTCACTTATGGTGTGGGCTGTTATGAAGAAGAATGACAGGCTTCACATCTATAATCCCTCCGTTGCTATTATTATGACGCTATGTTTTCAAAACAAACCAGCTTTCTCTGTACTTTGCCTTGTCAACGCAAAAACTACAGAATAGAAGTAATCCGGGGCAAGTTTGACAAGTACATTTGACTAATTGTAATGAAAATCCAACACAATAAAAGAAGATTAAAAACTCAGAAAGCAATTTTCCTTTTCTAAGCGTTGAATCATATTAATACCCAAAAGAAAAAAATGGACTTGTTATGCAAAACGTGTTATATTAAAAATAGCCAGTTTAGGCTTACACCAATATTTTAAACTGAATTCTATGACAAAATAGATGTTTGTTTCATATATTGCTTTCTACAAAAACATTGTGCACAGCTTAAATGTATAATAGGTTTTTAATTCTAGTTAAAAATGAAACATAAGGTTTTAAGTATTAATGCTATAAAATTCTTAGAATGTTTTCAGGACAGTATGTCAAATATTGTATGATATAAAAAGGGTTAAAATATTTAAAAAATACCTAGCTTCCTTGTTCACTACTGTACGTGAGAGATATTGAGAACATATGAAAAGAATTTTGAGTAATTAGATAAATAAAATCCTCTCTACTCTCTTCAAAGAGCAGAGTTCCTTCAACAGTTCTTCTCATAGATGTGAACGGCAAATATGGCCAGATAGGAGAAATACAAGAATATGATGTCCATGTCCTAAATTCAAACGTTTATTCTTTTCACTGCAGCAAAAAGTCTATTTATAGCAGCTCAGCGAGGCTCCGTATCTGCTATCCATGCAGCTGAAACCTATTCAGTACCAAGGACAACAGCTAATCTTGGTGCTGATACCTATTCAGTACCAAGGACAGTAGCTCTGCAGAGCTGCTATCCATGGTGCTGAATAGGTTTCAGCACCAAGAATAGCTGCTGGTGTCCTTGGTACTGAACAGGTTTCAGCACCAAAGACAGGGGAATAAGGCTTTTTTTTTTACCTAAATCTAATTTTAATTCATCTGTTCCACATTCCAAAATAACTAAAACAAAATATGAAGTAAAAACGAAATAAGGACTGGTCCGAAAAACGAATTACCAATAAAAACGAAACAACCTGAAATACGAATTACCTATTGTCCGCACTAATGAATCAATCCGAAATACGAATCATGGTAACATAACGAATGCAATGAAACGAACCAATCCGAAACTAAACAAATTTTTCCATTGCACACATGTCTATTGCCTACATTCACTTTATGTACAGATAGCTACAAATAATGTTTTCTATGCATATCTATAGTGATATATCTATTAATGCATAACCAAATCATTTAGACATTTATACTACAGTATCACTGGGTTTGAAAATGTACATGTGGCATGAATATATAAAATTCTGTCACCAAACTGAATATTCTTACATATGCGTAACAGCCTGGAAGTGTCAAACACTGATGTATAATGATTATGAGGCTAGGAAAGAAATTCGCAAAATAAAACATATTAATCTGGCGTCATGATAGGGAGGATGCCTCTGCACCAACACTACCTAATTTCATAAAAATATGAAAAGTCACAATAACTTGACAGTAAGCACCGAGATGTTCAAAAGCAGTGAAATTGTCTCATAGAGAAGCATTGAATGATTTCTCTATATACAAATCGCTGACGTGCACTGAAGTGCAGCGAACTGCACCATATTTCCCTGTCAATTGCCGGTGGGGCTGAATCCATCCGAAACTATGATATCAATGTTTTGTATCGGATTATGCGGCTATGCAATTTGTTGTATCACCGAAATTTCAGACGAAAAGCGATTTGAATGAAAACAAATGCACATGTCTATTAGCAACCACTTCATATCAATACTTCATATATTTGTCATTCACATGTCTATGTTAGTCTTGTATTTTGAGTGCACTCTCAATAAAAATTGTCAAATTAAAAGAAAAGTGTGGTAAGTGACCGTGTATGGTTAATACTGGCTAGAAGAGGGTGCTAAAAGTTTCTGCTTGTAGGAGTTTGGGATTGTCTATTTAACGTGTCTGTGGGAGTGTCATGACGACACATGGTTTCCCTATATGTGTATACATGTCTACACTTTTCACAGTATCTAACACTTTGTGAAAGCAACTGTGCATTTGGGTGTCTGAGATGGTAAAAATGAGATGTAAAAATGGGTGTGCCAGAAAATGAGCATGATTTCTTGAAGTAAAAAAAAAAATGATTATAGAATAAAGAAGATTCTCTAAGTATTCACGCTTACAGCCTGGAGGCATAAGGCAAACCCTAAAGATGACGATACTCAATACTTAATGTTTAAACCGAGTGCTCTAAATCCAAAGATAAATTACTCTGTGTTTGTTCGCTTAAGGTTACTGAGTGTCAAATAGCTTTAGCTAAGGCTAGGGTCAGACGAGCGCAGTGCGAACGCGCGTGCAGGCGCACTTAATCACGGCCGCACTAGCAGCAAATGACGGGCAATGACGGCCAATATACGAAGTACGGTCGCACAAAAGTCCGGCTGCGCAACGCAAGTGGAAAACGAACGCATTTTGTCGAGAACGTAAAACCTCTAGTACGGTTGTACAGAGTGCGCTGCGTCCGCTAGAGGCGTGTGTGCGTGAATTGGAGATGTCAGACACTGCTAATGTCCGGCCAACATAACGTCCAGATGCACAAAGTGTTTTATTGATGATCCGTACAAAATCACGGATGCAAATGCGCATCGTATGACCGCTATCGCGTACTCCGTGAAAAAATGCGTCCATTCGTTCGAACGTACTTTTTCACAGACAACGTGAAAATGCGCTCGTCTGACCCTAGCCTAAACATGGATAGAACAGATGTAATAGCAGCTGTAGGTCACTTTTTAAAAAAGTAGCAAGATAAGTCAAATGGTAAGGTGGATCAAGAAAAAAGTTATTAAGAGTATTTGCTTGGGAAAACATAAGTTCTGCCTAATTTTTAGTTGTTTTTTTAAATTTATTATTTTTTTAAAGTAATAATATAATTCACAATTAATTAATATTCCCTGGATATATACAGTTGTCAAGAACAGGCCCTTCCTCACCCCTCCGTCCAAGCCTTATCTGTCTTGGGGGCTCTGGTCAGCCGGCGTGCGCGTTGTCTGGGGGATGCTGTGTCCTCTCCTCGACCTGCAGCCTCCACTCGCGGCCTTTGGGGATTCCCCTCTGCACCGCAGGTCTTTGAATTCTATCTTAGACCGTAATATACAGCACACCTATGTTTCTCTGCCACAGGCCTTTCATAGGTTACAGGACGTGGTTAATGAAAAAAGGGGTGGAGACCCTTCCCCCTCATAGGGAATATGATTGCCTTATTGATCTCCTACCAAGCTTAACCATTCCCTTTGGATGAATACACACTCTGTCAGAATTAATGGTTATTCAGGCGTACATACAACAAAACTTAAAATAAGGATCTAATTTGTTGGTAAGAAGGATGGCGGGCTCTGACCCTGTGTCGACTACAGAGAATTCAATTAAATTACCATAAAAAAATTAAACTTTAAATCGGTACCCACTGCCTCTCATTCCTGAAATCCTTGAGAGGCTGAAAACAGCCAAGGTATTCACCAAACCTTATCTTAGAGGAGTGTACAATTTGGTCTATATATGCAAAGGGGGTTAGTGGAAGACTGCCTTCTGCACACGTTACAGACACTTTGAATATGTAGTGATGCCCCATGGTTTATGCAGCGCACCCGCAACCTTCCAACACCTGTTAAACAACATCTTCTGAGACCTATTTGATTAGTGTGTTATTGTATATCTTGATGATTTTCTAATACATTCTGAGTCTCTGGCCGAACACAGTAAACACATGTTTGAAGTCCTATCCTGCCTTCCCACCCATAGCTGATATTCAAAATTGGATAAATGCGTGTTAGAAGCCTAGCACATTCCATTTCTAGGATTCATCCTGTACCCTGGAAAAATAGAAATGGACCCTACAAAAGTAACATCCATAACCTCCTGGCCTACACCCTACAATAAAAGGAGGGACAACGATTTCTAGTATCTGCTAATTTTTACTGCAAGTTTATTAGAAATTTTTCAAAAGAGGTGCAAACACTCACCTTTCTCACAGAAAAGGATACCACATTTTCATGGATACCCGAAGCCTAAAAGGCTTTCACCACTCTCTATCATTTGTTTACGTCTGCCCCTATCCTTAACCTCCAGATACCAGCAAGCCGTTCTTCCTTGAAGTAGACTCCTCTGATGTAGCTACCGGTGCCATAATGTCTCAACGGAACGAAGAAGATGATAGGCTACATCATGTTGCCTTTTGTTCCAAATGCCTTAACCCAGCTGAACAACATTATGATGTGGGAGACAAGGAACTTCTTGCCATTAAACATACTTTAGAAGAGTGGGCAGACTTGTTAGAGGGCACCATACATCATCTCACGATTTACACCATCGAATTCTAGAATATCTCTGAACAGCCAAAAGACGAAAACAACAACAATCTTGATGGTCTCTTTTCTTTTCACGTTTTCACTTCCATATAACCTACAGACCTGGGCCAAAAATCGGTAAGGCGCCTTATCTAGCTATTTTTCTGATGTCGAGGACCAGAAACACTCCACATACACAATATTACAACCAGTACACTTCCTTGCCACTCTCTCCATAGTACTTGACAAGATGTGCAAGAGCCCATTCACAGCTATCAAATCAGTTTACACTAAAATACACAAATTACCAAAATTTGCAGATGCTCTACCCAAAATGCATTATCACATCTTTGTTCCCCCATGTATCCTCTTCAATGTCCTCCAAACTGTACATGACTCCCCAATAGCCAGCCATCCCGGAATCTCTAAAACAGTGAATCTTGCCAAGTGTTATTTTTGTTGGCCTTCCATGGATTCTCAGATCAAACAATATGTACCTTCATGCCCTACATGTTCTCGATCCAAACAACCTACTGATAAGCCCAGATAAACCTACGGATAAGCCCTACTTCAAAGACTTCTCATTCCAGATTCTCCCTGGTCCGTCATATCTATGGACTTCATTGCGGATCTACCCCCGTCCCAGGGTAATGTCACGATTATAGTAGTTGTGGATTACTACACAAAAATGGCTCATTTTATTCCCACCTCCGGCTTGCCCACAGCAGAAGAGACTGCCACCCTCCTCTACAACCACATCTTTCGGCTTAATTTAATACCATCTTCCATTATCTCAGATCGTGAATCCCAATTCACATCCAAATTCATGCCTTTTGCCGAGCACTCAAGATCTGCCTATCGTCTTCTTCCATCCTCAGAGTAATGGACAGACAGAGTGATTTAATCAATCCCTAGAACAATATCTATGCTGCTTTACCTACCTGCAAGATGATTGGTGTACCCTTCTACCTTCTGCAGAATTCTCAAATAATTCACAATATCAATTGTCTATCAAGATTATTCCCTTTTTTGGCATATATGGATATCACCCTGCCTTTTTACCCAACATACCATCCATGAAAATGGTTCACTCTACAAATAATCAGGTAAATCTACAAGACTGTTAGCAGCAACTTACAGTCATCTTGGAAGAATCCCAACAAAAATAAAAGATCCAGGCAGACCATCACCATCGACCAACACCTCCTTACCAAGCCGGCCAAAAAGTATGGCTTTCAACCAAAAATCTTAAACTGTCCTGAAGCTGGGACCTAATTATCAAGGCCCCTTCACAAAAGCCAAGGTCCTCTCTCCTCTGTGTGCCCATCTGAATCTCCCTCCTTCTGTGAAGATACATCCAGTCTTCCATGTCTTGCTCCTCAAACCATACATTCTGGATTCCATTTCTAGACGCAACCCAACATCTTCCAGACTCATCCTGGTGGATGAGGTAGAAGCCATCATGGATTCTTGTGGTTGCCACAGCGGTCTGGAGTACCTTATCCATTGGAAAGTTTACGGCCCGAGGAACTTTGTGGGAGCCGGCCACTGTTGTGCATGCCAGTCATTTTTGATCCTTGCCTACCCATTTGCCCCAAGAGATCACACCTTAAGAGAGCATGATGGCAGGAACTGGTCCCCCTCACCCCCCCCCCCCCGTCCTCGGCTCACCTGTCTCAGGGGCTCTGTGGGTGGTTCTGTCCTCGATCTGCTGTGTCCGCTCTTGGTGCGGAGTGGAATCCCACCAGGGTCCAATGTTGCAGAAGTACCTATAAGGTTGTTATTCTCTTTTTTTTATTTGGCAATGTAGTTAGATCTCACAGCAGAAAACACAAAACAATACAATTTAAAATCTCTCAAAGGATCGATCCAAAAGACATTTTATATCACTTCCTGTTAGTTTGAGATAGCTAGACAGACATATATAAACAGATTTCAGCATTCAAGGGATAACAAATGTAGTTGGGAATTCAAGTGTTATTTTTTTCCTGTGTGTGTGGAAATATGTATGATGTGTGTGTCTGCGAATATATAATCTCTGATTCTATAATCTATATATATATATTTTCTGACAGCACTAACATTAAATAACTCACAAACGGAGTACAACAGACGTTTTAAAGACTGGGTAATATAATTGCAAGACCAGTAATTATATATCTATTATAAAAAATAAAAAAGAGTTCAGCTCACAGGTCACTGGTAATGTGTCTTAAATTTGTTCATATGTAAAGGATGTGGTATTCAGTCAATGTGTTGGCATGGCTACTCATCCATTATTATGCAGGATATAGAGATGCTTCTTTCACTGCTGAATGTCCTCCAAAGGTTATTGCCCTGACAAGCTCTTAGTCACAATAAAAGTTTTTCAGATATTCAAATAATTTAAAAAAAAACACAGAAAAATACTCTTGCTATGGTTGTCAGATCAGGTCAGTTTCATATAATTTATTTCATTTTATTATGTATGGCAATTTTTATTTCCTGCAAATGTAGACATAAATATAACATTTCAACAAATCATCTATCACATCAAAGACCTTTATTACCTGCTGTTAGTTATACTTTCTATCTATCTTTAACTATCTATATTGGTTGAAGGTATAAAGTCCACACTAACATAGGATACCTGTAAAGACAATAAAGTGAATCTATTCCCTATATACAAACTTGTGTATTTATAGAGTAAAGTGAACACATTTTTTCATTTGGTAATTTGCCAAAGAATTGTAATTAAAAGTTGACCACTAGCTCACTGTGCTGTACGGAAGTGTGTGATTGGGAGTACGGAGTTAAAGCTTGGCATCACAACAATGACCATGCCATATTGCAGGAACACAGTGCTCTAGAGATATGGGTCCCAGGGCTTGGTGTGGAAGTTTGTGCGGTCACATTATAGAGGCACACACCGGATTGGTGTAAAAGTGCTAAATGGCAAATTAAAGGTAAATTATTCCTGCTGAACATTATTAGTTTTATATTATTGCTCTTTGCTGATCTTCTGTATATTGACCAAACTAGTGACATATCTTGATACAGAACTGCCTGCTGTGACACTGGCTTGTTATTTTGACTTTGAGAATAGATCACCATGCTGCATCAGACACTCCTGGGGTCCGTTTCCAAACGGCTTGCAAACAGAGAAACGATAAGGGACAAAAATCTGTGTTCACAGAATCCCCTTACCATCTCCCTGTTAGTGATGCTATTCCAACCTGGACACGCTAAGTGTGTCTGGGCATGGAATAACTGTGCAGTGCAGACGGATACTTAAAGCAGCACACAGCATCGCTGCGAGTTTCAGCTACTGGAGTCCACATGACTCCATGGAGCCCTGCCCAAGGCTACGTGCCTTCTCAAAGTGCAGGGACCGAGGAAGGAGACGCGGAGGGATAGGAGAACGATTTGTTTCCATGCTCACGATCCTGGCGGCTAGAGGAAATGGCAGATCTTGCTGCCCTCTGCATCGCGTGATCCCAGTGATTAAGGGATTTTATGGAGTGTCAAATGGAGGTATTAAGTGATTTTTGCTTTTGCAAAATCACTTAACACCAGGGTTTCACAGATGGTACTCATTTAATGAATACCATCTCGTTTGGAGAAGGATAAGCTAGGTTGGAATAGTATCTTCTCCTCTAAGGAAGCACAAATACACGTCTCGAATACAAAAGTTAGGCAACATTTACAGTAACCCAGCGCAATAACTGAGGAGCAAGCAGGTTGTTGCATCTTGTAATCACTTGGAACGATCTTAAGCTTATGTCTGGGGTAATTTTTACTCACTGCTCCAGATGTTAGCTTAATGTACCAGTTGGAATTGGAACCCTAGTCCAACCTGCACTTTTCAACTCCATCTGCAACCCTAGGAAACACTTTGAAGAGTCGTTCTAAACTTATATAATGTGGACTGGGTTGTTATACTTTATACTTCAAGCAATGCATGTTGAGCACCCCTCACCTGGAAATCTAAAAACCAAACGACATAGGAAACAAAAGGTTTGAGACTTTCGTTCAATGTCTCACTTATTAGGGACATCCGTTCATGTAGATCTTGGTGTAGTTTGCAAGGTTTAAATAAGCCCCGTGATGGAGAACCTGTAAGCCATGTAAAAGTAGGGTGTGAAATCCAGGAGGTGAGCTGGACTCCCACTATACACTCACAAGAGTGCTGTACTCAAGTAAATATGTAAATATGAAAACAGAAGGAGTAACCCCCTATCCAAAATGCTTGGGTCCACTAGCATTCCAGTTTCTTCCGGTTTTCAGAATCTGGGAGAAACCTATGTATTAGATAAAGGAGATCACAGCAGGAGAGCCGTGTTCCCCTTCCTGATGCACCCACCAATGTGTACACATGCTGGGAGCGTTGCTCAGGGTTACTCCGTGGCCTTCCCACTTAGAGTCTGAAGCTCCTAGCATGTGCTGAGGTCTGCTGCAGTGCTCAGAAATTGGGTTCCCGAGCGGTAGCATCCGTCCAGAGTGTCCTTAGCCCAGAAATACTAAAATCCAGATAGCTCTTACAATTCAGATTTTCTGAGTCTTCTGGATTTTAGAATTCTGGATAAGGGTTGCTCCTCCTGTATTTCATAACGGTGCAACTGAGAGGTTCTCCGTCACAGGGCTTATTTACGGTGGAGGAGATTCTCTCTACACTGCACTGCAGAGAGCTCCATGTGGATGGATGTCCCTAGTCAGTGAGGTAATCTCATAAGAGGAGGCATTTAGTTGGCCTAAATAGGACGTGGTGTAATGGGAAACATTGTATTCTGGCAGACATATGCAATTTGTGATCACATCTTGTAACAAGCCCCCCCCACGTCTATTTAAATCCTAAATCAGATATTTTTAAATCTTTAGATTTATGTTTGGAAAAATGCACTGAATGTTGTATTTATAGGTTTCAGTAACACCGTTATGATATATGCATGTGTAAGTTGAGTGTAGTCCTCTTGTCTGTGTTGTAAAGGTATGCACGACAACCTCCCGGATAATCACACCACACTATCACATGATTTACAGGTTCTCCAATGCAGGGTTTATATGTATTTTGCATTCCGCAGAGAGCTCTGTGTCGATGGATGTCCTTAAAAAGTGAGATAATCTCATAAGAGCAGGCATTAGGTAGACCTAGATAGCTCCTGCCATGATGGGATACATTGATGTTGTGGCAGGTTAATGCAATGTGTGCTCACATTTTGTATCAAAACCCCCATCTGTTTAAATCTTAAGTCAAGTGTTTTTCACTCTTTATATGTATGTTTGTGATGAGTGCTCTGAATTTTATATGTGGTGTCTAGGGGTCATAGCAACACTGTTATGAAATATGACTCTACGATGACTCTACGACTTGTGGTATGAGGTACAACAGTAATAGCCACATTTAATAAAACACGATGTGATGTGATTGTATTACAGACAGGCTGACAGGCAGAGAATAGTGAGTCACAAATGCATCTGCATTAAATATTCGTGTTAATCACATATTATTAAGATTGCAAAGTATCATGCAGACTCAGCCGTCACTGGGGCAGTTGGAGGGGCCTGGGGGCTAGCTTCCTTCCTTTTATGGGCCAAGCTGCTACCTGTGGTTTGCCAAAAAGATTGGCCAGAGAATCCAGGATTTATGTTGAACTGTGTCTTCGCATCCTGGTGGCACGCCTCACTTATTGTGGACATGTTTTTCCATCATGTAGACTGAGAATGGGGGAGATTTCTCTAAGCAGCCAGATAAGGGTTGCCTGGTGACTGTAAACTGTCCATTGTTTGAATGTCCCGTCCCTTCTCCTGTTATTGGATCTGTTGATCTAAACTGTGTTGTATCCATGAAGGGGATTGTCCCTTAACTGTATGTCTGTGTGAGTAAAGAGTGAGTTCTGCTGCTTTTACTCTGAACACTGATTTGGGGTAAATCGTTATAAATTGGGAGTTCATGTTCCTGCCATAAATGTTACTGGTTCTGCCTAGTAACTTAGGGCGGTTTGGGCTGAGGTTCCTGGATTTTGGGTTCCAGCTTGGAAAAAGCAAGAGTCTCACAGAGGTACACAGTCAGGGTGCCAGGCAGTCCGTCACAATATCAATCAGCAAACGAACATCTTTTCACAATCAGATATATATTAAATTATACTTATCTTGTTGTATCTGTTGACATCAAAGTCTGACATTTAAATATACTGTTTGCTTCCTTAGGTGTTTTTTTTAACAAAAATCAACACACGAAAATAAACATACATTGAAGTCTGAAATCCTTTGCCACGTTTTGATATTCTGATGAGTGGGACAGGACTGTCAGTTGGTTAATTAAAATGTGATAAACCTTTTTTGTGTGTGCCTGTGTGTTTTGTTTGTTGTTGTTTTTTTCTCCGAAAAGCCAACATTTCCCAAAGACCCATACAATCGTATCACTTTTATCACACGTATAAATGCAAATTCCTTCAACTCCAAATTAGTCTGTAAATGCTTTGTGGAAAGTAGGAACAGACACGTCTCCGATCTTGAATTTAACTGACAGCCCAGCTGTGCCAAGCATGATGGTACAATGTGCTCAGAGCTCCTTCGATTAGAAATGTTAGCAATTAAAAATGAGGAGAAAAAGCATTATTTTACTCAAACACAAAGATTGAACAAAACTGTGTGTCAGACTCAATGGCACCACCTTATTCCAAATGAGACACAAACGGATACATAGAATGCCCGTCATTAATTGTTAATGCAGCAATGCTTCTGTACATGTCGCTATTTGAAACTATTGTGACTTACTTGTAACATGTTAATGGATATAGCCTGAATGAAATATGTCAGGATAGAGATCATGAATAGATGATTTTGAATAGAATTATCTTGGTTGATTGCATAAGCAATAACGCTTACTTTGAAATAACACCTCAAAGCAAAATAATGACGACATGACAATGTATGTAAATCAAGAACTGCATGTGGGTTTATTTTACACTTGAGAAAACAGTGGATTTAATTGTGTGAACCAAAATGTACTGTACAATATTAATGATAGAACATCAAAATGTATAATTCATAGTGCATTGCTTTATTTTGTATTTAATTTTTTTCTTCCTTTTATTTTTTTTTTTCTTTGTCAGTTTTCCACTTGCACCTTTAAGAAAAGATGCAGGCACCAGTAAAATTTCCTCTGTTTAGGTCAATCTGCAAGAAGTTATTTTTATTTCAGAAAATGTGTTTTTTTTTTACATTTTATATACACAAGGAATTGAATATAAAATGACAATATAAAAAGTTCAAAGTGAAAGCATACAGCCGTAAGGTACAAAGGAAGCGAAAACTTTTAACGGTCAGTAAGATATGTAACATGTACTCTTAAGTTAATGTCTACTATTTACAGGGAACAAAATCCAATATTTGACCCAGAACGTTCTGCTTTTTTGTCAGCCAGAAAGGGCCTGCAATGAAATGTATAGATAACCTGCTGGTAGCAAAAGGGGATATAAATGCAGCACGTATAGGAAGTTAAACTTGTACCAAAGCTTATTCTTGCAAATAACTAGAAACTGTGATATGTAATTTCACAGAAACAAAATATTTTATACACATTTTATAACAGATTTGCATACTTTTTTGCCTGAATGAGAACTTTAGCATTCAGATATTCAGTACTTGATGGTACAACATCTTTGCTATATTTATATATATATGTATATATATATATTCTTTTTTCACATTTAGTATTACTTTTATATATTGTGGTTTTCTAACCCAAGGAGTTATAATTTTCCTCCATCATCCCAGAGCTGCATGCATACTGTCGCATAAGAATTCTGTGTTTAAAAAAAAAAAGAATTAAATTAAAAACGCAAATACCAATATATGTTAAATTTAGAAAAAAAAAAGATTATGTGCTGTGTACGTAATTGACACTTGAATTAAATAACATTTTGCATTTATTTCAAAAGGCACAGAAATACTATGGCAGTGCTCAAAGGGTTAGCTTGACACCACGAGCCTTTCTGCCCTCTATTTTTATGGCAACCTGTCAATGTTAGGATGTTCTACTTTTGTCGTTATCCTTTTTTATATATTGTGTTTTTGTTTTGTGGCTAAATGAATGTCTCTCAATAGTGTTTCCCCACTACATTCTACAAAAAGATAGCTTAACATCAAGAACAGATGTTGAAAATTAAAAGGTCAGACATTGACTCACAATAATAACATGCACAAATCAGACAAAGAGCATATAAATATAAATATAAAATATGTGTAAAGAAAAAAAAAAATCCAGATAGGCAGTTCAGCAACAAAAAATTTAAAAAAAAATAAGACTGATTTCAAAGGCTCAGGTCAGGCCTAGTGCAGAATTATGAATAAGTTTAGTGCAATGTTCTTGTGGTCACTTGCATACCTGACTGCATAACTGGATGTTACTGTTTTTCCATTTCAGTTACATATATCACATGGTCCTCTGGGGACTTCCCATGTGTCTTACTAAGGTGCAGTTTAACTGCGTGCTTGCTTGCAAATGTTCGATTGCACAGCTTACACTGGAATGTGGTGCCTGAATCATCCTCATTTAGTCCAATGGAACTTAAAGTCTTGTTCGTGATGACTTTTGAAACATTCTGATGTTCTTGTATCTGATTAAGAGAAAGCTTTGAAAGATCCTTCAAGCTAAATCCTAGATGTGTCTCTAAATGACTTATGTATGTTGCAGCAGTCCGAAACTGAGAGGCACAGTCATTACAAAAAAAAACTGGATGCCCTGTATCCAGATTCTTTAAAAACTTAGTCCCCCCTGTCCTCCTTAATTGATATTTAACATTGGCCAGCCAGTGGCTAATTGTAGTCATTGAAAGACCAGTAAATTTAGAAATGTGTACACGTTCTTGTGGACCCAGGTCGGACATGATGTACTTGCCCTCAGGTGTCTCCCGTAAACTAGAGGCAAACTGGGCCTGTAGAATAAGGAGGTGTTGTGGGTTCCAGTTGGATTGCCGACCTTTTCGCTTATGCACGGGTGACAACTCATCCAAAGCTTCCTCAAAACTGCTGGCATCCGCGTCCGATTTCTCCGACATAGTAGACGGAGTAGAGGATTTAGGGGTTAAACGTCCAGTGAGGTTCTTTACCATATCAGAAATGTCCATCAGTGCACTTTCTCTGAGAGGTGATGATACGGGATCAGTTATATTTGACACAAGAGGTTTGTTCTTTGATTTTGTCAAATCAATGGGCTGATCACTATTTTCATAATAAAACCTCTCAATAGATTCTACTTGTTTTACTGGGGTTGTAGGATAAATTGGCTTATCTAACATGCTATTGCTAATCTTGTACAACATAGCTAAAGGGTCCAAAGAAGGGCTTACAGGTTTGGACACTTTACCTAAATGAGTATTCATTATAGATTGCAATGCACTAAGAGGGTTAATAAAGGATGGCTCAGGTGAATGGTCTGTGATGATCCCTAAGTTATTGCACCCGTTCGTAACTTTTGTCTTAAGCGGTTCTGTACCATTTTGGGTATGGTGTTCCAGTTGTGTTTCTTTCTTTGTCTTTTGTATGTCAGGCTCTGGACTTTTCTTGAGGACTTTACTGTTTGTATCTTCTGCTTTAAGGATGTCTTTATTTTCCTTAGCAACTGGTGATAATGGCTTGACTGAAGGAGCCTTCTCCTTCTCTAGAGACTTTTCTTCTTTCTTTACACTGATTTTGCCTGTCACCTTTTCTACAAGTTCCTCCATTGCAGAGACATTGCTTTTATGAGTAGGAGGGGTTATGCTTCCAGGAGAATGGATCAATGCATTATGGTCAGATGACAATGACTTTACACTACTGGCATAGGATGGTTGCATTTGAACACTCTGTATTGTTGGATGTAGTACTTTTATAGATCCTGGCAACTGATAAGCAGCATGTATGCTAGGATAGCCCCCCCATGAGGGTGCTCCATTCTGGGCCTTGCTGATTGCACTCGACACAGTGTTTTCCAGTGATTTTAATATATCAAGCCCACCTTTAGGACTGTCATCTAAATCTTCTTCTCTGAGGTATTGGTACAAAGTTGCAGTTTCTACCTTATCAGATTCATCATTCTCTTCTTTTATCTTCCTTTCATGTTCTGTATGGTTCACTTTGTCCCTATCTGGTTCTTGCCTCTCCTCGGAATGTGTGGATCCAGTTGGGGAATCAGGTTGCTTCTTTATAAATGTTGCTGGAAGCCTTGCATGCGTAGTTGGAGGCAAGGGTATTGACTGAATTTTTTCTTCTACTATTGCATCTAAAACTAGTTGCTTCCCTTTTTTGGAAGCAGAGTTTGTCACCTTTAGGAAGTGTCCAGTGACCATCATGTGAGCAGTCAATTGCTGTAATGTATCATGAGAACTACCGCATTCCATGCACTTTAAAATCTGTGCTTTCCTTGCCTCAAACTGCCAAGTGTAACTGGCACCATTTTGGTAGCCATAGCGGTTATTGGGAGTCACATACGGATTAATAGCTTTAGGGTCCTTCACACCATCACTTGCTGATGCCCCTGGGGATATTCCTGCTTGTTCAGGTGAGTCAGGTGAAGCTAAATCCTGAAGTGCTCTTTTTCTTGTTGAAGGAACTAGTTTTGTGATGGCTGGTACTGGCTCCTTCAGAGGCACTTTTTGGTAATGCTTCGTTTTAATCATATGTACACTCAAATCCTGCAAAGATTCGAATGAGTGTCCACAGTACATACACTTTAGCACTTTCTGCGCATCTTCTTTGCCTTCCATTTCCATAAGTGATCTTTTCCTGGGCTTCGACCAACGTCTTGTTCTTTCAGCATTCTTATCTCTATTGTCATCCCGATAATGTCCAGTTTCATTCATGTGTACAGTCAGCCCAACCAATGTGTCATAGGCTGCACTGCAATCTTTGCACCGAAATTTGCTGGCACCAGTAAAAACAGACCCGTACAGTTTATTGTTTTGTCGATAAAGTTGCACCGTGCTGAATAGGCTGGGCTCGGGCAGCAGTCCATAGGATGTTTGCTGCAAAGTCTTTGCTAAAGCAGCCTGGTGCCAATCATATCCTGAAGCACTGCTGTTACTTGTAGCGCTACTTGTACTAACACTAATGCTAGCACTCGTGTTGGTACTGCTGCTACATGTAATGGTGGTTGGTGTAGCAGGGTTACATTTGTCTTCTGCTTCCTCACTCTGGCTGCTCTTATTGGTGCTTGGGGTAGGACTAGCTTTTTTTACATCTAATCCAATGTTGGACCAACAGCATTCTGCCAGCAGGTTTGTATACACAGCCTTGATTTGCGCCAAACTGTCCTGAGGGTAAGACCCATTGTCTGCATTCTGAGCATCCTCTCTCTCTTGGCCATCTTTGGAGGAGGTACTTTTGAAATCGGCGAGCTGGTCACTAGTCTCACTAAATGGTGAGCCATAGCCTGCGTCCTGGTTTGTTACACTGCTGACAGGAGAATTTTGATAGCTCTGATTTTCTTTAATTTCTGGCTCCTCACTGTACAAATAGTCATTGTCTTGGACATCCAGGGAAAGTCCATCATCTTCCACATTGTCTTCATCAATTTCAGATGCCTTTAATTCCTCAGCAGGAACATATGCTGAAAAGCAGAAAAGAAAGGGTGTCAAATCAAGGAAATCCACCAGTATTTCAAATTATCAATAATCTGTCATCCAATATGGTGTCATTATCGATTTTATCATGTTATACCACGAAAAGTTAGAGGAGAACATGTTCCTTTTAATGTTATACAATTAAACTCCAGTAATAATTTCAAAATTGCTCCAAATTTCTGAAGTTCTCACAACCTCTCTATACTAATAGAATAATTTAACATATCAAAGTTGAACTTTGCTAACCTATACAGTTTGAAAAAAAAGCCTAGTCATGTTTTACTTCAAACAAGCAACCTATATTTGTATTACAGGGTTATTCAAAGAGATTTGAAAAGTCACCGCACGTTCGGTGACTTTTAGTTCTCTTCAATTCGGTTTGTTTTGCCGATCCCATTTCGGTGACCCTGCGGTGTATTCAGCAAGCACCACAGGGTCCCCGATTTGCAGGGAAAAGCTGCCGCAAACACGACGAAAACGAACAGCAAAACCCAGCGAATGCACGCTGAAAACCCTCAAAAACATCTGGATTAACCTGTCGAAAACCACAGAAAAACCCAAACAGGAGCCGATCGCAGCAGCAGATCAGAACACAGCAGAAGAGGCAGTGAATAAATTAGCAAAACAGTTTGTATGAATGTGTGAAAGTGAAACGCTGTTTGCAAAGAAACTACTGAGCGAAAATGTCTGAAATTTGCATATGAGGTCCAGGGAATGATAATAAAGAGGGCTGTTACAGAAAAAAGAAGAAAGCTTAAAAAAAATAATTCTGAAAAATGCTTAAAATATCCTAAAAAATCTATAAATAAAGAGACTCTTTACTGCAGAATTTTATAATGAACGGTTTATTAGATATTGGATTAAAACAGGAATATTTTTAACATTGAAGCCTATGGGGTTCTCCTGAATAAACTTGCCGAATTAAAACACCGAATGGCAGGGCATTTCGGGAACCTTTCACTGCTGGTTTGTGTTCTCTGAATAGCCGAAGCAGTGCTTTTCATGGGGTTTTCACTGCCCTCGAACAGGCACCGTGTGTTCAGGCAATTCGCCAGGATTTGGCGAATTGCCTGCTCTCTGGATAGCGAATGACCAAGAAAGGTAACCGAACGCTGATTTTCAGCGTTCGGTTACCTTTCTCAAGCAATTCGGATCTCTTTGAATAACCCTGATAGACTTCGTGTGTGTGTGTGTGTGTGTGTGTGTGTGTGTGTGTGTGTGTGTGTGTGTGCTCAAAGTGATTAAATGATTAGTAGAAATAAGTTACTTATCATACAAGCAATAGTGGGACATGCAAGTTTAATAAAATAAATACATGACACTCAGCTATTTCTGTCATAAAACGTGCCCATACATGAATGAACAATGTCAAATATCAGGTTTGCATCGTTTTATACTGGCATAAAAGATGTTGTTTGTACAGTACAGGCTTCCATGGAAGTGATGTGAACCTAACAATGTAGACCTCTGTAACACACAAGCATTAATAATAATAAAAAAAATAAAGTTATATTCTGAAAACTAAATAAATTGGAACAATCTATTTAAATGTAATAAACATTCAGGACGTGTGCATTTCATACTAAGTAAACTCAAACTGCCACTTGGGGGGAAATCTTTAATGTTACCGGAGACCATGTTTATTCACTGTTATGCCATTAATAATGACATTCTCCGTCCCAGTATCTGACATGCATTGTGCTAGTCACCATCCTTGGCCATTCACGGGGTTAAACATGATATTCATAGACAGGTGGTTGCGGCATCAAAATACACTCCTATGCTCCTGGCTCGAATCCCAAATGGAGGGTGCATGCTTCTCACTAACAAACGTGCGTAAATAACTGGAACATTAGCAGTTATGCTCTTTATTTTCTAGCTTCTCCAAAAGCAACAGCTTCCATATTCACATTGTAAAACCCACGAATAAAGGCAGGAGTTCAGCAACAGTGAAATCTGCATGAAATGCTTTTTTTATTCCGAACATCAAAAAGATAGAGAGACGAGAATGTCTTTTCATGCAGGCGTTCCCGTTGGCGAACTCTAAACCCATGCAATGAGTTGGACAACGTGTAAGCAGAAGCAGCTGTGTTTTATTATCTTGAATAAATTAAGGATAGGTATTCAACTCATTTATCAGTTAGAACCGTGAACCCAACAACACATTCATACTACGCTAGTAGGATGGGTTTCATAAACAAACATTCCAAGTACGACTGTGTGCAGAGAAATCTCGGCTTAAAATAATTTGAGATACATTATGTACATCAGTGGATTTTCTCTTCTATATATCTGATTTTTTTTTATGCGTTCAAGCAAGCATTCAGAATGGTTACAAATAAAATATCTCGGTACAAGAAATTATTTTTTGCTCGAATTACTAATTAGTTTTCTCCAAAAAAAATGTGTCTGCTACCTCTGATACGGACACTGCAGTGGGCGCGACCAACGGCGAATGCATCTTCCAGACCAGAAAACGTCAACTTCCGGACAGGAAGAGAATTATGTTAATTTATTAATATTAAACATTTTGAGGTCTCTTCATCCATTTCACACACTTTATTGTGGCGTTAAACAGTAGGGGACAACATCTCAGCCACAAGATATGCTAGCCTGCGTCGAATCATGGAACCAAGAGGAATGTGAACACATATAAAGTGTATCAAACAATCAATTAAAAAGTGGAGCTATTCTTAATCATTTTGACAAATTTAAAAGAAGCACTACATGTTTCAGCCCTTATACCACTTCAAATGTCCATATTATAGTATTGAACATACTTTGGTCTTTGTTAAACTAGTCTTTGCCAAGTCATATATCTAGTCAAAATATTGTCACCCACTGATTAATGCCACAATAGAGGATGCCATTAGATTTTATAAAAATAAAAAAGAGGGCTGGACCATTGTTCATTTTTCTGTCTGTTCTGGATTGTGGGCCTGGGGACATGCGACCCTCTTTCGAGACTAAATGAGTGCTCCCCACGTGTCAACTTTTCGATCAGCCTCCACGTGACCATGAAAGCAATGTTATGTGGCTCCTAGAAAGCTCTACTGCGATCTTTACCTAAGCTTTTGTCTAGACACCCTGTTTTTGATATGCAGTTTTCACCTATTTATACCAAATATCTTGAATTTTACATTTCTGACCCCTCTTCAACATCTCATGCAGGATATTCTATATTGTTGATAGTATGATATTAGAAACAAATGAGAGATCTAGAGTTAGATTATGACTGTAAGACAAATAAAGATCTTTTTTCAGCATTGAACATTTAATCCATTGAGTCATAGGTTTGCTAAGTGCAGAATAAGAATCAGACATCGGGAGCCATGTTACAAGATCTTTTTCATCTGTATTCATCAGGTGTATCCCGTGCCCTACAAAATAACATGAAGATTGGCACATTTTTGGCCCAGGACAAGCTTATTTGAGAATTTCTGTTGTTCTTTGTTTTTTTTCTCTATAACTATTCTCACCCTCTACTAAGCAAACATTACGATGCTCGGTACGGGATTGACGGCAGACTCTCCAAGGCATGGATGCCCAGCTCTGATCCGCAGACGCAATGTATTTTCTCAGGACATTATTGAGCAGCCTGTTCAGTTACACATGCCTTAATTGCTCGATTATATCTTAATTACACAGAGCCTAAAACTATGGCCAAATTAGATTCCTTAAAAGACTGAATTTGGAGGGAGCAGACGTGTTTAGATGGAGCTCCAGACACTTTAACAGAAGAGAAAGATTTATGCCCGGAATCCTGCTTGATTTTATCGCTATTGGAGTCCCTGCACGGCTGGACACCAGGAGACCTGCTCTGGAGCCTGTTTTGCTTCCCCCTCCAGGGCAAAGCTGAGATTGAAGCCCTTTTCTGACAGGTCCGATCGGCCGGCGGCCATTTCGAGGCCTACTCGTGGCGCCTGATCCCTCGTTCCTCAGTGAAGTGCTACGCCTTCTGCCCCCATAGCAGACACATTGAAGGAGCAGGTGTGTTGGCGTCGCATGGAGCATCGCTCCCCCCGGCTGGAAGTATGGAGGCAGTATTTGAGGCCCTTGAGGCCCGTCTAGAGGGGTTACCGGGGGAGGAGGACAGTTTGCTCACACGTGGCATGTGGCGGCGGCTGATGGACGTGCTGCGAGCTAACCGGTCGGATGCAGAGCGATCGAGGAGCTTGCCAGCCACAAGTGGTGAGGCCGCTCCTAATCCGGCGGCGGATTGTGACGACGAGGATGAGCTGGTACACAGTGTGCTGGAGCATACCGACACTCCTGCGGAAGAACCCCCAGAGAGAGGTGTGGTGGTGGAGCGGCCTGGCGGGGCTGTTTTGCCAGTTATGGTTCGGCACCGGACGAGGGGGGGCACCTTCCCTTGCTGGCCATGCAGCGGCTGCACGTTGGATCTCTCACCCCACCCTCTGTGGTGCGGCGACTCGAGGATTCCTCCTGGGAGGTCGACCACGGGAGCTATCCTGAGACGCGGCCGCGGGTGGAGAGGTGGGCCCTGTCTACAACCGAGAAGCCTGCGGGAGCTGCGACCTCTGACAGCGTACTGATGTACTGGGAATCGGCTGGCTGCGCTTTCTATGATGCGCCTTGGCATAATGGATCTGCCCGTGCGGCTTTTCCGTTTGACACAGGCTGAAGATGACTACATGACTTTCTTTTCTTTACCCTCTGTTGCCGACGTGTATTTTTGGAAGAGTCCCCCTCTCTTATGTGGACATTTTTTCCCCCTCCCCCCAGCTGCGTGTTTTTTGCAATGATCTTTTGTCCCCCTCCCCGCGAGGACTCATGTTTTGCTTTTACCGAGGACTTTCTACCCCCTTTTTGGTTGATATAATTGACGACTTATACCCTCCCCCCATCTTTTACTAATTTTATTTTTTCTTCTTCTTTTCCCTATCCCACAAGCTAAGATTTGTTGCATTGATAACTCCCCCTCCCCCCAACTAAGATCTCCTTTGCTTATGTCTTTGCTGTGTTCTGCTGAAATGTTCTTTTGGCCCTGCGTGGCCTTCTGCTGATGTATAAGTGAACTTTATTCAAAATAAAAAAGTTTAAATCTAAAAAAAAAAAAAAAAAAAAAAAAAGACTGAATTTAATGTCATTGATCCATCACATGATACACAAAAACCTCCCATTACAATTTAAATATGTTGGTGTTTATTACTCTTAGCCTCCTTCTATCAATAAAAAAGGGATTAAAGCAATTTGAAGGAACCAAAGGAGAACCGTGCAGATGTGTGTAGGATTTCATATAGATTGAGGTTTGGATGCAACGGTCTTTTAATTCCAATAAAACAAATGTGTGGTCTTCACCATATAACATTAAGGCTAGGGTCAGACTGAGGCAGTGCGAACGCGCGTTCTGGCGCACTTAATCACGGCCGCAATAGCAGCAGATGCCGGGCAATGACGGCCAATATACGATGTACGGTCGCACAAAAGTCCGGCTGCGCAACGCAAGTGGAAAATGAACGCATTTTTTCGAGAACGTGAAACCACTAGTACTGACGTACAGAGTGCGCTGCGTCCGCTAGCGGCGTGTGTGCGTGAATTGGAGACATCAGACGCTGCTAATGTCCGGCCAACATAACGTCCAGATGCAAGAAGTGTTTTATTGATGATCCGTACAAAATCACGGATGAAACTGCGCATAGTATGACCGCTATTGCGTATTCCGTGAAAAAATACGTCCATTCTTCGAACGCACATTTTCACGGACAACGTGAAAAATGCGTTAGTCTGACCCTAGCCTTAAGGTAGGGACAAATAATTTAAGAAGGCACATATGAATAATTGTGGTTCATAGAAATAGTGTTTAGTTCAATTCAGATGCACATATTAACATAAGGAACATGGTTGCTCTGCTGGAAATAATTTTGTCAATAAATACTTAGGGCCCTATTTCAATCTTAATTCTAACGTTAGCGCCCTAGTGCGGGCCACCCATATTACATAACGAATGTTAATGGGTTAAAAAACCCATTAGCGCGTCGGGGATTGCGCTTTCTCGCGCAAGCTTACTGTACTTTACGCTCCCTATGCGCAACATGGGGAGTGCAAAGAGTAATTAGCCTTAGGATTACAAAGTCCTAACGCTAATTACGCATCGCTGCAGTTAACTGAAAAGTTAACCACAGCTAGAAGCTGGTGCTAACTGATGCCGCTTCTGCAGAATCAGCCAGGATCAGCTTAGAAATCCCACTAAAAATCAGATGCTACAGAAGACTGGGGGGGGGAAAGTCCCCAGCCTCCATCCGCGATCACTCCGCGGACCTGCTGGGTCTCACGAGAGGCGAGATCCTGCAGGTCAGCTGATCTGGCAGCACAAGCCTCCATGGAGTCCTGTGACTACTGGAGGGATACTCGCAGTGACCTCGAGTATTCAGTGGTTTAGCGCTGCGTTACGTAGCAGACTGCTGAATCAGCGCCAACCCTGTAATATGAAGCTAAAACGGGGACACTAAGGACAAACCTGCAGGCGGAGGTTTTCCATCTTAGCATCCCAGTTTTAGTGGCAGTATACTGCCTATAGAATTTTAAACTGAAAAGAAATTGAAATATTTTATAATTTAACTATATATGAAATTCTCTCTGTGTCCAATTGGGATATAGGTAATGTATATATTTAAAATTGATATTTTCAAGTGGTTAAAAATATAACTTCAATAATAGTATCCCATTTATATTACAAGAAAAGAAATTCAGATTTATTCACTTATGAAAATATGGCAACTTGAACTCCAGATTTGCAAAATCTAGCTAACATATACTTGGAGCTTATTTTCTGTCTCAGAAATAAATAAAACCCTATTAGCAATCCATTGATGTCATGTCTTTAGTTACACACAGGAAACCATCATCAAAGACATGGTAAGTGTCTTGCACTGTACACAACAATACTATTTAAAAAGCGGAAAAGGATGAAAACAAAAGATAGGAAACTAGAAAAAAATATTATAAAAACAAAAAGCCCAGTATGTTACATTTTTTTACAAATATGCCTTATGAAATGCAAGCCATCTAAGGAACTGGTACACAAAGATGGCTGTCACTTTAGATAGGGGATAGCAGGACTCACCTAGACATGTGACACTTTGGTGGAAGTTGGGTTTTCTGTAATACTGAGTGCAGCAGAGATCAGGCTGACAAAGGCTGGGAGGCAAACTTGCCCTAGGCGCTCAGAAAATGAATTCTTTATCCTAGGATATTTTAGCCTTTAGTTTTATTTTATTGTATGTTTTTTTTTCTTTTTACTGAACGTTTCCATCCTAAATTATATTTATCATAAATTTATTAAATGTCTTTGCATGAACCTCAGTCACTGGGGAGAAAAAAAATATGTCAAAAACATCATCATATTTCTGAATATATAGAACATTTCTTAGATGTATATATTTATGAATTATATAGAAGAAATGTTCTATATATTCAGAAATATGATGAGGTTTCTGAAATTTTTCCTCACCAATGATTGAGGTTCACGCAAAGACTTTTATATAAGATATATAATCTTACAATGGTTGTGGTGTAGGACAAAAAGTGAGATAAAACGCCTCCACGCTATCATGGTTATGTTTATTATTGCAGAAGCCATCTGCACATCACAGCAATTCAAAGAACTGCATCCCAGAGCCCCTGTGCTGCATTCCCCCATATGCAGCAAGGAACCCTGGCAGCGTTATTCAGAGAGAGGTGAAATCCTGGAGATTGACTGGAGAACTGAAAATTCT
Organism: Leptobrachium leishanense; assembly: GCA_009667805.1. NCBI lineage: Eukaryota > Metazoa > Chordata > Amphibia > Anura > Megophryidae > Leptobrachium > Leptobrachium leishanense. Next base: position 124,735,124 of record CM019067.1, on the reverse strand, counting down.
AGGTCAAAATAGTCAAACCAGAAAAAATCTCCCATTTATCTCACTTTCCAAATCGGCTATCTTGACCTAGAATTTTCACTTCTCCAGGCATTCTCCTGTTTTACACCTCTCTCTGAATAACCTTGTATGTAGGACATGCAAATGACCTCTGTCTCACTTTTATTGCATCCTGTGTCTGTTTTTACACAGAACCCTTAAATCAATGCTATGCCATACTATTTTTTTTTTTTTTTTTAGCAGAGATCAGGTTTATGCAACTGGTCAAAGCCACTCCTAGGACAGCGCTGTTTCGGGTTTATTGGACCCTCATCAGCTAGGAGCTAGGAATGACCAGTTGCAGTGGATGCTTGGACCTGTAGGGCAAATCGGTACTAAAAATAAATCCAGTGAATCTAACACCTGGCCTATTTTAACAAATATTTCCCTACGTGTTATTTATAAAAAATTTTTACTATATATTAAAAGAAATTAATTGCAATGCCAATCGTAAGGCTCATTGTGTAAAGCTCATTTATCCTCCCTGGCGGTCTATTTATTTTGAGAATACTTGTCTAAGAGCGGAAAAAAAATTTTTCCCCCTCCCTAGTGACATCCCGAGTGTGGCTCGGGTTTAAATTCCTATGTTGGAAGCGGTGACCCCGAGCAAAAGTCGGAATGCCACTGGATACAACACCTCTCCCTGCGCTCCCTCGATGTCCCCAGCTGTCTCCTCCGGCGACCTCATTACTTCCTGGTTTGCGAGAAGCAATCCAGGAAGTAAAACGCTGCGATCGCCAGAGGAGACTACAGAGATCAGCGAGGGAGCGCACGGAGAGGTGATGTATCCAGCCAGAGTGTGTCTCGGGGTTACCGCTCTCAGCGGTGAAATTTAACCCGGATACACACTCCGGAACACTGCCAGGGAGGTTAATAACAAAATAATCATTATTCTGAGTATTTGAAATGAGGAATACTCTTTCATCCAGCCTATGTTTACCCTTTGTATTTTTTTTATATTTTTAGTCTTAAGTCAGATCAATGTGCCGTTAGACTCTTAGGGTTAAGCACATTTTGTTCAGCGGATCTGATTTTCCCCTCTACAGTTATTGAATATTTGCATGGGTTGTCATATCATCCTCACCATACGCAAGGTCCTATAGCCAGGCCTTATACAAAGGTTAAGGGCTCAAAGTGATCTACAAATCCTACTTTTAGAGTGTTCAACATATCACATAATTCGTCAACAAGAATACACCAAATGAGAGTTTACGATGTAGGAAAAAAAGGCAAACAATTGAGTGAGAAATAAATAGCGGAAATAAAATATAAGAGTCTTCTGGAATAAAATAAAAAATAAAAAAAACACACAAATAAGTTAAGTTGCATATCTAATGCTCAATAGATCATTGCACATTCCAATCCTCTTTGTGTCTTTCACAGTTGAATAAGAACGTTAGCTCAAATAAAGTGTGTCCCTTAAGCCACACAACACGTAACTATGGCACAAGAAGTCTTATTTTATTTTCAACCCACCGTGAAAGCAGAGCTCAAATTTGTTCCATTCAATACACAATATATTTGTGCAATTCCCATTGCAAAACGGCAATAACAAATCACTTACACACACATACACACAAACACACAAAAGTCGAGAACATGCAGTAACTCTACGTGCTGAATGCCTGAACCATAGCAGAGAGAAAGAAAAACCCTCTTTGTGGCAGATCTATCTTTTCAGAGGGCCTGCAACTTGTTAAATCCGTAAGAATACCTGTCAGAGATATCCTGCTACACCATTTGGCTGATGTCAAACCTAAATAAACCAGATCAGAAAACCAGCAAGTGGCAGAACGTAAATGAAACGGGAGAGGATCTGTCTAACTATAGCTCGCATGGCTTGCTTGCTGATTTTTTTTTTTTTCTCTTTTTATTTTGGAGGAGGGAAATTGTGGCAATCACCACAGTCATTTGTAGTACTAATGTCCAATTCAGCCTCCTTTCATTCTCCTTATTTAGGTGGTCAGAATGGTTTCATAGCCGACACGGGGAAGCTGTGCTGTTTAGCAGGATGTTTAATGGGAAACTGGCAGTCTTATTTCTTTTCTAGATTTGGTTTGTCACTAGGTCTCCATTACATGCCACTCAGCTTTGATGCCTTTGGACAGGGCTGATCAAAAGATGTCATTTGACCTACACAGCATGGCAGAAACTTGGAGAAGTCTCATAAAAGGACACTTTGGCTGTAAATAAAATGACATTATTATTTCCTCTGTCCTATCATGTAGAAAAGCCAATTATGGTAATGCACCGCATGTCAATGGAAATATAGCAATCTTTTTGGAGTACCTAATGCAGGCATCAGCGTTGCATCTCTCACTCCTGTGAAAATGTGCCCATTGGATACTAAGAAGGAGAGAGGTGATAGATGTCTTCAGGACTGCTAATAAATTCTATAACAAATGTTAAAAAGTGCAAGTCAGCAAAACAATTCAAACTGTAAAACGCAAACTGTTAAGTTTCCAAATTATCTAGTAATTTACTCTTGAGTGATTTATATTCCATCACAAGGAGACTGCATCAAATTCTACCTTTACAGTTTGAATGGCAGAGAGGACAATTTATAGCACTACTAAACCTTTCCAACCTTCGCATAAAAAAATTTCTTAAAACATAGAGTGAGAACATGCTCATGACCTTGTAGGTTTATTTCATTTTAATATTAAAATCGATAGCTCCAACTCTCGCCTCCAAGACTTCTCAAAGGCAGCTCCGGTCCTGTGGAATGACTTGCCTCGCCCTATCAAACTCTCCCCTGATCTTCAGGCCTTCAAGAAATCCCACAAAACCCATCTCTTCAGATAAATGTACCACATCACTGATGTAACTCATCCCTCTGCTCACATACTCATACATGATTAAAGCTGCTTCTATGGCCCCACCATTCCTGAACCACTGGCACCAACGATCCTGCCATCCAGTGAAATTCCCCTGGTCTTCCTCAACCCCAATCCCTCTAGACTGTAAGCTCCTATGAGCAGGGCCCTCTACACCTAGAGCTCTATTACATTCTGCGCGCAAACATTAATGTGTGCGCAAAAACGCATTAATGCGAGGGGCAAAACCCTTTGTGCTGAACATCGTATTACAACGTCCGTGCAAAAAATGCACGTTAACCTCTAACGCGGGTGGACCTGCACGAACCCTTTGCGAGCGTAATGTACTTTGCATGTCCTATAGTTAACATTGTGAGCGCAAATGCGTTTGTGCACTGGTACGTGGATGGTATTACAATCTATGCGCAAATTTTAACAGAAAGCATTTGCGCGCATACTTTTAACGTCTTTGAAAAGCTGGTGGTAACGGCAAATATGAACGTCCTGGCCGAACCCAAATACACCAGCACAAAAAAAAAAAAGGAAAGTATAGTTACACATTCTACACATACCCAAACAATAAAAATTGATAAGTTTCGTGTGTTGTCATTATTGCTGCAGCATATATACTCAGATTGATTTTGGCAGGCGTAAAAACTAACGGGAGACAATTGTGGTTCTTAATTCTTAATTGGCTGAATCGCGTTAAAAAACAGTCCGCAGACCGATTTCTGCACGCAACGTTAATGTGCGTGCATTTTTGTGCATCTTTTTTATGCGTGTTATTTTTTGACGGATGAAAAAATGCGCACGGATTGTAATACCACCGTTATTTTTCACGCGTTAACATTTAACGCTTCATGCAAAAAAAAATAGCGCTGCGCATGTTTTTACAATGCTTTTACGCAAAGAATATAATAAAGCCCCTAGTGTTTCCTTCCTATGTCCATTTATCTGTATCTTGTTCCCTTTGGTTATTGTAAAGCGCTGTGGAAACTGTTGGCGCTATATAAATCGGTGACAATATTAATAATATTCTGGATTAGTGCAGTGTGGGACTTATCATGTTGACCATTATATATCCATCTTACGAAAGCCTATCCATCATTAAAAGACATACAAACGCTAACTGTTCTGTAGTAGGCTGCTGAGTAACCCGGATCACACTGTTGTGGCAGTTAAGAGAGGGAAAAATATCACAAAATTGGTATATGTGTAACACTGGAGTGAACAAATCCATTTCATAAGATTTATTCTCCAGGAGAAACTCTCTTATATATGATTTATTCTTGAGGAAAAACTGAACCTTTGACTTCTATGCAAAATGCATGAAATCTTCAGGTAGTCCAAAGTATATAATTGAAGATGAAGTGAATTTTTAGTATCATGTTATTTCATGTAAAAGATTTTATTAACTGGAAAACAATGACAATAAAATAACACATTACGGCATAGATCTGATTCTTCTAGGATTAAATGTAAAGATATAATCCACTAAGTGTAAGGAAAATGATTTGGTGAACTGGGTGCTGACTGTGAACATTGTGGAAGAACGTTTAATGTGTGTATATATATTGGAGACCTCATTTGTATATCCTACCCAGAGTTCCTTGCTGCATATTAGGAATGTAGCATATGAGCTCTGTGGGAAAAGCAGTTCTCTAAATTGCTGAGATATGCAAATGTCTTCTACAATTATAAACTTTATTATAAATATATATCCACTGCAACTGGTCATGCCTAGCTCCTAGCTGATGAGGGTCCAATAAACCCGAAATACCGCTGTCCTAAGAGTAACTTTAACCAGTTGCATAAACCTGATCTCTGCTATAAAAAGTCACCTAGCATGGCATGGCATTGATTTAAGGGTTCTGTGCAAAAACATAGACCCAGGATGCAATAAAAGTGAGACAGATGTCATTTGCATGTCCTACCCAGAATTCCTTGCTGCATATGGGGAATGTAGTACAGGAGCTCTGGGATACAGTTCTTTGAATTGCTGTGATGTGCAGATGGCTTCTGCAATAATAAATACATATATATATATTCGATAAACGTGTTAGTCCAGATGCCAAAATCACGAGTATAGCAGTATGTAGTGATACATTTTTTATTGGACTAACGTTCCATTTAAAAGACAAGCTTTCAAGAGTATTCCTTTCTTCCTCAGGTCTGGAAGCTTATATATATTTATATCACAGCAATTCAAAGAACTGCATCACAAGAATTGTTGTGATGTGCAAATGTCTTCTGCAATAATAAACCTTATTGGTTACTACGTGGAGGCTTTTTATCGAATTTTTTTGCCCTCCACCACACCCCAAGTAAATATATACACACACACACACACACATATTGAAAAAGGCAGGAATTTAGAGATTTGCTGTAAATTCTACTAAACATTCCTGGAAAAAAAAAGAATTGTCAATATATAAAGATGTCGAGTCAAGTGATAGACAGCATGCCATTCTGATGTTTAAGGACGCTATGGAGATTTAGCTTGCGGGAGTTTAGCCAGCCAAAACTGCAATTAGTATGTTAATTGCAGTTTACATTAGATAGACCTTTGATACTACTCAGTGGTGTGAATTTTTTTTAAAAAATCTACTTCTCCAATGGACTAAAGTGGTAGCCCGATCCACTTTTCCCTCATGACAATCTACTTGTCCTGATAAGAAATATAACTTCAACAAAATAGCATTAGTTCTTTATTCTTAATCACATAGAGAACAATCACATTATGTGAGCAACAAATACAGGTGAGTATTTAGTTTAAGTAGAACACTTCTGATTGCATTGCAGTTTACTCACACTCATACAACCCACACATTACAGATCACAGTAATGTGCGGTGTGTATAAGCATATCACAGAGTCCCACAGCAATAAAACGCACAGTAATGTGTGGTGTGTATGAGCATATCACAGAGTCCCACGGCAATAAAACTCACAGTAATGTACAATGTGTGTGAGTGAATCACAGAGATACTTAGCAATACAACTCAGAAACAATTATACGGTTTATTTTAATTATATTATTAAATTAATAAATGTATTATTAAATGACAGTATATGTACAAAAGTTACAGTATATTATTCAAATTTATTTAATTAAAATATAGTAAAATAAAATAGATTATCAAAATAATTATATATAACAATAAACTTAATTACATTAAAATATTTTTTAAAAAATAAGTGAGTGCAGCGGCATTGGGGGGTTGCTGCTGCTTTTAAAAGAAAATATTATTATTAATTTTTTTTTTACCTTAACGTATTATGGAATCATTATGGATATCATTGAAGAGGCCAGATTCTGGCCTGTTCAATGATAACGCAGTCCTCCTTGTTAGATATACAGATCTGGAGATACAGTGGTCCAAAGGACCCCTGCATCTCCTGTGGCATTCCCCTGCCAGGTAGAGGGGAATCCCCATTTGTGAGGTCATTGCAGCCTGAAAGCAGTCCCACAGCGAGGGCTGGGCTGTCATGTCAGCCCCCATCCCGCTGTGGCTGAAGCCCCTGCTCGGAGACAGATCGACACCAACAAGTGACAAAAAAGGACAGGCATGGAGCTTCTTCCGCATTGGGGAGGCACAATGTGAGGGCCATCAGGATGACTGGAAGCACTTGGTGCATACAGCATGGTAAAAAAAAGAAAACCAAGCTGCTTGCCCATTGCAGGGCTAAATATAAAAATAAAAAACACCTGCCCAGTACTGCTTGTCCCAGGTGTCGAGCGATATGACTTGCGCATCCCTGTACATGTTAGCACTCAAGAAATCCTAGCAAGCCGCTGACTGTGATAGTCCTAAATAGGTACAAATGTATCATTGTTTGGTTTGAACTTTGTGTATAAAAGCACATATATCCATTGAGGTGTACAACTTTCATCTAATTATTATTACACTAGGCATTAATCTTCTTTAGATTTCCATTATCTACTCAACAATAAAATATTCTATTGTGATTAATCCAATCATGTGATTACATCCAAAGTGTAAGGTGTGGCTTGGGAAATTCCCCCGACAGCTGTGCCAAATGACTGTGTAAAAATGCCTCTTTCGCAGTCATTAGAAACTGCGCCCTGGACAGTATCCTCTGGGACTGAAGTTAATATTATTAAAGTGACACCAGGGTCCCAAATGTTTCTAATACAGGCACACACTCTTTTAGACAAATAGGAGGAGTTATTATAAAGCCATTTTCTCCACACCTCTAGCATTAAAAAAGTAACGATTTGGGGAGCTGAAACCTTGGAACAAACTATCAGGGTTATTCAGAGAAAGGTGAAAACCAGGAGAATTGTCAGGAGAAGAGAACAATCTAGACCAAATAGCGGATTTGGAAAGTGAGAATAATGGGAGAATTTTTCTGTTTTGACTATTTTGACCTAGAATTTTCACTTCTGCTGCCAATTCTCCCGAGTTTCACCTTTCTATATATAGAACCTGTATATAAAATTAGGACTGCACCTATTTCAGTGCAAAGTAGTTTAGAAAAAACTGAAAATGTAAATATGTAATGAGTGATGTGCAAGACCTACTACTAAAGGTTTTATTAACATGTAATGCCCATAGGGCATTTAGCATTAAGTGGTCAATCCCCGAAACGTTTGCTGTCATACTGCTCTTCTGCGTATTAAAAAAAGTTACACTAGTGTGCCCTATTATACCAAGAGCTTGTGCTTGTTCTTTTCCATGTGTTAAAATGTATACAAGTTGTATTCTTAGCTACTAGAAGAAATTACAAATAAAATGGGTGTCAAACAGCAAGTGATCATCTGAAAGACATAGCAACAAAATCCATGAACATGGAGGGAAAGGAAAGTTGAGTTTCTCATGATGCAGAAGGGATAGGTACGTTTTATTATGGTGAATGCATTCATTACCTATTTTCTTAGAATCACTTTAGATCAGGTATCTCAAACTCTCCCCCCCCCCGATGTTTATTGCCTACAATTCAATTCAATAAATAGCCAGAGAACCATGGGAGTTGTAGTTCTGAAACCTCTGGACTCCCAGCGTTTGAGATCTCTGCTTTAGGTACACTTAGGCTAGGGCCCAAACCTAGAGAAATGCAACCAGAGCTCTGGTAAACTTAGCAATTCCTTACACTTTAGTGGGTCTGGTAATTTTACCAGAGCTCTGATTAAGTTTACGCCTGACGAAGGCCTAGCTTCCAAGTCTGGTGTGAACATACCAGTGCCGTTAAAGTAAGGTGACCAGATTTTTCAAATTAAATCCGGGGACTTTTTTCTTTATTGACAAATGGTAAAAAGAAATATTTTATTACCATGTTTTCGTAAAATTCTATATGCAGCATATTTGGTATGTGTGGTATATGGAGTGACTGTATGATATGAATATGTTACGGTTAAAGCCTGAAGTGTGGTTAATTTTAGGATTACCCAGGTAATCCTGACATTACCCAGGCGTCATTAGCAAAAGTCCGAAGTGAAATGAAATTTCGGACTTTATCCGGGTAATCTGCAAAGTATCCAGAGGCCTCTGGGTACACCGGTTTTCTGCACTGTTTTACCCAGGTAAAACGCACATTACCCTAGTGTTGCTAGATAAAGTGCGATGTGCAATGAAACATCAGACTTTTTCCAGGTAAACTGCAAAGTATCCAAACGCCTCTCGGGACTCCTCTTTTCTTGGGTTTTCAGCAGGTTACAGTTGACTGAATTCCGAGGATTACCCGGGTAAAGCTGCAAATTTATCTGACTGATAACAAAATTGTGTTTTTGTTATTTTTAACCAAATTGTATCCACAGTCACAAACCACACTAAATAACCGTCATGTAACACTGTGCATGAATTGTCTGAAAATTAATTTATGAAGATAAGGATATTACATAAAGAGTAACCTAATGGTTATTATGTTTTATAAATTATATATAAGCACATGACACATAATAAAGATCATGTAACTCTTTATCATTCATATAAGAAACATATCCTGTTACTCTTACATTTTAATGTTTGTCTTTTGCCATTTTCGTTGATAATATCCATAGATAATAGCAAAATTCACTTTTACCCAAGCGGGGATGGATGCTCTGCAGATTACGCAGGTGAAGCTATGGATAGTCCTCAGATTACCCGGGTGAAGCTATGGATAGTCCTCAGATTACCCGGGTGAAGCTATGGATAGTCCTCAGATTACCCGGGTGAAGCTATGGATAGTCCTCAGATTACCCGGGTGAAGCTACAGAGTTTTATCTGAACGATAACAAAATTTGTTTTTAACCGCACAAGGTTGGATAGTCTGCAGATCATCCGGGTAAAGTGTGGATTTTTCAGCTCTTCCAGACTGTTACCCAAGGGCGGTTGGTTAGTCCTAAGATTACCCGGGTAAAGTCCGAATTTTTCATTTTTTTTGCAGCTTTACCCGGCCGTTTTGGGTAATGTCAGGATTGCCAAGATAATTTTAGAATTAACCACACTTCGGGCTTTAACCATAACATATACACGTTATTTCTCACATATTGTCGATAAGATAAAAGTTTAAAAATACTACATCAACGTTTATAGAAATGGTAGGTATAGCAGGGAACCGGTTAAGTTTACGCCAGGCTTGAAATATGTCACTTACTGTATCTAAACCAGTAGCACTATCAGTATGTTTACTGTGGGACTCTACAATCCACTGGAGAACAAACAATTCAATAAACATTACTGCTCTTTAAGACAAAATTTTACCCCAGTTGAAAAATATTGAGACAATTTATCCTTAGTATTTTTAGATTGCATGCTTCTTAACACTGATAATATATAAGTCAGAAGAAGATTATTAGAGTATCAAAAAGAGTGGCTTGAAGCTTAATAAGTATATGGCATTTTCCAAGATGTTTTGTTTATCATGTTAAATATAAAGATGTTTTACATAAAGAAATAAAGTCTAACATTTATTTATTAATATTAGACATATGAACAAAGCTAACTAAGGTAAAATAAAAAAGGACAGCCCTTTACAAACCTTCAATATATAATATCTTACGTCACTTCATTTCTAAAAACCCTAAGGTCATGTAACACACTATCTCTGTCATTTGTAAGTACATTAACTCGGTGGCCGCGCGGCAGTGAAATTATTATAATGGGCTGCTAAAATGGGTCAGGCAGGCACTGCATTCTATCTCCGCTTCAAACAACAGAGAAAATACAGTTCAAATCAAACATGACAGCATTATCATCTGCACTGCAAGCCACACTTTCCCAAAGCATTCCCGTCAACAAAGGGAGAGACAATCTGCAATGCATTTCACTTTTTTTTCTTAATTATGTCCCCAAGAAAAAGCATTGCACTTGGAAGCATTTTTTGTGTTTTGGCGATTTTTTTTCGTGGTACTTTCTACACTCTTATAGGGATGCAGTGCTTAAAACGTAGCCCTCCTAGGCAAACAATCATTAAAATCGAAGGGACTATGTGGCCTGCTTACAAACCATTTTCTGCAATTTACTAACCTCAGAATTGGGCATTTAATAGTTTATTATCCACACTGAGAATGCTATTTCACTCTTTATGCTTACTAACTCCTTTAATGCTAGGATGCCTAATCTTTGTAACGCATTAGGCGACAGGGCCCAAGGCATTGGGGAGCTTTTAAATAACATTATTTTGATTATTAAATATACGAGCTAAATGTCGTGTGATCATCCTCCCCCCTCTTCATGTCACAATCTTTCTCTGAGCAGCAAATCTTCTACCATTAATACCATAAACGTAAATAGATTGTGTGTCTCTTTAGAAATTAAGATTGTTTGGTAGCTTTATGTGTTTTATTGGTTTGCATAATTAATATAATGAAAGAAATTCTGTGTTCCTGTTCTGGAAGAATTTAGTAAAAAGTCAAAGTCTACAGTCTGGTGGTTTTTGAATTTGAGAGCATTTTTTCCCAGTATACAACAATTACTTAAATGTTATACTGTCAGGGTTAGGGATGGTACCGGGGTGACACCAGGGGTGAGGAGAGTATGAGCCCAGCGTGCAGTGGTTTGCACAAAATAAACAGAGGATAAGGGTAGAGGAGGGTGGATGAATATGAGAACTGACCAGGTTGATTGCAGAAGGATGATGGAAATGATGGTTGTAGTAGCAGGAATACTGAACAGGAATATCAGGTAGCAGATCAGCAACGGTGTTTACTCTTTGTGAGCAAAAGCTGTAATGAACCAGCAGTGAGTGTGTGTGGGGCTGAGCCCTTTATTTCGTGTGTCACGTGTTTGTATTTTAACTTTTGCACTGCTGGATGCTGGTTTGCTGGCTGCAGGGCAGGAACAGGATGGAAGTGAACCACCAGGGGGGGTTTTCAGGATGGTGGTAGCCATGGGGCATGACATATACAATTAAATATATACGGGGCCATTATCAACCATTGTCTGATAACCTATTCATTAACAGGACTATACATAGGACAAGGGGTCACCCATTTAGACTGGAAGAAAGAAAATTCAGCCTAAAGCATAGGAAGGGTTATTTTATGGTGAGAACAATAAAGCTGTGGAATTCTCTGCCTGTTGAGGTGGTTGGGTCAGAGTCTGTACAGACTTTTAAAAAACGACTGGATGACTTCCTGCAGACACAGAATATTAAGGGTTATAATATTTAATATGTGGGTAAAAGCTTCTTGATCCAAGGAGAAATCTGACTGCCATTCTGGGGTCAAGAAGGAATTTTTTCCCAGTATGTTGCATATTGGCAAGCATTTCAGACTGGGTTTTTTGCCTTCTTTTGGATCAACAGCAGTAGGTTATGTGGGAGAGGCTGAACCCGATGGACGCATGTCTTTTTTCAGCCTATATAACTATGTGACTATGTAACTATGTGACTTCTTTTCTACCTTTAATGAGCTATTCCTATTTAACCTCCCTGGTGGTTTTCCCGAGTGTGGCTCGGGGTTAAAATTCATTGCTGAAAGCGGTAACCCGGAGCCACACTCGACTGGATACATACCTTTACCTGCGCTCCCTCGCTGCCCTCCCGCAATCGCATTCTCCTACGGCCGATCGCAGCATCCTGCTTGCTGGTTCCCTTCTCGCAGGAAGGGAACCAAGAAGCAGGATGCCGTGATCGGCCGGAGGTGACTGTGGGGGACATTGAGGGAGCGCAGGGACAGGTATGTATCCAGCCCGAGTGTGGCTTGGGGTTACCGCTAGGGGCATAAAAAAATTGTTCAGATTCTGACATATGAAATAAGTCAGAATTGGAGCGCCAGGGAGGTTAATAGATGAATCCACAGACTTTTCCCACGGATTAAATGAATGTTCTTACCCACAAATGCTTCCCATATTAAGAATGTATTCTGAGTTTAGTCTAGATAAAAGAGAATGTTAATTCAGTGATTTGGGTCGGACCGAATGTCAATTATAATGGCGATTCGGATGAATGCGAGAATTCGAATCGCCAACCCGCAGACAAAAATCACATCCAAAATAAATTTACAAACTCAATCTGAATATAATCGGATCAATTCGGATTAATTCAGCTGACTGAAAAAATTTTTTCACTCACTTTACAATGTAAAATCCCTAACCTTAATCATAATACAAGCAAAAATAGTAAAGTCTAACCCTAACCCTTAAAGTAACCCTAACAAAAATCTGAGACCCTAAGCTTAAAAGGAAACATAACCCTAATTTCAAAACAAGAACAAAAAGCAACCCTAAAGCTAATCCTAAACAAGCAGAAATAGTACACTAAAAGTGACGTCCTTTGGTATTTTTTATGTTGAGTGTGAAGTGTTTTATATGATTGTGCAACGTGCATCACATAAACGTCATTCCCTTCAGTATATTTAGTATGCTGCAATGTGCATTACATGAAATGTGATGGTGGTAATATATGTATATCTCCATATCCATACAGGTTGAGCACCTGTTATCTGGTATGCTCGAGACCCAGAGTATTCAGGATTTTGGATTCTTCTGGATTCTGGTCAGCAGGGGAGCCACAAGTCAAACGCTGCTGCAGAACCATGAAATACATGCTGAGCAGTGGTTTGCAAAGGACATGCTGTACAGTGCCAGTATGTCTCCCGCTGACTCTGTGCAGCATGTCACACAATGGAGCTGAGCATAGTCTCCCAGCATGTTTCTCCCAGTGCTTCAGCTCTTGGAGTTGCATCGGACTGAAGGCCAAGATATCCACAGTGTAAATGTCATTTGCAAACAAAGTTGACAACAAAGCTTTTTCAAAGAAGACCAACTACTGACTGCCACTTATATGGAGCCATCAGCACAGGGGCATAAAGGCTATTTGCTTTGTTTTTTGGGGGGATAAACAGAGTGGGAAAGAGGGTATAAGGGGTTGCATAGAAGGGTAAGAACAAGTGCACCTCCAAAATTTCAGAAATTTCCAGACCAGTCAGAATCCGCAATTTCCGAATCCGAGATATCTGGATTCTGAAATTTGCCAAAACTGTACTGAATTTTTTGCCATGCACAGGTTTACTCATATTTATCTTGTTTTATATTCCCTTTAATAATGTCATCGTCTTATCGATAGTATTACATCATTATATCATAATGATGTCATCACAAGCAGGTGAAACATGATGTAAGCATTTGTAGCACTTGGTATATATTATCACCAGGACCTACAGCTAGAGTACATTTTCCATGAAATATAAATTTAATTTATAGCTTTTACATTAGAATACCATATTTGACATGACGACAGAGCCGGTATTGCTGAATTTATGATAGTTTTATTTTTTTTCATTTTGGATCAGAAAGAAAAGGAAATGTTATAGTCGATGGACTTCCTCCAGGTTTCGATTTCACATACTACATTTAAATAACATCTGTACATTATAGATCTCAGCATTAGAAGATTATGGAGCAATCTGTCGCATGTATTAATACCCATAATTTTTCTCATCAAGTTAGTTATTGAAAATATTGAAGAGAATTTTGTGCCAAAATCCCTGGTCTGGGAAGAACACTCATCTATTGTTCATAAACCAGGGCTCATGGCCTGAGTTTCAAAATCCTTTGGTCAATTCCTGACAATTTCCTACTTGGTTTGTAACTATTTAATGTTTTTTCTTTAGAATTGCATGTGAAAAAAAATATAGCAGAAAAAATTTGCTTCACCCAAGAAGAATATTCTGTCTTGCTATATTTAACCCCTTCACTACCAAGTGTTTTTTTTTAAAAAAAAAAAGATTTGTTAGAAACCAGTTTTTGTTTGTAAAATCCTTCCTAATTATTTATACAGTAATAAATAGCTATTACTGTAAATAACCTATTTGGCCAGTAGATGGCACCATCTACTGCCAAATTTATTTACAGAGTTTTGAGCTGCAGGTCTATCCCCCCCCCCCCCTGCATTGGCTGCTGACAGCTGCTGAAAGCCCGATATTTCAGGGCATTTTACCAGCTGATTTTACAGTTTTAACTCTTTGGGCATTATGCCCACAGGGCTAAAACGTGGGAGGCACCTTCTACAGCCCAAAGCAAATAAATTTAATCTGCTTTTGGGCTGCAGATCAGCAGAACGCAATATCTCGATATCGGGGCCCCGGATGGTGCCTTTGAAGACTGAGATACCTTGATTTCGTTAGTGAATGGGTTAATCTTTAAATAAAAATCTATCAAATGCACTACATTAGAAACACAAAAGCTCAAATCAGAAATTGTTAAAGATGCTGCTGCATTCCAAATAAAATTGTAATTTATTATATCTAGATATACAAAAAAATGAGTAACTAGATAAACTTCACTTTTATAAGTTCTGACTATTTTTCCTTAATATCCCATGCATTTGTGTGTTTAACACCTGTTTTGTTAATCGTGGCCAATCTTTGATGATCTACTTTGCCTTTGAACATGATGGGCTTGACAGTTCGATTCTTACAGGATTAGTCACTAACCAGTGTTGTAGTCCACTGTTATTAAGAAGATAAACTTTGGCAATCCATAGAAGGAATCATATGACAGCTGGCGATGTTTTCACCGAAACTTCATCTGCAGCTGTTTAAACTTTGGTGATCCAGAGATGGAAATTCGAACAGCTGTAGGAGAAGATTCAGTGTAAACCTCGCCTGCTGTCGTTTGATTTCCTCTCTGAATCACTGAAGCTCATCATAGTTGCAACAATGGTGATTGTTATTGTTGTGTGCAAAAATGGAAAACAATGATGATTAGTAAATAACCTTGGTAGCGAAACATCTCCAGTGGGTCAGGAGGACTAGGGAATACTACTGCACCCATTGTCTTCCTGGCTTGAATTTAGTCAAGGATCTCATGTACTAAACAGAAGAAACTGAATCCATGTCTCCATTGTTCTATTCGCTTTCCCCGTAGGTAATTAAAATTACAAATCTGTATTTCAGTCTGTTTCACGGAGACTGTGATAATTCTTTGTCTGCTGAGACTGCAATTATAAACTAGAAATACACATAAAACAAATTATAAATGATAGACAAATAGCATTAGAAGTGGAGGGGGGCAGTGTTCTCGGAAAACAATTTAGCTGAAGAATCAGAAATATTATAATTGCTTTATGAGCCAGTTATGACTAAGACAGACAACAACTCATGAAAAACGTTTCGCTACTATTACCTGAAGTTATATTTAAGTGTAATTATGTATATGTATAAAAAGCAGTACATGAAACTATGTTCTGTAACATTTTTATATCCTGTTTCCCTGCAATCTATTTCATCCATCACAGATCAAACGTTTACAAACATTTAGCATACTGCAGTTAATCAAAAACCTGTATAACTTGTAAAACCGCTGGGTTTACAATTTTTAAGGATAAAGCTCCATATTTATGAAGGCAAAATTAAGAAAGGAAAAATAAACACAAATAATAAATAGACAACCGTACCTACAAATAATTAACCCTTTCACTGCTGAGGACGTGTGGGGAACGTCCTCATTGACTCCTAAGCAAACATA
Source organism: Leptobrachium leishanense (assembly GCA_009667805.1). Taxonomy (NCBI): domain Eukaryota; kingdom Metazoa; phylum Chordata; class Amphibia; order Anura; family Megophryidae; genus Leptobrachium; species Leptobrachium leishanense. Next base: position 124,719,359 of record CM019067.1, on the reverse strand, counting down.
GGGGGTTCATTTGAACCCCGATATCTCCCGACCGTTGGCAGCTAGCAGGGTCATGTTTGATATCATTAGAAAGGCCAGAGCATGGCCTTTCCAATGATACCAAACATGACCATGTTTAAAGTAAAGAAAAAAAATTTAAAAAAGAAAAAAAAAAGAAAAACGTGTTTTTTTTAAGACGTGAAATGGCTCAGCAGTGAAGGGGTTAATTGCCCTAAATTTATTCACTAGTTTTCTGAATGCAACACACGTTGTCCTATAAATAAAATGTTTCTACTTCAACCCGCAATTCAGGTCACAGTACTTTGTAAAGAATTCTTTTTGGGTTCATGGGGTTGAAGCAGGTTGGAAATATGGTGAAATCGTTCTTTTCTTGGACGCAGGGATATAAAATATCATAAAACCTGTTCAGGATGTTAGGCAAGACAAGGTTTTCATAAAGTCGACATACACGTATATTGTCTTTTTTTTGCAAAAGGCTCTCTTTGTATCTTTTTGTCCTTTCTAGAAAGATGAAACAGGAAAAAATTGATTCTGCGGAACGTAGGACATATGTACAATATTACTGCATTTATTCTGTGACAAGATAGGAAGAGAGAGTGAAGTTGTTTCAGGGAAAGATCACAATTGTCAGCTCCAGCTTGTACGCATTATGAACATTGGCTAGCTTGACTGACAATGGGATTTAATGTAGCCTAACTATAGTAGCCTTAAGCACAGATACTATAATACGAGAATGACAGCAAAAAGGCAAGTCTAAGATCTCCTCAAATTGTTACTAGCATTCATGTTGCATGCTGAAAAGCAATTTTACCTTTTTTCTGAACTCTATCAAAAGGCCACGGGATTTATTATCATTATTTTTATTGGTTTATCTATGAAGAAAACTAAATGTTCCTCTTATAAAACTGACAATGTGCAAATACAAATAATTTGTAATTCCACAATAAAGTAAAACTGTAAATAAACAAGTAGAAGAAACCTTGCTTAAAAAATAAAAAAAGTCAAGGAGTAATTAAACATCGTATGATTGAAGCGGTTCAAAATGTATACGTATTGGTCCTACAGGACATACTTGAAAACGAGAGAAATCTCAATGTATCCTTCCTGGTAAAATACTTTATAAATAAATAAATAAACATAGATGAATTGGGGAGAATTATGTGTTACAGTGACCTCCTGGCACTCAAAGAGTTACACAAATAAAATAACAAATACATGTTATAACTATCCGATACAGAAAACTTGGGAAAAGGTCAGTCTGTTTTCTTCAATAATGGCATTAAGAATGGCAGGGTTAGATTTGACAAGCATATGCAAATAAGAAAGAAAAGGAGAAAAAAAACATTGCTTTGCGTATGGTGTGATTCTCTGCGTCTGTACAAGTGCTCTTTCAAACACCAAGAATAACAAAAAAATACACAATTTATGCAGTTTAATTGGCTAAAGGAAAATATCTTACGTGTCACAAATGAACAGAGTTATTGTGTTCTGATTGGGATGTTAAAAAACAAAAGGTAATGCACTATTTCTCTTTACTTGTATCCTCAGCATTGGAAAGCTGTAGGAATTTTTTTTAAAAATGCCATGTTTGTCATTACACTTGCAGCATATAAACATACTTGGGAGGTTCACAGGAAAATATGTACAGTGGCAAGAAAAGTATATGAACCCTTTAGAAATGACTGATTTTATATATAAATTTGTCTCAAAATCCAGTTCATCCAAGTTATAGTAACCAATAATACAAATTATTGCATAGGTATACAGGGTTATTCAGAGAGAGGTGAAAACCAGTAGAATGACTGGAGAAGGGAAAATTCTAGGTCAAAATAACCGATTTGGAAAGTGAGATAAATGGGCGAATTTTTCTGGTTTGGCTATTTTGACCTAGAATTTTCACTTCTCCAGTCATTCTCCGGAGTTTCACTTTTCTCTGAATAACCCTGATAGGTTTGGAAAAAGTATGTGAAATGCTTTGGTAATGACTTTAACAAAAGCTAATTAGAGATGGAAAAAATAGGCAAATCTGGTGGTCAGTTAATGAAACAGGATTAGAGGTGTGTGAGATAGAGCTACTATAACTCACATAAAGCACTAAAAGACCACCTTGACACTCCACAGTCCGTTTCGTGGACAAAGGTAGAGTTCTTTGGAAGAGCACAGAGCACTACATACGGTGTAAAAAGGGTAATGCATACCAACAAGAAAGCATAATCCAAGCGGGTAAATATGGCAGAGGGAGCATCATGATTTGGGTCTACCTTGCTACTTTGAGGCCTGCCCCACTTGCCACGAACAAAGGAAAAATTACCAAATTCATCCAGATACCTTGGCAGTGTTTCTTAACTCCGGTCCTCAAGTCCTCCTAACAGACCAGATTTGCCAGATAACTGAAGCACAGCACAGGTTATATAATTTGCTTCTCAGTGATTGCAGGATTCAGTCTGTATTTCCCGAAGGTGATCTGCAAAATCTGGCCTGTTTAGGGGGACTTGAGGACCGGAATTGATAAACACTGCCTTCCAGGAAAATATCAGTGTGGCTGTGCACAAGCTGAAGCTCAGCATACATTGGCTAATACAGCAGGTCAATGATCCTAAACATCAAAGTAAAAAATGTACTCTGAGTGGGGAGCGATCCTGTTCTTGACGCATCATGGCACACAGGCGGTCAGATGCCATGAATCGTCCTACAAGATACTAACCCGCTGGTACTGCACCCCGCTTCGCCTATTCCAATGTGTGGGGACAGCAGACCCCAATTGCTGGAGATGTGGCACAGAGCTGGGCTCCTACCTCCATATCTGGTGGACTTGCTCCCCTCTGCAGACATTTTGGAAGTGGATCAGAGACGCGATCAGGGACGTGACAGACATTACATTGGACCTTAAGCCTCAGGTCTTCCTGTTGTTGCTTACGGGCCAAACGACGACCTCCTTTCGGAAGTCAGTGGCGTTCCGCCTTTTGTTAGCGGCGCGCTACCTGGTCCAGCGACATTGGAGACGGAAAACGGTCCCCTCACTCAGAGAATGGGTGACCCAGGTAGACGAGATATACCACGTTGAGGAACGTATTGCTTCCCGTGATGACGATCTCCATGATTTCTATCTCACCTGGTTCTACTGGACACAGTACATTACCTCGGCTTCTCTCCGCCGCCGACTGGACCTTGAACTGCCAGGGAGGGGAAGTGGAGACGATGGAGGACAGACGCCTCCTTAGGTGGGCCCTTCAGACTTGGGTGGCCTTGGTATCTCCGCTGGGAGTGGGTCTCCTGTGGCGGATACTGGAGCACGGGCTTGGGCTCTTCTGTAACAGAATACAATGTACCTTACCCCATACCTTGGGTTGATAGGGGGCTCTTACCATGATGACCGCTGTGTGTGCTTTTGTCTTTGTGTTCTCTGTGTCCCCCCTCACTTCCACCCTCCTCCACCCCTTCACCCCCTTTTCCACTTCCCCCCCCCACAGGGCATGGGTTTTCCCATTTTTTTTTCTCTCTTCTCTCTCTCTCTTCTCCAATCGCACTTCCCCCTTCCCCCTCTCTTCTCTCTTTCCTCGCTTAGACTGATTTTTTCTTCTCTCTGCTCTACTATTTCTCACCTTTCTTTGCTCACAACTTGGGTCTTATATCAGATTTTCCTACTTTGAACACTAGTCTTCCTACTGGTTCCATGCTGTCCTTCGCACCTTCTCTACCCCATCGCGACACACATGAAGACCGCGCAGATGGATGGAGCTCGGTTGGGACGCTTCCCAGGACCCACTACAGTACGATGATAAATGTCAACTGCTTAAGCGCTACTTTCACCTGGTGGCCCTGTTTTTTACGATGTCATGTACCTTTGTCATACAATCTGATGTTACGGTATTACCGTATTGTTTTCTGTCATTCCTGTCTTATTCTCTTTAATAAAAATCTTGAATACAAAAAAAAAGTAAAAAATGTGCCAGCACTGGCAATGTCTTCTGTAGTCTCACAAGGCTGGCAGAAGGACATTGGTACTGGTTCAAGATAAGAATAATGAGTGAACTTGGATTCACTCATAATTTTTAGACAGCTCACACAGAGCTTTACAGTTACAAGTATTTATAAAGCGCCAACAAGTTCCATAGCACTGTACAATGAGTGAGACATAACAAATATACATACAAGTTATGCACACAGAACAGAAGGAGAGAGGACCCTGCTCAAGAGCTTACAATCTAAGGCTGGGGTCAATCGAACGCAGTGCGAACATGCGTTTAGCCGCACTTTATTACAGCCGTGGTAGCAGCAAATGACGTCCAACGCAGGCCCACACACGAAGTACGGCTGCACGAAAGTTCGGCCGCTCAACACAAGCAGCAAACAAACGCAATTTTGCAAGAACGTCGAGCCGCTAAAACTGAAGTACAGAGGGCGCTGCGTCCACATAGCAGCGTGTGTGCGTGATTAGGAGACGTCAGACGCTGCTCATGTCCGGCCAACATAACGTCCAGACGCCCAAAGTTTCCTGGTTTGGATCCGTAACCAATCACGTCCGAAATTGTGCATCGTATGACCGCCATCACGTCTTCCGTGAAAAAATGCGTTCGGACGCATCAACTCACTTTTTGACAGTAGATGTGAAAAATGCTTTCGTCTGACACTAGCCTAAGGCATTTTTCACGTGCGTTTAGCCGCACGAAATCACGGCCGTGCTAGCAGCAAATGACGTCCAATGCCGGGGAACATACGACGAACGGCCGCACGAACGTTCATCCATGCAAAGCAAGTGGCCAACGAACGCATTTTTTCGAGAACGTCAAACCGCTACTACTGACGTACAGAGTGCGCTGCGGCCGCATAGCGCGTGTGTGTGTGATTAGGAGACGTCAGACGCTGCTAATGTCCGGCCAACATAACGTCCAGACACAAAAAGTGTTTTATTGATGATCCGTACAAAATCACGGACGAAAAGGCGCATCGTATGACCGCTATCGCGTATTCCGGGAAAAAATACATACGTTCGTTCGAACGCACTTTTTCACGGACAACGTGAAAAATGCGTTCGTCTGACCCTAGCCTTAGAGGAAAGGGGTGGCACACCATGTGAGGGTAAATATCAGAGTATGAAGTATTGGGGTGCATGTAGGCTGTGCAGGAAGATGGAGCAATAAATGCATACTGGATAGTGGGGGATTATGGAGTGAGCAGTTGAGCGTCTCTAAAGTAATGTATTTTCAGAGACTTATTGAAGGACTGGAGAGACGGGGAGAGTCTAATGGGGGAGGAATTGTGAATTGTGGGGGAGGACTTATTGAAGGACTGGAGAGACGGGGAGAGTCTTGTGGGGGAGGAATCCCATATAAAAGGAGGCAGCTCGGGAGAAGTCCTGAAGGTGAGAGTTGGGGGTGCAGGTACGAGGAGATGATAACATCAGATCATTGGCAGAGTAAATGGATGGGATGGGATGCAGCTGCTAATGAAGGAGGCGATGTAGGCAGGGGCACAGTTATGGAGAGCTTTGTATGTTAGCACTCTTATTTTGAATTGGATTCTAAAGGAAACAGGGAGCCAGTGTAGAGATTGTCAAATTGTCAAATGGGTAAGAAGTCTGGAAAGTGAAGTGGATGAGCCAGGCACAGGCATTCATTATAGACTGCAGAGAGAGAATCTGGGATCTCTTAAGGACAGTGGGAAGAGGGTTACAGTAGTCAAGGTGGGAGATAATAGGGGCATGGATGAATGTTTTAGTAGAGTCCTGATTAAGAAAGGAACAGACACGTGAAATGTTTTTTAAGTGGAAGTAGCAAAATTTGGTTAGTGACATAATGTTAGGAGTGAAGGAGAGATCAGAGTCGAAGAGGACACCGAGGCAACAGGCCTGTGACGTGGAAGTAATGTTGGCTCTATTTACAGTAGGTAGCCAAACAGCCAAGCCACAATGGAGGTTTGCTGCATGGCTGAAATAGCTCTGGAGTTTTTATAACTTCTCCACTTGTTAATCATATTTAGTAGCTCACTCATTAATCACAACAGCTTGGTTGGAAATAGGACATCCTTTGGTTTTCTTCCCCTCTTTTTATTTGACATCCATAAAATTCTACCTTTACCGAAATATGGTAAAAATAGGGTGCAAACAGATTTCAAAGACTTGGAGGAAAATAATATGTCATATGTGTTAAGTATGTCTTCCCTACAGTAACAGATTTGGACTTTGAAAAAAACTTTCGTACATTAGTGGTTCCTTGGATGTAAGAATTAGAAGTCAGAGTGCAGAGTTTATTCTTTATGGTCAGAAAAGAAAAGGTTATTACGTGTTTTAATCAAAAACAGGTTGGACAATTTGGGATTATTCAGATCCTAGTAACAATATTTCAGACTCACCTACTGCGGAGTATTTTATAGCATCCTGTTTGAGAAATATCAAGATGCTGTATTTATAGCAAATTTCCATGTACAGCACAGGAAACATTCCAGATGCACAACTGCCTTTGCCAATATAACAGATTTGATTCAACTAATCTGTTTTGTTAATTGACCATCCACTCAATGAGACCAAGACGAGGGTTATCGTGCTTCAGCAATGAATACAGAACACAAAATAAATATTCTTCAGTGTTCTGGATCCCTCAGATCTCAGGCAGCAATCTTGTGACATTTGTTCAATGTTAAGTGCTTTTGTCTGATGCTACATGGAACAGTAGGAATTCTTGAAATAAGAGATGATTGCTATCTTTTTTTTCCATTCCCAGACAACAGGAAGACTCATACACCATAGGATTTCTGAAAATCTTATCCTCTGACTTATCCTACAAGGAACTGGACAGTTATACACCTACTAGCTACAGAAGACAAACAGGGTTATTCAGAGAGCGGTGAAAAGCAGGAGAATGACTGGAGAATGGAAAATTCTAGGTCAAAATAACCAATTTGGAAAGTGAGATGAATGGGAGAATTTTTCTGGTTTGGCTATTTTGGTCTAGAATTTTCACTTCTCCAGTCATTCTCCTGCTTTTCACCGCTCTCTGATTAACCCTGAAAGCATGCCACTCAGTGTCAACCACCACCTTCAACTATCAAGGGTTAACACAAGCTTAATCCTTTTTTTTTGTCTCACAAAAATATACTATTTAGTATATGCATTACATAAAACATTAAGAAAAATATATTTTTTTCATTTTTATTAATTCATTTTTTTTTTGATCATTGTTTTATTTTTATTTTGCACTCATTTACCAAGTCTTTGCTTTCATTAGGGCTGTTATTTATTACCAATATTTATTATGCTACTCATGTGCTCCATAATTTGGGTTTTATCCGTGTGTGATTGCCCATTGTTTCCAGAATATTATAGAAATAAGTTTAAACTTTGTTGTTCCTATAACAACCTAGGTATACTGCACATCTTGTGGCGCTAGCACCAGTACGTTCTGCCCCAGTGTCTCACTGCTTCCGGGTGGGTACTTCCCTCAGAATCTGGCTTTGTGATAGGTGAGTTTATGTTGATATTTATTTCCATTTATTTTACATTGATAATCGAGTCCAAGCAAGCCAAAATGTTGGTCTGTCATATTTTTAATGAGTTAATAACGTTCTTTAGGTTTTATTAACACTTCCAAAGACTTCAGAAGCAGCTTATACATTTAACGATTTTACCAAATCTCAACCTTTTAAAGCTTCCAACAACTCTTACTCCTTTCAGGATTACAACAGTTCTTAACCCATTCAAGACTTTCTACAAGGTTTTTATCCCTAAACTGTGTAGAAAATGGTGGAAATGTAGTTCACAAAGTATGGCCATAAATTGCTTAAGCCTGTCAACAAACACCAATGTATTCCACCTGTCAAAAGGTGGAATACATTGGTGATTGTTAACAGGCTTAAGCAATTTATGGCCATATATTGTGAACTAAATTTCTACCATATTCAAAAGAGCTTTGGGATCCCGATGAAAGTCAGCGGATAGCGGACTGAAACTTAAATTGTTTAATAAACTAATACTTTTTTGATAAGACCGGGAGTGCCGCTGATACAATTCTGTATGTGGATCATAGGTGTGTGCGGGGGGGGGGGGGTGCCTGGTGTGCCCAGGCACACCCTAATGTTGGGTGAAGAGGTCCTTCATCACCTCCTACATTGAATTTTAGACGTCCCTTATCTGGTTCATGATGAATAACATAAAAGCTGACTGTATCTCTGCTTACAGGCTTGTTATTTCAAATAAAAATGTGCATTTTTGTGCAAAATCTTCTAAATGCAAGCTCTCATTTAATAAATGTACCATGGGGGCACACCCTAATGTAACGGGCTGCGCACGCCAGTGATGTGGATATATATTTAAAAAATGAAGAAAAATATGTGTGTGTGTGTATGTGTCCACACATTTTTGTTTCTTCATTAGATAAATTGAATAAGAGTACTGCATTAATATTGCTTTGCTCGAAGCTCACATGTTCATTATGTGTTCTGCCCACTCAAAAATAATCCACATTTTAATAGAGCATATTCAACACATTTTTGGTAGAAATTCCTGTGTGCAAATATGTCTGGAAGATGGCAGTTTAACTATAAAAAAAAGACCACTTACAGTCCAATATTTATGACAAGAAGCAAAATAAATGTCACAATAAATTAACGTAGAGTCAATAATATTCAAATGCGTTTTGCTTGTGGAAAGTGAATTTGCGACGTGATGGCTGGAAATGGCTTATTATTGTATTATAAAGATTATTTGGCAATATGCTCCCCCTCTTTGGGTCATTTGGGCTTTGGCAATGTAACACACTTTTCGCTTTGATAAATGGAAAAGACAGTTGGGATTGTAAATCACAATATACGCAATTTAAACCCATTATCCTATAAAAGTATTGCGTGATAAATTAGATATTTTGCCCGATAAAAGAAATGTATCTTTTATAGGGTAAAATATCCAATTTATCACACAACTGATCCTAAAGTGTTTTGTTTTCCTTCTATGATGTATGATGTGCACATCATTCGGTTTTATAGCCAGCAATTCTCTCTCTATGGTTTGCCCAATGAAGTACAAAGTTTCCGCCCTAGATAAAACAAAAGGCAGGGGTTACATCATTTTCAGCAGTGATGAAGCTTCGAGGTTAAGTTGGAGATATAGGGCAAATGTAAACTTCAGTCAACTCTTAACACTATGTAGAGAGCAAAGAACAGTTAATTAACAGGTGTTTACTCAAGAAAAATTTGCTATAAAAAAAAGGGATTTTTTTCAGTAGAATGAGATAAATCTATGATTTTTCCTGGAATAGAAGTGAGCGCTAAAACAGCCATACATCCATAATACTGAAACGTGCACTTAAATAATAGATGAGCTGATGCTGGCAAAAGCAACTTGGCAGTCACAGTAGAGTGCCATTTGTCAGGGACAACTCAGGAGACTGAATGGAGCCCCCCAGTTTTCAAGTGCCAGGTCTAGCCTAAATCTTTGCTGGGAATAGGGGCGAAAGAAATAAGGGTGCATTTTGTAGAGCACACACCTCTTACAAGAGGTATACCCGAAAATACATTCATACCCTTTCTGAGACACCAACCATCTGGCTGGATCACGGCTCCCACCCGGCAATCTTTTGCCAGCAGACATTTCCACCATCACTGTGCTGGGATCCATATTTAAAGGAAATACGTACTAGAGATTTCAAACTATTTTATTTAGAAACTTGCTTTTTTCCCAAAAACATGAAAGTGTATATTGAAGAAAGAAGGCATTGGGAAGCAAATACTACTCCTTTGACAATTGTTAAAATTGTTGAACCAACCAAACAGCACATTAAGATTTGTGATTTTATCTGTGTTAGCATCTATGTTATTGTTTGCAATTTTGTATATTTAATGGTTCCTGTATGGTTTAAGAGATATATGTTAATTTCTTAGTGCATGTTGCATATGCTGGTAATCAAAGAGAGAGCATTTTTGACAGAGGACACTTTCAATGGAATAATATTATGCATGAGATTGGCATTGCAGTTTATATACTTTTATATATAGAAACCATTTTCCAAGTCCTGCTACTATGCAATAGGAGAATCAGTGGTGGCTCGCCCATAGGGTCAGATGGGGCAGCGCCCTATACTTTTTTTGTAATAAAAAAAATAAATTTTTTAAACTATATAATTTTTTTCTCTTGCTTTTGTCTCATTTAACACGTGCTTGATTAATAAAATGTGTTATGTCCCTTTACACAGTGTTTTTGTCTCCTTAAATGTTGCTAGGCAGAGTAAAAAAAAAAAAAAAAAAAAGAGAGAGGGATAACATGATTATTTGTCTTTGACCTGAGTCCAGAAATCGGAAAAGGGCCCCCTGCTGCTGGCTAATTGAACTCTGATGGGCTTCAAACAAACCGACCAAAGCAAGCTCCATCCAAGGCTTCAATGTAGATCAAAGCTGATACACACCCTAGGTGCCTGCTTTAACCCCTTAATGACAGAAAATGCACCCAACATTTGCCTTTATGTGCTAAATACAAATAAAAAATAAATAATAAAATTAATTTTAAAAATGTCTAATAGTAAACAGGACTTTTTTTCATACAATGATGTTTTGTATACTCCGAGTTATTTAAAATAAAATGGGAAGGATCAGCATTCAGGTTTTATTTTTAGCAAACAATAATAAAATCACTTTTTTCACTTTTAGATTTTTTTATGCTGAATAATGTTTTATATACACCTTGTGATTAATTTCTGAACTACATTTGTAATCACTGAATTAGTGGCCATTTTATTTGCCTCATTAATAGGATTATGTCCATAAGTTTTATTCTTTATATATGGTATCGTACACATATTTTGGAGGCCATATAGACATATTCCAATTCATGATTAACACTTTCACTGCGGAGCCATTTCACGTCTGTGTACTGAGCTCATTTTTATCGGTTTTGCTCATCGTGTTTAAACGCGTTTTCCGGCAGAGTCGGTAGATTCATAATATATCATTATTATATGTATACTTCATGTCCTGTCTGTATATTAAAACAAAAAAATGCATTTGAATTTTCAACGTGTAAAGTGTTTTTTTTTCACATTTTAACATGCGAGCGTTTGCAGTTATATTTTCTATGAGTTGCGCTTGTTAAAAAAATTAGAAATGGGGGACTTGTTACATTTTTTTGGGGGAAAATTACACAATTTTTAACAAACGCACCCCATACAAAAAATCGTTAGTGCAGCATCATTGTTCACATTATAATTGAAATGGGAACAATATTGTTGCATTAACAAAAAAAAAAACTAGATTTTTTTAAATTTATTTATTTTTTAATATTATTATATCTTCATTTTTATTTTTTTTCTTACATTTTAACATGGTCATGTATGGTACCATTGGAAAGGCCGATCCAAACATACCAAACATTAACCCCTAGCTGCCACGGATCGGGAGATAGGGGGTTCATTGGAACCCCCTATCTCCACCATTGCTGGCAGCTAGGGGGTTAACTCCAGAACTGACATCATCATGCTATGCACGATCAGGGGGAGATCCTGGAAGCTTGGTGGACAAACAAGATGTCGGCCAGCTCCAGGAGAGGATCTCGATTTGGCGCTTTTTGGTGCCTATTCGCGATCCGGCCCCCAAGAGGTTAAAGTCAGCCACTGTTTGGAAGGGCAGGCACCTTCCCCGCACTCGCGGGGGGCGCCTGTAAAAGATGTCAGCCTGCACCAGGGGGGCGCAGCAATTGGCCGGCCTCCTGTGCTAGGACACGCTCAGTCCATAGCACAGGAGAACCAATTGGCTGGACACGCTGAGCGTGTCCTTAGCAGCCAAGTGGTTAAAAACAGTTATGTTTCCAGTCTGAAGCCCCACCAACTTGAATTGTCACCAATCGCCACTGATGTGAATATATATGGAGTACAATATTTATGTCTTTTTAACAGTAAGCATTTTTCCCATTCTTGGGACAAACATGGCATTTGAGAATCCATTCCAAGAACAAACTTAAAGCAGATTTGTCAATTATTCGACGTGTGTGTTTACAAATATTAGGGGAAGATGCTCAGGGGCTCATTGAAATGGATCCAAAGTTTAGAAAACCTTGACATTGCTGTTTGACTTATTACAAAGGATAAGAAAATCTGACATGCCACTTTGGAATTTAAGCAATTTTTGACCATCTTATGTACATTTCTAGGAGAATAAACCAAAAGCAGAATATTCCAGCTGGTTTGTTCTTTTGCCTACTTTTGCCAGCTGATGGTAAAAAGCATCTTTTTTTGCATAATACTTGAAAAAGGTCTATGGCTTCTTACTGCAAATGCCTGAAACGATCCATGGAGGATTCTGTGATGTATTGACCACATATATATTTTGTTCTACACGAAGTGGCTACCCATTTACCTATCCATATTATGACTCATTGTTCTTTAAAAAAGGTGGAAGGTTAAGACTACCCATTGACCTTGATGTTTGACATGATTACATATCAAGCAACTGAACAATACATACAGTATATCTCACGTATCTACACCTGTTCACCGGTTGCACATCTCTGTAGAATATGGTGATGATTTTATATAAACTCTAATAAAATAGTGCAATTCATTAAATCAATACCATGGCTCCAAAAATGATATACTGTTGCAGCTAGAATGTAGCAACAGAGTAGCAATAACACAGTGCACTATTGTTCACTACATAAATTTGGTTATAAAAAACATTTTACAACTGATCCCTTTTATTGCATTGACCTCTTTTACAGTCAAGCCATTGCTCTGCTGAAAGCGAGAAAACACAACCAAGGCAGTGTCACATGTCATAAACTGTTTGTAACCGTACGTAATTCACGAATAAAATACATAATGGGAGGGTGTATAACAGGTATGGGCAATAATTATCATTCAACATGAATTACCATTCAACAAGTACAGGCATTTACAGTAGAAAGATGATTAGCTAATTAATGAACTCCTTGTCGTTGATTATTTTTTAAAGCTTTCATCAATTTCACCTTAAATCTGCAGCAAATGTTAGCTCTTTAATTGATGTGGCAATGAAAGACTGTTTACTTCCCACCCACACACAGATACATGAGTGGATTACCTTTATTCTGCAAACACGATATAATGCTCGCTTACCCGGAGGTTAACCAGATTCTAACGACTTTCTCTGTGATACACTCGATGGAAAACAGGTGTACAGATCAGTAATGATGTGATATTTTAATTGCACGTAAATAAAATCAAAACTCATGTAATTAATTCAATTATTCGACGTGTGTGTTTACAAATATTAGGGGAAGATGCTCAGGGGCTCATTGAAATGGATCCAAAGTTTAGAAAACCTTGACATTGCTGTTTGAATTCAACTGCAGAGACATATTCAACATATTTATATCCAACGGCACACAGCTTAACTCAGAACAGTAGTGAGGTCGTAACTAGTCTACAGAAGTATGTTACAGTGTAGTGATGTCATACTCTGATTGCCAAGACTGCAACGATCGTGGTATCATCTCGCTGGAGGCAAACGGTAATTAAATACTATAATTATTCTGAATAATCTTAGGTTTGGGATGGATTTTCAGAAAGGACATTGATTCAAGTCCATCTGTTGACATGACAAACATATTCTACATATACATATAGCCGAAAACGAATAAGATAAATCAGAAATACGAAGACAAATCACTCCGTCAACACTCAAATTGGTACCTATTGCTCATAGTACACAAATGCTCCCATGATCTTTTGCATGTGAGCTTGGCTATGCAGGTCTAGAAGGGTATATCAGCACCTTACATGATGCCAAGTATGTACATACTTTTGTAATCACAAGAAAGGTCAAGGGATTTTCCATTAAATATCAAGCTGAGAAATCACGTGTTGGTTTATTATGGAGAATAAAAGATGAATGAAAAATGTTATATACATACTATTTGAGGTGGAGTTTTTGAGAAAGTGGTTGTTGGTGTTTATTTGGCACCCTGAGTTCTGTGCAGTCACTTTCCTGATATGTAGAGTATTGCACTCAGCCCCAGGCAGAGGTAACTTGACGATTAGGTCTTTTTTTAATATGTATATTTTGGGTCTCTGGGGTGGAGTATTCGGAAGAGCAGTGTGGGTCTTACTTTGTAGCCTATTGAGGTTAATTAACTCACATAGAGGAACTTGAAAGGCTTCATAAGTGCTGCTGGAATACAGTGGTGTCAGCCTGTTTTTTGGAAGAAGCTGTAAACTGAAGGACATGTGTTACTGTACTGGGAGCTTCAATCATATGGAACATTTACTAATGTACCCAGCTGCAAGAAGACTGAAATAAACAGTCCAGAGGCCTGTTAAACTGCACTGGTGCATAAAGTGTTTTTTCCTCACCTTAGAGGGCAGTGCAGTTGTTGGACAAACACAGTCTGGAGAATGTTTCTCACTATTATAGATATATTACAAAGCTGATGTAAAGGCAATAGTTTGGTTGGGGAAACAAAGTAACATATTCACATTCTGATATTCACATTGCGCAGTTCACAAAGGATTTAGCTAAGACAAGCTAGAGTGAATTCTTTGTCCCTGTTCTCAAAACCAAAATCCAAATTCAAATTACTGAATGTCATTGTCTAGTCCTGAAAACCAATTTCACCCACCCCCCTCTGTAGGTGTTCCCCTGCAGCAAGTTATAAAATGATTTGAGCGCACTGTGTTTCAGATTACCCTAACCTCAGCAATGCTCTTATAGAGAACCATTTCAGTTACCTGAAGCTTTTTCCCTTGTTAAATAAGAATGCTGCTTCTTAGATTTACAAAAATTACACGAAGAAAAAAAAAATCAGCCTCCTGTTGTGAATTAGGAATTCAAGTCAATGAGGCTTTTCGACAGGTTGAACTTTTTAAAATCTCTATTTAGCTATCGAGCTGATGAAAAGCTGCATAAAAGGTGCATTTTTGCTTATATATATATTTACATGTTTATTATGGGAATAACCTTAAAAACTAAAGCCCAGCTGAACATTCTGAACCTTTTTATGGATTTTTTTTTTTTAATTATTTGATTTGTACCTGTATTATTAAAGACATAAAAAAGCAACCATTGATTACTACCACCTGCCTCCTCAAAAAAAATTGTACGTAGGAATAAAAGGTTAATACGAACTTTTATTCCCATGACTCCATCTACAGGCTTTATGCTGTCCAATGAGATGATTCAGGTTAAAAGATGCTTCTGGCTGGGCACTTTGTCCAGGAGCATAGTCTTTATGCTTATATTTGCCGATAGTCAAGAAGGTTGTGCAGTGGACAGAGATTTCTTCAAAGGAACAAAAGGAACGGTCACGCAAACCTGGTATGAAATTGAACCACAATGTTTCAGTTCTGCACAGAGGACCTTTCTCAAGTGACATAGGTCCTCTGTGCATGACCGACATGTTGCGACTCATTAATAAAGCTCTATTTTGTACCAAGCCTTGAGTGACTGGTCCTTCTGTTCCTTTGAAGATTCATCTTGTGGTGGTGACCCTGTTACTGCTGGAACCTTGGCTGGTGGATAACTTACCTTCTGTGCCCACCTGCTGACTATTCACAGCCTTCAACAATGTGGCAATAAGTTCTCCACTTTAAAAACCCATCTCAATGGTCACAGACAGGGAAAATTAATTGGGTAGTCCCCTCTCACTATGACCACTTAAATAATCTTATGAGGACATGGTGACTACAGTGTCCCTTAAAGTCTCCTCTGTAATAATTAGATAGAAAAGAGAATAAAATACTAGTAAGGTATCCGCAAAGATAAAAGGTCCAGGTTAGGATATGGTTGCAAAAATATTAAATTTTTGCTTCGATTGGCACAGCAAAACTTTGAAAACATTACAAGGTGCATGTCATTAGAAGAGAAAGTTTGCCATGAATTAAACGACCTAAAAATCAAGGAATGTGAACCATGAAAGGAAAGGGCGTCAATTGAGAGACACATGAACCACAAATGATCAATAATAAAACCGTAATAAACTTAATTAACTAGCACTGAAATGGAGTAAATGGAAGAATAAAAGCCATAGAGGTTTACAATCAACACGTACAAGCAAAGCAAAGTTAATGCATCAACCAGTAATGAATGAGCTGTGCACAATACAGATGTGTGAATCAGCTAAATACATGGTTACATATATTTAAGGACACATCAAACAGCAAAACCAGTCATTTGATGAAGAGTTGCGCAAATGGTGATCCACATGATGACAGATGTACCTCTAAAATAAGAAAGTATCATTGATTCCCCCATCTTGTCTTGTTTCCTTGTTAAAGAGGATCTGTGTAGATAATAAACAGGACGTGCCCACAGTATGCTTTTAAAATGCATGTGTTGCATTTACCCACATAGATAATCACGAACTGCTCTCATGCAGATAGCACAGTCTCAGAGAGCTTTCCTCCACTTAATAGATGTAGATACCAAGGCATATTTGTCCGCACCATGTTTTCAAGCTGGAATAGGAAGGGTCCCCTGCATACATCTCCTCCGTATTAGAAGATACTGTATGTTCGATCCCAGTCACTTTTGTCTGCCAATGATCTGTTATTATTATTCTTTATTTATATAGCGCCACAAATTCCGCAGCACTTTACAAGATCAGCGTACAAAGGGTTGATAGTGATACATTACAATAGCACACATTGATGATATGGCCTGATTCAGGGGTACCCTGATCCCAAGGGAACTTATCCCAAGGGAACAATCGATGAGATGTACAAGTTTTTTGTGAGGTAGGCGACTTCATATCGCTAGGTGTCTTGCCCAATTATTTCAGGCTATGAAATATCATATCCTAATACCCACATCCCCCGCTCTCACCTGTTCCTGAGCTGGCCCTTATGTATGCAATTCCCTCCCTTGTAACATTCAACTCTCTGTGTCCCAAGTCTTTCATCACATATCTAATATCTCATTACTTTAGAGACCCATCAGTTCACTCCATAATCCCCCTTTGCACCTTTCCTGCTCTACCTTCCACACAGTCCCATGCATCGTATGAAGGCTCATACGCTATTTACACTCAATTATGTGTGTCACACCATTCCGCATAGATTGTTAGCACTTGAGCTTGGTCCCCTTTTCCTATTATTCTCCATATGTCAAAATGTTTTGTTAATTTTAAGTTTGTTGTACTATCCAATGTCCAACATTGCTGAGTAAGTTGGCATTTCAGAAATAATTATACTTGCAAGGGGCCATATATTAGTAACATACCCAGTCCTAAACTGTTATATTAAAACCGCTAAAATTCTTGGTATTTTGGCCTATTTTGAGCAACCTATCATTAATCTAATAAAATATTTCAGCCTGCACTGTGGAGACCGAGACACAAGTTCGAATCCCAGCAAGAGCACCTCTCCAGTAAGTGTCCCTGGGCAAGACACCTAACGGTACATACTCGCCACCCAGGACATACTTGAAAACGAGAGAAATCTCAAAGTATCCTTCCTGGCAAAATCCTTTCTCAAAAAAAAAAAGTACACCAGTCAAACATTATCATGTTTAGCCAGTAGCAATTTCAAACACCAGTTCAAACAGAAGGCACTCAAAATCAGTTTATGTAATGGCAACATTAGCTCTACTGGTGTTTTTGATCTGTATTTCTCGTGACCCATGAATGTTGTATGTGATAAGAAAGGTGGCAGAAAGGTATGTGCTGCCATGTCAACCCTGAGGCAGGGGACAATGTATAATGATGTGTGAACTTCAAAAGATTTTAACAAGAATCCATAAATAGGGTCACAGTTTAAAAACAACTGGCTCTATTCAAAGGTTGGTGTTACCTTAGCCAGAGCTGTTGTTAGCCTCTGAGATACATTGAAGTCTATGGAGTTGTCAAGTTGACACCAGCTCTGGTTAAGTTTACACCAACTTTGGAATCGAGCCAAACATTTGGCAAATCATTTGACAACACACTAGTCTGATTTATAAAAGCTTTTTGAAGCACATGTATTTCAAATAAAAAATCTTATTCATTACCCTGGCTAGACATTTTAAAAGCTGACAGGAATTGTTTAATAAAAGTATGGGCCAATTCCAGCCAAGTCAGTAACAGGGAGCCGGCAATGAAGAAGAATGACAAGGTTGAATTCGGGCCCTGTGTCTTTTAATATCTAATAAACGTGGCAATTTAAAGATTAGGAAAGTTCATTAATCCATCTTATTTGCTTCCATAAACAAATGGTTTCCTGTGATGGTGTCTGACCGAGGTGCTCACTTTTGCCAATGGTGCAAGGACCTTCGTAAAGCTTGTTAATGTTTAAAAGATAAACCAAAGACCACTAGATATATTTTATGTCCCAGCAAAACAAAAGAGGAAGTGTTTGTACCTTGGTGATGAAGCTATAAACCCCTTATCACTCTTTGATAAGCATTACATCAGAGATTGATATTAGCCATGCTTGATTTGTTTAATTATTGTGTTAAAAGACATGAATGTATTAATGTGAGGGTTGAAGCCAAGTGTGTGTGTATATATATATATATATATAATATATATACACACACACACACACCGATCTAGAAATGGCTGTTCTTATCTAACCAAACTCAATGTGGCAACTCTTTGGTGGCATTGACAATATAATTTACATCTTCCTAGATATTGAGCCAATGAGACGCCTGGCTGATCACCACGAGGGAATATAAATCTACTGAAATGCCAAAGGTTAGCAAGTAGTGGCTAAGGAAGTTGGCTGTAAATGACAATTACAGTTTTAACATTTTACATTTGTACTGAATTGGCAAGTTTGCAAAGGAAGCTTGGCTTCCCAGAGTATTGTTTTGGACTCCAGATTTAGATCCTGATAACTCAACTCAGATGCTATCTTTATGGCTTCCTTTTATTTGAAATTCACGTGTCTTTGCTAATATGTTTAGCACATGTCTGCCCTTGCACTCCTCTCATCCTCTTCTACACGACAAACGTTATTCTGATGGATACATGGGAAAAAAGTCATGTAGCATAGAAGCACAAATTGTAACCTTAATAGGGTGTCTTCCGTCTTCTTCGATTCACTAATTGGCCCACAATACAAATCAGTCTAGCCTCTGTTGCTGGATGTTGACCACAATCATGTAACATACCTTTTAATGAGCACTTTCATGGAGAAATGACTCTTGGTTAGTAAAGCTATTTTGAAAATCAAATCTGTTTGTCTCAACCAAAATTATAATCTTTTCGTTAATTAAGTAAAAAATGGCTGCCATTTCATCTTTATGGTGCAAAAATATTTTCTAGGATATTCTTTTCAGACAAAAGATTCTTTAACATCCCTGGCGTTAAGATTCTGACATCTTTTAGATGTCAGAATCGTTAAGATATTTTTTCTGTATCCCCCTAGCGGTATATCGAGTGTGGCTCGGGGTTAAATTCCTATGCTGGATGAGTTAACCCCAAGCCACACTCGGGAGGCCACTGGATACATTACCTGTTCCCTCGCTGTCCCCTGCAGACTCCTCCGGCGATTACGACCTCATACTTCCTTGTGCCCTTCTCGCGAGAAGGGAACCAGGAAGCAAAACTCCGCGATTGTCGGCGGAGACTGCGGAGGACAGCGAGGGAGCACAGGGACAGGTAATGTATCTCTATCCAGCCCGAGTGTGGCTCGGGGTTACCGCTTTCAGGAGTGAAATTTAACCCCGAGCCACACTCGGGAACACAGCCAGGGAGGTTAAAACCTGGACCTCCTTCTCCCAAAATCCCAATTCTAAAAGGTGAGGCCACAGATTCTACCCCTTTAAAATTGACCTTGCTCACCAAATGACCAGTTTAAAGGTTGTCCTGTTATGCACATCTGCTCCTTGCATTGTATATAAAACTTCTTAATGTACATGTTTCATGCAACCCGACTGCTGACTGAACCATTTCATGTAACCACCAGGTCAAATTTCACCATCCATTTCAAATGGTTTGAACCACTTAAATCCTTGCAGTCTTCTGTTTCTTTCCAAAGACATTGTGCCTAAATGCAGATACGGAGCGTGAAAGGAAGACTTCGGAAATCTCTTGAAGGGGCAGAGTGTGTATAAAGTTAATTCAGACGAGTGGATTTTCAGAAAATCTCTATCTCAATCTATCGCCAATTATTTATTTTGTTTCGTCACACTGCCATCATTCAGTAGGGAAGATCAAATCCAAGTTAAAATTATATAAAATTTTAAGCTATCTTCCCACAGTAAACAGCAGCATAGTCAATAATATTCTGACTGTTTACAATGACATTTTTAGGGCAGTGTGGGAAAAAACCTGCTCAACTGCACCTACGAACAAGTGTCCACTGAATCTGATAGATCTTCTGTTGTCGTCTTTTTTTTTTTTACTGTAAGTGTCCTCAGTTAGCACTTTATGTCAGCAGTCTTCTTTTATCTCATTGTTCATCAATAACTGTGATAGTATTCACTGTGTCTATTTCTTGTAAAATAGAAAATTTTTAAAAAATGGAAACATTCTAGTTTGTACTCATACTCCAGTTTTGCTGCACAGTGCTGTTTACGACACTAAAATGCTTTTTTTTTTTAAAAAAAAAATCCATTAAAATGTTTAGCATGAGTTAAAAAACAGGTTTTTACTTGAATTTGTTCATTAACTTTGAAGGGTATCTCCACCAGTCATGATTGCAAACAAGCATATTTTTGCAAATGTAAAACCATGCCAGGGTCGCAAGTGTAGAAGAGGGTGAAAGCTCAGACAAAAGACTTTTTCCCTTGGTATGTACTGATTAAAGAAGGTCAGCAAGCTAACTTGCACTGCACCGCGCGGCACACATTATTAAGTTCATTCATTAAACATGGTTTGGGGAATGCAGTAGTGCCGTGGACCTTAGGTCACTAGGTCTGATACTGCTTAGATTCAACTACAGAGGCTTATTTGAAGTAAATTGATTTTTTTCTAACCCCAAGGCACCAAACATTTGTGTTTCGCATATGAGATATGCATAAAAATGGAGAAACTGAGAATGCAAGAATGAGTATTGAAATAACAAATATATACGGTACATTTCAGTTATATCATGGGAAATATTAGTTGAAAAACGAAAAAAAAAAAAAAAAACAGTTAATAATATAATTCTGCACTCTTAACCTCCCTGGCGGTCAGATTATAACATTTTTAATGTCAAAGCGGTACATTGTTTTGCATGGGAATTTTTTTTTTTTTTGCATCTCCTGCCAGCTCCCGCCCACCTGCGTCACGGCACGCGCGGGGAAGAGAACCCGGAAGCAGGATGCCACGTTCGGCCCGAGGACACAGTGGGAGGACATCGAGGGAACGAAGGGTATGTACAATCTCAAGAGTGGCTCGGGGCTACCGTGTCTGGTACTAAAAATTAACCCTGAGCCACACTCGGGATTACCACCAGGGAGGTTAAGATTTCCTGGCTAGGATGAAAAACCTATAATTCCAAGGATTATTGGGTATAATTTAAATACATTTGGATTATTCACTAAAATGAAATTAGCTGGTATGTGGCAATTAATTGTAATAGAATAAATATGTCAGCATAGCCAGTTTTGAAGCACCTCACCATTTCCAATCAATGTTTTTTTCTAGAATTGGTTATCTTATTGTGAAGTTTGCAATATCCATTAATTTTGAAATTAAAACATACTACATTTAAAAGTAATAAACTGGTAACTGGAAGTTGAATTGTTAGTAATGAAAAGTTCTAATGTACGACTGCTTCAGTCTTGCTGTAATTTGGACCTTTATAGATAAAAAAGTACAAATGGGCTAATAAGTGTTTACTATTTAGAAGAGGGAGATAGATTAGGGGTCCTATTCCAACTGAACAATAAGCTAATAGCTCCAGCTGCTATTATAACCAAGTCGCAAGCTTTGCTTCTGCTGAAACAGTGCAGCAGGGCAGAAAAAATTAACAACTACTATATTTTGTACACGACACATTATGTGATTAACCGGTGAAGAATAAGCTATTCCAACATAACTCGCTCTTCACAGGTCGAGCCATTATTCAGTAATGAATAGTGGTTCTCAAACCCCGATGTTAAGTGATTTGTTTTTTGCTAAAATATTTATCACTTCAATTTAAACCTCCCAAAAAATCCCTCACCCCTTATCCCGCGGTGCAGAGGGTGGCGTGATTCGGCACTTCCTCCACTGTCCCTGCGCGTGCCTGCTCATGGCAGGGTTTCCTTCATTCCATGGAGTTGTAAAGACTCCACGAGCTGATATCAGCCGTGGAGCAGTTGTTATCAACCAGTGGTTCACAAATATTCTGGTTTGAGCCAATACTACAGTGGCTCAGTAGGAACAAAAAGCCCTTAATAGTGAAAATGGAAAAGGCCTCCCACGGGATTTTCCCATTTGCAAGCCGCTATTAATGGCTCAGATGGAAATGGGACTCAGTAGTGTACCTGTGCCCAGGAGATTGCAATATCATTTTCTGGGCTTTACACTCACTGGCCACATTATTAGGTATACCTGTTCAATTGCTTGTTAACACAAACTGCTAATCAGCCAATCACATGGCAGCAACTCAATGCATTTAGACATCTAGACGCGGTGAAGACGACTTGCTGAAATTCGAACTGAGCATCAGAATGGGAGAGAAAGGGGATTCAACTGACTTTGAATGTGGTATGATTGTTGATGCCAGACAGGTTCATCTGAGTATTTCAAAAACGGCTGGTCGACTGGGATTTTCACACACAATCATCTCTAGGGTTTACAGAGAATGGTTTAAAAAAGAGAAAATATCCAGTGAGCAGCAGTTCTGTGGGTGATAATGTTTTGTTAATGTCAGAGATCAGGGAAGAATGGGCAGACTGGTTCGAGATCATAGAAAGTAACTCAAATAACAACTCGTCACATCCAAGGTATGCAGAATACCATCTCTGAACGCACAACACATCAAACCTTGAAGCAGATGGGCTACAGCAACAAAAGAGAAGACCACACCTTGTGCCACTCCTGTCATCTAAGAGTAGGAAACTAAGACTACAGTTTGCACAGGCTACCAAAATTGACAAAAGAAGATTGGAAAAACATTGCCTGGTCTGAGGAGTCTCAATTTCAAGTGCGACATTCAGATGGTAGGGTCAGAATTTAATGTAGACAACATGAAAGCATGGATCCTTCCTGCCTTATATCAACGGTTCAGATTGGTGGTGTAATGGTGTGGGGGATATTTTCTTGGCACACTTTGGGCCCCTTAGCACCAATTGAGCATCGTTTAAATGCCATGGCTTACCTGAGTATTGTTGTTGACTATGTCCATCCCTTCATCACCACAGTGTACCCATCTTCTGATGGCTAATTTCAGCAGGTTAATGCACCATGACACAAAGCTCAAATCATCTCAAACTGGTTTCTTGAACATGTCAATGAGTACACGGTGCTCCAATGGCCTCCACAGTCACCAGATCTCAATCCAATAGAGCACCTTTGGGATGTGGTGGAACGGGAGATTTGCATCATGTGCAGCCACTAAATCTGCAGCAACTGCGTGATGCTATCATGTCAATATGGACCAAAATCTCTGAGGAATGTTTCCAACACCTTGTTGAATCTATTCCATGCAGAATTAAGGCAGTTCTGAAGTAAAAGGGGGTCCAATCCGATTTCTTGGTGAGCCAATTGAGTTTCTCTAGTGTCCTCTTTTTGTTTTTTAATACATTCTCTATATAGCTTTATAACAATTACTTTTATTTGTTCAATCAATATAAAAGTTTATAAAAGTTACCCATACTTGCCTTTTCTAGATTAAAAAAAAAAAAAAGTAATCCATTAGCACATAAAATAAAAAAGGAAAATTGACTTGCTGGGTTTAATTAACCCCTTGAAACATAATACCATAGACAGAGCGTGGTGGTAAAGTCTTCAAGAAAGTGGACCCACAGTTGCTCATATTCCTAACCTTTCGGCTGTCATTTATAGATACATAACAAATCTGCGGTTACACCTGGGACCTGATCAGTGATGTCACCCGTCTGCTCGCTGGCTGTGTGTTTGAAGTGGTTAATAATTAATATAAGGTCAAAATATTTATTCAATAGCTGATAGGGAATGGGTTGATGATTATTCAGTTCACCAACTAAAGTATGACAGACAGGGTCTTAATAAATAAGTATTGGGGACTTGGCATGGGGACAGTGAGAACATGGTATCACCTACTTAATGGCCAGTTCTATACCATCAGCCATGTGCAGCTGGTGATGGGTTAAGGATTAGAGGTTCTTCAATCCAACTAGAACTTTAAAATGCAATTGAAAAAGCACCTAGATTGAAAATATTATTATTTATATTCAGTGTTGGGTTTCAAATAATAATAATAATACATACACGATAAAAATTGTAGCATTATGAAAAAAGTAAATAAGATAATGGGTTAAAAAAAATGTCAGTTATCGAAAACTACAGTACAGTAAATGGGGTTCTTGGTAGGCAGACCCTGAAATTACCACGGTATGAAAAAGTGGAGTAAACAAAAACAGAAGGAGAGGTTACAGCTCAGCTTAACAATTCTCGCTCGGATACAGTATGTGGTAGGAAATGTTTGTGTTATAATTATTACATTCTTTTTGGGACAAACAAATCACCCAATATGGGCCATTAGTGCTTAATAAAAGCTCCACATTACATAAAAACAAAGGCGTACAAAGTGCTCCTTAAAGTATGGTTTTCATCCATATATTAGTTAACAGCGAAGTCTTGGGAAACAATGTTTTGTCACAAATACGAGCATTATTTACAGTGATAAACCTGATGGGGACCATTACTGAAATTTCTCCTTCGATACTGGCCAGGAGAGAACTGTTACTAACTGGTAATGGCTCTTTAGTTAGACAAGTTCAAATAAAGCCTTCCCATTTACTCCCAACACTGAAAAATGTTATTCTGTATATAAATTAAAACAGGTTTCCAAATCCCATTTACCCAAAGCCTTATAGCGAAGCCTGGTGCATGAAACGTCTTCAACAGAGATATGCATGTAATAGATATTCGATATTTTTATGTGAATATATATAGATGTATATATATAAAATCTAGGGGACCCCAGCCAGGATCTATAACAATCTTAGGGCTCTATCAAATCATTCAAGCTAATGCTAGCGCTCACGTTACCGCAAGCCTAAAGGAGGTCTTAGCGGGCCGCACAGATCACCTCCGATTCGCTATCGGATTAAAAAAAAAAAACCACTTAGCTCTCCTTAATTTGTGATTTGCAGTGCGACAGAAGCATCCATGGAATCCTATGGACTCCATGGAGCGGATGCTTGGGACGGCGCATTAGCGCTGCCCCGAGCATCCACGAGCCTAGCGGCCGCTATGGTGCATGCTGCTGGACTCAGCATCTGCCCTGCGATCTGCTGGTGAAACCGGGACGCAAAGGGGAAATTATCGATCGCTAAGTTTTCCACTTAGCATCCTGGTTTTAGCTACAGGCTCATGATAGCACCGGAACACTAGGGGCACTAACAGCCACTGAAAAGTATATTTCACCAGGAAGATGCGCACTCCAAGGAGTAAAATAATATTGAGAAAAGTCCACAGAGGACGGAAATACTGATCCTTTTGTAGGATCTTGTAAAATCTTGTAGGATCTTGTCTTTTGTAAAAGATTTTTTTGCAACACTCTTTGGAGTGCGCGCCTTCCTGGTGAACTAAATACATAGTTATAAATCACAAAAAATATATTTAAATATCAAATCTAGATTACATACACATTTCTGCTGAAGAGGTTTCATGTACCAGGCTACTCGATAAGAATATATATAACCAGAGCATTATGTGATGCAAAACCCTACTTAGAAGGATGAAAATGTACTTGGTCAATCTTTGTGTATACTGTAATATAATGTATGACATCACGGTTATTTACAAGGAATCAAAAAAACTATAAATCAAAACGTCAACATGAGTCTGAGTAGAATTGAAAAACAACTCTGAGAAAAAAAGTAATCTCTAATGCATGACTTATTATTTTAGCAACAAAAGATAACATATTGTTTTGAAATGTCCCTGATATTTTGTGAATGAGATCACTACTTGATCCTTATCGAAGCAAGAAACAGTTTTTGCTTCGCTTTAGCAGTACCTACACCAGAGGTGACTATAACCGAAACAGGTTGGCTCGTTTTTGATATCACATGGAAAGTGAACTCAGATATAATCCAATGTAACAAGCATTTTCTAGATGTGTTTTGGGAAGATCTTGAATTCTGGACATACGCCACGTCTGTAATTGCGCAGCTCATTATTCACCCAGTCACTGAAGACTCTGTATCTTTAATTTTGCATGCATGCTAATGTTTTTTACCGCAAAAGGTCATACCTGCTTGTGATGACTGACAAGTTTTCAGCTTGATTCAAAGCAAACAGCTGCTGGTTTGATTGCCTAGCAACTAAAAGTTGATGGATGACCCTAAAGATGGATAACTACCATAAATCAGCTCATTTAGACTCTCAGGGAAAAAAAAAGATTAAAAAACAATGGTTTTCATGACATTTCCTGCACTCAGTAATGTTCTGTGATAAATTTGCCTCTTTTATGGGTATACGGTTGTGGCTGCTGAAATTAGACACTTTACTTTTTAACACCATGCACTTCTCACGGCATTTATGAGAGAGAAAAAAAACACAGTTAGGTGAGCAACCACTAAAACAAAAAGCAATCAGAATGCCAGACATCACTGTTAGAGACCAAGGTAAACAAGCTTGCCATACAGAATATCTGCCAAATCTACTTCTACCAGTCTTATACTATAAATATTGTCACACCGTCATCCAGTGCTTGATATACTGGCATGCACAGCTTCTGGTTGGCAGTTGTCAGGCTCATCCAGTTGGCAGCAAGCAGGGCACATAAATGTCCATGTTTGTATCAATGATTGATATCCTACACAAGGTTGCCAGACCTGACATGTTTTCCTGCACATAGATTACATACTAAAGGGCAGTTGGTTAGTAAGTAGTGTCCACACAGTTGCAAAAAAAAAATATATATATTAATTTTGGGTAACACATCCATTTTTTACTCATTACCGTACACATTACTCATGTAGAAGTGGTAAATGTTGAGAAAGATGATGGATCTGGATGCTCTGTGTACATGTGACTTGGGGTGTCACAACCCATGCTGTTGAGGCACTTAAGGGTGGCAAACAACCATGCCAGTGTTGCCCTGACCTGAGTCCGGGCAGCACCTTTCCTGCTTTGCCTCTGGGAGCACTGTGTCCAACCTTTGCAAAGCCACAGGTGTTTCCTCATTCATCACTGTTACTATCATGGACTTCCTTTTTAAGAGGCTCTAAGTGGGGGCTTCTACTTGCCACCCAACATAATGACTTCTACATGGGGTTGGATCTACTATAGATTTGCCTCCTAATCTCAAAAGGTTGGTACACGAGACATATATAGTAATTCTCTTATCCAAATAATGCAGGTTCTAGAGTATATTTGTATAGTTGTAGGAACATTAGCTTAGGCTCAAAACAGTCCTCCATGAGCATCATGGAAGAAAGCTATCCTGTGGATTAAAGACCAACAACATTACTGACCCCAAGAAGATCAAAAATTAACCATTCATTTGTTTATACCCTGAATGGTTAATATATTTAGCCAGTAAGAACTCCTCAAAAGAGGAAGGCAGAATAGGGGGAGGCTGCCATACGGTTTAAGGCACAGAAACATTACCACTGACGAGCCTGATCAGTATGAGGACGTGTTATGAGAGTGCACATGCACAGCCGGAGAACTCTTCAGGCGGCAGGCACGTGTACAATATTGCACTGCTTTCTAAAGTATTTGATACACTGGAATCACACTATACTTCTGTAAACTCAGAATTACAGATATTATAATGTATAAAGCAGCAAAGTATTCTGCAGTACTGTACAACAGCTGTGGGTAAAATACAAACTAAACTAACAAAACAAGCAAGTATACAATCTAACCACTTGCCGCCGTGAGCTCCACGTGGCAAGGCAGTTCACAACGCCGCGGGTAGCATAGCACGTCCAACTGGCGATGAGGCTGGCCCCCGGCCCACGCGCTGATGGCATCATTGGCTGCCGTGGGAGAGCGGTCCCGCGGCAGCCAATGTCACGATCGGTGCGCACATGGAAAGCGGGTAGACTGTGTTTATGAGAAGGCTGCGACACATGCTATATCGCCATATTAAGCCTGGTGGCGTTAAGGGGTTAAGTACAGAAACATAGGAAAATACGACAGAGCCAGTAATTGGAGACAGATTTGGACTCATCTATTACAGGCAGTTGTCCACTCTGACTGTGTAAGCACTTCCACTTCAAGGTACACGAGTAGGATTATAAGCCTTTTTAAATCTAGAAATTATACTAAAATAAGTTACTATGACGCATGCACACAGAATGAGAGGGAATATAATTGTGCCATTAGGGGGCAAAATGGGAGCTGTAATGATGGGAAGTTAAACTATTTACTGTGAGTGACACTATCCATAGTAACAAGCTGTATCGAAACATGTCTTAATTCGTGCTCATTCATTCTCAGATCTGACTGCATCCTGACACTTAAGTAAAAATATAGCCAATTTCTCATAATGAAGTACTTTTATTGAAAAACAGTAAAGGCTCTAAATGGTGAACAGGCATCAGTAAAGGTAATGTAGGGGACGATGTAAATCTGGAATCCATCCAGATATGTTACAAACATCATGGGATATTTTAGTATGAACCATGTACTCTAATTGATTTTGCTGTTAATGCAGAACAGATACAATATGTGCAGTGTATTCAGTGTTCCATGTCTACTATACTGTATATACAGTATATACACACACACACACACACACACTCAAAAGTCCAAGTAACTGTCAAGTGGGAGTGGTGGTATATACCATAAAACACAGCAGGACAATGGAAGGATTCATTATGATGGGAAAGGACTTCAAAGTGTTAAAGTAAGGGACTGGGATGTGTTGATATTTGCTTTTCTCAGAGGATGTGGCCCTCCCCAAACTTGTAAATGACACAAAATCAAATATTTATATACTGGGGTACAATTATTCATGAAGCAGCATATCCTTAAATGGTGTCAATACAAGATATTGATACTGCAACAACATACCTCTGATTGAAAAAAAGATAACACTGTAGAGATGAAGAAGGGCTGGGGTTTACAATAACCACTAAGATTGTACGTTAATAGAAAAAAATACAATCTCTAATTGAAAAACAATACATTTTCCAATGGGCACTGTTTGTTATTATAAGAAAATATTAAAACCTTCCCTACTATTGATATGTTGCAGTATTTTGGGATCATATGTCAAATTAAGCTATAAAGAATGCAAGTAGGATACCATGTAATGATCCCGACCATAGAATTGTTTGAACCTCTGTATTCTTAAATTCTCTCGGTCACAGAAATGATAGAATGTTAAGAATTGAAGTATGAATATGTATATTAATAGGATCAGCCAATCAAAAAAGCATAAAGAAATCTGATATATATATTAGGGCCCTATTCCGTTCCTGCTCTTATGGTTACGGAGTGAGCTATTATATAGAACGGCCGCACACATCAATCATTATGCCTCCTTTACTATTCTAGCCAAGCCGCAAACTGCGCCTCAATACTCTACAAGTAATACTCTAGGGGGAAAAAAAAACACTTACTACCCTCTTGTCCAATGATTCATAGGTTGTAGTGATCTATAGTCTATTCTTGCAACAAGCAGAAGAAAACATGAACAAGCAACTCTCCATGGAGTTATATGGACTGCGAGAGACAACACCAGTGCCTTTTACTGGGAACTCTTGGTGGCTCAGTCGAGCCACAAAACAGCTGGTAATAGGAAGCCGTTAATGGCTATATCTTTCCTTATTGGTGGCTCTGCTGGAATAGAGCCCATGGTCACTCCTACTTGATGAATGCACTATTAGTGGTGGTTTGTTTCTAACAAAAGAATAGCATTGTGGGAATTAATGCCGATAATATGTCGACTGTTTATGATAAAACCACCTGGATGGAGTAGAGGTAACATCACTGCTCTATATCCGTGGAGACACGGGTTCAAATCCCTGCCAGAGCACCTCTCCAGTGAGTGTCCTTGGGCAAGACACCTAACGGTACATACTCACCTACCCAGGACATATTTGAAAACGAGAGAAATCTCAATGTATCCTTCCATGAAGAAAATATGTGATATAAAATTCCATATACAGTAAAACCTTGGATTGAGAGTAACCTGGTTTGAGAGCGTTTTGCAAGAAGAGCAACATTTTTTTTATTAATTTTGACATGATATACAAGTGATGCCTTGCTATACAAGCAATATCAAAGTACGTACGCTTTTGTCTGCCGAGCATCACGTCACAACTGTGGCCATGGTCACCTTTCCTCCCTCCGTCCGTCGCAGCTTGACGGGGAGGACCACACGGTATAACATGTGCAAACCGGCTGGGTGGAGTAGAGGTAACATCACTGCTTTGCGTGGAGAGTGCTTGTGGAGACATGGGTTCGATCCCAGCAAGAGCACCTCTCCAGTAAGTGTCCTTGGGCAAGACACCTAACGGTACATACTCGCCACCCAGGACATACTTGAAAATTAGAGAAATCTCAATGTATCCTTCCTGGTAAAATCCTTTCTCAAATAGCACATTACACCGGCCATGCTGAAACCCCCAACAAATAGCAGTGACCTCGTTGGTGATAAACGTCCTGCACAATAACCCCTCCTCCTCTCCCACCAGCCACGATTCTTCTCAAAGTCAATGTGCAGGTTAATTTGTTTTATTTTTACTTTATACTGTACAGTATTTTGTATTACTGTAATAATTTTCATATGAATAAATGGTTGTGGAACCAATCCTCGGTTTCCATTATTTGTTATGGGGAAATTCGCTTTGATATAAGAGTGTTTTGGATTACAAGCAAGTTTCCGGAACGTATTTTGCTCGCAATCCAAGGTATTACTGTAAAAAAATGGTGGCCTGTCTCCAGTGTCTTCCATACCTAAAAGGTGATTGGCTGCAGCTCCATAGCAGAGATAGGAGGGTAAAACAACTAGATGTAGCTTAGATAAATATCGTAAGTGCTGACAAAACTAGAGATTGATTTTGACTAGTATATAAATTATACAGCACTGATTTTGCAGTATGCAGTGCTCATAGCAGGGGGCAGCAATCTTGCCACTGCATGTATTTTGAGCCTACGTTTCCGACAATGCTCAAACACTGTTTGAGTGGAGTAGGCATCATGAGAATTGTAGTTGGAAAACATCTAGGATGTCAAGGTTACAGACTCATGGTTTACAATAACACCTGGGAATACCGTTAAAAATTTACAAAGATTTTGTTTCATGGTGACTTGGGGAATCTTACACCAACCTGAGACATGGAAAGCTTATTGAAATCACCAGTCATGGAACAACAGCTGAATTGAAAGCCTTGACAAGAGCTGTAAGATCCAAAACCATAAAGGAGCAGTTAGCCAAGGTGAACCTGCCAGTGGACAAAGATACTGGCTAACAATGGAGGCTAAAACCACTGGTGAAATACAGCCAGACCCAAAAAAGTATTGCAGAATCAGGACACAAACAGCACTTGAGGCAGCAGGGATCGTAAAAGATCAACAAGGGAAAAAAACATGTTTTGGGTGTAGAGATGGCATGACTCTTGCATCATTAATGTGGCATCAAAGATATGAGGATATTAGCCTGCAGAATGTGTGATGTCCAATTAATGCTCTGCCGCAGCAACACGTAAAGTGACGGTACAGCAGCGTCTAGCATTATTTACTGTGTTACACACCTAGGCTTGGTAGAAAAGAACCCAAGAGAATTAACAGGGTGGCTAATTGACACAACATCTCAGGAGGATGACACGCTAGTTGGAGGTTAGTGCAGTGTGATAGCTGCCGAGCATGTTAGCACTTTCTACAAAACCGTAATAAAAAGAATGCATCCTACACTCCTTTAATTATGTGCCGATTCACATGTACTGTATTTCTTGTAGGCCTATCATAAAAGGATCCCTGCTTTGACAAGTGACAGAAGGATATTTTTAATATCTTACACTTAAAGGTTTTTAGGAGAATGACGAACAGAGCTGGTTGATGATGTCTTTGCCAAGTCTCTGCAAATGTTCTCTGTAGCATGCTATAATTGAGTCAATATTTAGAATCTTCACTACAACCTCCAACACGATACAAAAGAATAAATAAACGTTACTTAGCTTAATACTACTCCCATTTTACCCTTTTCATACTTATTCGTCGTATTTCATCGTTGGGTTCTAGGTTATATTATCTATACAACCATGGTTAAATATTGCATTCCCAATATGACATTCCAAAATATCACAAGTAAAAAGCTACTACCCATTAAAGGAGGGATGTGTACAATCTAAAACAGTAGTGTGATTTTCACGTTTTACCGTTTTTTTATTTCTTTGCTGCATAGGCAAAATTCACATACATCATGTGCTAGTGCAGTGTTATTATCAATAGTTTCAAAGCATCTGTATGCCAGAAGAATCACCCCATCCTTATATTTAATTATTTACATTATATAATTCTTCAGCACCAGTTTAAATATTTAATAATTATGAGCGAAATAATAAAATGAACATAACATTTACCACTTATTATACGGCTTGTACGATTTAATTTATTATTTTATTTTTTTTTACTCAATTTACAGATGTTTTGTCTCACAAGTGGGGTTTTTTTTCCCTTTCTTTTTTTTGGGTAAAGTAAATCACGTTTGAGTGAGTAGAACTTTGAAGACAATATAAATAAATAAAAGAAAACATCCATCTATTAAAGTTCATGGATCCTCGTTTCTCCAGATTGTCCCTCCTCCTCCCCTGGCTGCGTCTCAAGTTACAGCCTTGTACAATCCAAGTCTAAATAATATTCACTATGATAAATGACACCATAACTCCGATATCCACAATCAATCTTAGCTTTAAAGATACATCCATCTTCAATAATGTTGATGGGGATTCTGTAAAATGGGAAACGTGACTATTTCCTCGACCTCTGGAAACAGGAGGGGGATGGGACCCCTGAGTGATGGCTGTCAGCCTACATCTGGCTGCGAAAACATAAATTAGCCGTATGCAGACAAAAATGAAAGGAGACCAGCCCTGACTAGAAAACAACCTCCGTCAAGCAAGTGCTAATGGAAAATGCCTTTTTTCTCTGGAATGGATTCCTCATTTTTCTGTAGTTGAGAAAAGATACTTCTATTATACGTTTGTAATTTATATAAATGAAACATTCTATAAGAATTTAGTATTTGTAATTTTTTTAACCTTTTCTTCCTTTCATAAACACAGTACATTGTAAGCTTTTGCTTCAAGGAAGTCAACCATGTGATGTCTTGTGGTGTTGAAGGAATTAACAGCTATATGTATCAATCAACAAAATACAATCATTACGATGATTACAGCCAAAACCTAAAACGTCTTTCGTTTACTACTAATAAACTCTGATTTCACACCGGAATAATGGGATTAAGTACCGTATTTTTCACTCCATAAAACGCACCTGACCATAAGACGCACCTAGTTTTTAGAGGAGGAAAACAGGAAAATAAATATTCTGAAATCAAATAGTGTAATAATGGATATTGCCCCAGCTCCTCTCATGGATATACTGCCCCAGCTCATGGATACTGCCCCCAGCTCATGGATACTGTCCCCCAGCTCATGGATACTGTCCCCCAGCTCATGAATACTGTCCCCCAGCTCATGGATACTGTCCCCCAGCTCATGGATACTGTCCCCCAGCTCATGGATATGCCCCCCAGCTTATGGATATGCCCCCCAGCTTATGGATATGCCCCCCAGTTTATGGATATGCCCCCAGCTAATGGATATGCCCCAGCACATGGATTTGCCCCCCAATTTATGGATATGCCTCAGCACATGGATAATGCCCCAGCTCATGGATATTGCCCCAACACATGGATACGCCCCAGCTCACTCATGGATTTGCCCCAGCTCACTCATGGATTTGCCCCAGCTCACTCATGGATTTGCCCCGGCTCACACATGGATTTGCCCCAGCTCACACACGGATATGCCCCAGCTCGCTCATGGATATGCCCCAGCTCACACATGGATATTGCCCCAGCTCACACATGGATATGCCCCAGCTCGCACATGGATATGCCCCAGCTCACTCATGGATATGCCCCAGCTCGCACATGGATATGCCCCAGCTCACTCATGGATATGCCCCAGCTCGCTCATGGATATGCCCCAGCTCGCTCATGGATATGCCCCAGCTCGCTCATGGATATGCCCCAGCTCGCTCATGGATATGCCCCAGCTCGCTCATGGATATGCCCCAGCAGCTCATGGATCTGCCTGGCAGGAAGCTTGGGCACTCGCCTAGGGGAGCCGCGAGATCGCGGTCACGTGGCTCCCCCAGGCGAGTGCCCAAGCTCCTTGCTGCCGGACGCACGCTCAGAGGGAGCCTAACGCGGCGGCGGCAGGTGAGCTGGGGCATATCATGGGGCATTCGCTCCATAAGACGCACCCACTTTTCCCCCCACTTTTTGGGGGGAGAAAAGTGCGTCTTATGGAGCGAAAAATATGGTAATTCTTGGAGCAATAGGTGTTTTTGTTTGTTTGTTTGTTAGTGCATAGGATTCATAAATCATGACATTTTCGATAAGGTCCAGTAAAAACAATGTGTTAGTATTCAATGCATTATTACACACCCTATGTAAGGCTAATAATGTGTTAGTGATATTTGATTTTTTTAGCCGGTGTAATGGATAAATACCTCAGATTCCGCTTCTTAAACCACATCAGTAATA
The DNA here is from genome assembly GCA_009667805.1 of Leptobrachium leishanense. Classification (NCBI taxonomy): domain Eukaryota; kingdom Metazoa; phylum Chordata; class Amphibia; order Anura; family Megophryidae; genus Leptobrachium; species Leptobrachium leishanense. Next base: position 124,684,629 of record CM019067.1, on the reverse strand, counting down.
ACTTTTTATGAAAATAGAGAAAGTTTATAGATGGTGAAATCATAGATCAAAAAATTAATTTATTGTTTTTCCAATCCCTGGACAAGATTCCACCCTTGGAATCAGCTACTTACTGCCATTTGAATTCATGTTCACCTTTGAGTCCATGATATTAAAATCCATTGGAATGCTCATCTATTCACTGCTTAGTGACTAACCTTTATAGAATGTAGCAAAAAAGAATGAGGTCTAAGCACAACAGTCGGGGTACAGAAACGTAATGGACCTTTCAGAAAGGAAATGCTTTGGGTGTAAAACAGTCTTTCTCAAGTCCTTGCCTAATGTTTATAGACTAAATCATAACTCCTAATAGTGCTATCCTTGGCCTAAACCAGTGTTTACCCAAACCTGTCCTCAGGAATCTCTAATAAGCCAGATTTTGCAGATTACATTTGAAAATGCAGACTGAATCCTGCAATCACTGAGCAGCAAATTAGATCACCTGTGCTGTGCTTCATCTATCTGGCAAACCTGGCCTGTCAGCTGTTCCTTAGGACAGGTTTGGGAAACACTGGCCTAAACAAACTTGAGGAAACCAAAATATTGAATACAGGTTGAGCACCCCTTATCCGGAATGCTCATGTCCCCAGGCCTTCCAGAGTCTGCCAGATTTTGGATTCTGGGAGAAACCACTGGTTTAGAAGTAGAAGATTGCAGTGGGAGGGCTGTGATTCCCTTCCTGCTGCAGCGGCAAGCATGTAAACACTGTGGGAGCACTATGCGGGTTACTCTGCAGACATGCTGCTCAGAGTCAATGTAACTCTGAGCAGCATGTCACAAGTTGGGGCCTGTCCAGAGGATATCAGCATGTGCCGCAGTCTGCTGCTTTGATCGAGAGCTGAATTCCTAAGCGGCACCACCCACCTGGCGCACCCCCAATCCAGAAATACTAAAAACTGGGCGGCTCTGAAAATTCCATTTTTCAGAGTCCTCTGAATTCTAGAATTCTGGATAAGGGGTGTTCAACCTGTATGTTAAAATATCAAAAGTCCATCATTTTATAATGCCAAAAATGTAGAGTGGAAATATGAATATTGCTTGTATCACACATTTATTAGAAGGAACATCAAAAAGTGGCTTTGCATGGAACATAAAAAAGTGGCTACAGGGTACTGATTAATGATGAATTATTACATTTATGGGCCTTTCTTAATGCATCAATTTTGGTACAGGAAAACAAAATCGTGACCTCCTTTTTTGCCAGGAACTCATGTTTCATCAGAAAGTATGTGAATGCCATATGCATATGCAATTAAACTGATGCATATAATGTCAAACATAAATGTATATTTATTAGGTACATGGGTCAAATTTTAATTTATTATAAATGTATATTTGAATGCTGTGTCTAAATATATTACAAACCATATATTCCAGTAAATGTTGGAGACAATTTTCACAATTCCTAAATACTATTAAATGTTACGCAGTAAAGTGCTCCACACATTTAACCTAAAAACGCTATTGCAGGACCCCCACTTTAACAGATGGCCACACATGGAGAGCAACAACAGAAAAAGTTTGAAGAATCCAGCACGTGTATGTAAAAACCTATGGCAATATTTTGAGAAGGGATGGGCAATGGGAAAAAAATAAATCAAATTTTGTTTTTAAATGAATTTTTTTTCTTTATATAGGGCCACTGTGTAATTTGTTTCGTAAGTCGTGCACTTTAAAGAGAGTGAGGACAGAGCAGACAATTAGAATGTCAGCTTTGATATCAGGGTGTAGAACTGGGAGGGGTATTACATGGCAGAGATGTCCGTGACAAAGGTAATAAGAAACAAATATAGGAGAAGAAAATGGGAAGTGAAGTGGAAGGAGAAAGAGACTAAAAACCAGAAGAATAAAGGATGGGGGGGGGATATAGCAATGAGATTTTCTACAGGGGGAAGGTGGATGCAAGAACACATTTTTGTTACTAAAGAACCAATGAATGGTCATAGTGACCACAATAATAATATGTACGGATAAAAAATACTAAATGTAAAAGTAATACATACGGGTCTCCATTTTTCTATGTTTGTTGTGACATTTGTAAGGACACATACAATTAAACATTGACATGATTCACACTGGATATGACTAATGAGGTGATAAAAGGTAATATATATTTAACTATACATATAGAGCAGTGGTTCCCAACCGTGGTCCTCAAGTACCCCCAACAGGCCAGGTTTTAAGGTTTACCTTGGGGTGAAATGCAGACTGAATCCTCCAATCACTGAGCAGCAAATCATATCACCTGGGCTGTGCTCCAGATATCTGGAAAACCTGGCTTGTTGGGGGTACTTGAGGACTGCAGTTGGGAACCACTGATATAGACAAACTCACAGATGAAGTTTTTTTTCAAGCATTCCTGATGCCAAAGTGAATTTCAAAAATTCTATCACTCACCAGTCAGCTTAGACTGAGTTATACCATGCAGAAAGACACTTTTGGTAAGAGGCATCTATAGGTAATACTAATGTTTTATTACATAAAGGGATCAAGTAAATTAAAACTGAAGAAGCTGAATGTCAAAGTTTGCACACTAGCAGGTCTAAACTTATCCTGCTCACTCACGTTTCATTGTGGAGGAGATACAACTGACATAAAAATAATTAGCTTGACAGACTACAACAACTGTAATATGGATTGCATTTAGCATTCCCATACAAATAGTATTCTACAATATAATGTCATTTCCAACATTTTGTCCCAATTAGAATGGAGTTGTAACTGAAACGGAGTTCCGTTTCTCTCCGTATTAGGCGATACTGGAAAGGTGTATGCTTCACACACCAAGGCATGCAGCTCCAATAGAAACTTTATTGGTTGACCCTGGTAGACCTTGGTGGAGAGATTGTAGGTAAAAGTGCAAGATTCAAAGGTTACAGCTGCAGCACCATTTCTCCCATAATCTGCATTATCACCTGGTATGAGATTAGTGTCTGTTCGGTGGAAAATACCAGGTTTATGCTCTTGGTCATTCTTGAATTCAGGTAACACAATGTAGTGGCCTGGATCTGGCTTTATTCTTTGTCTACACGCTAGAGTGCGCTCTCTATTCATTGGCTGCATGCAAGGGTTCGCCATCTTTTCATTGGCTGCTCGCTCCCTGGCACTTCATGGTAAGTACCCCCACCTTATTTCCTACAAAAAAAAGCACTGTGTACCACCAATAAAAGTGAAAAAGAGGTTGAATGCCTGGGCCAGTGTTTTGTGCAAAGAAGGAAAAAAAATCAGTTGGGTCCATAAAGATCAACCTATCTGGAAAAATAAATCCATGGAAGTTAGGGCTAGTGATGTCCCCATAACTATTCCCAGATTTTCACTAGTTCACTTAATCTTCCACAGCAATAACTCATGGAATTGTAACAAACTCACATTCATTAACCCACAGCCATCATCCCCATCTTCTTGTGCAGTCTCTGGAAAGCCCACTCTGTAACAAACTTACTACCATTCACAACCTATTTGCTTCCAATGCTTTCAGCCTCTTAGCAGAAAATGACAATTGGCTATCTTCTTCAAACACTGCTTCCACTACTGTTCTTACGCATAGTGGTCTCCACTTCAGTCATTCTCCAAGGTTTGAGATATGAAGATGGGTTGGGTTCTTGATCTTCAATTCCTGCACCTATTAATAAATGCCCCCTCTCCACCTGTCACCTTCTGTCAAAGTCCACTGTAATCGCCTGTTCTACCCACACTCACATGACTGGCTGTCATCTATTGCCCCCCCCCCCAGTCCAACCTTTCAGGTCTCTGACAACTTTGCTTCCTGGCTGCTTCTCTTTCTCTCTCCTAATGTTGCATCACTAATCCTTGGTGACGTTAACATTGCCATTGACAACTCGTTCACCCCACTGCCTATAAACTTATTTCCTTACGTCGTCATTTGGTCTTGGATACCTCTGCGTTATTTCTGACACCTGTTGCGCTTTTCCAGTCTAAAATCCTCGATAAATAAAGCGCTTATTATTTCTTTATCTTGAGCGCATTACAACTATCTAATATAAGGGCATCATTATTTTTTTTTCCCAGGTCTGTAATTTTCCTATTTTTACGGATTCTCTCATTTTAACCTTTTTACTACATAAAATAATAAAAAATAATGGAATGTGGCTATTAAAACACATCTTGAATTACCTAGAGAGTCTGCAATGCGCTGTAGGTGTCCAGCATTGTAAAACGCAAAAAGCAGAATACAAATAAAGAAATAAAAGTGTAAGCCCTCCATAACACCCCATACCCTTGCCGACATAACGGGGGTCTAGGTGTGTCAGATAATCAGGCAGCAGTCATTAACTGCTCTACACTACTATCAGAGTGATGCTGGGGTTAATTATTAGCAACTAAGCAGGTTCTGTTGCTTAGTCATTACCAAAGAGTCGGGGGAACTCACACTGGTCCATAACGGCACCCCACCCATGAGCATTGAGCTTGGGGGCTAAGAAACATAAGGAGCTGGCAAGTTAGTATACAAATATTCAGAAAAATAATTTCCTTGAAAACAAATGTTTTTGCCGTGTGCAAGCCTAGTATTCATATTTTGATCAAGCTTCACTGGTTATATTGCTGTATGATTTTTATATTGTGATAGCATAGGTTTTAACAATTAGAATCGCAGAAGGTGGTATTAAATGTATTTTCTGTTTATCTGATTTCAAAGAAAAGTTTGCCAAATTTGGTGCAAAAACCTTAAAACATACCATTGTGCCTAGAAAAAGTAGCATTTCAATAATAACAGCATTAAAGTATTACAGATAGCAAATAAAAAAGAGGTTTTGTAACTCATACTCTCCCCTTGTAGAAAATTCAGAGATTGATACAACACAGCAATATTAACCCTTCACTGCTGGACCATTTCACCTCTGTGTGCCGAGCTAATTTTTTATCGTTTTTGCTCATCATGTTTAAACACGATTTGAAGTCACGTTTTATTATAGGACCAGATAAATTATAGATACTATAATACTATAATAATTTATTATAGGACCAGATAAACTATAGATCATTTTATACGGCAGATTCATAATATATTTTTATTATATGTATACGTCAAGCCTTGCCTGAATGGTATAACAAAAAAAGTAATAAAAAACTAGTGAATTTCCAATCATCTATGGCTTGTAAAATATTTTTTTTTCCATTTGATCATCCGAGCCTTTGAGGTTATATATTGTAGGGGGTTCGCTTGTTAAAGAAAATTGAAATGGGAAACCGTTATTTTATTTTTCAAAAGAAATTAAGTGATTTTAGCTAAAACTGAAAAAAAACATCAGTGCAGCATCATTGTTCACAAATGTGAACAATAGTGCTGCATTAATTAAAAATAAAAAAACACTTTTTTTATTTACATATTTTTTATTATTTATTTTAATTTTTTTTGTTTTCTTGTAACATAGTCACGTTCAGTATCATTTGAAACACCATGTTCTCCCCTTTCCAATGATAGCAAACATGACCCTCTAGCTGCCACCAATCGGGAGATATGGGGATACAAAGGACCCCCATATCTCCACTTGGAAGCTAGGGCATTAACTGCCAAACTGATGTTCTCGCGCATATGGCGACAATGTCAGAGGGCGGGAGTAGGCCCCGGAGGCTTGGCTGAAAGAGGACCGCGGTCCACCACTGTTAAAGACAGGCATCACTGGAAAGGGCAGACTTCCAAGAAGTCAGATCACCGCAGGACCCTGGAGAAAGAGGTAAGCATAGGGAGGGATATCCCTGTTAGTGGATGACATTTGGGGAACGTCCACTGCAAATAGCAGGGAATCCCCAGGATGTTCCCCACGCATCGTCCGCATCCAAGGGGTTAAGCTATGAACCTAGAAAAATACAAAATATTCTAACAAATGTTAAAACCATGATAATAAAATAAATAGTATGAATCTAATATATGTGTACATGATGCTCTTTGTATTACTTCCTGGACACTTGACTACACTCTGGTGATGATATTTCAGTCTTTTCAGTTCCGTGTTTCAGCACGTTTAGTGCTTTTGCTTCCCAAAACGAGACAATTTAAGGATGATATCGGCTGCGATGTCACCGGCCCGTATCGGGTTTATATTATGACATCCTGCTGTTCTGGGCAAAGTCTGTCGTTTATGAAAATTATCTCAATAATGTTCTTGCGCATTTGAATTGTACATTTGCATATTCTCAAGCTGTATGCACAAAACTGCTAGTTTGTCCTCATGCTGTTCTTGCTGATCAGGGCAAAGCAAAATGTATTTGTTAGAAAGTCTGGGAATAATGGGACCAAACTCTTATTACCATGGTCTGGTGTGGACTCCCATACCCAGCCAAAATGCCACCTTTGCTTGCCGATTTTCCTACTGGTCGAAAACACCATATGTGATGGTGACGGTTACCCTTCTAGAGCATCTATGCAAAGCAGGGGTCTCAAACTCATGGTCCCCCAGATGTTTTTGCCTACAAGTCCATGAATGCTTTGTATTCAATAGATGGCCAGGGAATCATGGGAGCTGTAGTTCAGAAACATCATGGGGGGCAGAGTTTGAGACCCCTGATACAAAGGAAAAGGTTTTGCATTGGACAACATTCTGAAGAGATTAAGAGTAAAAAGAAAGAGAACAACAGTAGATTTTTGGGTGGCAGGCAGTGTTATTTAACCCCTTAACGCCGGGTGTGTTGTGCCAGGGGCGTTAACGCAGCAGTAGTACTCCCAACTTTCCGGCTGTGGTGACTCCCCCCCCAGTGACCCCCCCCCTCTGGCAGCCAATAAAGCTATGTGCTATGCCGCCCCGCAGCATTAAGACCCACCTGTCTCGGGGGCAGCATAGTACGCCCCCCGCAAACCTTAAAGGTTTAACCGGTTTTGGTTCTTGAGGGAAAAAAAATGCATGTTTTACACTGATATTAGTAGAACAGTAATTAGAAAGTGGAAGGAATAAAAGTATAACCTGCATATTGCTGCTTTTTGGATAGAACGTCTATGAAAAATAAGGTGTATAGCACACAAAATAAACACGTTATATTACACATATCAAAACTTATTGATATCAATGTAAACCGTTTAGTTTTATATCATCCAAACATTGAAAGGCTTCCTTCTGTTCCTCACCTGGAGAAGAAATGTGACCAGTACAGATAATAATGTTGGTACAATTAACTAAGGTAACTCTACATGAAGCAAGTTTATATAATAAGTATTATGACACGGATCCTGTTCATGAAAATTACAATGGAGGTTACTCAGAGTGCAAAGCTGTAACGGCGACAAACACCGGTGTCTCACAAAAGGGAAATCCTCCTCTTTATAAAAATTCTTGGAGGCCCGGAAACACTTAAAAGGGTCCTTAGCGCTGTAAGTACTAAGTGCCAAGTGTAGCCCGTAGAACAGTTGTGAAATACAAACTTACATTCAGCATAATATGTGCATTTTTGCTTTGGCAACAGCCAAGTGCTTATCGAAATATGGTGACATGTCATACCGTTTATCTTAAGATCTGGATCATCCAAAAAAGTAGGTATAGCCCTAAATGAGGGACAGGGTGGATCAATTCACTCAGTATTAGGGGGGTGTCTGGGCACCAAAAGAAATCAAAACTGCTTTACTGGCAAAAAATAAAATAGACAAAAAAGTCTCAGATATGTTCGACGATGGTGTTTATATCTGCAGCCGTATATATAGCAAAGAGCCTCAAACATGACTATATCATCCATATGTTCCGTTGGTGGACAGACATTCCAAACATGAGGAAGTTATGTGACCCTTCCAATAATATCATGATAAAGGCTCTTACAGTAAAATTGCTGATTGACAGACTGTAGACATATATAATGAGTAACAAATCGAATCTCAGACAATAAACATGGCTTTGTATGTGTACGTTTTAGGGAAATTCCTTGATGATGCGAACAATACATGTGATCAGGGGTTAATTCAGCAAATTTTGAGTACGTTTTACAGTAACGCTGTGAAGACAGAAACATCACAGACTTTCCTGGCAAGAGGCTCAGAGAGGGTAGGAGGGGACTGCAAAATGAACTCTCTCAGGCTTTGTCCTGTATGTTTCCCAAGGCCTGCCCTGGCCCCTTTGATAAATGACACATGTCATTCTGTCACAGGCTGACACTGCAGCTGGGAGGGCTGATGATATATGACTCTACTGAAAAGGAAATCAACTTTTTTGGCACTAACTACATATGCACCCTGTGTTAGGACTTTTGTTTCTTAACAAAAAAAAATAATAGAATTTCTTTACCCCCCCACCCAAAAAAGGAAAAAAATAAAAAGACAACCTTTTACACTTAACATAAATTAGCTGGTTAACGGCGAAATGTGCTAGCCTGTGATAAATAAAAGCTACATTAGTCAATTATTAATCACACTCCAACTTGTAGCCAAAGCCCATGACTTAAATCACAGACCTGAGCTGCCTTGCAAACAGATAAGACAGTGCTTGATAGATGCCTTGCATAGCTTAATCAGCTCGGAATCAAAGGCCTAGTCAGGTTTAACCCACAGCCATGCATAGAGAATTCAGGAAAGAGTGACGTGTTGCACTGCTGAACCAGACCCAAACCAGGGTCACTTTTTTTTTGCTCTAAGATAAATTTGTTTGACGAAATTAGCTTTTTAAAAAATATTATTTAACCAGACTAAATACAGAGTATAATTACAGACTGAAGTTTTGAAGGCCTGGAACAACTCAGGTGGAGGGTCCTTGAGTTGCCCCTGATGCCAGCACGCTAGGAGTATTTTCAGTTGGGAAGCAGTTCGAGCGAGAGGATGAGCGGGTGGGGCCGAGGAAGCAGTTAAAAGGCGCACGTGCAGTGGCTCTGCACGCCTCTTTTCCTGAGGTAACCTGGAAAGCAGCATCCCCACCCTTCCTCCCTTTATTATAGGGATTATTTTGGGGTTGTTTTTGGGTAATTTAGGGTTTTTATTTTCCCCTTTGTCACAGCGAGGGTTGGGAGGCAGTGCTGAGGTAGGGTTCTTGGTATAAAGTGGAATTTGCGGATTAGAAGGAAGGGAGATGGGAATGGAGTTAAGTTGGGTTTTGGTTTAGGAGAGGTATTGTTAAGATGTAGAGATCTCTTTCAGCACTGTGTTCATTTTACTGTTTTAGATGTTCTATATTATTTCATATTTGGTTGAGTTTGTAGCTGTGGCCAATAATAAATAATATATCATTCCACAGTACAAGGTGGTCATCAGTGGGAAACTTAAATACATCATTATAATATTTTTTTTAATGTGGAGTACAAGGATCTGTATTTTTCTATTTTTTGTGACTACGCCTATGTTTTTCTTTATTATTAATCAACTAATAATGAAACATTTGCTGACATGTCATCCAGAACTCCTATCCCAATTTCCTACATGTTTATTTTCTGTTAATCTGTATATTTGTTTTGTGTTAATATCTTGCATTTTAGTACTTTGTGTTTCTGTAACAATTCAATGTTCTTGAACCCAGGACATACTTGAAAACAAGAGAAATCTTAATGTATCCTTGCTGGTAAAATACTTTATAAATAAATTGCACTTGGTGAATTGGCAATGCTGTTATGTAGATGGGCAAAAAAAATTAACCAAATCAATTCAGGTACACTAAATTTAGCAAGCCCCATCAACTCAACTGTGAATGTATGGGGTGTTTTTATGCAAAGTGCTACAGTTACAAGTATTTATAAAGCGCCAACAAATTCCTTCGCGCTATACAGTGGGAGAGACAGAATAAAAAATATACATACACGTTACACACACGGAACAGAACGAGGAAGGATCCTGCTCGAGAGATTACAATCTAAGAGACAAGCTTCCTTGACGTTCTCAGGTAAGTTTGAATTTTCCGAAATTCTAATGACTTAAAATGCTTGCTATTTTTAAAACATCTCGTGTTTTACAGTATTTGCCAATTAAAAGGATAACATTTGCACATCATATATTGTACACACAAGGCGTATGTATGTTTATTATAATTATAAAACCTAAAAATGTATTTAGCCACAAAAAATGTCTGTCCGATATGTGACTGTAATTTTACATGATGTGTAAATGTAAGATTGTGCACGCGCTGAGGCAAGAATAATGATAAAAAAACCCGCAAAATATATCCTTGTGATTTCTGCGTGAATAGCTTTGTCCGGTCATTATTAAATGGATTCACACAGGGACATAAAGTGTCTCAAATCTGATCATTTTTGCAAGGATTGCAATTTGAGCATTTGGCTTAATCAAATGAACTCACATCAAGCAGCACAGCATTTGAATTTATAGAGGAATAGAAAAATTAAATAACTGGACTATATTTTCTCTATTATGTAAACACTTTTTATTTTAGAATGCAAACACTGGATGGAGTAAAGTAACATCACTGCTCTATGACCGTGGAGACACAGGTTTGAATTCTGGCCAGAGCACCTCTCCAGTAAGTGTCCTTGCGTACTGGCTGGGTGGAGTAGAGGTAACATCCCTGCTCAATGACTGTGGAGAAACAGGTTCGAACCCAGCAAGAGCAGCTCTCCAGTAAGTCGCCCCGCAAACACACCTTCATAAACTTACTACATTGTATAACTAATTCTGCCGCTTTGCACTACAATGTAACTACATGACCCACCATTGTGGCATGTTAAAAGAGCTAAACTGGCCATCGCTGGAATCCAGACGCACCCTGCACCTTTCCAGCCTGGTGTTTAAGAGCATTTCTGGGAAGCTGCCACCCTACCTGAATAGACTGCTTCCCCCAGCAGCTCCCTCATCCTATAACCTCCGATCCAGGACCAGCACCTTACTTGCAATACCACAATACATAAAGACAGTGGCTCAGTCCTCATTTTCCTACAGAGCACCACAATTATGGAATAACCTCCCAGACACCATCAAATCTTCCCCCAGTCTTAAGTCACTCAAAAGCTCCTTACTAACATACCTCAATACAGAATGCACCTGTAAACATGTAACCTAGTGACTATATTTCCTACATATTTATTTTCTGTTAATCTGTATATTTGTGGGTTTTTTTTAATATCTTGCATTGTATTACTTTGTATTTCTGTAACTGTAACACTTCAATGTTCTTGAACCCAGGACATACTTGAAAATGAGAGAAATCTCAATGTATCCTTCCTGGTAAAATCCTTTATAAATAAATAAGTGTCCTTGGGCAAGACACCTAACGGTACATACTCACCACCCAGGATATAACTGAAAACGAGAGGAATCTCAATGTATCCTTCCTGGTAAAATACTATCTTAAAAAGAAAAAAAAATACAATAATGGAAGTATCACAGTTGAATACATACCTTGAAAAAGGCTCTGAGAGGACTGAAACGTTGGATGACGAGTACAAGAAGTCATAATGTTTAATGTTTTTTGAATAAAGCATTGCCTTTTAACTAATACCCAAGTCCCTGAGTGTGTCCATTTAAACTTTGGTCTATATTATGTTCTGGACTTGTGCACCTGGGAAAGCTGTTATTTTCCGTGGTGGCTTTTGCAGGTTTGGAGTGATTTTTGACAGTTGAACAGATAAGCATTTCTATTTTTCACTGAACATGCCCAAAACATATGTATGTACTTCATGTGACCTCCTACATTCTTACTTAATATCTGGAATACGTCCTAGGCTCCTCAGGCTGCTGACCCTTATTTGTAAATTACAATTTGTATTTAACTTCTAGCCCTTTCAAGTTGACTGCATATTACTCGTTTACAATGATCTACTTTAATCCCCCATTTTTATCACATGCCTAGCTGACACAGTAGGTTTCCTTTTGTTGTACTGGCTTAACTCGTATCTATATTGTATTTCAGGACCCTACAACCCATTTCCTCCTTATGGCAATCCTTTTGACAATAGACCCCAATACTCGATGTGCAGGTTTGTACTGGTTGTATATCTATCAAGATAGGAAGCACGGCTTTATAAATAAAAAAATTAAAAAAGTTTTTTTATATAAAGTTGTTTCTAAATGAGTGTTATGATCTTGGCCGGGGACCCTGAGTGCAGAGTAGAACCCTAACACGGTGTATGCCATGCTTTGAAATGGCTGGGTTAACACCGGGGCAAAACACAAAAGCAAAATCGAGAACTCGTACCGGCTGGGTGGAGTAGAGGTAACATCATTGCTCTGCATGGAGAGAGCCTGTGGAGACAGGAGTTCGATTCCAGCAAGAGCACCTCTCCAGTAAGTGTCCTCGCCACCCAGGACATACTTGACAACGAGAGAAATCTCAATGTATCCTTCCTGGTAAAATACTTTCCTCAAAAAAAAAACTAGCCAGGGTCAGGATTACAGAGACACAGGCACACAAGTAAATAAGCCAGGTCAGAAACAAGCCAGGTTTGGTTCACTAAATTGAAGCACCACAGAGAGTAATGTTACACAGAACAAGGTCTACAAAGTGATAGGGAAATATGGTTTGAGACTGAGCATAAAAAAGGATGCCATGATGACATCGGGAAGAGCCGGTACACATCATTGGGTGGAGCTGATATGAGCTTTCTTTATAATTAGTAAAGTAAATGCTTTTCTAGTTTGCACACGGGATCTTCAAACATGACAATCAAGGTTATTCAGAGAAAGGTGAAAACCAGGAGAAGTGAAAAATCTAGACCAAAGTGAGATAAATGGGTGAATTTTTCTGGTTTGGCTATTTTGACCTAGAATTTTCACTTCTCCAGTCACTCTCCTGGTTTTCACTACTCTCTGAATAACCCTGAATGTCTTTTGTTTAGACCAAATGTTTAAGTACATAAAGAAAATCTTTTTACAAATTCAGCAATTATTGATTAGACTGATGTAAAGATAGACAGTATGTCAGCATGTGATAAGGGAAGTGCTCATGCCACTGTACAGAGCACTGGTGAGACCTCACTTGGAGTACTGTGTGCAGTACTGGAGACCGTATCTCCAGAAGGATATAGACATCTTAGAGAGAGTTCAGAGAAGGGCTACTAAAATGGTGTACGGCTTGGAGGAGAAAAGTTACCAGGAAAGGCTTAATGATCTTAACACGTATAGCTTGGAAAAAAGACGAGACAGAGGAGATATGATAGAAACATTTAAATATGTAAAGGGAATCCACAAGGTAGAGGAAGGGAGTATATTTAAAAGGAAACAAAGTAGCAAAACAAGAGGACATAGTCTTAGATTAGAGGGGCAAAGGTTTAAAAGTAACATCAGGAAGCATTATTTTACTGAGAGGGTGGTGGATACATGGAACAGCCTTCCAGTTGAAGTGGTAGAGGCCAAAACAGTAATTGAATTTAAGCAAGCATGGGATAGGCATAAGGCTATCCTAAACAAAAGATAAATCCAGGTAAAGTATCCATGTAATTGGGCAGACTAGATGGGCCGAAAGGTTCTTTTCTGCCAACATTTTTCTATGTTTCTATGTTTCTATGTTTCTTTCTTGTTGGTTTATCAGACATAAATTTTGTCATTTAAAATAAGATATGGTGGACACCAGAAGCATCTTAAAAATAACATTGGTAAGTGCATATATTTCTAACTTCACCCTAATATTAGAACATATACCAACTATGCCATCTTTCTTCTACAGAAAAAATCCTTCAATCCTAGAAAGTCAACCACCTTTTAGTAGTTTAATCCTCTCTTAAAACCTATTTATAAACTTTTACAAACTCTTTCCACAATGCTATGCTCTTCTCCATGTCTATTCTCCAAAACACTTTGCTTCCATCTTCACCAGGTAACATCCTGCAAGGAACTCACCTTTTCCCCCACCACTTCCACTTACATTGTAATTTCTTTAGGGAGTATTGCCCTCCCTTCTGTCTTTCTGTTCATCTATGCCTTCTCTTAAATTATTGTAACCCCTGTTCCACACAGCAGAAAATGTTGGCATGGTACAAATAAATGAATAATAATAATCAATGGAACTGTAAGAGCGTTAGACGGAAATCCTTTTCCTACACATCTAGTAACTCCCTTCCTGACACTAACACTTCGATGCAATCCATGGTTAGGCACCCATTTTGGACCAACCACAGTTTACTTCAATTTTGTCCAGGAGCGAGAAAGAAGTCCTCATCCCACCAAACTGTTCATCTTTGGGTCTCTCATAAACAAAAGATCCATTACTACATTAATGCCTGTTTACAATATGCATGAAATATTGTGCCCTTAAAGTGCATCAGGTTTCAATTTTTTAAGAACATTACACAATGTCTATTCTAGCTTCATGTTCCAAAATCCAAAAGAAAGCCAATACTACTGAAATGTTCAAACACTCTGCTTACTCTCTACTATTGTGTAATCGTCCACCCTTGTGTGTAAACCTATCATGGTAGGTTAAATACATATAATGTGCTCATATAGTTAGAGCTCACAGCAATCTCCAAAACAATTAACTATTGATTGTTATTAAAACATAAGATCGTTATCTTAATTGGAAATTGGTGATGAAAACCAGTGTAATAAAGGTCTATACATAAATTGAATCATGTCAAATGCTTTCAATAAAATAGGCCATAAAAATGAAAATTTTGTTTGAAAAAATGAGTTTCTGTGTAACGCAAGGGCTCCCAAAACTTTCAAAGTGATTTCGATAACAGAGAGCTATCAGGCTCAAAAATCTAAGTATAAAATTTGGATTATAATACAAAACAAGAATACAAGAATGAGGAAAATATAACACATTATATACTGTGTATATATATATATAATTTAACGTTATTCCAATAAAAAAGGTATCACTACATACAGCTATACTTGTGATTTTTTTTTAATATATATATATATCTCACACACAAACACACAATGCTGCAGATTCAAATATACAGGTCTATTCACTAAAATGTGAAGTCAGGAAAATTGGCAGAAGTGAAAATTCTAGGTCAAAATAGAAAAACCAGTAAAGTTTCTCATTCATTTATCTCACTTTACAAATCGGTTATTTGGTGTAGATTGTTCTCTTCTCCTGGTTTTCACCTTTTCTTGAATAGACCTGTAGGCCGTTGTCAGACGAGCGCACTAGGTGCGGCCGTACTGACGTGCCTACTGGCATCTGCCGCAGTATCGTGACGTTGCAACGGGTTCCGTTCACACGCTTGAGCTCGTGCACAAAATGCGCACGTTACAAGCGTCCGTGCACAAAGCCTCCCCGTCAAAACGCTACATGCGCGTTGACAGGGCTGCAAAGCGCGATCCTCCATGGGAGGATCGAGCCTTGCAGCGCTGAGCGCACTAACTGCACTCAGCGAGTTGGCCGCATGGGCATCAGAGTGGAAGGAACGTCCACGCTCATGTATGTTTTTTTTTTCCAGCTCCCCAATGATGCTCGTCTGACCCCGGCCGTAGGTCTCTTTACCAAGTTATTTGTGAGAAATGCCTTGATTTGTTATTGTTACTATGTCAATTGCATTCAAAAAACAAAAAAGTGTTATCATAAGGTTTTGAACTTGAAGTTGTGTTTGGTTTTTGCTTATATTTCACACCTTGGCCATGACTTTTTGATTCTTACACGTTTTAAGCAACAAAAAGGTATAAAAGCACAGTAGATTTACTTTCTGTAAAATCTTCAAGGAAAAAATAAAGATAAACGCACACACAGTCAAACTGGCATTTGAAAACTTCTAGCATCCCTTCAGTATCATATAATTTTTCTTGAGCCCGTTCAGGATTCTGATAGTGTGCAGAATGTTTATATTACCAAGGTCTCCCCATAAAACGTTTATACTTTTTCTTTATGACCTGTCCTTGATTTGACGCTTCCGCTCATCAGAAAGGGATTTATAAAATAATCCTGAAGGTGAGGAACAGACATCTGTCAGGGTCTAGCTGAGTTTCACTTTGCGAAATTTAAGAAGGTCGAGAAATCCAACTAAGCCCTCTTTAGTCACCCAAAAGACATCAAAGGGTAATTATTAAGGGGAGACAGGCATCGTAGAAAAAAAAAATAATAAAATAAAATTTATGAAGTTCTTAGAAAAAAAATCTATGCTTTCTAGTGTCCTAAACCATGCAAAAAAAGTTAAAAGAGAAAAAAAGAAAGAAAAAAAAAAACCAACATTCCACACAATTGAAATGTGTATGCGCAAAACGAGAGAGCGTGTGATTTACCCATTTAAAAGAAAGAAAACAATTTTACAAGTTTAAACTAAGTCTTTCAAACCTTGCCATCTGTGGGTACATGAACTATGGATGACCCCGAATGATTTGCACTCAGCTCAGAATCCCTTAGAAAGCAGGGAAAAAGTATCATTAAGGATGACTGATGACTGCCAGTCATGGCTGACCTCACCCATGCTTTGGTCTCTGCCTCAGTAATAAGCTGTCCTTTATTAGCACCAACACTCCATAAAAGGGGTGTGTTTAGTCACAGGATAGCAGGCTTCTAATGCTCATTGCTTCTCCTTGAAAGATTGATTAGTGCTCATTTTTACTGCCTCCTCTGTATATACAGTGAGGATACTGTGAATTGTCAGGGCCTGTAATATTGATGAGTACTACAGCTGCAAAAACGCCAGCCGCGGCGAACAGGAAAGAGGACAAACTTCACAGCTCTCGCTCTTTTTTTTCTTTTTTCATGGGGTTGATTTTGATGAAAACTTTTATTCTATACATCTTTCGTCGCGTGTGCTAAATTTTAAAACACAGATAAAAAAAGGGAGGGTTTGACAGACAATATATAAACCCTCAAAACACTGCATCACAGTCTAGGCCGGAGCAAACAATGAAATGTGTTAATGTTACCTCTGATGTATACATTGTGCTCAGTTATCTTCTGACTATATTATCACTTAGGCCCCGTTCACACTGTGCGATTTATCGCATGGATTTTGCCGAGATATTGCGGCAAAATCTACGCGATGTCGTGCTATGTAGCATCTCCAATGCATTTCAATGGAGCTGGTCACATCTTGCTGCGCGACGTCGCCCGATGTCGCATGTCGCGGTAGCATGTCGCTGGTACATGACCCTTTTTTTGCGATTTGCGTTTTGTGATTTCCATTGGTGGTGTTTTGCAAAATCGCGACGTCGCGCAACGTCGCAAATATGAAAATCGAATGTAAAAACGCGCAATTTTCAAATCGCACAGTGTGAACAGGGCCTAACACGTACATTTTTACATTAAGAAAATCTCGATATCTGTATCTGCATCTATGACTTGTACGAAACTCCATTACACGGAAGCTTTTATTAATTTAATCTAGGCAAAAATAACTATGGCTAAGAAAATATTAACCATTTCACTTCTGGGCGTTCCAGGTTAATAAAAAATATTGAATTCGTTAATTATTTATTAAAAGGTTAACTGAATGTAATGCTTCGAACAAATATGAAATAACATCGGGGTGGAAGAGTCAATCTGCAGAAGGGGCTTCGATCCTAACAAATGTTAGACAATATGCAAAGAGGTATAGTTAATTAATTTATGTTCATTTGACGATAAGATACAGGATAAGCAAGTATATTCTCTAGAGCAGAGTGACTCTGGTACTAGATGACTGGATCTGGTTTGAAAAGCAATAATCAGAAAAATCAAAAACAAAATAGGCCACAATATAGTCAGATTTGTTTTCGAGACCATTTGCAGCTTCCCAGGTATCGGCATTGAAGAAGTTATGACTTACTGAAGGAATAAAAAAATATATGAAATAGTAAAAAGGTTCAGACTTTTGGTAATTAAATCTGTTTTCCACTCTGTATATCAGATATCGGGTACACTATGGATTTAATTGATGCTTGCGCAAACAGAATTTGTAGCAGGGTACCATTAACAATTGTGCACATGAAATAAATGGGTTTATTCACGAAGAGCATATTACCACTTACCCTGCGCTATTGATCCACACATTTGTCAGCCCCTTAGTGACCTGTCAGAGGTCACAGCCAGGGCTTTGAAGCTCCTATCTTACTCTTCCCAGGCCAGGGCCTCAACAATAATATTACTTAAGCTTTTATAATAGGCCATAAGTCAGCCTGGCGTAATAACTATTGTTAAATGGCTGTATCTTTTCTAGGGCTTGCACGGAAAAGCCTCTTAAGAATATAACTAGATGGCTAGAGGTCTATTATCTATGTACTTTTATATCCCTAAAGAAAGGAGTAAAAATAAAATTACAGCTGCTTAACCCCCATCACCTAACTATGGCACTTCCATCATATCAATAAGGTTAGTATTGATCGAATCTACGAAGACCCCAGCCATCCTTTCACTCGTGGAAGGCTACAAAACAGAGGCATTATTACAGTGGACATCATGAGCGCACGTCACATGACAAGAAATTCTCATTTTAGACATCTATTCAATGTACAATGTGCTGCATAATGAGACGAAAAAAACCATACAAGGCACCACAGCGGGTCTGTCAAAGCTCGGCAGGTGTCATTGTGTATCATGGATTCTCCAATGTGTATCCTGAGATTTGAGGATAGCATCGTTCCCCTGTTTGGCTACAAAAGCCATACTACCTGTTGGATTATATCTCCCATCAATCGAAACTTCATTTCAATCTCTCACGCCAATATTCTTTTTTTATTGTGCCTACCTGGGGCAAAAGGCTAAGACGATGCCCATTCTTTGTTTAATATGAGTGCAAGGGTTACATATTTTAGTGAAGTAATCTACATTTCTGTTTTCGGGCACTGTGATACCATGAAGAGTTGGAACTAACCTAGTGGAAGTTTCATTTTTATACATCAAACTTCCATTTGAGGAAAAATGTCATTACAAATTCAATGGAAGCTATTCAAAATAAGAAAGGTATAACCAAGCACCTTTTAGCCATGTACCCTTTCCATTTCTGGTATGGCAGGACGGATTCCATTTTTAGAGCTGTGTCTCAGGCCAATCATGAACTATGTTTCCAGTGTCAAACTACTCTGAGATTTCAGGAGGAAAAATGGCTTAATCCTGTACAGCACGCATGCGCAACTGTTAATGGAACAGTTAGTAAGTGCTTGTGAGACGGAGTACTTGTAGCATGTGCCAGCCACACAACACCTCCGTGTAATGATAAGACTATCACAGCCAAATAGCCAGACCCCAATATTGGTGATTTATAGCCATGTCCTGTTAAGCAAAGACCACAGGTTTTATGTGTATGTCACTGTTGCACCCAACATGATAATAAAAAAATTCTTAACAAAAATAATTGAAAAAGTTACACATAAGTACTGAAAATACTATTTTATTATAGCATATTATATTGTAATTTATCTCTTGTAGTCTCTAGATTTATGATACCCAATTATCTTCATTCAATCTCCCACTATATGGTTATCAAAATACACATAATTTTGCCTTTACAAACGTCTCCGTTAATAGAAGAATTAACAACATATTAAACCCCATATCACTGTACAGTCTGTGTTCATTACATTACTATGGGGTTAGGTTGGCAAAGTGAGAATTTACAGGTACTGCGTATGTATTGGTGTATTGATGTGCAAGCTGGCAGTTGCATAAACGAACAGTCTATTAAAATTGTGACGGAGTTTAATTGAAAATTTGAAAAGATGTTTTAGACAGAACAACGAGTTTTCTACATGTAATCGTAAGGTGCTATTTTGTTTTAATTGCTGGAGATTTGAAATCATTGTGATAACAGCATTTACGCTTGACACTGGATATACACGAAAGGAGAATATACTTTAGGCTACCAATAAAGGTATAAGCAAAAAATAAAAAAAAGCAATCTAGCCTTTGATATGGGACCAAACCATATTAGGCAACAATATCACAGGCTCCTGTACCTTTCCTATCGATGGGAGCACTTCTAAAACACTCTTTTTCAGAGGAAAAATCATTTTGATATTTAAATCCAAATTTTGACCTATTAGAAATATACTGTAGCCAGGTCATACATACACATACTGTGGCCCACAACATTCCATTAATAGGGAAATGTAAAAGAAAAATGGTAACATTTTACAAAATATTTCCTACCTGTCTAATCACAGAGAGGCCTCGCTTCCACTCAAGATGTAGGTGGCATTATGCATGTAATTACACTTCATATAGGCTCCTTCAGGTGTTCCGCATTTTGTACCTTTTCCTGGTATACTATGGCCTTTGAGTGCCCCCATAAAGAAAAAAACAACAAGTAAGCTGAGACCTAGGGACTTCTGAGGTTGTACTACAGCAACCAGTCTATAAAGATGGAAAAGAGTGAACCCACCAAGACATCTATATGTTCTCTGTTTACCTTGCTTGACCATACCCCTTCTGTTTGGCTCTTTATTGTTCAATTCTATTAATTTGTTCAGTTTGCATCAAGACCTGAGGAGGAGAGGCACATTCTCGAAAGCTTGTCTTTTAAATATAACGGTAGTCCAATAAAAAAAAATAATAAGGTATCACTATGCACGACTATACTCTGATATATATAATCTTGATAAGAGCTACTATTTTATTGAAGACCCAGGAGGGCATCCATGCTACTATGGATTTGTATATTTTTGAGTATTTCTCTGCACCAGGACTAATGATCAGAAAAGTTATGTGATGTGTGTTAGGCATTGGGATTATATACACACACACACTCACACACACACACAAATAGTCCGTAATTATGTAATTGCAGTCTACAAAAAGAAGCATATGAGTCTATTTGCATAAATAA